>BSYR01000002.1:40755000-41955000 GCA_030270665.1 Hibiscus trionum | reverse complement strand
ACTTTTTTACTCAGTTAAAAGTCCAACGGGTCCATTTTACAGCCCATTTCGACCCGCTCGTCCGAAACCTCTACAAAAAGGACTGCAAAACAAGTTTTAATCAAAACTTATGAGTTCATATCGTTGATTATGAGCTTTTCAACACTATTGTATTGCAAAAATTCAATTTCTGTTCTTTTTACGCAGTTATAAGTTCAACGGGCCATTTTAAGGCCCATTTAGACCCGCTCGTTCGAAACCTCTACAAAAAGGACCGAAAAACAAGTTTTGATCCAATTTTAGGAGTTCATATAATTGATTACGAGCTTTTCAACAAGATTATATTGCAAAAACTCAAATTCGACATTTTTTACTTAGTTAAAAGTCCAACGGTTCCATTTTACGGCACATTTAGACCGGCTCGCCCGAAACCACTTCAAAAATGACTGAAAAACAAGTTTTAATCAAATTTTAGGAGTTCATATAATTGATTACGATCTTTTCAACACGATTATATTGCAAAAACTCAATTTATATACTTTTTACTCAGTTAAAAGTCCAACGGGTCCATTTTACGGCCCATTTAGACCCGCTCGTCCGAAACCTCTACAAAAATGACCGAAAAACAAGTTTTGATCCAATTTTAAGAGTTCATATAATTGATTACGAGCTTTTCAACAAGATTATATTACAAAAAGTCAATTTCTATATTTTTTACTCAGTTAAAAGTCCAACGGGTCCATTTTTCGACCCATTTAGACCCTCTCGCCCGAAACCTCTTCAAAAATGACTGAAAAACAAGTTTTAATCAATTTTTTGGAGTTCATATAATTGATTACGATCGTTTACACACGATTATATTGCAAAAACTCAATTTCTGTATTTTTTACACAGTTAAAAGTCCAATGGGTCCATTATACGGTATTTTTTTACTTATTTAAAAGTCCAACGGGTCCATTTTACGGCCCATTAGACCCGCTCGCCCGAAACCTCTTCAAAAATGACTGAAAAACAAGTTTTAATCAAATTTTAGGAGTTCATATAATTGATTACGATCTTTTCAACACGATTATATTGCAAAAACTCAATTTTTGTACTTTTTACTCAGTTAAAAGTGCAACGGGTCCATTTTACGGCCCATTTAGACCCGCTCGTCCGAAACCTCTACAAAAAGGACCGCAAAACAAGTTTTAATCAAAACTTAAGAGTTCATATTGTTGATTACGAGCTTTTTCAACACTATTGTATTGCCAAAATACAATTTATGTTCTTTTTACGCAGTTATAAGTTCAACGGGTCCATTTTAAGGCCCATTTGGACCCGCTCGTCCGAAACCTCTACAAAAAAGACCGAAAAACAAGTTTTGATCAAATTTTAGGAGTTCATATAATAGATTACGAGCATTTCAACAAGATTATATTGCAAAAACTCAAATTCGGTATTTTTTTACTTATTTAAAAGTCCAACGGGTCCATTTTACGGCCCATTAGACCCGCTCACCCGAAACCTGTACAAAAAGGACCGAAAAATAAGTTGATCCAATTTTAGGAGTTCATATAATTGATTACGAGCTTTGCAACAAGATTATATTGCAAAAACTCAAATTCAGTATTTTTTACTCAGTTAAAAGTCCAACGGGTCCATTTTACGGCCCATCTAGACCCGCTCGCCCGAAACATCTTCAAAAATGACTGAAAAACAAATTTTAATCAAATTTTAGGAGTTCATATAATTGATTATGAGCTTTTCAACAAGATTATATTGCAAAAAGTCAATTTCTGTTTTTTTTACTCAGTTAAAAGTCCAACGGGTCCATTTTACAAACCATTTAGACCCGCTCGCCCGAACACTTTTCAAAAATGACCGCAAAAAAAGTTTTAATCAAAATTTAAGAGTTAGTATCGTTGATTACGAGCTTTTCAACACTATTGTATTGCAAAAATTCAATTTATGTTCTTTTTACGCAGTTATAAGTTCAACGGGTCCATTTTAAGGCCCACTTAGACTCGCTCGTCCGAAACCTCTACAAAAAAGACCGAAAAACAAGTTTTGATCCAATTTTAAGAGTTCATATAATTGATTACGAGCTTTTCAACAAGATTATATTGCAGAAACTCAAATTCGGTATTTTTACTCAGTTAAAAGTCCAACGGGTCCATTTTACGGCCCATTTAGACCCGCTCGCCCGAAACCTCTTCAAAAATGACCGAAAAACAAGTTTTAATCAAATTTTAATACTTCATATCATTGATTACGAGCTTTTCAACAAGATTATACTGCAAAAACTCAAATTCGGTAGTTTTTTACTCAGTTAAAAGTCTAACGGGTCCATTTTAAGGCCCATTTAGACCCGCTCGTCCGAAACCTCTACAAAAAGGAACGCAAAACAAGTTTTGATCCAATTTTAGGAGTTCATATAATTGATTACGAGCTTTTCAACAAGATTATATTGAAAAAACTCAAATTCGGTGTTTTTTACTAAGTTAAAAGTCCAACGGGTCCATTTTGCTGCCCATTTAGACCCGCTCGCCCGAAACCTCTTCAAAAATGACTGAAAAACAAGTTTTAATCAACTTTTAGGAGTTCATATAATTGATTACGATCGTTTCAACACGATTATATTGCAAAAACTCAATTTCTGTATTTTTTACTCAGTTAAAAGTCCAACGGGTCCATTTTACGGCCCATTTAGACCCGCTCGTCCGAAACCTCTACAAAAAGGACCGCAAAACAAGTTTTAATCAAAACTTAAGAGTTCATATCGTTGATTACGAGCTTTTCAACAATATTGTATTGCAAAAATTCAATTTATGTTCTTTTTACGCAGTTATAAGTTCAACGGGTCCATTATACGGCCCATTTAGACCAGCTCGTTCGAAACCTCTACAAAAAGGACCGAAAAACAAGTTTTGATCCAATTTTAGGAGTTCATATAATTGATTATGAGCTTTTCAACAAGATTATATTGCAAAAAGTCAATTTCTGTATTTTTTACTCAGTTAAAAGTCCGACAAGTCCATTTTACGGCCCATTTGGACCCGCTCGCCCGATCCCTCTTCAAAAATGAATGAAGAACAAGTTTTAATCAAATTTTAAGAGTTCATATAATTGATTACGATCGTTTCAACACAATTATATTGCAAAAACCCAATTTCTGTATTTTTTACTCAGTTAAAAGTCCAACGGGTCCATTTTACGGCCCTTATATAATTGATTACGATCTTTTCAACACGATTATATTACAAAAACTCAATTTTTTGTACTTTTTACTCAGTTAAAAGTCCAACGGGTCCATTTTACGGCCCATTTAGACCCGCTCGTCCAAAACCGCTACAAAAAGGACCGCAAAACAAGTTTTAATCAAAACTTAAGAGTTCATATCGTTGATTATGAGCTTTTCAACACTATTGTATTGCAAAAATTTAATTTTTGTTCTTTTTACGCAGTTATAAGTTCAACGGGTCCATTTTAAGGTCCATTTAGACCCGCTCACCCGAAACCTCTACAAAAAGGACCGAAAATAAGTTTTGATCCAATTTCAGGAGTTCATATAATTGATTACGAGCTTTTCAACAAGATTATATTGCAAAAACTCAAATTCAGTATTTTTTACTCAGTTAAAAGTCCAACGGGTCCATTTTACGGCCCATTTAGACCCGCTCGCCCGAAACCTCTTCAAAAATGACTGAAAAACAAGTTTTAATCAAATTTTAGGAGTTCATATAATTGATTACGATCTTTTCAACACGATTATATTGCAAAAACTCAATTTTTGTACTTTTTACTCAGTTAAAAGTGCAACGGGTCCATTTTACGGCCCATTTAGACCCGCTCGTCCGAAACCTCTACAAAAAGGACCGCAAAACAAGTTTTAATCAAAACTTAAGAGTTCATATTGTTGATTACGAGCTTTTTCAACACTATTGTATTGCCAAAATACAATTTATGTTCTTTTTACGCAGTTATAAGTTCAACGGGTCCATTTTAAGGCCCATTTAGACCCGCTCGTCCGAAACCTCTACAAAAAAGACCGAAAAACAAGTTTTGATCAAATTTTAGGAGTTCATATAATAGATTACGAGCTTTTCAACAAGATTATATTGCAAAAACTCAAATTCGGTATTTTTTACACAGTTAAAAGTCCAATGGGTCCATTATACGGCCCATTTAGACCCGCTCGTTCGAAACCTCTACAAAAAGGACCGAAAAACAAGTTTTGATCCAATTTTAGGAGTTCATATAATTGATTATGAGCTTTTCAACAAGATTATATTGCAAAAAGTTAATTTCTGTATTTTTTACTCAGTTAAAAGTCCAACGGGTCCATTTTATGGCCCATTTAGACCCGCTCGCCCGAAACCTCTTCAAAAATGACTGAAAAACAAGTTTTAATCAAATTTTAGGAGTTCATATAATTGATTACGATCTTTTCAACACGATTATATTGCAAAAACTCAATTTTTGTACTTTTTACTCAGTTAAAAGTCCAACGGGTCCATTTTACGGCCCATTTAGACCCGCTCGTCCGAAACCGCTACAAAAAGGACCGCAAAACAAGTTTTAATCAAAATTTAAAAGTTCATATCGTTGATTACGAGCTTTTCAACACTATTGTATTGCAAAAATTCAATTCATGTTCTTTTTACGCAGTTATAAGTTCAACGGGTCCATTTTAAGGCCCATTTAGACCCGCTCGTCCGAAACCTCTACAAAAAGGACCGAAAAACAAGTTTTGATCCAATTTTAGGAGTTCATATAATAGATTACGAGCTTTTCAACAAGATTATATTGCAAAAACTCAAATTCGCTATTTTTTACTCAGTTAAAAGTCCAATGGGTCCATTTTACGGCCCATTTAGACCCGATCGTTCGAAACCTCTACAAAAAGGACCGAAAAACAAGTTTTGATCCAATTTTAGGAGTTCATATAATTGATTACGAGCTTTTCAACAAGATTATATTGCAAAAACTCAAATTCAGTATTTTTTACTCAGTTAAATGTCCAACGGGTCCATTTTACGGCCCATTTAGACCCGCTCGCCCGAAACCTCTTCAAAAATGACTGAAAAACGAGTTTTAATCAAGTTTTAGGAGTTCATATAATTGATTACGAGCTTTTCAACACGATTATATTGCAAAAACTCAATTTTTGTACTTTTTTACTCTGTTAAAAGTCCAACGGGTCCATTTTACGGCCCATTTAGACCCGCTCGTTAGAAACATCTTCAAAAATGACTGAAAAACAAGTTTTAATCAAATTTTAGGAGTTCATATAATTGATTACAATCTTTTCAACACGATTATATTGCAAAAACTCAATTTTTGTACTTTTTTACTCAGTTAAAAGTCCAACGGGTCCATTTTACGGCCCATTTAGACCCGCTCGTCCGAAACCTCTACAAAAAGGACCGCAAAACAAGTTTTAATCAAAACTTAAGAGTTCATATCGTTGTTTACGAGCTTTTCAACACTATTTTATTTCAAAAATTCAATTTCTGTTCTTTTTACGCAGTTATAAGTTCAACGGGTCCATTTTAAGGCCCATTTAGACTCGCTCACCCGAAACCTCTACAAAAAGGACCGAAAAATAAGTTTTGATCCAATTTTAGGAGTTCATATAATTGATTACGAGCTTTTCAACAAGATTATATTGCAAAAACTCAAATTCAGTATTTTTTACTCAGTTAAATGTCCAACGGGTCCATTTTCCAGCCCATTTAGACCCGCTCGCCCGAAACCTCTTCAAAATAACCGGAAAAAAAGTTTTAATCAAATTTTAGGACTTCATATTATTGATTACGATATTTTCAACACGATTATATAGCAAAAACTCAATTTTTGTACTTTTTTACTCAGTTAAAAGTCCAACGGGTCCATTTTACGGCCCATTTAGACCCGCTCGTCCGAAACCTCTACAAAAAGGACCGCAAAACAAGTTTTAATCAAAACTTAAGAGTTCATATTGTTGATTACGAGCTTTTTCAACACTATTGTATTGCCAAAATTCAATTTATGTTCTTTTTACGCAGTTATAAGTTCAACGGGTCCATTTTAAGGCCCATTTAGGCCCACTCGTTTGAAACCACTACAAAAAGGACCAAATAACAAGTTTTGATCCAATTTTAGGAGTTCATATAATTGATTACGAGCTTTTAACAAGATTATATTGTAAAAAGTCAATTTCTGTATTTTTTACTCAGTTAAAAGTCCAACGGGTCCATTTTACGGCCCATTTTGAACCGCTCGCCCGAAACCTCTTCAAATATGACTGAAAAACAAGTTTTAATCAAATTTTAGGAGTTCATATAATTGATTACGGTCGTTTCAACATGATTATATTGCAAAAACTCAATTTCTGTATTTTTTACTCAGTTAAAAGTCCAACGGGTCCATTTTACGGCCCATTTAAACTCGCTCGTCCGAAACCTCTACAAAAAGGATTGCAAAACAAGTTTTAACCAAAACTTAATAGTTCATATCGTTGATTACGAGCTTTTCAACACTATTGTATTGCAAAAATTCAATTTCTGTTCTTTTTACGCAGTTATAAGTTCAATGGGTCCATTTTAAGGGCCATTTAGTCCCGCTCATCCGAAACCTCTACAAAAAGGACCGAAAAACAAGTTTTGATCCAATTTTAGGAGTTCATATAATAGATTACGAGCTTTTCAACAAGATTATATTGCAAAAACTAAAATTCAGTATTTTTTACTGAGTTAAATGTCCAACGGGTCCATTTTACGGCCCATTTAGTCTCGCTCGCCCGAAACCTCTTCAAAAATGACTGAAAACAAGTTTTAATCAAATTTTACGATTCATATAATTGATTACGATCTTTTCAACACGATTATATTGCAAAAACTCAATTTTTGTACTTTTTACTCAGTTAAAAGTCCAACGGGTCCATTTTACGGCCCGTTTAGACCCGCTCGTCCGAAACCGCTACAAAAAGGACCGCAAAACAAGTTTTAATAAAAACTTAAGAGTTCATATCGTTGATTTCGAGCTTTTCAACACTATTGTATTGCAAAAATTCAATTTCTGTTCTTTTTACGCAGTTATAAGTTCAACGGGTCCATTTTAAGGCCCATTTAGACTCGCTCGTTCGAAACCTCTACAAAAAGGACCGAAAAACAAGTTTTGATCCAATTTTAGGAGTTCATATAATTGATTATAAGCTTTTCAACAAGATTATATTGCAAAAAGTCAATTTCTGTATTTTTTACTCAGTTAAAAGTCCAACGAGTCCATTTTACGGCCCATTTAGACCCGCTCGCCCGAACCCTCTTCAAAAATGACTGAAAAACAAGTTTTAATCAAATTTTGAGAGTTCATATAATTGATTACGATCGTTTCAACACAATTATATTGCAAAAACCCAATTTCTGTATTTTTTACTTAGTTCAAATTCCAACGGGTCCATTTTACGGCCCATTTAGACCCGCTCGTCCGAAACCTCTACAAAAATGACCGCAAAACAAGTTTTAATCAAAACTTAAGAGTTCATATCGTTGATTACGAGCTTTTGAACACTATTGTATTGCAAAAATTCAATTTCTGTTCTTTTTACGCAGTTATAAGTTCAACGGGTCTATTTTAAATCTCATTTAGACTCGCTCGTCCAAAACCTCTACAAAAAGGACCGCAAAACAAGTTTTGATCCAATTTTAGGAGTTCATATAATTGATTACGAGCTTTTCAACAAGATTATATTGCAAAAACTCAAATTCGGTGTTTTTTACTCAGTTAAAAGTCCAACGGGTCCAATTTACGGCCCATTTAGACCCGCTCGCCCGAAACCTCTTCAAAAATGACTGAAAAACAAGTTTTAATCAAATTTTAGGAGTTCATATAATTGATTACGATCGTTTCAACACGATTATATTGCAAAAACTCAATTTCTGTATTTTTTACTCAGTTAAAAGTCCAACGGGTCCATTTTACGGCCCATTTAGACCCGCTCGTCCGAAACCTCTACAAAAAGGACCGCAAAATAAGTTTTAGTCAAAACTTAAGAGTTCATATCGTTGATTACGAGCTTTTCAACACTATTGTATTGCAAAAATTCAATTTCTGTTCTTTTTACGCAGTTATAAGTTTAACGGGTCCATTTTAAGGCCCATTTAGACCCGCTCGTCCGAAACCTCTACAAAAAGGATCGAAAAACAAGTTTTGATCCAATTTTAGGAGTTCATATAATTGATTACGAGCATTTCAACAAGATTATATTGTAAAAACTCAAATTCGGTATTTTTTACTCAGTTAAAAGTCCAACGGGTCCATTTTACGGCCCATTAGACCCGCTCACCCGAAACCTCTACAAAAAGGACCGAAAAACAAGTTTTGATCCAATTTTAGGAGTTCATATAATTGATTATAAGCTTTTCAACAAGATTATATTGCAAAAAGGAAATTTCTGTATTTTTTACTCAGTTAAATGTCCAACGAGTCCATTTTACGGCCCATTTAGACCCGCTCGCCCGAACCCTCTTCAAAAATGACTGAAAAAAAGTTTTAATCAAATTTTGAGAGTTCATATAATTTATTACGATCGTTTCAACACAATTATATTGCAAAAACCCAATTTCTGTTTTTTTTACTCAGTTCAAATTCCAACGGGTCCATTTTACGGCCCATTTAGACCCGCTCGTCCGAAACCTCTACAAAAATGACCGCAAAACAAGTTTTAATCAAAACTTTAGGGTTCATATCGTTGATTACGAGCTTTTGAACACTATTGTATTGCAAAAATTCAATTTCTGTTCTTTTTACGCAGTTATAAGTTCAACGGGTCCATTTTAAGTCTCATTTAGACTCGCTCGTCCAAAACTTCTACAAAAAGGACCGCAAAACAAGTTTTGATCCAATATTAGGAGTTCATATAATTGATTACGAGCTTTTCAACAAGATTATATTGCAAAAACTCAATTTCTGTATTTTTTACTCAGTTAAAAGTCCGACAAGTCCTTTTTACGGCCCATTTGGACCCGCTCGCCCGATCCCTCTTCAAAAATGACTGAAAAACAAGTTTTAATCAAATTTTAAGAGTTCATATAATTGATTACGATCGTTTCAACACAATTATATTGCAAAAACCCAATTTCTGTATTTTTTTACTCAGTTAAAAGTCCAACGGGTCCATTTTACGGCCCTTATATAATTGATTACGATCTTTTCAACACGATTATATTACAAAAACTCAATTTTTGTACTTTTTACTCAGTTAAAAGTCCAACGGGTCCATTTTACGGCCCATTTAGACCCGCTCGTCCAAAACCGCTACAAAAATGACCGCAAAACAAGTTTTAATCAAAACTTAAGAGTTCATATCGTTGATTACCAGCTTTTCAACACTATTGTATTGCAAAAATTTAATTTTTGTTCTTTTTACGCAGTTATAAGTTCAACGGGTCCATTTTAAGGTCCATTTAGACCCGCTCACCCGAAACCTCTACAAAAAGGACCGAAAATAAGTTTTGATCCAATTTCAGGAGTTCATATAATTGATTACGAGCTTTTCAACAAGATTATATTGCAAAAACTCAAATTCAGTATTTTTTACTCAGTTAAAAGTCCAACGGGTCCATTTTACGGCCCATTTAGACCCGCTCGCCCGAAACCTCTTCAAAAATGACTGAAAAACAAGTTTTAATCAAATTTTAGGAGTTCATATAATTGATTACGATCTTTTCAACACGATTATATTGCAAAAACTCAATTTTTGTACTTTTTACTGAGTTAAAAGTCCAACGGGTCCATTTTACGGCCCATTTAGACCCGCTCGTCCGAAACCTCTACAAAAAGGACCGCAAAACAAGTTTTAATCAAAACTTAAGAGTTCATATGGTTGATTACGAGCTTTTTCAACACTATTGTATTGCCAGAATTCAATTTATGTTCTTTTTACGCAGTTATAAGTTCAACGGGTCCATTTTAAGGACCATTTAGACCCGCTCGTCCGAAACCTCTACAAAAAGGACCGAAAAACAAGTTTTGATCAAATTTTAGGAGTTCATATAATAGATTACGAGCTTTTCAACAAGATTATATTGCAAAAACTCAAATTCGGTATTTTTTACACAGTTAAAAGTCCAACGGGTCCATTATACGGCCCATTTAGACCCGCTCGTTCGAAACCTCTACAAAAAGGACCAAAAAACAAGTTTTGATCCAATTTTAGGAGTTCATATAATTGATTATGAGCTTTTCAACAAGATTATATTGCAAAAAGTTAATTTCTGTATTTTTTACTCAGTTAAAAGTCCAACGGGTCCATTTTATGGCCCATTTAGACCCGCTCGCCCGAAACCTCTTCAAAAATGACTGAAAAACAAGTTTTAATCAAATTTTAGGAGTTCATATAATTGATTACGATCTTTTCAACACGATTATATTGCAAAAACTCAATTTTTGTACTTTTTACTCAGTTAAAAGTCCAACGGGTCCATTTTACGGCCCATTTAGACCCGCTCGTCCGAAACCGCTACAAAAAGGACCGCAAAACAAGTTTTAATCAAAACTTAAAAGTTCATATCGTTGATTACGAGCTTTTCAACACTATTGTATTGCAAAAATTCAATTCATGTTCTTTTTACGCAGTTATAAGTTCAACGGGTCCATTTTAAGGTTCATTTAGACCCGCTCGTCCGAAACATCTACAAAAAGGACCGAAAAACAAGTTTTGATCCAATTTTAGGAGTTCATATAATAGATTACGAGCTTTTCAACAAGATTATATTGCAAAAACTCAAATTCGCTATATTTTACTCAGTTAAAAGTCCAATGGGTCCATTTTACGGCCCATTTAGACCCGATCGTTCGAAACCTCTACAAAAATGACCGAAAAACAAGTTTTGATCCAATTTTAGGAGTTCATATAATTGATTACGAGCTTTTCAACAAGATTATATTGCAAAAACTCAAATTCAGTATTTTTTACTAAGTTAAATGTCCAACGGGTCCATTTTACAGACCATTTAGACCCGCTCGCCCGAAACCTCTTCAAAAATGACTGAAAAACGAGTTTTAATCAAGTTTTAGGAGTTCATATAATTGATTACGAGCTTTTCAACACGAGTATATTGCAAAAACTCAATTTTTGTACTTTTTTACTCAGTTAAAAGTCCAACGGGTCCATTTTACGGCCCATTTAGACCCGCTCGTTCGAAACATCTTCAAAAATGACTGAAAAACATGTTTTAATCAAAATTTAGGAGTTCATATAATTGATTACAATCTTTTCAACACGATTATATTGCAAAAACTCATTTTTTGTACTTTTTTACTCAGTTAAAAGTCCAACGGGTCCATTTTACGGCCCATTTAGACCCGCTCGTCCGAAACCTCTACAAAAAGGACCGCAAAACAAGTTTTAATCAAAACTTAAGAGTTCATATCGTTGTTTACGAGCTTTTCAACACTATTTTATTTCAAAAATTCAATTTCTGTTCTTTTTACGCAGTTATAAGTTCAACGGGTCCATTTTAAGGCCCATTTAGACTCGCTCACCCGAAACCTCTACAAAAAGGACCGAAAAATAAGTTTTGATCCAATTTTAGGAGTTCATATAATTGATTACGAGCTTTTCAACAAGATTATATTGCAAAAACTCAAATTCCGTATTTTTTACTCAGTTAAATGTCCAACGGGTCCATTTTCCAGACCATTTAGACCCGCTCGCCCGAAACCTCTTCAAAATAACCGGAAAAAAAAAGTTTTAATCAAAATTTAGGACTTCATATTATTGATTACGATATTTTCAACACGATTATATAGCAAAAACTCATTTTTTGTACTTTTTTACTCAGTTAAAAGTCCAACGGGTCCATTTTACGGCCCATTTAGACCCGCTCGTCTGAAACCTCTACAAAAAGGACCGCAAAACAAGTTTTAATCAAAACTTAAGAGTTCATATTGTTGATTACGAGCTTTTTCAACACTATTGTATTGCCAAAATTCAATTTATGTTCTTTTTACGCAGTTATAAGTTCAACGAGTCCATTTTAAGGCCCATTTAGGCCCGCTCGTTTGAAACCACTACAAAAAGGACCGAATAACAAGTTTTGATCCAATTTTAGGTGTTCATATAATTGATTACGAGCTTTTCAACAAGATTATATTGCAAAAAGTCAATTTCTGTATTTTTTACTCAGTTAAAAGTCCAACGGGTCCATTTTACGGCCCATTTTGAACCGCTCGCCCGAAACCTCTTCAAATATGACTGAAAAACAAGTTTTAATCAAATTTTAGGAGTTCATATAATTGATTACGATCGTTTCAACATGATTATATTGCAAAAACTCAATTTCTGTATTTTTTACTCAGTTAAAAGTCCAACGGGTCCATTTTACGGCCCATTTTGAACCGCTCGCCCGAAACCTCTTCAAATATGACTGAAAAACAAGTTTTAATCAAATTTTAGGAGTTCATATAATTGATTACGATCGTTTCAACATGATTATATTGCAAAAACTCAATTTCTGTATTTTTTACTCAGTTAAAAGTCCAACGGGTCCATTTTACGGCCCATTTAAACTCGCTCGTCCGAAACCTCTACAAAAAGGATTGCAAAACAAGTTTTAACCAAAACTTAAGAGTTCATATCGTTGATTACGAGCTTTTCAACACTATTGTATTGCAAAAATTCAATTTCTGTTCTTTTTACGCAGTTATAAGTTCAATGGGTCCATTTTAAGGCCCATTTAGACGCGCTCGTCCGAAACCTCTACAAAAAGGACCGAAAAACAAGTTTTGATCCAATTTTAGGAGTTCATATAATAGATTACGAGCTTTTCAACAAGATTATATTGCAAAAACTAAAATTCAGTATTTTTTACTGAGTTAAATGTCCAACGGTTCCATTTTACGGCCCATTTAGTCTCGCTCGCCCGAAACCTCTTCAAAAATGACTGAAAAACAAGTTTTAATCAAATTTTACGAGTTCATATAATTGATTACGATCTTTTCAACACGATTATATTGCAAAAACTCAATTTTTGTACTTTTTACTCAGTTAAAAGTCCAACGGGTCCATTTTACGGCCCATTTAGACCCGCTCGTTCGAAACCGCTACAAAAAGGACCGCAAAACAAGTTTTAATAAAAACTTAAGAGTTCATATCGTTGATTTCGAGCTTTTCAACACTATTGTATTGCAAAAATTCAATTTCTGTTCTTTTTACGCAGTTATAAGTTTAACGGGTCCATTTTAAGGCCCATTTAGACTCGCTCGTTCGAAACCTCTACAAAAAGGATCGAAAAACAAGTTTTGATCCAATTTTAGGAGTTCATATAATTGATTACGAGCATTTCAACAAGATTATATTGTAAAAACTCAAATTCGGTATTTTTTACTCAGTTAAAAGTCCAACGGGTCCATTTTACGGCCCATTAGACCCGCTCACCCGAAACCTCTACAAAAAGGACCGAAAAACAAGTTTTGATCCAATTTTAGGAGTTCATATAATTGATTATAAGCTTTTCAACAAGATTATATTGCAAAAAGGAAATTTCTGTATTTTTTACTCAGTTAAATGTCCAACGAGTCCATTTTACGGCCCATTTAGACCCTCTCGCCCGAACCCTCTTCAAAAATGACTGAAAAAAAAGTTTTAATCAAATTTTGAGAGTTCATATAATTTATTACGATCGTTTCAACACAATTATATTGCAAAAACCCAATTTCTGTTTTTTTTACTCAGTTCAAATTCCAACGGGTCCATTTTACGGCCCATTTAGACCCGCTCGTCCGAAACCTCTACAAAAATGACCGCAAAACAAGTTTTAATCAAAACTTTAGGGTTCATATCGTTGATTACGAGCTTTTGAACACTATTGTATTGCAAAAATTCAATTTCTGTTCTTTTTACGCAGTTATAAGTTCAACGGGTCCATTTTAAGTCTCATTTAGACTCGCTCGTCCAAAACTTCTACAAAAAGGACCGCAAAACAAGTTTTGATCCAATTTTAGGAGTTCATATAATTGATTACGAGCTTTTTAACAAGATTATATTGCAAAAACTCAATTTCTGTATTTTTTACACAGTTAAAAGTCCGACAAGTCCATTTTACGGCCCATTTGGACCCGCTCGCCCGATCCCTCTTCAAAAATGACTGAAAAACAAGTTTTAATCAAATTTTAAGAGTTCATATAATTGATTACGATCGTTTCAACACAATTATATTGCAAAAACCCAATTTCTGTATTTTTTTACTCAGTTAAAAGTCCAACGAGTCCATTTTACGGCCCTTATATAATTGATTACAATCTTTTCAACACGATTATATTACAAAAACTCAATTTTTGTACTTTTAACCCAGTTAAAAGTCCAACGGGTCCATTTTACGGCCCATTTAGACCCGCTCGTCCAAAACCGCTACAAAAATGACCGCAAAACAAGTTTTAATCAAAACTTAAGAGTTCATATCGTTGATTACCAGCTTTTCAACACTATTGTATTGCAAAAATTTAATTTTTGTTCTTTTTACGCAGTTATAAGTTCAACGGGTCCATTTTAAGGTCCATTTAGACCCGCTCACCCGAAACCTCTACAAAAAGGACCGAAAATTAGTTTTGATCCAATTTCAGGAGTTCATATAATTGATTACGAGCTTTTCAACAAGATTATATTGCAAAAACTCAAATTCAGTATTTTTTACACAGTTAAAAGTCCAACGGGTCCATTTTACGGCCCATTTAGACCCGCTCGCCCGAAACCTCTTCAAAAATGACTGAAAAACAAGTTTTAATCAAATTTTAGGAGTTCATATAATTGATTATGATCTTTTCAACACGATTATATTGCAAAAACTCAATTTTTGTACTTTTTACTGAGTTAAAAGTCCAACGGGTCCATTTTACGGCCCATTTAGACCCGCTCGTCCGAAACCTCTACAAAAAGGACCGCAAAACAAGTTTTAATCAAAACTTAAGAGTTCATATTGTTGATTACGAGCTTTTTCAACACTATTGTATTGCCAAAATTCAATTTATGTTCTTTTTACGCAGTTATAAGTTCAACGGGTCCATTTTAAGGACCATATAGACCCGCTCGTCCGAAACCTCTACAAAAAGGACCGAAAAACAAGTTTTGATCAAATTTTAGGAGTTCATATAATAGATTACGAGCTTTTCAACAAGATTATATTGCAAAAACTCAAATTCGGTATTTTTTACACAGTTAAAAGTCCAACGGGTCCATTATACGGCCCATTTAGACCCGCTCGTTCGAAACCTCTACAAAAAGGACCAAAAAACAAGTTTTGATCCAATTTTAGGAGTTCATATAATTGATTATGAGCTTTTCAACAAGATTATATTGCAAAAAGTTAATTTCTGTATTTTTTACTCAGTTAAAAGTCCAACGGGTCCATTTTATGGCCCATTTAGACCCGCTCGCCCGAAACCTCTTCAAAAATGACTGAAAAACAAGTTTTAATCAAATTTTAGGAGTTCATATAATTGATTACGATCTTTTCAACACGATTATATTGCAAAAACTCAATTTTTGTACTTTTTACTCAGTTAAAAGTCCAACGGGTCCATTTTACGGCCCATTTAGACCCGCTCGTCCGAAACCGCTACAAAAAGGACCGCAAAACAAGTTTTAATCAAAACTTAAAAGTTCATATCGTTGATTACGAGCTTTTCAACACTATTGTATTGCAAAAATTCAATTCATGTTCTTTTTACGCAGTTATAAGTTCAACGGGTCCATTTTAAGGCCCATTTAGACCCGCTCGTCCGAAACCTCTACAAAAAGGACCGAAAAACAAGTTTTGATCCAATTTTAGGAGTTCATATAATAGATTACGAGCTTTTCAACAAGATTATATTGCAAAAACTCAAATTCGCTATATTTTACTCAGTTAAAAGTCCAATGGGTCCATTTTACGGCCCATTTAGACCCGATCGTTCGAAACCTCTACAAAAATGACCGAAAAACAAGTTTTGATCCAATTTTAGGAGTTCATATAATTGATTACGAGCTTTTCAACAAGATTATATTGCAAAAACTCAAATTCAGTATTTTTTACTCAGTTAAATGTCCAACGGGTCCATTTTACAGACCATTTAGACCCGCTCGCCCGAAACCTCTTCAAAAATGACTGAAAAACGAGTTTTAATCAAGTTTTAGGAGTTCATATAATTGATTACGAGCTTTTCAACACGATTATATTGCAAAAACTCAATTTTTGTACTTTTTTACTCAGTTAAAAGTCCAACCGGTCCATTTTACGGCCCATTTAGACCCGCTCGTTCGAAACATCTTCAAAAATGACTGAAAAACAAGTTTTAATCAAATTTTAGGAGTTCATATAATTGATTACAATCTTTTCAACACGATTATATTGCAAAAACTCAATTTTTGTACTTTTTTACTCAGTTAAAAGTCCAACGGGTCCATTTTACGGCCCATTTAGACCCGCTCATCCGAAACCTCTACAAAAAGGACCGCAAAACAAGTTTTAATCAAAACTTAAGAGTTCATATCGTTGTTTACGAGCTTTTCAACACTATTTTATTTCAAAAATTCAATTTCTGTTCTTTTTACGCAGTTATAAGTTCAACGGGTCCATTTTAAGGCCCATTTAGACTCGCTCACCCGAAACCTCTACAAAAAGGACCGAAAAATAAGTTTTGATCCAATTTTAGGAGTTCATATAATTGATTACGAGCTTTTCAACAAGATTATATTGCAAAAACTCAAATTCAGTATTTTTTACTCAGTTAAATGTCCAACGGGTCCATTTTCCAGACCATTTAGACCCGCTCGCCCGAAACCTCTTCAAAATAACCGGAAAAAAAAGTTTTAATCAAATTGTAGGACTTCATATTATTGATTACGATATTTTCAACACGATTATATAGCAAAAACTCAATTTTTGTACTTTTTTACTCAGTTAAAAGTCCAACGGGTCCATTTTACGGCCCATTTAGACCCGCTCGTCTGAAACCTCTACAAAAAGGACCGCAAAACAAGTTTTAATCAAAACTTAAGAGTTCATATCGTTGATTACGAGCTTTTCAACACTATTGTATTGCAAAAATTCAATTTCTGTTCTTTTTACGCAGTTATAAGTTCAATGGGTCCATTTTAAGGCCCATTTAGACGCGCTCGTCCGAGACCTCTACAAAAAGGACCGAAAAACAAGTTTTGATCCAATTTTAGGAGTTCATATAATAGATTACGAGCTTTTCAACAAGATTATATTGCAAAAACTAAAATTCAGTATTTTTTACTGAGTTAAATGTCCAACGGTTCCATTTTACGGCCCATTTAGTCTCGCTCGCCCGAAACCTCTTCAAAAATGACTGAAAAACAAGTTTTAATCAAATTTTACGAGTTCATATAATTGATTACGATCGTTTCAACACGATTATATTGCAAAAACTCAATTTTTGTACTTTTTACTCAGTTAAAAGTCCAACGAGTCCATTTTACGGCCCATTTAGACCCGCTCGTCCGAAACCGCTACAAAAAGGACCGCAAAACAAGTTTTAATAAAAACTTAAGAGTTCATATCGTTGATTTCGAGCTTTTCAACACTA
Source organism: Hibiscus trionum (assembly GCA_030270665.1). Taxonomy (NCBI): domain Eukaryota; kingdom Viridiplantae; phylum Streptophyta; class Magnoliopsida; order Malvales; family Malvaceae; genus Hibiscus; species Hibiscus trionum. Next base: position 41,937,471 of record BSYR01000002.1, on the reverse strand, counting down.
TTGTATTGCAAAAATTCAATTTCTGTTCTTTTTACGCAGTTATAAGTTCAACGGGTCCATTTTAAGGCCCATTTAGACTCGCTCGTTCGAAACCTCTACAAAAAGGACCGAAAAACAAGTTTTGATCCAATTTTAGGAGTTCATATAATAGATTAGGAGCTTTTCAACAAGATTATATTGCAAAAACTCAAATTCAGTATTTTTTACTCAGTTAAAAGTCCAACGGGTCCATTTTACGGCCCATTTAGACCCGCTCGTTCGAAACCTCTACAAAAAGGACCGAAAAACAAGTTTTGATCCAATTTTAGGAGTTCATATAATTGATTATAAGCTTTTCAACAAGATTATATTGCAAAAAGTCAATTTCTGTATTTTTTACTCAGTTAAAAGTCCAACGAGTCCATTTTACGGCCCATTTAGACCCGCTCGCCCGAACCCTCTTCAAAAATGACTGAAAAACAAGTTTTAATCAAATTTTGAGAGTTCATATAATTGATTACGATCGTTTCAACACAATTATATTGCAAAAACCCAATTTCTGTATTTTTTACTTAGTTCAAATTCCAACGGGTCCATTTTACGGCCCATTTAGACCCGCTCGTCCGAAACCTCTATAAAAATGACCGCAAAACAAGTTTTAATCAAAACTTAAGAGTTCATATCGTTGATTACGAGCTTTTGAACACTATTGTATTGCAAAAATTCAATTTTTGTTCTTTTTACGCAGTTATAAGTTCAACGGGTCTATTTTAAGTCTCATTTAGACTCGCTCGTCCAAAACCTCTACAAAAAGGACCGCAAAACAAGTTTTGATCCAATTTTAGGAGTTCATATAATTGATTACGAGCTTTTCAACAAGATTATATTGCAAAAACTCAAATTCGGTGTTTTTTACTCAGTTAAAAGTCCAACGGGTCCAATTTACGGCCCATTTAGACCCGCTCGCCCGAAACCTCTTCAAAAATGACTGAAAAACAAGTTTTAATCAAATTTTAGGAGTTCATATAATTGATTACGATCGTTTCAACACGATTATATTGCAAAAACTCAATTTCTGTATTTTTTACTCAGTTAAAAGTCCAACGGGTCCATTTTACGGCCCATTTAGACCCGCTCGTCCGAAACCTCTACAAAAAGGACCGCAAAATAAGTTTTAGTCAAAACTTAAGTGTTCATATCGTTGATTACGAGCTTTTCAACACTATTGTATTGCAAAAATTCAATTTCTGTTCTGTTTACGCAGTTATAAGTTTAACGGGTCCATTTTAAGGCCCATTTAGACCCGCTCGTCCGAAACCTCTACAAAAAGGATCGAAAAACAAGTTTTGATCCAATTTTAGGAGTTCATATAATTGATTACGAGCATTTCAACAAGATTATATTGTAAAAACTCAAATTCGGTATTTTTTACTCAGTTAAAAGTCCAACGGGTCCATTTTACGACCCATTAGACCCGCTCACCCGAAACCTCTACAAAAAGGACCGAAAAACAAGTTTTGATCCAATTTTAGGAGTTCATATAATTGATTATAAGCTTTTCAACAAGATTATATTGCAAAAAGTCAATTTCTGTATTTTTTACTCAGATAAATGTCCAACGAGTCCATTTTACGGCCCATTTAGACCCGCTCGCCCGAACCCTCTTCAAAAATGACTGAAAAAAAAGTTTTAATCAAATTTTGAGAGTTCATATAATTTATTACGATCGTTTCAACACAATTATATTGCAAAAACCCAATTTCTGTTTTTTTTACTCAGTTCAAATTCCAACGGGTCCATTTTACGGCCCATTTAGACCCGCTCGTCCGAAACCTCTACAAAAATGACCGCAAAACAAGTTTTAATCAAAACTTAAGAGTTCATATCATTGATTACGAGCTTTTGAACACTATTGTATTGGAAAAATTCAATTTCTGTTCTTTTTACGCAGTTATAAGTTCAACGGGTCCATTTTAAGTCTCTTTTAGACTCGCTCGTCCAAAACTTCTACAAAAAGGACCGCAAAACAAGTTTTGATCCAATTTTAGGAGTTCATATAATTGATTACGAGCTTTTCAACAAGATTATATTGCAAAAACTCAATTTCTGTATTTTTTACTCAGTTAAAAGTCCAACGGGTCCATTTTACGGCCCATTTAGCCCCGCTCGTCCGAAACCTCTACAAAAAGGACCACAAAACAAGTTTTAATCAAAACTTAAGAGTTCATATCGTTGATTACGAGCTTTTCAACACTATTGTATTGCAAAAATTCAATTTTAAGGGGTCCATTTTAAGGCCCATTTAGACCCGCTCGTCCGAAACCTCTACAAAAAGGATCGAAAAAAAGTTTTGATCCAATTTTAGGAGTTCATATAATTGATTACGAGCATTTCAACAAGATTATATTGTAAAAACTTAAATTCGGTATTTTTTACTCAGTTAAAAGTCCAACGGGTCCATTTTACGGCCCATTAGACCCGCTCACCCGAAACCTCTACAAAAAGGACCGAAAAATAAGTTTTGATCCAATTTTAGGAGTTCATATAATTGATTACGAGCTTTTCAACAAGATTATATTGCAAAAACTCAAATTCATTTTTTTTACTCAGTTAAAAGTCCAACGAGTCCATTTTACGGCCCATTTAGACCCGCTCGCCCGAAACATCTTCAAAAATGACTGAAAAACAAGTTTTAATCAAATTTTAGGAGTTCATATAATTTATTACGATCTTTTCAAAATGATTATATTGCAAAAACTCAATTTTTGTACTTTTTTACTCAGTTAAAAGTCCAACGGGTCCATTTTACGGCCCATTTAGACCCGCTCGTCCGAAACCTCTACAAAAAGTACCGCAGAACAAATTTTAATCAAAACTTAAGAGTTCATATCGTTGATTACGAGCTTTTCAACACTATTGTATTGCAAAAATTCAATTTCTATTCTTTTTACGCAGTTATAAGTTCAACGGGTCCATTTTAAGGCCCATTTAGACCCGCTCGTCCGAAACCCCTACAAAAAGGACCGAAAAACATGTTTTGATCCAATTTTAGGAGTTCATATAATAGATTACGAGCTTTTCAACAAGATTATATTGCAAAAACTCAAATTCGGTATTTTTTACTCAGTTAAAAGTCCAACGGGTCCATTTTACGGCCCATTTAGACCCTCTCGCCCGAAACCTCATCAAAAATGACTGAAAAACAAGTTTTAATCAAATTTTAGGAGTTCATATAATTGATTACGATCTTTTGAACACGATTATAATGCAAAAACTCAATTTTTGTACTTTTTACTCAGTTAAAAGTCCAGCGGGTCCATTTTACGGCCCATTTAGACCCGCTCGTCCGAAACCTCTACAAAAGGACCGCAAAACAAGTTTAATCAAAACTTAAGAGTTCATATCGTTGATTACGAGCTTTTCAACACTATTGTATTGCAAAAATTCAATTTATGTTCTTTTTATGCAGTTATAAGTTCAACGGGTCCATTTTAAGGCCCATTTAGACCCGCTCGTCCGAAACCTCTACAAAAAGGACCGAAAAACAAGTTTTGATCCAATTTTAGGAGTTCATATAATAGATTATGAGCTTTTCAACAAGATTATATTGCAAAAACTCAAATTTAGTATTTTTTTACTCAGTTAAAAGTCCAACGGGTCCATTTTACGGCCCATTTAGACCCGCTCGTTCGAAACCTCTACAAAAAGGACCGAAAAACAAGTTTTGATCCAATTTTAGGAGTTCATATAATTGATTATAAGCTTTTCAACAAGATTATATTGCAAAAAGTCAATTTCTGTATTTTTTACTCAGTTAAATGTCCAACGAGTCCATTTTACGGCCCATTTAGACCCGCTCGCCCGAACCCTCTTCAAAAATGACTGAAAAAAAGTTTTAATCAAATTTTGAGAGTTCATATAATTTATTACGATCGTTTCAACACAATTATATTGCAAAAACCTAATTTTTGTATTTTTTACTCAGTTCAAATTCCAACGGGTCCATTTTACGGCCCATTTAGACCCGCTCGTCCGAAACCTCTACAAAAATGACCGCAAAACAAGTTTTAATCAAAACTTAAGAGTTCATATCGTTGATTACGAGCTTTTGAACACTATTGTATTGCAAAAATTTAATTTCTGTTCTTTTTACGCAGTTATAAGTTCAACGGGTCCATTTTAAGTCTCATTTAGACTCGCTCGTCCAAAACCTCTACAAAAAGGACCGTAAAACAAGTTTTGATCCAATTTTAGGAGTTCATATAATTGATTACAAGCTTTCAACAAGATTATATTGCAAAAACTCAAATTCGGTGTTTTTTAGTCAGTTAAAAGTTCAACGGGTCCATTTTACGGCCCATTTACACTCACTCGCCCGAAACCTCTTCAAAAATGATTGAAAAACAAGTTTTAATCAAATTTTAGGAGTTCATATAATTGATTACGATCGTTTCAACACGATTATATTGCAAAAACTCAATTTCTGTATTTTTTACTCAGTTAAAAGTCCAACGGGTCCATTTTACGGCCCATTTAGACCCGCTCGTCCGAAACCTTTACAAAAAGGACCGCAAAACAAGTTTTAATCAAAACTTAAGAGTTCATATCGTTGATTACGAGCTTTTCAACACTATTGTATTGCAAAATTCAATTTATGTTCTTTTTACGCAGTTATAAGTTCAACTGGTCCATTTTAAAGCCCATTTAGGCCCGCTCGTCCGAAACCACAACAAAAAGGACCGAAAAACAAGTTTTGATCCAATTTTAGGAGTTCATATAATTGATTACGAGCTTTTCAACAAGATTATATTGCAAAAACTCAAATTCGGTGTTTTTTACTCAGTTAAAAGTCCAACGGGTCCATTTTACGGCCCATTTAGACCCGCTCGCCCGAATCCTCTTAAAAATGACTGAAAAACAAGTTTTACTCATATTATAGGAGTTCATATAATTGATTACGATCGTTTCAACACGATTATATTGCAAAGACTCAATTTCTGTATTTTTTACTCAGTTAAAAGTCCAACGGGTCCATTTCACGGCCCATTTAGACCCGCTCGTCCGAAACCTGTACAAAAAGGACCGCAAAACAAGTTTTAATCAAAACTTAAGAGTTCATATCGTTGATTACGAGCTTTTCAACACTATTGTATTGCAAAAATTCAATTTCTGTTCTTTTTACGCAGTTATAAGTTCAACGGGTCCATTTTAAGGCCCATTTAGACCCGCTCACCCGAAACCTCTACAAATAGGACCGAAAAATAAGTTTTGATCCAATTTTAGGAGTTCATATAATTGATTACGAGCTTTTCAATAAGATTATATTGCAAAAACTCAAATTCAGTATTTTTTACTCAATTAAAAGTCCAACGGGTCCATTTTACGGCCCATTTAAACCCGCTCGCCCGAAACCTCTTTAAAAATGACTGAAAAACAAGTTTTAATCAAATCTTAGGATTTTATATAATTGATTACGATATTTTCAACACGATTATATTAGAAAAACTCAATTTTTGTACTTTTTACTCAGTTAAAAGTCCAACGGGTCCATTTTACGGCCCATTTAGACCCGCTCGTCCGAAACCTCTACAAAAAGGACCGCAAAACAAATTCTAATCAAAACTTAAGAGTTCATATCGTTGATTACGAGCTTTTCAACACCATTTTATTGCAAATATTCAATTTCTGTTCTTTTTACGCAGTTATAAGTTAAACGGGTCCATTTTAAGGCCAATTTAGACCCGCTCGTCCGAAACCTCTACAAAAAGGACCGAAAAACAAGTTTTGATCCAATTTTAGAAGTTCATATAATTGATTACGAGCTTTTCAACAAGATTATATTGCAAAAACTCAAATTCGGTATTTTTTACTCAGTTAAAAGTCCAACGGGTCCATTTTACGGCCCATTTAGACCCACTCGCCCGAAACCTCTTAAAAAATGACTAAAAAATAAGTTTTGATCAAATTTTAGGAGTTCATATAATTGATTACGATCTTTTCAACAAGATTATATTGCTAAAAAACAAATTCGGTATTTTTTACTCAGTTAAAAATCCAACAGGTCCATTTTACGACCCATTTACACCCGCTCGCCCGAATTCTCTTCAAAAATGACCAAAAAATAAATTTTAATCAAATTTTAGGACTTCATATCATTGATTATGATCTTTTCAGCACGATTATATTGCAAAAACTCAATTTTTTAACTTTTTACTCAGTTAAAAGTCTAACGGGTCCATTTTACGGCCCATTTAGACCTGCTCGTCCGAAACCTCTACAAAAAGGACCGCAAAACAAGTTTTAATCAAAATTTAAGATTTCATATCGTTGATTACGAGCTTTTCAACACTATTGTATTGCAAAATTCAATTTATGTTCTTTTTACGCAGTTATAAGTTCAACTGGTCCATTTTAAGGCCCATTTAGGCCCGCTCGTCCGAAACCACTACAAAAAGGACCGAAAAACAAGTTTTGATCCAATTTTAGGAGTTCATATAATTGATTACGAGCTTTTCAACAAGATTATATTGCAAAAAGTCAGTTTCTGTATTTTTACTTTGTTAAAAGTCCAACGGGTCCATTTTACGGCCCATTTAGACCCGCTCGCCCGAAACCGCTTCAAAAATGACTGAAAAACAAGTTTTAATCAAAATTTAGGAGTTCATATAATTGATCACGATCGTTTCAACACGATTATATTGCAAAAACCCAATTTCTGTATTTTTTACTCAGTTAAAAGTCCAACGAGTCCATTTTACGGCCCATTTAGACCCGCTCGTCCGAAACCTCTACAAAAAGGACCGCAAAAAGAGTTTTAATCAAAACTTAAGAGTTCATATCGTTGATTACGAGCTTTTGAACACTATTGTATAAAAAAAATTCAATTTCTGTTCTTTTTACGCAGTTATAATTTCAACGGGTCCATTTAGACTCGCTCGTCCGAAACCTCTACAAAAAGGACCGAAAAACAGGTTTTGATCCAATTTTAGGAGTTCATATAATTGATTACGAGCTCTTCAACAAGATTATATTGCAAAAACTCAAATTCGGTGTTTTTTACTCAGTTAAAAGTCCAACGGGTCCATTTTACTGCCCATTTAGACCCTCGCCCGAAACCTCTTCAAAAATGACTGAAAACCAAGTTTTAATCAAATTTTAGGAGTTCATATAATTGATTACGATCGTTTCAACACGATTATATTGCAAAAACTCAATTTCTGTATTTTTTACTCAGTTAAAAGTCCAACGGGTCCATTTTACGGCCCATTTAGACCCGCTCGTCCGAAACCTCTATAAAAAGGACCGCAAAACAAGTTTTAATCAAAACTTAAGAGTTCATATCGTTGATTACAAGCTTTTCAACACTATTGTATTGCAAAAATTCAATTTCTGTTATTTTTACGCAGTTATAAGTTCAACGGGTCCATTTTAAGGCCCATTTAGACCCGCTTACCCGAAACCTCTATAAAAAGGACCGAAAAATAAGTTTTGATCCAATTTTAGGAGTTCATATAATTGATTACGAGCTTTTCAACAAGATTATATTGCAAAAACTCAAATTCTGAATTTTTTACTCAGTTAAAAGTCCAACGGGTCCATTTTACGGCCCATTTAGACCCGCTCGCCCGAAACCTCTTCAAAATGACTGAAAAACAAGTTTTAATCAAATTTTAGGAGTTCATATAATTGATTACGATCTTTTCAACACCATTATATTGCAAAAACTCAATTTTTGTACTTTTTACTAAGTTAAAAGTCCAACGGGTCCATTTTACGGCCCATTAAGACCCGCTCGTCCGAAACCTCTACAAAAAGGATCGCAAAACAAATTTTAATCCAAACTTAAGAGTTCATATCTTTGATTACGAGCTTTTCAACATTATTGTTTTGCAAAAATTCAATTTATGTTCTTTTTACGCAGTTATAAGTTCAACGGGTCCATTTTAAGGCCCATTTAGACCCGCTCGTCCGAAACCTCTACAAAAAGGACCGTAAAACAAGTTTTGATCCAATTTTAGGAATTCATAGAATTGATTACGAGCTTTTCAACAAGATTATATTGCAAAAACTCAAATTCGGTATTTTTTTCTCAGTTAAAAGTCCAAGGGGTTCATTTTACGGCCCATTTAGACCCACTCGTTCGAAACCTCTACAAAAAGGACCGAAAAACAAGTTTTGATCCAATTTTAGAAGTTCATATAATTGATTACGAGCTTTTCAACAATATTATAATGCAAAAAGTCAATTATTGTATTTTTTACTTAGTTAAAAGTCCAACGATCCATTTTACGGCCCATTTAGACCCGCTCGTCCGAAGCCTCTTCAAAAATGACTGAAAAACAAGTTTTAATCAAATTTTAAGAGTTCATCTAATTGATTACGACCGTTTCAACACGATTATATTGCAAAAACCCAATTTCTGTATTTTTTACTCAGTTCAAATTCCAACGGGTCCATTTTACGGCCCATTTAGACCCGTTCGTCCGAAACCTCTACAAAAAGGACCACAAAACAAGTTTTAATCAAAACTTAAGAGTTAATATCATTGATTATGAACTTTTGAACACTATTGTATTGCAAAAATTCAATTTCTGTTCTTTTTACGCAGTTATAAGTTCAACGGGTCCATTTTAAGTCTCATTTAGACTTGCTCGTCCGAAACCTCTTCAAAAAGGACCGAAAAACAAGTTTTGATCTAATTTTAGGAGTTCATATAATTGATTACGAGCTTTTCAACATGATTATATTGCAAAAACTCAAATTCGGTATTTTTTACTCAGTTAAAAGTCCAACGGGTCCTTTTTACAGCCCATTTAGACCCGCTCGCCCGAAACATCTTCAAAAATGACTGGAAAACAGGTTTTATTCAAATTTTAGGAGTTCATATAATTTATTACGATCTTTTCAACACGGTTATATTTCAAAAACTCAATTTGTGTACTTTTTTACTCAGTAAAAAGTCGAACGGGTCCATTTTACGGTTCATTTAGACCCGATCGTCCGAAACCTCTACAAAATGGACCGCAAAACAAGTTTTAATCAAAACTTAAGAGTTCATATCGTTGATTACGAGCTTTTCAACACTATTGTATTGCAGAAATTCAATTTTTGTTCTTTTTACGCAGTTATAAGTTCAACGGGTCCATTTTAAGGCCCATTTAGACTCGCTCGTCCGAAACCTCTACAAAAAGGACCGAAAGACAAGTTTAGATCCAATTTTAGGAGTTCATATAATTGATTACGAGCTTTTCAACAAGAATATATTGCAAAAACTCAAATTCGGTATTTTTTACTCAGTTAAAAGTCCAACGGGTCCATTTTACGGCCCATTTAGACCCGCTCGCCCGAAACCTCTTCAAAAATGACTGAAAAACAAGTTTTAATCAAATTTTAGGAGTTCATATAATTGATTACGATATTTTCAACACGATTATATTGCAAAAACTCAATTTATGTACTTTTTACTCAGTTAAAAGTCCAACGGGTCCATTTTAAGGCCCATTTAGACCCGGTCGTCCGAAACCTCTACAAAAAGGACCGAAAACAAGTTTTGATCCAATTTTAGGAGTTCATATAATTGATTACGAGCTTTTCAACAAGATTATATTGCAAAAACTCAAATTCGGTATTTTTTAGTCAGTTAAAAGTCCAACGGGTCCATTTTACGGCCCATTTAGACCCGCTCGTTCGAAACCTCTACAAAAAAGACCGAGAAACAAGTTTAGATCCAATTTTAGGAGTTCATATAATTGATTACGAGCTTTTCAACAAAATTATATTGCAAAAACTCAAATTTGGTATTTTTTGCTCAGTTAAACGTCCAACGGGTCCATTTTACGGCCCATTTAGACCCGCTCGCCCGAAACCTCTTCAAAAATGATTGAAAAACAAGTTTTAATCAAATTTTAGGAGTTCATATAATTGATTACGATCTTTTCAACACGATTATATTGCAAAAACTCAATTTTTGTACTTTTTACTCAGTTAAAAGTCCAACGGGTCCATTTTATGGCCCATTTAGACACACTCGTCCGAAACCTCTACAAAAAGGACCGTTAAACAAGTTTTAATCAAAACTTAAGAGTTCATATCGTTGATTACGAGCTTTTCAACACTATTGTATTGCCAAAATTCAATTTATGTTCTTTTTACGCAGTTATAAGTTCAACGGGTCCATTTTAAGGCCAATTTAGACCCGCTCGTCCGAATCCTCTACAAAAAGGACGGAAAAACAAGTTTTGATCCAATTTTAGGAGTTCATATTATTGATTACGAGCTTTTCAACAAGATTATATTGCAAAAACTCAAATTCGGTAGTTTTTTACTCAGTTAAAAGTCTAACGGGTCCATTTTAAGGCCCATTTAGACCCGCTCGTCCGAAACCTCTACAAAAAGGACCGAAAAACAAGTTTAGATCCAATTTTAGGAATTCATATAATTGATTACGAGCTTTTCAACAAGATTATATTGCAAAAACTCAACTTCGGTATTTTTTACTCAGTTAAAAGTCTCACGGGTCCATTTTACGGCCCATTTAGACCCGCTCGCCCGAAACCTCTTCAAAAATTACTGAAAAACAAGTTTTAATCAAATTTTAGGAGTTCATATAATTGATTACGATCTTTTCAACATGATTATATTGCAAAAACTAAATTTTGGTACTTTTTTTACTAAGTTAAAAGTCCAACGGGTCCATTTTACGGCCCATTCAGACCCGCTCGTCCGAAACCTCTACAAAAAGGACCGCAAACAAGTTTTAATCAAAACTTAAGAGTTCATATCCTTGATTACGAGCTTTTCAACACTATTGTATTGCAAAAATTCAATTTATGTTCTTTTTACGCAGTTATAAGTTCAACGGGTACATTTTAAGGCCCATTTAGACCCGCTCGTCCGAAACCTCTACAAAAAGGTCCGAAAACAAGTTTTGATCCAATTTTAGGAGTTCATATAATTGATTACGAGCTTTTCAACAAGATTATATTGCAAAAACTCAAATTTGGTATTTTTTAGTCAGTTAAAAGTCCAACGGGTCCATTTTACGGCCCCTTTTAGACCCGCTCGTTCGAAACCTCTACAAAAAAGACCGAAAAACAAGTTTAGATCCAATTTTAGGAGTTCATATAATTGATTACGATCTTTTCAACAAGATTATATTGCAAAAACTCAAATTCGATATTTTTTACTTAGTTAAAAGACCAACGAGTCCATTTTACGGCCCATTTAGACCCGCTCGACCGAAACCTCTTCAAAAATGACTGAAAACAAGTTTTAATCAAATATTAGGAGTTCATATTATTGATTACGATCTTTTCAACACGATTATATTGCAAAAACTCAATTTATGTACTTTTTACTCAGTTAAAAGTCCAACGGGTCCATTTTACGGCCAATTTAGATCCGCTCGTCCGAAACCTCTACAAAAAGGACCGCAAAACAAGTTTTAATCAAAACATAAGACTTAATATCGTTGATTACGAGCTTTTCAACACTATTGTATTGCAAAAATTCAATTTCTGTTCTTTCTACGCAGTTATAAGTTCAACGGGTCCATTTTAAGGCTCATTTAGACCCGCTCGTCCGAAACCTCTACAAAAAGGATCGAAAAACAAGTTTTTCATCCAATTTTAGGAGTTCATATAATTGATTACGAGCATTTCAACAAGATTATATTACAAAAACTCAAATTCGGTAATTTTTACTCAGTTAAAAGTCCAACGGGTCCATTTTACGGCCCATTTAGACCCGCTCGTTCGAAACCTCTACAAAAAGGACCGAAAAACAAGTTTGGATCCAATTTTAGGAGTTCATATAATTGATTACGAGCTTTTCAAAAAGATTATATTGCAAAAACTCAAATTCGGTATTTTTTACTTAGTTAAAAGTCCAACGGGTCCATTTTACGGCCCATTTAGACCCGCTCGCCCGAAACCTCTTCAAAAGTGACTGAAAAACAAGTTTTTATCAAATTTTAGGAGTTCATATAATTGATTAAGATCTTTTCAACACGATTATATTGCAAAAACTCAATTTATGTACTTTTTACTAAGTTAAAAGTCCAACGGGTCTATTTTACGGCCCATTTAGACCCGCTCGTCCGAAACCTCTACAAAAAGGACCGCAAAACAAGTTTTAATCAAAACTTAAGAGTTCATATCGTTGATTACGAGCTTTTCAACACTATTGTATTGCAAAAATTCAATTTCTGTTCTTTTTACGCAGTTATAAGTTCAACGGGTCCATTTTAAGGCCCATTTAGACTCGCTCGTCCGAAACCTCTACAAAAAGGACCGAAAAACATGTTTTGATCCAATTTTAGGAGTTCATATACTATATTACGAGCTTTTCAACTAGATTATATTGCAAAAACTCAAATTCGGTATTTTTTGCTCAGTTAAAAGTCAACCGGGTCCATTTTACGGCCCATTTAGACCCGCTCGCCCGAAACCTCTTCAAAAATGACTGAAAAACAAGTTTTAATCAAATTTTAGGAGTTAATATAATTTATTACGATCTTTTCAACACGATTAGATATTAAAAACTCAATTTTTGTACTTTTTACTCAGTTAAAAGTCCAACGGGTCTATTTTACGGCCCATTTAGACCCGCTCGTCCGAAACCTCTACAAAAAGGACCGCAAAACAAGTTTTAATCAAAACTCATGAGTTCATATCGTTGATTACGAGCTTTTCAACACTATTGTATTGCAAAAATTCAATTTCTGTTCTTTTCACGCAGTTATAAGTTCAACGGGTCCATTTTAAGGCCCATTTAGACCCGCTCGTCCGAAACCTCTACAAAAAGGACCGAAAAACAAGTTTTGATCCAATTTTAGGAGTTCATATAATTGATTATGAGCTTTTCAACAAGATTATATTGCAAAAACTCAAATTCGGTATTTTTTACTCAGTTAAAAGTTCAACGGGTCCATTTTAAGGCCCATTTAGACCCGCTCGTCCGAAACCTCTACATAAAGGACCGAAAAACAAGTTTTGATCCAATTTTAGGAGTTCATATAATTGATTACGAGCTTTTCAACAAGATTAAATTGCAAAAACTCAAATTCGGTATTTTTTACTCAGTTAAAAGTCCAACGGGTCCATTTTACGGCCAATTTAGACCCGCTCGCCCGAAACCTCATCAAAAATGACTGAAAAACAAGTTATAATCAAATTTTAGGAGTTCATATAATTGAATACGATCTTTTCAACACGATTATATTGCAAAAATTCAATTTTTGTACTTTTTACAAAATTAAAAGTCCAACGGGTCCATTTTACGGCCCATTTAGACCCGCTCGTCCGAAACCTCTACAAAAAGGACCGCAAAACAAGTTTTAATCAAAACTTAAGAGTTCATATCATTGATTACGAGCTATTCAACACTATTGTATTGCAAAAATCAATTTCTGTTCTTTTTACGCAGTTATAAATTCAACAGGTCCATTTTAAGGCCCATTTAGACCCGCTCGTCCGAAACCTCTACAAAAAGGACCGAAAAACAAGTTTTGATCCAATTTTAGGAGTTCATATAATTGATTACGAGCTTTTCAACAAGATTATATTGCAAAAACTCAAATTCGGTATTTTTTACTCAGTTAAAAGTTCAACGAGTCCATTTTACGGCCTATTTAGACCCGCTCGCCCGAAACCTCTTCAAAAATGACCGAAAAGAAAGTATTAATCAAATTTTAGGACTTCATATCATTGATTACTATTTTATTGCAAAAATTCAATTTATGTTCTTTTTATGCAGTTATAAGATCAACGGGTCCATTTTAAGGCCCATTTAGACCCGCTCGTCCGAAACCTCTACAAAAAGGACCGAAAAATATTTTTTGATCCAATTTTTGGAGTTCATATAATTGGTCACGAGCTTTTCAACAAGATTATATTGCAAAAACTCAAATTTGGTATTTTTTACTCAGTAAAAAGTGCAACGGGTCCATTTTACGGCCCATTTAGACCCGCTCGCCCGAAACCTCTTCAAAAATGACTGAAAAACAAGTTATAATCACATTTTAGGAGTTCATATAATTGATTACGATCGTTTCAACATAATTGTATTGCAAAAACTCAATTTTTGTATTTTTTACTTAGTTAAAAGTCAAACGGGTCCATTTTACGGCCCATTTAGACCCGCTCGTCCGAAACCTCTACAAAAAGGACCGCGAAACAAGTTTTATTCAAAACTTAAGAGTTCATATCGTTGATTACGAGCTTTTCAACACTATTGTATTGCAAAAATTCAATTTATGTTCTTTTTACGCACTTATAAGTTCAACGGGTCCATTTTAAGGCCCATTTAGACCCGCTCGTCCGAAACCTCTACAAAAAGGACCGAAAAATAAGTTTTGATCCAAGTTTTGGAGTTCATATAATTGGTTACGAGCTTTTCAACAAGCTTATATCGCAAAAACTCAAATTCGGTATTTTTTACTCGGTAAAAAGTGCAACGGGTCCATTTTACGGCCCATTTAGACCTGCTCGCCCGAAGCCTCTTCAAAAATGACCGAAAAACAAGTTATAATCAAATTTTAGGAGTTCATATAATTGATTACGATCGTTTCAACACAATTATATTGCAAAAACTCAATTTCTATATTTTTTACTTAGTTAAAAGTCCAACGGGTCCATTTTACGGCCCATTTAGACCCGCTTGTCCGAAACCTCTACAAAAAGGACCGCAAAACAAGTTTTAATCAAAACTTAAGAGTTCATTTCATTGATTACGAGCTTTTCAACACTATTGTATTGCAAAAATTCAATTTATGTTCTTTTTACGCAGTTATAAGTTCAACGGGTCCATTTTAAGGCCCATTTAGACCCGCTCGTCCGAAACCTCTACAAAAAGGACCGAAAAATATGTTTTGATCCAATTTTTGAACTTCATATAATTGGTTACAAGCTTTTCAACAAGATTATATTACAAAAACTCAAATTCGGTATTTTTTACTCAGTAAAAAGTGCAACGGGTCCATTTTACGGCCCATTTAGACCCGCTCACCCGAAAACTCTTCAAAAATGACTGAAAAACAAGTTAAAATCAAATTTTAGGAGTTCATATAATTGATTACGATTGTTTCAACACAATTATATTGCAAAAACTCAATTTCTGTTTTTTTTACTTAGTTAAAAGTCTAACGGGTCCATTTTACGGCCCATTTAGACTCGCTCGTCCGAAACCTCTACAAAAAGGACCGCAAAACAAGTTTTAATCAAAACTTAAGAGTTCATATCGTTGATTACGAGCTTTTCAACACTATTGTATTGCAAAAATTCAATTTATGTTCTTTTTACGCAGTTATAAGTTCAACGGGTCCATTTTAAGGCCCATTTAGACCCGCTCGTTCGAAACCTCTACAAAAAGGACCGAAAAATAAGTTTTGATCCCATTTTAGGATTTCATATAATTGGTTACAAACTTTTCAACAAGATTATATTGCAAAAACTCAAATTCGGTATTTTTTACTCAGTAAAAAGTGCAACGGGTCCATTTTACGGCCCATTTAGACCCGCTCGCCCGAAACCTCTTCAAAAATGACTGAAAAACAAGTTATAGTCAAATTTTAGGAGTTCATATAATTGATTACAATCGTTTCAAAACAATTATATTGCAAAAACTCAATTTCTGTATTTTTAACTCAGTTAAAAGTCCAACGGGTCCATTTTACGGCCCATTTAGACCCGCTCGTCCGAAACCTCTAAAAAAAGGACCGCAAAACAAGTTTTAATCAAAACTTAAGAGTTCATATTGTTGATTACGGGCTTTTGAACACTATTGTATTGCAAAAATTCAATTTCTGTTCTTTTTACACAGTTATAAGTTCAACGGGTCCATTTTAAAGCCCATTTAGACTCGCTCGTCCGAAACCTCTACAAAAAGGACCGAAAACAAGCTTTGATCCAATTTTAGGAGTTCATATAATTGATTACGAGCTTTTCAACAAGCTTATATTGCAAAAACTCAAATTCGGTATTTTTTACTCGGTAAAAAGTGCAACGGGTCCATTTTACGGCCCATTTAGACCCGCTCGCCCGAAACCTCTTCAAAAATGACCGAAAAGAAAGTTTTAATCAAATTTTAGGACTTCATATCATTGATTACGATCTTTTCAACACGATTATATTGCAAAAACTCAATTTTTGTACTTTTTACTCCGTTAAAAGTCCAACGGGTCCATTTTACGGCCCATTTAGACCCGCTCGTCCAAAACCTCTACAAAAAGGACCGCAAAACAAGTTTTAATCAAAACTTAAGAGTTCATATCGTTGATCACGAGCTTTTCAACACTATTGTATTGCAAAAATTAAATTTATGTTCTTTTTACGCAGTTATAAGTTCAACGGGTCCATTTTAAGGCCCATTTAGACCCGCTCGTCCGAAACCTCTACAAAAAGGACCGAAAAACAAGTTTTGATCCAATTTTAGGAGTTCATATAATTGATTACGAGCTTTTCAACAAGATTAAATTGCAAAAACTAATATTCGATATTTTTTACTCAGTTAAAAGTCCAACGGGTCCATTTTACAGCCCATTTAGACCCGCTCGCCCGAAACCTCTTCAAAAATGACTGAAAAACAAGTTATAATCAAATTTTAGGAGTTCATATAATTGAATACGATCTTTTCAACACGATTATATTGCAAAAACTCAATTTTTGTACTTTTTACTAAGTTAAAAGTCCAACGGGTCCATTTTACGGCCCATTTAGACCCGCTCGTCCGAAACCTCTACAAAAAGGACCGCAAAACAAGTTTTAATCAAAACTTAAGAGTTCATATCATTGATTACGAGCTTTTGAACACTATTGTATTGCAAAAATTCAATTTATGTTCTTTTTACGCAGTTATAAGTCAAACGGGTCCATTTTAAGGCCCATTTAGACTCGCTCGTCCGAAACCTTTACAAAAATGACCGAAAAATAAGTTTTGATCCAATTTTAGGAGTTCATATAATTGGTTACGAGCTTTTAAACAAGATTATATTGCAAAAACTCAAATTCGGTATTTTTTACTCAGTAAAAAGTGCAACGAGTCCATTTTACGGCCCATTTAGACCCGCTCGCCCGAAACCTCTTCAAAAATGACTGAAAAACAAGTTATAATCAAATTTGAGGAGTTCATATAATTGATTACAATCGTTTCAAAACAATTATATTGCAAAAACTCAATTTCTGTATTTTTAACTCAGTTAAAAGTCCAACGGGTCCATTTTACGGCCCATTTAGACCAGCTCGTCCGAAACCTCTAAAAAAAGAACCGCAAAACAAGTTTTAATCAAAACTTAAGAGTTCATATTGTTGATTACGGGCTTTTGAACACTATTGTATTGCAAAAATTCAATTTCTGTTCTTTTTACGCAGTTATAAGTTCAACGGGTCCATTTTAAGGCCCATTTAGACTCGCTCGTCCGAAACCTCTACAAATAGGACCGAAAACAAGCTTTGATCCAATTTTAGGAGTTCATATAATTGATTACGAGCTTTTCAACAAGATTATATTGCAAAAACTCAAATTCGGTATTTTTTACTCAGTTAAAAGTCCAACGGGTCCATTTTACGGCCCATTTAGACCCGCTCGCCCGAAACCTCTTCAAAAATGACTAAAAAACATGTTTTGATAAAATTTTAGGAGTTCATATAATTAATTACGAGCTTTTCAACAGGACTATATTGCAAAAACACAAATTTCGTATTTTTTACTCAGTTAAAAGTCCAACGGGTCCATTTTACGGCCCATTTAGACCCGCTCGCCCGAAACATCTTCAAAAATGACAGAAAAACAAGTTTTAATAAAATTTTAGGAGTTCTTATAATTGATTACGATCTTTTCAACACGATTATATTGAAAAAAACTCAAATTTTGTACTTTTTACTTAGTTCAAAGTCCAACAGGTCCATTTTACGGCCCATTTAGACCCGCTAGTCCGAAACCTCTACAAAAAGAAGCGCAAAACAAGTTTTAATCAAAACTTAAGAGTTCATATCGTTGACTATGAGCTTTTCAACACTATTGTATTGCAAAAATTTAATTTCTATTCTTTTTACGCAGTTATAAGTTCAACGGGTCCATTTTAAGGCCGATTCAGACCCGCTCGTCCGAAACCTCTACAAAAAGGACCGAAAAACAAGTTTTGATCCAATTTTAGGAGTTCATATAATTGATTACGAGCTTTTCAACAAGATTATATTGCAAAAACACAAATTCGGTGTTTTTTACTCAGTTAAAAGTCCAACTGGTCCATTTTACGGCCCATTTCGACCCGCTCGCCCGAAACCTCTTCAAAAATGACTAAAAAACATGTTTTGATAAAATTTTAGGAGTACATATAATTAATTACGAGCTTTTCAATAAGATTATATTGCAAAAACACAAATTCGGTATTTTTTACTCAGTTAAAAGTCCAACGGGTCCATTTTACGGCCCATTTAGACCCGCTCGCCCGAAACCTCTTCAAAAATGACCGAAAAACAAGTTTTAATAAAATTTTAGGACTTCATATCATTGATTACGATCTTTTCAACACGATTATATTGCAAAAACTCAATTTTTGTTCTTTTTACTCTGTTAAAAGTCCAACGTGTCCATTTTACGGCCCATTTAGACCCGCTCGTCTGAAACCTCTACAAAAAGAACTGCAAAACAAGTTTTAATCAAAACTTAAGAGTTCATATCGTTGATTACGAGCTTTTCAACACTATTGTATTGCAAAAATTCAATTTCTGTTTTTTTACGCAGTTATAAGTTCAACGGTTCCATTTTAAGGCCCATTTAGACTCGCTCGTCCGAAACCTCTACAAAAAGGACCGAAAAACAAGTTTTGATCCAATTTTAGGAGTTCATATACTTGATTACGAGCTTTTCAACAAGATTATATTGCAAAAACACAAATTCGGTGTTTTTTACTCAGTTAAAAGTCCAACGGGTCCATTTTACGGCCCATTTAGACCCGCTCGCCCGAAACCTCTTCAAAAATGACTAAAAACATGTTATGATAAAATTTTAGGAGTACATATAATTAATTACGAGCTTTTCAATAAGATTATATTGCAAAAACACAAATTCGGTATTTTTTACTCAGTTAAAAGTCCAACGGGTCCATTTTACGGCCCATTTAGACCCGCTCGCCTGAAACCTCTTCAAAATGACTGAAAAACAAGTTTTAATCAAATTTTAGGAGTTCATATAATTGATTATGATCTTTTCAACACCATTATATTGCAAAAACTCAATTTTTGTACTTTTTACTAAGTTAAAAGTCCAACGGGTCCATTTTACGGCCCATTAAGACCCGCTCGTCCGAAACCTCTACAAAAAGGATCGCAAAACAAAATTTAATCCAAACTTAAGAGTTCATATCTTTGATTACGAGCTTTTCAACATTATTGTTTTGCAAAAATTCAATTTATGTTCTTTTTACGCAGTTATAAGTTCAACGGGTCCATTTTAAGGCCCATTTAGACCCGCTCGTCCGAAACCTCTACAAAAAGGACCGTAAAACAAGTTTTGATCCAATTTTAGGAATTCATAGAATTGATTACGAGCTTTTCAACAAGATTATATTGCAAAAACTCAAATTCGGTATTTTTTTCTCAGTTAAAAGTCCAAGGGGTTCATTTTACGGCCCATTTAGACCCACTCGTTCGAAACCTCTACAAAAAGGACCGAAAAACAAGTTTTGATCCAATTTTAGAAGTTCATATAATTGATTACGAGCTTTTCAACAATATTATAATGCAAAAAGTCAATTATTGTATTTTTTACTTAGTTAAAAGTCCAACGATCCATTTTACGGCCCATTTAGACCCGCTCGTCCGAAGCCTCTTCAAAAATGACTGAAAAACAAGTTTTAATCAAATTTTAAGAGTTCATCTAATTGATTACGACCGTTTCAACACGATTATATTGCAAAAACCCAATTTCTGTATTTTTTACTCAGTTCAAATTCCAACGGGTCCATTTTACGGCCCATTTAGACCCGTTCGTCCGAAACCTCTACAAAAAGGACCACAAAACAAGTTTTAATCAAAACTTAAGAGTTAATATCATTGATTATGAACTTTTGAACACTATTGTATTGCAAAAATTCAATTTCTGTTCTTTTTACGCAGTTATAAGTTCAACGGGTCAATTTTAAGGCCCATTTAGACCCGCTCGTCCGAGTCCTAAACAAAAAGGACCGAAAAACAAGTTTTGATCCAATTTTAGGAGTTCATATAATTGATTACGAGCTTTTCAACAAGATTATATTGCAAAAACTCAAATTCAGTATTATTTACTCAGTTAAAAGTCCAACGGGTCCATTTTAAGGCCCATTTAGACCCGCTCGTCCGAAACCTCTACAAAAAGGACCGAAAAACAGGTTTTGATCCAATTTTAGGAGTTCATATAATTGATTACGAGCGTTTCAACAAGATTAAATTGCAAAAACTCAAATTCGATATTTTTTACTCAGTTAAAATTCCAACGGGTCCATTTTACGTCCCATTTAGACCCGCTCGCCCGAAACCTCTTCAAAAATGACCGAAAAGAAAGTTTTAATCAAATTTTAGGACTTCATATCATTGATTACGATCTTTTCAACACGATTATATTGCAAAAACTCAATTTTTGTACTTTTTACTCCGTTAAAAGTCCAACGGGTCCATTTTACGGCCCATTTAGACCCGCTCGTCCAAAACCTCTACAAAAAGGACCGCAAAACAAGTTTTAATCAAAACTTAAGAGTTCATATCGTTGATCACGAGCTTTTCAACACTATTGTATTGCAAAAATTAAATTTATGTTCTTTTTACGCAGTTATAAGTTCAACGGGTCCATTTTAAGGCCCTTTTAGACCCGCTCGTCCGAAACCTCTACAAAAAGGACCGAAAAACAAGTTTTGATCCAATTTTAGGAGTTCATATAATTGATTACGAGCTTTTCAACAAGATTATATTGCAAAAACTAATATTCGGTATTTTTTACTCAGTTAAAAGTCCAACGGGTCCATTTTACAGCCCATTTAGACCCGCTCGCCCGAAACCTCTTCAAAAATGACTGAAAAACAAGTTATAATCAAATTTTAGGAGTTCATATAATTGAATACGATCTTTTCAACACGATTATATTGCAAAAACTCAATTTTTGTACTTTTTACTAAGTTAAAAGTCCAACGGGTCCATTTTACGGCCTATTTAGACCCGCTCGTCCGAAACCTCTACAAAAAGGACCGCAAAACAAGTTTTAATCAAAACTTAAGAGTTCATATCGTTGATTACGAGCTCTTCAACACTATTGTATTGCAAAAATTCAATTTATGTTCTTTTTACACAGTTATAAGTTC
The DNA here is from genome assembly GCA_030270665.1 of Hibiscus trionum. Lineage (NCBI taxonomy): Eukaryota > Viridiplantae > Streptophyta > Magnoliopsida > Malvales > Malvaceae > Hibiscus > Hibiscus trionum. The sequence continues at coordinate 41,916,164 of BSYR01000002.1, read as the reverse complement.
AACGGGTCCATTTTGAGGCCCATTTAGACCCGCTCGTCCGAAACCTCTACAAAAAGGACCGAAAAATAAGTTTTGATCCAATTTTAGAAGTTCATATATCTGGTTACGAGCTTTTCAACAAGATTATATTGCAAAAACTCAAATTCGGTATTTTTTACTCAATAAAAAGTGCAACGGGTCCATTTTACGGCCCAGTTAGACCCGCTCGTCCGAAAACTCTACAAAAAGGACCCAAAACAAGTTTTAATCAAAACTTAAGAGTTCATATCATTGATTACGAGCTATTGAACACTATTGTATTGCATAAATTCAATTTATGTTCTTTTTACGCAGTTATAAGTCAAACGGGTCCATTTTAAGGCCCATTTAGACTCGCTCGTCCGAAACCTTTACAAAAATGACCGAAAAATAAGTTTTGATCCAATTTTAGGAGTTCATATAATTGGTTACGAGCTTTTAAATAAGATTATATTGGAAAAACTCAAATTCGGTTTTTTTTACTCAGTAAAAAGTGCAACGAGTCCATTTTACGGCCCATTTAGACCCGCTCGCCCGAAACCTCTTCAAAAATGACTGAAAAACAAGTTATAATCAAATTTTAGGAGTTCATATAATTGATTACAATCGTTTCAAAACAATTATATTGCAAAAACTCAATTTCTGTATTTTTAACTCAGTTAAAAGTCCAACGGGTCCATTTTACGGCTCATTTAGACCAGCTCGTCCGAAACCTCTAAAAAAAGAACCGCAAAACAAGATTTAATCAAAACTTAAGAGTTCATATTGTTGATTACGGGCTTTTGAACACTATTGTATTGCAAAAATTAAATTTATGTTCTTTTTACGCAGTTATAAGTTCAACGGGTCCATTTTAAGGCCCATTTAGACTCGCTCGTCCGAAACCTCTACAAATAGGACCGAAAACAAGCTTTGATCCAATTTTAGGAGTTCATATAATTGATTACGAGCTTTTCAACAAGATTATATTGCAAAAACTCAAATTCGGTATTTTTTACTCAGTTAAAAGTCCAACGGGTCCATTTTACGACCCATTTAGACCCGCTCGCCCGAAACCTCTTCAAAAATGACTAAAAAACATGTTTTGATAAAATTTTAGGAGTTCATATAATTAATTACGAGCTTTTCAACAGGACTATATTGCAAAAACACAAATTCCGTATTTTTTACTCAGTTAAAAGTCCAACGGGTCCATTTTACGGCCCATTTAGACCCGCTCGCCCGAAACATCTTCAAAAATGACCGAAAAACAAGTTTTAATAAAATTTTAGGAGTTCTTATAATTGATTACGATCTTTTCAACACGATTATATTGAAAAAAACTCAAATTTTGTACTTTTTACTCAGTTCAAAGTCCAACAGGTCCATTTTACGGCCCATTTAGACCCGCTAGTCCGAAACCTCTACAAAAAGAAGCGCAAAACAAGTTTTAATCAAAACTTAAGAGTTCATATCGTTGATTATGAGCTTTTCAACACTATTGTATTGCAAAAATTTAATTTCTATTCTTTTTACGCAGTTATAAGTTCAACGGGTCCATTTTAAGGCCCATTCAGACCCGCTCGTCCGAAACCTCTACAAAAAGGACCGAAAAACAAGTTTTGATCCAATTTTAGGAGTTCATATAATTGATTACGAGCTTTTCAACAAGATTATATTGCAAAAACACAAATTCGGTGTTTTTTACTCAGTTAAAAGTCCAACTGGTCCATTTTACGGCCCATTTAGACCCGCTCGCCCGAAACCTCTTCAAAAATGACTAAAAAACATGTTTTGATAAAATTTTAGGAGTACATATAATTAATTACGAGCTTTTCAATAAGATTATATTGCAAAAACACAATTTCGGTATTTTTTACTCAGTTAAAAGTCCAACGGGTCCATTTTACGGCCCATTTAGACCCGCTCGCCCGAAACCTCTTCAAAAATGACCGAAAACCAAGTTTTAATAAAATTTTAGGACTTCATATCATTGATTACGATCTTTTCAACACGATTATATTGCAAAAACTCAATTTTTGTTCTTTTTACTCTGTTAAAAGTCCAACGGGTCCATTTTACGGCCCATTTAGACCCGCTCGTCTGAAACCTCTACAAAAAGAACTGCAAAACAAGTTTTAATCAAAACTTAAGAGTTCATATCGTTGATTACGAGCTTTTCAACACTATTGTATTGCAAAAATTCAATTTCTGTTTTTTTTACGCAGTTATAAGTTCAACGGGTCCATTTTAAGGCCCATTTAGACTCGCTCGTCCGAAACCTTTACAAAAAGGATCGAAAAACAAGTTTTGATCCAATTTTAGGAGTTCATATACTTGATTACGAGCTTTTCAACAAGATTATATTGCAAAAACACAAATTCGGTGTTTTTTACTCAGTTAAAAGTCCAACGGGTCCATTTTACGGCCCATTTAGACCCGCTCTCCCGAAACCTCTTCAAAAATGACTAAAAAACATGTTATGATAAAATTTTAGGAGTACATATAATTAATTACGAGCTTTTCAATAAGATTATATTGCAAAAACACAAATTCGGTATTTTTAACTCAGTTAAAAGTCCAACGGGTCCATTTTACGGCCCATTTAGACCCGCTCGCCCGAAACCTCTTCAAAAATGACCGAAAAACAAGTTTTAATAAAATTTTAGGACTCCATATCATTGATTACGATCTTTTCAACATGATTATATTGCAAAAACTCAATTTTTGTTCTTTTTACTCTGTTAAAAGTCCAACGGGTCCATTTTACGGCCCATTTAGACCCGCTCGTCTGAAACCTCTACAAAAAGAACTGCAAAACAAGTTTTAATCAAAACTTAAGAGTTCATATCGTTGATTACGAGCTTTTCAACACTATTGTATTGCAAAAATTCAATTTCTGTTTTTTTTACGCAGTTATAAGTTCAACGGGTCCATTTTAAGGCCCATTTAGACTCGCTCGTCCGAAACCTCTACAAAAAGGACCGAAAAACAAGTTTTGATCCAATTTTAGGAGTTCATATACTTGATTACGAGCTTTTCAACAAGATTATATTGCAAAAACTCAAATTCGGAATTTTTTACTCAGTTAAAAGTCAACCGTGTCCATTTTACGGCCCATTTAGACCCGCTCGCCCAAAACCTCTTCAAAAATGACTGAAAAACAAGTTTTAATCAAATTTTAGGAGTTCATTTAATTGATTACGATCTTTTTAACAAGATTATATTGCAAAAACTCAATTTTTGTACTTTTTACTCAGTTAAAAGTCCAACGGGTCTATTTTACGGCCCATTTAGACCCGCTCGTCCGAAACCTCTACAAAAAGGACCGCAAAACAAGTTTTAATCAAAACTTATGAGTTCATATCGTTGATTACGAGCTTCTCAACACTATTGTATTGCAAAAATTCAATTTCTGTTCTTTTCACGCAGTTATAAGTTCAACGGGTCAATTTTAAGGCCCATTTAGACCCGCTCGTCCGAGTCCTATACAAAAAGGACCGAAAAACAAGTTTTGATCCAATTTTAGGAGTTCATATAATTGATTACGAGCTTTTCAACAAGATTATATTGCAAAAACTCAAATTCAGTATTATTTACTCAGTTAAAAGTCCAACGGGTCCATTTTAAGGCCCATTTAGACTCGCTCGTCCGAAACCTCTACAAAAAGGACCGAAAAACAAGTTTTGATCCAATTTTAGGAGTTCATATAATTGATTACGAGCGTTTCAACAAGATTAAATTGCAAAAACTCAAATTCGGTATTTTTTACTCAGTTAAAATTCCAACGGGTCCATTTTACGTCCCATTTAGACCCGCTCGCCCGAAACCTCTTCAAAAATGACCGAAAAGAAAGTTTTAATCAAATTTTAGGACTTCATATCATTGATTACGATCTTTTCAACACGATTATATTGCAAAAACTCAATTTTTGTACTTTTTACTCCGTTAAAAGTCCAACGGGTCCATTTTACGGCCCATTTAGACCCGCTCGTCCAAAACCTCTACAAAAAGGACCGCAAAACAAGTTTTAATCAAAACTTAAGAGTTCATATCGTTGATCACGAGCTTTTCAACACTATTGTATTGCAAAAATTAAATTTATGTTCTTTTTACGCAGTTATAAGTTCAACGGGTCCATTTTAAGGCCCATTTAGACCCGCTCGTCCGAAACCTCTACAAAAAGGACCGAAAAACAAGTTTTGATCCAATTTTAGGAGTTCATATAATTGATTACGAGCTTTTCAACAAGATTAAATTGCAAAAACTAATATTCGGTATTTTTTACTCAGTTAAAAGTCCAACGGGTCCATTTTACAGCCCATTTAGACCCGCTCGCCCGAAACCTCTTCAAAAATGACTGAAAAACAAGTTATAATTAAATTTTAGGAGTTCATATAATTGAATACGATCTTTTCAACACGATTATATTGCAAAAACTCAATTTTTGTACTTTTTACTAAGTTAAAAGTCCAACGGGTCCATTTTACGGCCCATTTAGACCCGCTCGTCCGAAACCTCTACAAAAAGGACCGCAAAACAAGTTTTAATCAAAACTTAAGAGTTCATATCGTTGATTACGAGCTTTTCAACACTATTGTATTGCAAAAATTCAATTTCTGTTCTTTTTACGCAGTTATAAGTTCAACGGGTCCATTTTAAGGCCCATTTAGACCCGCTCGTCCGAAATCTCTACAAAAAGGACCGAAAAATAAGTCTTGATCCAATTTTAGGAGTTCATATAATTGATTACGAGCTTTTCAACAAGATTATATTGCAAAAACTCAAATTCGATATTTTTTACTCAGTTAAAAGTCCAACGGGTCCATTTTACGGCCCATTTCGACCCGCTCGACCGAAACCTCTTCGAAAATGACCGAAAAAAGTTTTAATCAAATTTTAGGACTTCATATCATTGATTACGATCTTTTCAACACGATTATATTGCAAAAACTCAATTTTTGTACTTTTTACTCAGTTAAAAGTCCAACGGGTCCATTTTACGGCCCTTTTAGACCCGCTCGTCCAAAACCTCTACAAAAAGGACCGCAAAACAAGTTTTAATCAAAACTTAAGAGTTCATATCGTTGATCGCGAGCTCTTCAACACTATTGTATTGCAAAAATTCAATTTATGTTCTTTTTACACAGTTATAAGTTCAACGGGTCCATTTTGAGGCCCATTTAGACCCGCTCGTCCGAAACCTCTACAAAAAGGACCGAAAATAAGTTTTGATCCAATTTTAGAAGTTCATATATCTGGTTACGAGCTTTTCAACAAGATTATATTGCAAAAACTCAAATTCGGTATTTTTTACTCAATAAAAAGTGCAACGGGTCCATTTTACGGCCCATTTAGACCCGCTCGTCCGAAACCTCGACAAAAAGGACCGCAAAACAAGTTTTAATCAAAACTTAAGAGTTCATATCATTGATTACGAGCTTTTGAACACTATTGTATTGCAAAAATTCAATTTATGTTCTTTTTACGCAGTTATAAGTCAAACGGGTCCATTTTAAGGCCCATTTAGACTCGCTCGTCCGAAACCTTTACAAAAATGACCGAAAAATAAGTTTTGATCCAATTTTAGGAGTTCATATAATTGGTTACGAGCTTTTAAACAAGATTATATTGGAAAAACTCAAATTCGGTTTTTTTTACTCAGTAAAAAGTGCAACGAGTCCATTTTACAGCCCATTTAGACCCGCTCGCCTGAAACCTCTTCAAAAATGACTGAAAAACAAGTTATAATCAAATTTTAGGAGTTCATATAATTGATTACAATCGTTTCAAAACAATTATATTGCAAAAATTCAATTTCTGTATTTTTAACTCAGTTAAAAGTCCAACGGGTCCATTTTACGGCCCATTTAGACCAGCTCGTCCGAAACCTCTAAAAAAAGAACCGCAAAACAAGTTTTAATCAAAACTTAAGAGTTCATATTGTTGATTACGGGCTTTTGAACACTATTGTATTGCAAAAATTAAATTTATGTTCTTTTTACGCAGTTATAAGTTCAACGGGTCCATTTTAAGGCCCATTTAGACCCGCTCGTCCGAAACCTCTACAAAAAGGACCGAAAAACAAGTTTTGATCCAATTTTAGGAGTTCATATAATTGATTACGAGCTTTTCAACAAGATTAAATTGCAAAAACTAATATTCAGTATTTTTTACTCAGTTAAAAGTCCAACGGGTCCATTTTACAGCCCATTTAGACCCGCTCGCCCGAAACCTCTTCAAAAATGACTGAAAAACAAGTTATAATCAAATTTTAGGAGTTCATATAATTGAATACGATCTTTTCAACACGATTATATTGCAAAAACTCAATTTTTGTACTTTTTACTAAGTTAAAAGTCCAACGGGTCCATTTTACGGCCCATTTAGACCCGCTCGTCCGAAACCTCTACAAAAAGGACCGCAAAACAAGTTTTAATCAAAACTTAAGAGTTCATATCGTTGATTACGAGCTTTTCAACACTATTGTATTGCAAAAATTCAATTTCTGTTCTTTTTACGCAGTTATAAGTTCAACGGGTCCATTTTAAGGCCCATTTAGACCCGCTCGTCCGAAACCTCTACAAAAAGGACCGAAAAACAAGTCTTGATCCAATTTTAGGAGTTCATATAATTGATTACGAGCTTTTCAACAAGATTATATTGCAAAAACTCAAATTCGGTATTTTTTACTCAGTTAAAAGTCCAACGGGTCCATTTTACGGCCCATTTAGACCCGCTCGCCCGAAACCTCTTCAAAAATGACTAAAAAACATGTTTTGATAAAATTTTAGGAGTTCATATAATTAATTACGAGCTTTTCAACAGGACTATATTGCAAAAACACAAATTCCGTATTTTTTACTCAGTTAAAAGTCCAACGGGTCCATTTTACGGCCCATTTAGACCCGCTCGCCCGAAACATCTTCAAAAATGACCGAAAAACAAGTTTTAATAAAATTTTAGGAGTTCATATAATTGATTACGATCTTTTCAACACGATTATATTGAAAAAAACTCAATTTTTTTAGTTTTTACTCAGTTAAAAGTCCAACAGGTCCATTTTACGTCCCATTTAGACCCGCTAGTCCGAAACCTCTACAAAAAGGAGCGCAAAACAAGTTTTAATCAAAACTTAAGAGTGCATATCGTTAATTATGAGCTTTTCAACACTATTGTATTGCAAAAATTTAATTTCTATTCTTTTTACGCAGTTATAAAGTTCAACGGGTCCATTTTAAGGCCCATTCAGACCCGCTCGTCCGAAACCTCTACAAAAAGGACCGAAAAACAAGTTTTGATCCAACTTTAGGAGTTCATATAATTGATTACGAGCTTTTCAACAAGATTATATTGCAAAAACTCAAATTCGGTGTTTTTTACTCAGTTAAAAGTCCAACGGGTCTATTTTACGGCCCACTTAGATCCGCTCGCCCGAAACCTCTTCAAAACTAAAACATGTTTTGATAAAATTTTAGGAGTTCATATAATTAATTACGAGCTTTTCAACAAGATTATATTGCAAAAACACAAATTCGGTATTTTTTACTTAGTTAAAAGTCCAACGGGTCCATTTTACGGCACATTTAGACCCGCTTGCCCGAAACCTCTTCAAAAATGACCGAAAAACAAGTTTTAATAAAATTTTAGGACTTCATATCATTGATTACGATCTTTTAACCACGATTATATTGCAAAAACTCAATTTTTGCACTTTTTACTCAGTTAAAAGTCCAACAGGTCCATTTTACGGCCCATTTAGACCCGCTCGTCTGAAACCTCTACAAAAAGAACTGCAAAACAAGTTTTAATCAAAACTTAAGAGTTCATATTGTTGATTACGAGCTTCTCAACACTATTGTATTGCAAAAATTCAATTTCTGTTTTTTTTACACAGTTATAAGTTCAACGGGGCCATTTTAAGGCCTATTTAGACTCGCTCGTCCGAAACCTCTACAAAAAGGACCAAAAAACAAGTTTTGGTCCAATTTTAGGAGTTCATATACTTGATTACGAGCTTTTCAACAAGATTATATTGCAAAAACTCAAATTAGGAATTTTTTACTCAGTTAAAAGTCAACCGGGTCCATTTTACGGCCCATTTAGACCCACTCGCCCGAAACCTCTTCAAAAATGACTGAAAAACATGTTTGAATCAAATTTTAGGAGTTCATATATTTGATTACGTTCTTTTCAACACGATTATATTGCAAAAACTCAATTTTTGTACTTTTTACTCAGTTAAAAGTCCAACGGGTCTATTTTACGGCCCATTTAGACCCGCTCGTCCGAAACCTTTACAAAAAGGACCGCAAAACAAGTTTTAATCAAAACTTATGAGTTCATATCGTTGATTACGAGCTTTTCAACACTATTGTATTGCAAAAATTCAATTTTTGTTCTTTTCACGCAGTTATAAGTTCAACGGGTCCATTTTAAGGCCCATTTAGACCCGCTCGTTTTGATCAAATTTTAGGAGTTCATATAATTGATTACAAGCTTTTCAAAAAGATAATATTGCAAAAACTCAAATTCAGTATTTTTTACTCAGTTAAAAGTCCAACGGGTCCATTTTAAGGCCCATTTAGACCCGCTCGTCCGAAACCTCTACAAAAAGGACCGAAAAACAAGTTTTGATCCAATTTTAGGAGTTCATATAATTGATTACGAGATTTTCAACAAGATTAAATTGCAAAAACTCAAATTCGGTATTTTTTACTCAGTTAAAATTCCAACGGGTCCATTTTACGTCCCATTTAGACCCGCTCGCCCGAAACCTCTTCAAAAATGACCGAAAAACAAGTTTTAATAAAATTTTAGGACTTCATATCATTGATTACGATCTTTTCAACACGATTATATTGCAAAAACTCAATTTTTGTACTTTTTACTCAGTTAAAAGTCCAACGTGTCCATTTTACAGCCCATTTAGACCCGCTCGTCTGAAACCTCTACAAAAAGAACCGCAAAACAAGTTTTAATCAAAACTTAAGAGTTCATATCGTTGATTACGAGCTTTTCAACACTATTGTATTGTAAAAATTCAATTTCTGTTTTTTTTACGCAGTTTTAAGTTCAACGGGTCCATTTTAAGGCACATTAAGACTCGCTCGTCCGAGACCTCTACAAAAAGGACCGAAAAACAAGTTTGATCCAATTTTAGGAGTTCATATACTTGATTACGAGCTTTTCAATAAGATTATATTGCAAAAACTCAAATTCGGTATTTTTTACTCAGTTAAAAATCAACCGAGTCCATTTGACGGCCCATTTAGACCCGCTCGCCCGAAACATCTTCAAAAATAACTGAAAAACAAGTTTTAATCAAATTTTAGGAGTTCATATAATTGATTACGATCTTTTCAACACGATTATATATTAAAAACTCAATTTTTTTACTTTTTACTCAGTTAAAAGTCCAACGGGTCTATTTTACGGCCCATTTAGACCCGCTCGTCCGAAACCTCTACAAAAAGGACCGCAAAACAAGTTCTAATCAAAACTTATAAGTTCATATCGTTGATTACGAGCTTTTAAACACTATTGTATTGCAAAAATTCAATTTCTGTTCTTTTCACGCAGTTATAAGTTCAACGGGTCCATTTTAAGGCCCATTTAGACCCGCTCGTCCGAAACCTCTACAAAAAGGACCGAAAAACACGTTTTGATCCAATTTTAAGAGTTCATATAATTGATTACGAGCTTTTCAACAAGATTATATTGCAAAAACTCAAATTCGGTATTTTTTACTCAGTTAAAAGTCCAACGAGTCCATTTTATTGGCCCATTTAGACCCACTCGTCCGAAACCTCTACAAAAAGGACCGAAAAACAAGTTTTGATCCAATTTTAGGAGTTCATATAATTGATTACGAGCTTTTCAACAAGATTAAATTGTAAAAACTAATATTCGGTATTTTTTACTCAGTTAAAAGTCCAACGGGTCCATTTTACGGCCCATTTAGACCCGCTCGCCCGAAATCTCTTCAAAAATTACTGAAAAACAAGTTATAATCAAATTTTAGGAGTTCATATAATTGAATACGATCTTTTCAACACGTTTATATTGCAAAAACTCAATTTTTGTACTTTTTACTAAGTTAAAAGTCCAACGGGTCCATTTTACGGCCCATTTAGACGCGCTCGTCCGAAACCTCTACAAAAAGGACCGCAAAACAAGTTTTAATCAAAACTTAAGAGTTCATATCGTTGATTACGAGCTTTTCAACACTATTGTACTGTAAAAATTCAATTTCTGTTCTTTTTACGCAGTTATAAGTTTAACGGGTCCATTTTAAGGCCCATTTAGACCCGCTCGTCAGAAACCTCTACAAAAAGGACCGAAAAACAAGTTTTGATCCAATTTTAGGAGTTCATATAATTGATTACGAGCTTTTCAACAAGATTATATTGCAAAAACTCAAATTCGATATTTTTTACTCAGTTAAAATTCCAACGGGTCCATTTTACGGCCCATTTAGACCCGCTCGCCCGAAACCTCTTTAAAAATGACCGAAAAAAAAGTTTTAATCAAATTTAGGACTTCATATCATTGATTGCGATCTTTTCAACAGGATTATATTGCAAAAACTCAATTTTTGTACTTTTTACTCAGTTAAAAGTCCAACGGGTCCATTTTACGGCCCATTTAGACCCGCTCGTCCAAAAGCTCTACAAAAAGGACCGCAAAACAAGTTTTAATCAAAACTTAAGAGTTCATAACGTTGATCACGAGCTTTTCAACACTATTGTATTGCAAAAATTCAATTTATGTTCTTTTTACGCAGTTATAAGTCAAACGGGTCCATTTTAAGGCCCATTTAGACTCGCTCGTCCGAAACCTCTACAAAAAGGACCGAAAAATAAGTTTTGATCCAATTTTAGGAGTTCATATAATTGGTTACAAGTTATAGTCAAATTTTAGGAGTTCATATAATTGATTACAATCGTTTCAAAACAATTATATTGCAAAAACTCAATTTCTGTATTTTTAACTTAGTTAAAAGTCCAACGGGTCCATTTTACGGCCCATTTAGACCCGCTCGTCCGAAACCTCTAAAAAAAGAACCGCAAAACAAGGTTTAATCAAAACTTAAGAGTTCATATTGTTGATTACGGGCTTTTGAACACTATTGTATTGCAAAAATTCAATTTATGTTCTTTTTACGTAGTTATAAGTTCAACGGGTCCATTTTAAGGCCCATTTAGACTCGCTCGTCCGAAACCTCTACAAAAAGGACCGAAAACAAGCTTTGATCCAATTTTAGGAGTTCATATAATTGATTACGAGCTTTTCAACAAGATTATATTGCAAAAACTCAAATTCGGTATTTTTTACTCAGTTAAAAGTCCAACGGGTCCATTTTACGGCCCATTTAGACCCGCTCGCCCGAAACCTCTTCAAAAATGACTAAAAAACATGTTTTGATAAAATTTTAGGAGTTCATATAATTAATTACGAGCTTTTCAACAGGACTATATTGCAAAAACACAAATTCCGTATATTTTACTCAGTTAAAAGTCCAACGGGTCCATTTTACGGTCCATTTAGACCCGCTCGCCCGAAACCTTATCAAAAATGACCGAAAAACAAGTTTTAATAAAATTTTAGGAGTTCATATAATTGATTACGTTCTTTTCAACACGATTATATTGAAAAAAACTCAATTTTTGTAGTTTTTACTCAGTTAAAAGTCCAACAGGTCCATTTTACGTCCCATTTAGACCCGCTAGTCCGAAACCTCTACAAAAAGGAGCGCAAAACAAGTTTTAATCAAAACTTAAGAGTTCATATCGTTAATTATGAGCTTTTCAACACTATTGTATTGCAAAAATTTAATTTCTATTCTTTTTACGCAGTTATAAGTTCAACGGGTCCATTTTAAGGCCCATTCAGACCCGCTCGTCCGAAACCTCTACAAAAAGGACCGAAAAACAAGTTTTGATCCAACTTTAGGAGTTCATATAATTGATTACGAGCTTTTCAACAAGATTATATTGCAAAAACTCAAATTCGGTGTTTTTTACGGCCCATTTAGATCCGCTCGCCCGAAACCTCTTCAAAAATGACTAAAAACATGTTTTGATAAAATTTTAGGAGTTCATATAATTAATTACGAGCTTTTCAACAAGATTATAATGCAAAAACACAAATTCGGTATTTTTTACATAGTTAAAAGTCCAATGGGTCCATTTTACGGCCCATTTAGACCCGCTCGCCCGAAACCTCTTCAAAAATGACCGAAAAACAAGTTTTAATAAAATTTTAGGACTTCATATCATTGATTACAATCTTTTCAACACGATTATATTGCAAAAACTCAATTTTTGCACTTTTTACTCAGTTAAAAGTCCAACGGGTCCATTTTACGGCCCATTTAGACCCGCTCGTCTGAAACCTCTACAAAAAGAACTGCAAAACAAGTTTTAATCAAAACTTAAGAGTTCATATCGTTGATTACGAGCTTTTCAACACTATTGTATTGCAAAAATTCAATTTCTGTTTTTTTACGCAGTTATAAGTTCAACGGGTCCATTTTAAGGCCTATTTAGACTCGCTCGTCCGAAACCTCTACAAAAAGGACCGAAAAACAAGTTTTGATCCAATTTTAGGAGTTCATATACTTGATTACGAGCTTTTCAACAAGATTATATTGCAAAAACTCAAATTAGGAATTTTTTACTCAGTTAAAAGTCAACCGGGTCCATTTTACGGCCCATTTAGACCCGCTCGCCCGAAACCTCTTCAAAAATGACTGAAAAACAAGTTTGAATCAAATTTTAGGAGTTCATATAATTGATTACGATCTTTTCAACACGATTATATTGCAAAAACTCAATTTTTGTACTTTTTACTCAGTTAAAAGTCCAACGGGTCTATTTTACGGCCCATTTAGACCCGCTCATCCGAAACCTCTACAAAAAGGACCGCAAAACAAGTTTTAATCAAAACTTATGAGTTCATATCGTTGATTACGAGCTTTTCAACACTATTGTATTGCAAAAATTCAATTTCTGTTCTTTTCACGCAGTTATAAGTTCAACGGGTCCATTTTAAGGCCCATTTAGACCCGCTCGTCCGAGTCCTATACAAAAAGGACCGAAAAACAAGTTTTGATCAAATTTTAGGAGTTCATATAATTGATTACAAGCTTTTCAAAAAGATTATATTGCAAAAACTCAAATTCAGTATTTTTTACTCAGTTAAAAGTCCAACGGGTCCATTTTAAGGCTCATTTAGACCCGCTCGTCCGAAACCTCTACAAAAAGGACTGAAAAACAAGTTTTGATCCAATTTTAGGAGTTCATATAATTGATTACGAGCTTTTCAACAAGATTAAATTGAAAAAACTCAAATTCGGTATTTTTTACTCAGTTAAAATTCCAACGGGTCCATTTTACGTCCCATTTAGACCCGCTCGCCCAAAACCTCTTCAAAAATGACCGAAAAACAAGTTTTAATAAAATTTTAGGACTTCATATCATTGATTACGATCTTTTCAACACGATTATATTGCAAAAACTCAATTTTTGTACTTTTTACTCAGTTAAAAGTCCAACGTGTCCATTTTACGGCCCATTTAGACCCGCTCGTCTGAAACCTCTACAAAAAGAACCGCAAAACAAGTTTTAATCAAAACTTAAGAGTTCATATCGTTGATTACGAGCTTTTCAACACTATTGTATTGTAAAAATTCAATTTATGTTTTTTTTACGCAGTTATAAGTTCAACGGGTCCATTTAAGGCCCATTTAGACTCGCTCGTCCGAGACCTCTACAAAAAGGACCGAAAAACAAGTTTGATCCAATTTTAGGATTTCATATACTTGATTACGAGCTTTTCAATAAGATTATATTGCAAAAAATCAAATTCGGTATTTTTTACTCAGTTAAAATTCAACCGAGTCCATTTTACGGCCCATTTAGACCCGCTCGCCCGAAACCTCTTCAAAAATGACCGAAAAAAAAGTTTTAATCAAATTTTAAGATTTCATATCATTGATTACGATCTTTTCAACAGGATTATATTGCAAAAACTCAATTTTTGTACTTTTTACTCAGTTAAAAGTCCAACGGGTCCATTTTACGGCCCATTTAGACCCGCTCGTCCAAAAGCTCTACAAAAAGGACCGCAAAACAAGTTTTAATCAAAACTTTAGAGTTCATATCGTTGATCACGAGCTTTTCAACACTATTGTATTGCAAAAATTCAATTTATGTTCTTTTTACGCAGTTATAAGTCAAACGGGTCCATTTTAAGGCCCATTTAGACCCGCTCGCCCGAAACCTCTACAAAAAGGACCAAAAAACAAGTTTTGATCCAATTTTAGGAGTTCATATAATTGATTACGAGCTTTTCAACAAGATTAAATTGAAAAAACTCAAATTCGGTATTTTTTACTCAGTTAAAATTCCAACGGGTCCATTTTACGTCCCATTTAGACCCGCTCGCCCGAAACCTCTTCAAAAATGACCGAAAAACAAGTTTTAATAAAATTTTAGGACTTCATATCATTGATTACGATCTTTTGAACACGATTATATTGCAAAAACTCAATTTTTGTACTTTTTACTCAGTTAAAAGTCCAACGGGTCTATTTTACGGCCCATTTAGACCCGCTCGTCCGAAACCTCTACAAAAAGGACCGCAAAACAAGTTCTAATCAAAACTTTTGAGTTCATATCGTTGATTACGAGCTTTTAAACACTATTGTATTGCAAAAATTCAATTTCTGTTCTTTTCACGCAGTTATAAGTTCAACGGGTCCATTTTAAGGCCCATTTAGACCCGCTCGTCCGAAACCTCTACAAAAAGGACCGAAAAACACGTTTTGATCCAATTTTAAGAGTTCATATAATTGATTACGAGCTTTTCAACAAGATTATATTGCAAAAACTCAAATTCGGTATTTTTTACTCAGTTAAAAGTCCAACGAGTCCATTTTATTGGCCCATTTAGACCCACTCGTCCGAAACCTCTACAAAAAGGACCGAAAAACAAGTTTTGATCCAATTTTAGGAGTTCATATAATTGATTACGAGCTTTTCAACAAGATTAAATTGCAAAAACTAATATTCGGTATTTTTTACTCAGTTAAAAGTCCAACGATTCCATTTTACGGCCCATTTAGACCCGCTCGCCCGAAATCTCTTCAAAAATTACTGAAAAACAAGTTATAATCAAATTTTAGGAGTTCATATAATTGAATACGATCTTTTCAACAAGTTTATATTGCAAAAACTCAATTTTTGTACTTTTTACTAAGTTAAAAGTCCAACGGGTCCATTTTACGGCCCATTTAGACCCGCTCGTCCGAAACCTCTACAAAAAGGACCGCAAAACAAGTTTTAATCAAAACTTAAGAGTTCATATCGTTGATTACGAGCTTTTCAACACTATTGTACTGTAAAATTCAATTTCTGTTCTTTTTACGCAGTTATAAGTTCAACGGGTCCATTTTAAGGCCCATTTAGACCCGCTCGTCTGAAACCTCTACAAAAAGGACCGAAAAACAAGTTTTGATCCAATTTTAGGAGTTCATATATTTGATTACGAGCTTTTCAACAAGATTATATTGCAAAAACTCAAATTCGATATTTTTTACTCAGTTAAAAGTCCAACGGGTCCATTTTACGGCCCATTTAGACCCGCTCGCCCGAAACCTCTTTAAAAATGACCGAAAAAAAGTTTTAATCAAATTTTAGGCTTCATATCATTGATTACGATCTTTTCAACATGATTATATTGCAAAAACTCAATTTTTGTACTTTTTACTTAGTTAAAAGTCCAACGGGTCCATTTTACGGCCCATTTAGACCCGCTCGTCCAAAAGCTCTACAAAAAGGACCGCAAAACAAGTTTTTATCAAAACTTAAGAGTTCATATCGTTGATCACGAGCTTTTCAACACTATTGTATTGCAAAAATTCAATTTATGTTCTTTTTACGCAGTTATAAGTTCAACGGGTCCATTTTAAGGCCCATTTAGACCCGCTCGTCCGAAACCTCTACAAAAAGGACCGAAAAATAAGTTTTGTTCCAATTTTAGGAGTTCATATATCTGGTTACGAGCTTTTCAACAATATTATATTGCAAAAACTCAAATTCGGTATTTTTTACTCAATAAAAAGTGCAACGGGTCCATTTTACGGCCCATTAAGACCCGCTCGCCCGAAACCTCTTCAAAAATGACTGAAAACAAGTTATAATCAAATTTTAGGAGTTCATATAATTGATTACGATCGTTTCAACACAATTATATTGCAAAAACTCAATTTCTGTATTTTTTACTTAGTTAAAAGTCCAACGGGTCCATTTTACGGCCCATTTAGACCCGCTCGTCCGAAACCTCTACAAAAAGGACCGCAAAACAAGTTTTAATCAAAACTTAAGAGTTCATATCGTTGATTACGAGCTTTTGAACACTATTGTATTGCAAAAATTCAATTTATGTTCTTTTTACGCAGTTATAAGTTCAACGGGTCCATTTTAAGGCCCATTTAGACCCGCTCGTCCGAAACCTCTACAAAAAGGACCGAAAAATAAGTTTTGTTCCAATTTTAGGAGTTCATATATCTGGTTACGAGCTTTTCAACAATATTATATTGCAAAAACTCAAATTCGGTATTTTTTACTCAATAAAAAGTGCAACGGGTCCATTTTACGGCCCATTTAGACCCGCTCGCCCGAAACCTCTTCAAAAATGAGTGAAAACAAGTTATAATCAAATTTTAGGAGTTCATATAATTGATTACGATCGTTTCAACACAATTATATTGCAAAAACTCAATATATGTATTTTTTACGCAGTTAAAAGTCCAACGGGTCCATTTTACGGCCCATTTAGACCCGCTCGTCCGAAACCTCTACAAAAAGGACCGCAAAACAAGTTTTAATCAAAACTTAAGAGTTCATATCGTTGATTACGAGCTTTTGAACACTGTTGTATTGAAAAAATTCAATTTATGTTCTTTTTACGAAGTTATAAGTTCAACGGGTCCATTTTAAGGCCCATTTAGACTCGCTCGTCCGAAACCTCCACAAAAAGGACCGAAAAACAAGTTTTGATCCAATTTTAGGAGTTCATATAATTGATTACGAGCTTTTCAACAAGATTATATTGCAAAAACTCAAATTCGGTATTTTTTACTCAGTTAAAAGTCCAACGGGTCCATTTTACGGCCCATTTAGACCCGCTCGCCCGAAACCTCTTCAAAAATGACTGAAAAACAAGTTTTAATCAAATCTTAGGAGTTCATATAATTGATTACGATCTTTTCAACACGATTATATTGCAAAAACTAAAATTTTGTACTTTCTACTCAGTTAAAAGTCCAACGGGTCCATTTTACGACCCATTTAGACCCGCTCGTCCGAAACCTCTACAAAAAGGACCGCAAAACAAGTTTTAATCAAAACTTAAGAGTTCATATCGTTGATTATGAGCTTTTGAACACTATTGTATTGCAAAAATTCATTTTTTGTTCTTTTTACGCAGTTATAATTTCAACGGGTCCATTTTAAGGCCCATTTAGACTCGCTCGTCCGAAACGTCTACAAAAAGGACCGAAAAACAAGCTTTGATCCAATTTTAGGAGTTCATATAATTGATTATGAGCTTTTCAACAAGATTATATTGCAAAAACTCAAATTCGGTATTTTTTACTCAGTTAAAAGTCCAACGGGTCTATTTTACGGCCCATTTAGACCCGCTCGCCCGAAACCTCTTCAAAAATGACTGAAAAAAAAAGTTTTAATCAAATTTTTGGAGTTCATATATTTGATTACAATCTTTTCAACACGATTATATTGCAAAAACTCAATTTTTGTACTTTTTACTCAGTTAAAAGTCCAACGGGTCCATTTTACGGCCCATTTAGACCCGCTCGTCCGAAACCTCTACAAAAAGGAGCGCAAAACAAGTTTTAATCAAAACTTAAGAGTTCATATCGTTGATTAGGAGCTTTTCAATACTATTGTATTGCAAAAATTCAATTTCTGTTATTTTTACGCAGTTATAAGTTCAACGGGTCCATTTTAAGGCCTATTTAGACCCGCTCGTCCGAAACCTCTACAAAAAGGACCGAAAAACAAGTTTTGATCCAATTTTAGGAGTTCATATAATTGATTACGAGCTTTTCAACAAGATTATATTGCAAAAACTCAAATTCGGTGTTTTTTACTCAGTTAAAAGTCCAACGGGTCCATTTTACGGCCCATTTAGACCCGCTCGCCCGAAACCTCTTCAAAAATGAGTAAAAAACAAGTTTTGATATAATTTTAGGAGTTCATATAATTAATTATGAGCTTTTCAACAAGATTATAGTGGAAAAACACAAATTCGGTATTTTTTACTCAATTAAAAGTCCAATGGGTCTATTTTACGGCCCATTTAGACCCGCTCGCCCGAAACCTCTTAAAAAATGACCGAAAAACAAGTTTTAATAAAATTTAAGGACTTCATATCATTGATTACGATCTTTTCAACACGATTATATTGCAAAAAGTCAATTTTTGTACTTTTTACTCAGTTAAAATTCCAACGAGTCCATTTTTTACGGCCCATTTAGACCCGCTCGTCTGAAACCTCTACAAAAAGAACCGCAAAACAAGTTTTAATCAAAACTTAAGAGTTCATATCGTTGATTACGAGCTTTTCAAAACTTTTGTATTGCAAAAATTCAATTTCTGTTCTTTTCACGCAGTTATAAGTTCAACGGGTCCATTTTAAGGCCCATTTAGACCCGCTCGTCCGAAACCTCTACAAAAAGGACCGAAAAACACGTTTTGATCCAATTTTAAGAGTTCATATAATTGATTACGAGCTTTTCAACAAGATTATATTGCAAAAACTCAAATTCGGTATTTTTTACTCAGTTAAAAGTCCAACGAGTCCATTTTATTGGCCCATTTAGACCCACTCGTCCGAAACCTCTACAAAAAGGACCGAAAAACAAGTTTTGATCCAATTTTAGGAGTTCATATAATTGATTACGAGCTTTTCAACAAGATTAAACTGCAAAAACTAATATTCGGTATTTTTTACTCAGTTAACAGTCCAACGAGTCTAGTTTACGGCCCATTTAGACCCGCTCGTCTGAAACCTCTACAAAAAGAACCGCAAAACAAGTTTTAATCAAAACGTAAGAGTTCATATCGTTGATTACGAGCTTTTCAACACTATTGTATTGCAAAAATTTAATTTCTGTTCTTTTCACGTAGTTATAAGTTCAACGGGTCCTGTAACCCCCTTAACCCGGCCTAGACGGTTGACCCGAATTAAGAAAGTCACACGGGGAAAACCAAAGTCAACCCGAAAGTCAACCTTGATTAACGACCCTTTTTTTTCTTTTTAAACTTGTCTAGATGCATATTAATCCTTAGATATGATCAAACAACAGCATACTCAAAGATCATAAACATCAGAGATCAAATAGGGATCCAATTGAACAAATTACAACTTTAGGGACCAAATTGTAATTTCTGATATATATAAGGACTTAACCCAATTTTAAGTTACGAACTTGAAATTAATCAAGTTTCATGCTTCTCTGTGAAATTTCAGCTCAAAAGGACTTCCCAAACTCATACAATTGCACAAACAAGATTCAGGACCAAAATGCAAACAATTCAAAACATTTAACTGCCAATGTCAGCCCCTAACGGTCACCCGTTCCGAAACAGGCAGAGCCCGTTTCGAAACGCGGGGCCGTTCCGCAACGCGTACCGCAACATGGGCTGACAGTAGCCAACCGTTTTGGAACGGTCCCTCCCGTTTCGGACGCCTGGGCTTGTTTAAGGCACCCGTTCCGAAACGGTAGGTACTGTTCCGGAACACCCTGCACAGATTACCCCAAAAATGCATACTTAAACATGCAATTAAACATCCAATCATGCTCTAAATGCCACCAAACTTTACCAATATGCGATTCAACATATATGAGACATACTTGCATCAACAATTCATCAAAACATCAACATATGTGAAAAACCCCAAATCTATAGGCATGCTTCCTACACAAGCAACCATTCAAGCATAAACTTCCAATTCAAGCATATAGTGGCCAACCACAAAAACCAGCATTCTCAACAACATTCAATATACTTAGGGAGTTCAAAACATCTCCCAAAACATACACATAGGTCCCCCATTGCCAAATTACCAAAAGCTAAATGTACTTAAGAAAACCTTCCATACTTTGAGCTTTACTTCCACTTGAATGCTTGCCTTTCTTGCTGCCCTCAAAGTACTTTAATGTTCTGCATTATTGATTTGAGAAAACAAAGAGAGAGCGTAAGCAAAAGCTTAGTGAGGAATGCTCAATAAAACCATTCAATAATGCATTTATAAAATACTTTATAAATCATGCCTCAAATCATCATTTACACATGCTCACAAGCATACTTAAACATGCATCTCATGCTTCATATCATAACATGTCATATTGGCCACAAGTGATAAGTTCCATTTCTTTAAAAACAAGTTCATCAACTTTCACCCGAAGGACTTTTAAACACCTTGGCCCCAAGGACTTTTAAACACCTTGGCCCATGGACTTTTAACCACCATGGAAAGGACCACACAAGAACTTTTAACCACCTTTGTGTCCGTATCAAGTTTCACCCCAAGGACTTTTAAACACCTTGGCCCCAAGGACTTTTAAACACCTTGGCCCCATGGACTTTTAAACACCATGGAAAGGACCACACAAGGACTTTTAACCACCTTTGTGTCCGTAGCAAGAATCATCCAAGGACTTTTAACCACCTTGATGTTCTTAAATAAACAAGGCTCACTCAAGGACTTTTAACCACCTTAGTGACCTTAACCTTTGCAAAACATCACTTGCCAATATACATCATTATCATCAATTTATCCACTGTTTTAAAGCATTAAACCAAGCCATATTCATCATGCATTTAAAAGCATCAAACCACATTTAATCAATGCTCAAAAACAAGGAACTCTTACCTTGAGCTTTCTTCAACATATGGCTTACAAAAACAGCATTAACCATGCTAAATCATGCTTTCAAAACAGAGTTTAAAACATGCAATAAACCACATTGCACAACAATCAAATCATGGCCACCACTAGAGAGGATTTCCGAAAACTTACACTTGAGCTTAGCAAAGTTGTTTAGACTTAAACTAAGCTCCCAAGACATTGGTTTCAAAGCCGAAAACCCAATTTCACTCACCGATTCCACTTCGCCTCTTGCCGAAGCACCAAATCAAGCCTCCGGATCACCACCACTTGGATCCAAAGATGACTCCCCTGTTTTAACACATCAAAATAGTAGATTAATGCATCATCATGCATTAATATCCTCAATGAAAGCACCTAAACTCGCTGCTCTCATCCCCACTCCATTTTCGGCCACCAAACACAACCGAAAATGAATCCAAACCACTTCTCAACAAAGCCCAGCCATTAACCATCAAAACCTAACATCCTTTAACATCATTTAACATCTAAAAAGAACCTAATAACATCCTTATACCTCCAACAACACCAGATCCACAAGATCACCTCAAAAACAATCAAGAATCACAAGCTAAACTTAGGAAACCCAACCTATCCGGGATTGTATCAATCAAAACTCAATTCCTTATCAATTTAGAGTTCAAATAACATCAAAAACACATCTCAAATCACAGATTTAACAGATCAAACGAAAATCATCAAAAATCACCAAATCTTGCATTATAAGCCAAGATCCATTTCACAACTTAAAAGCCTTTAATAAAACATCAATTAAGGATTGAAAACTTAGGAATTTCAGTAAAGAACTGATAGTTTAGAGGAGAAGGACGTTCTTACCTCCAAACTTGAGTTTCTCCTCTTTTTGGAATCAAAAACCTTGATGAATCAAGTAGCAAATGATGAGGTTTTGTAGATATGATGATTAGGAATCAAAAGAGAATTGAAAGGAGAGATTTAGGTGAGAAAATCAGAAACAATTCTCTGGAAAGAAAGTGTTTGGGTTGAGAGAAAATGAGAGAAAAGAAAATAGGAAGTTAGTTATCAAAATGGCCAAAATGGCTTTCCCTCCTCTTTTGATATGTTTTAAAATCAGAATATGGCTTAAAATATCTTAGAAAAATCTGGAGAAACTACTTTTGGAATAATAGCTCCTTAAAGATTCAAAGTTTCAACCCTTTCTAAAACAGTCACAAAACTTTCAAAAATTACATTTTGGTCACTAGCCAAAATGTCACCCTTCCAAAACTCATTTTCCAAAATTGATTTCACAGTTCACTTAATTATATTAAAAGATGATTTTAGAACATTTTTCCATAATTTTAATGCAACCCGAACTAGGCTTTCCTAAATTCACCCTTTTAGATTCGAACAGCACTTTGACCAAACCGGTCAACGCCCAAAACTTCTAAGCCCAAAACCGGGGCGTTACAACTCTCCCCCCTTTAAGAAATTTTGTCCCCGAAATTTACCTGAAGGAAAGAGATAAGGAAACTGCTTCAGCATGTCTTCCTTCCGCTCCCACGTGGCTTCCTCAACACCTCGATGCTTCCACAGCACCTTCACCAACTCAATGGTCTTGCCACGAAGAACCTTGCTATCCGAATCCAGAACCTTCACCGGTTCCTCATCATAGGTCAAATCTGGATTCAATTCCACTTCCTCCACAGGCATCACATGCGAAGGATCAGATCTATACTTCCGGAGCATAGAAACATGAAACATATCATGAATCTTCTCCAACTCCTGAGGTAACCTCAACCGATACGCAACAGGACCCACACGCTCAACCACCTCATATGGTCCAATGTACCTAGGGCTCAACTTACCCTTCCGGCCAAACCTCATCAGCTTCTTCCAAGGCGAAACCTTCAAGAACACACGGTCACCCACCGCATACTCAATCTCTTTACGCTTCAAATCCGCGTAAGACTTTTGCCGATCAGAGGCAGCCTTCAACCGCTCACAAATGAGCTTTACCTTCTCTGTGGTCCCTTTCAACAAAGCCGGCATCGAAACCAACTTTTGACCAGTTTCAGCCCAACAAAGAGGAGTCCTACACTTCCTCCCGTACAAAGCCTCATAAGGTGCCATCTGTATACTTGCCTGATAACTATTGTTATAAGCAAACTCAACCAAAGGCAGATGCTTCTCCCAAGAACCTTGGAACTCAATCACGCAGCACCTCAACATATCCTCCAAAATCTGGATAACTCGCTCAGACTGACCATCCGACTGAGGATGATAGGATGTACTGAAATGCAACCTTGTACCCAGAGCTTGATGCAAACACTGCCAGAAACGCGATGTGAACCTCGGATCCCTATCCGACACAATCGACTTAGGCACACCATGCAGCCGCACAATCTCAGCAATGTACAGCTCTGCCAACTTATCCAAAGAAAACGTGGCATGCACAGGCAGGAAATGCGCACACTTCGTTAGGCGATCCACAATCACCCAAACAGAATTCTTCTTCGAGGGAGACAAAGGTAAACCAGATACAAAATCCATGGTAACCCTTTCCCACTTCCATTCAGGGATTTTCAACGGTTGCAACAACCCTGAAGGAACCTGATGCTCAGCCTTAACTCGCTGACACACCAAACACTTGCTCACAAACTCCGCAACATCCTTCTTCAAACCCACCCAATAGTACTCATCACGAAGATCACGATACATCTTGGTACTACCAGGGTGCATAGCAAAAGGACTACTATGACCTTCAGTCAGAATAGCACGCCTCAACTCAGCATCAGCAGGCACTACTATCCGACTCCCAAAACACAACACACCATCATCATTAAAGCAGAAATCCGAAGGTCTACCCTCCGCGATATCCTGAACATGAGACACCAAGGAATCATCCAGCAACTGCTTATCCTTGATCAACTGAACCAAAGATGGTTTCACTTGCAACTCAGCAACAAGACCACCATCTTGCGATATGCTCAAGCTAGCAAACATAGCCCTCAGCTCAACAACTACTTTCCTACTCAAGGCATCCGCAACAACATTAGCTTTTCCAGGATGATACTCAATCGTCAGATCATAATACTTGAGCAACTCTAACCAACGCCGCTGCCTAAGATTCAACTCCTTCTGAGACATCAGATACCTCAAACTCTTGTGATCTGTGTACACAGTACACTTCTCACCATACAGATAATGTCTCTAGATCTTCAGAGCAAAAACCACTGCAGCCAGCTCAATATCATGCGTAGGGTAATTGCGCTCATGCACTTTCAACTGCCGCGATGCATAAGCCACCACCTTACCCTCCTGCATCAGCACACACCCCAAACCAACATAGGATGCATCACTGTAAACCACAAACTCTTTCCCTGATTCAGGCTGAATCAAGATAGGAGCTTGCGTCAAAGCCGCCTTAAGCTTCTCAAAAGCCTGCTGTCTCGCTTCCGTCCACTCATACTTAACATCCTTTGCAACAGCTTCGTCAAAGGAGCAGCAATCTTGGAAAAACCGTCCACAAACCTACGGTAGTATCCCGCCAAACCAAGGAAACTACAGACCTCATGAACAGACTTAGGAACTTTCCAATTCATCACCGCCTCAATCTTCTGAGGATCAACACGAATCCCCTCAGCTGATACCACATGCCCAAGAAACACCACCTCCTTAAGCCAGAACTCACACTTGCTCAGCTTAGCATAGAGCTGATTCTCCAACAAAACCTGCAGCACAATCCTCAAATGCTCTTCATGCTCCTCCTCAATACGCGAGTACACGAGGATATCATCAATGAATACCACAACGAACTTGTCCAGGTATTCATGAAACACACGATTCATCATGTCCATGAAAGCAGCAGGAGCATTTGTCAAACCAAACGGCATCACAAGGAACTCATAATGCCCATACCTTGTCCTGAAAGCTGTCTTAGGCACATCCACATCCTTCACCTTCAACTGATAATACCCTGACCTCAAGTCAATCTTAGAGAACACAGCAGCTCCCCGAAATTGATCAAAGAGATCATCAATCCTCGGCAAAGGATACCGATTCTTGATAGTCAACTTGTTCAGCTGACGGTAATCAATGCACATTCTCATAGTGCCATCCTTCTTTTTCACAAACAAGACCGGTACTCCCCAAGGTGACACACTCGGCCGGATGAAACCACGATCAAGCAACTCTTGCAACTGCGTCTTCAGCTCCTTCAGCTCCTTAGGTGCCATTCTATAGGGAGTAATGGACACAGGAGTTGTATTCTCATACAGCTCAATTCCAAACTCCACCTCGCGGTTAGGAGGTAAACCAGGCAACTCCTCAGGAAACACACCAGGAAACTCCTTCACAACTCTGATATATTGCACCCTCAACTCTTTAGAGCTAGGATTCATCACAAAAGCTAGATAGGCTTCGCAACCTTGCCTCAGCATCCTGCTCGCCTCCAAGGTAGACACCACATTGGCAAGAAACTTCACATTCTCACCAACCACAACAACAACTTCATAATCATCCGCAAGCTTAAGCGAAACTCGCTTGTTTTCACAATCCACAACAGCACGATGCTCAGCAAGCCAATCCATACCAAGGATTACATCAAAACCATAAAAGGGCAACTCCATAAGATCAACATGAAAAACATGTTCTTGAACAACCAAGGGACACCTTCTATAAAGCTTTCGAGTCACAACAGTCTCACCAAAAGAACTAGTGACACGAACACCAACATCCAAAGACTCAACAGGCAAACCAAGCAATTCAGCATGCTCACGCAAAATGTATGAATGCGTAGATCCAGAATCTATCAAAGAAAGCAATGACAAGGATTGCAAAGTAAAGGTACCTGCAATCACATCCGCATCATTCCTTCCCTCACGCTGAGCATACACCCTCGCTTGGCCTCCACCTTCAGGCTGAATAGCCACAACAAGAGCCACTCCACGACCACCTTCCTCTCTCCTCTGGAAATTACCACGGCCGCGCCCACGACCTCTCTGCGGTGCAGCAACAACAGGAGCACGCACTTGATCACCAGCCAACCTAGGACAATCTCGCCTCAAATGGTCTGCGGATCCACAATTCCAACACCCATTACCAGCTGCCGCAACAAGAGCTTGCACCTCTCTCACAGCACGAGGACAGTCACGCTTCATGTGACCACGTGAACCACAGATCCAACAAGCACTCGGATCAGCTCTAGCATTGCCTCCTCTAGCAGGTGCACCACCACCTCTCTTAGCTGAAGACTGATACTTTTGATCACGTCCCCTCTTGTTCCGTCCACCCCCGGAACTATACTCAGCAGCTCTCTTACCAGAACTTGCTCCAGCACCTTTCGCAGATAAACCCAAGTTCATCTCAATGTCCTTGGCTCGGCCCACCAACACATCAAAATCATCATACTCGGTGGCCAACACATACATTTTCACATCCGTCACTAAGCCATAACGGAACCTCTCGCACCTTGCCCGCTCATCAGGTACCAGCTCAGGTGCATACTGACTGAGTCGCACAAACTGTACTTCATACTCAGCCACATTCATGCTCCCTTGGGTAAGAGACATGAATTCACGCTTCTTCTCATCAAGGTATCTAACACCAAGATATCTCCGCTTGAACACATTCTGGAAGAATGTCCAAGTCACATCAGCTTCAACCATCCCAGCTATGGTGGTCGTCCACCACGTATACGCATCGTCCTGCAGCAAGGACACAACACAACCCAGCTTTTGCACATCCGTGCGGCTCATCTGACCCAAGATTCGCTTGGTACTCTCTAGCCAAGCTTCAGAACTCTCAGCAGACATACCCCTGAACTCAGTCCCACCAAGACTGCGTAAGCGCTCCAAAGGTAGTCTAACACCAGCATCTCCCTGATGCCCAGCTCCTTGAGCTCCAGCTACTGCTGCTCGGAAAGCACCCGCAATAGCTTGTACCAACATAGACATATCAGGCATAGCTTGCCCCTGACCAACCTCTGGTCCAGCAGCTCCAGCACCAGCTGCAGCTTCAGCTCTTTCACCCTCAGCACCACCACCAGGTGGAGGAGGAGGTATCACCGCACTACCCGTGTTTTCCTCATTCTCGTTCTCATTAGGAGCCGTAGCTCGCACATTACCTCGTAACTCTCTACGTGGTGCCATACTTTTACCATGCAATCACAATGCAAATAAAATGAAGTCAGGCCCAGCAAGGTAAGCAATCCAAGTATTCAAGCTCAATTTCATTCAAAATCAACACCATTTCATTAGCTTTTATTTGGCAATGGGTACCCACAACATGCTACATCACAGCATACATCTCAATTGCATCCAAATCACAAGCCACTAAACATGCTTTCGATCAACAAGCATACAAGGCACACATACTTCAATCAAGCACACATTCATTCCCAATTACTCGAGAACTCAGCTCTGATACCACCAAATGTAACCCCCTTAACCCGGCCTAGACGGTTGACCCGAATTAAGAAAGTCACACGGGGAAAACCAAAGTCAACCCGAAAGTCAACCTTGATTAACGACCCTTTTTTTTTCTTTTTAAACTTGTCTAGATGCATATTAATCCTTAGATATGATCAAACAACAGCATACTCAAAGATCATAAACATCAGAGATCAAACAGGGATCCAATTGAACAAATTACAACTTTAGGGACCAAATTGTAATTTCTGATATATACAAGGACTTAACCCAATTTTAAGTTACCAACTTGAAATTAATCAGGTTTCATGCTTCTCTGTGAAATTTCAGCTCAAAAGGACTTCCCAAACTCATACAATTGCACAAACAAGATTCAGGACCAAAATGCAAATAATTCAAAACATTTAACTGCCAATGTCAGCCCCTAACGGTCACCCGTTCCGAAACAGGCAGAGCCCGTTTCGAAACGCGGGGCCGTTCCGCAACGCGTACCGCAACACGGGCTGACAGTAGCCAACCGTTTTGGAACGGTCCCTCCCGTTTCGGACGCCTGGGCTTGTTTAAGGCACCCGTTCCGAAACGGTAGGTACTGTTCCGGAACACCCTGCACAGATTACCCTAAAAATGCATACTTAAACATGCAATTAAACATCCAATCATGCTCCAAATGCCACCAAACTTTACCAATATGCGATTCAACATATATGAGACATACTTGCATCAACAATTCATCAAAACATCAACATATGTGAAAAACCCCAAATCTATAGGCATGCTTCCTACACAAGCAACCATTCAAGCATAAACTTCCAATTCAAGCATATAGTGGCCAACCACAAAAACCAGCATTCTCAACAACATTCAATATACTTAGGGAGTTCAAAACATCTCCCAAAACATACACATAGGTCCCCCATTGCCAAATTACCAAAAGCTAAATGTACTTAAGAAAACCTTCCATACTTTGAGCTTTACTTCCACTTGAATGCTTGCCTTTCTTGCTGCCCTCAAAGTACTTTAATGTTCTGCATTATTGATTTGAGAAAACAAAGAGAGAGCGTAAGCAAAAGCTTAGTGAGGAATGCTCAATAAAACCATTCAATAATGCATTTATAAAACACTTTATAAATCATGCCTCAAATCATCATTTACACATGCTCACAAGCATACTTAAACATGCATCTCATGCTTCATATCATAACATGTCATATTGGCCACAAGTGATAAGTTCCATTTCTTTAAAAACAAGTTCATCAACTTTCACCCGAAGGACTTTTAAACACCTTGGCCCCAAGGACTTTTAAACACCTTGGCCCATGGACTTTTAACCACCATGGAAAGGACCACACAAGAACTTTTAACCACCTTTGTGTCCGTATCAAGTTTCACCCCAAGGACTTTTAAACACCTTGGCCCCAAGGACTTTTAAACACCTTGGCCCCATGGACTTTTAAACACCATGGAAAGGACCACACAAGGACTTTTAACCACCTTTGTGTCCGTAGCAAGAATCATCCAAGGACTTTTAACCACCTTGATGTTCTTAAATAAACAAGGCTCACTCAAGGACTTTTAACCACCTTAGTGACCTTAACCTTTGCAAAACATCACTTGCCAATATACATCATTATCATCAATTTATCCACTGTTTTAAAGCATTAAACCAATCCATATTCATCATGCATTTAAAAGCATCAAACCACATTTAATCAATGCTCAAAAACAAGGAACTCTTACCTTGAGCTTTCTTCAACATATGGCTTACAAAAACAGCATTAACCATGCTAAATCATGCTTTCAAAACAGAGTTTAAAACATGCAATAAACCACATTGCACAACAATCAAATCATGGCCACCACTAGAGAGTATTTCCGAAAACTTACACTTGAGCTTAGCAAAGTTGTTTAGACTTAAACTAAGCTCCCAAGACATTGGTTTCAAAGCCGAAAACCCAATTTCACTCACCGATTCCACTTCGCCTCTTGCCGAAGCACCAAATCAAGCCTCCGGATCACCACCACTTGGATCCAAAGATGACTCCCCTGTTTTAACACATCAAAACAGTAGATTAATGCATCATCATGCATTAATATCCTCAATGAAAGCACCTAAACTCGCTGCTCTCATCCCCACTCCATTTTCGGCCACCAAACACAACCGAAAATGCATCCAAACCACTTCTCAACAAAGCCCAGCCATTAACCATCAAAACCTAACATCCTTTAACATCATTTAACATCTAAAAAGAACCTAATAACATCCTTATACCTCCAGCAACACCAGATCCACAAGATCACCTCAAAAATAATCAAGAATCACAAGCTAAACTTAGGAAACCCAACCTATCCGGGATTGTATCAATCAAAACTCAATTCCTTATCAATTTAGAGTTCAAATAACATCAAAAACACATCTCAAATCACAGATTTAACAGATCAAACGAAAATCATCAAAAATCACCAAATCTTGCATTATAAGCCAAGATCCATTTCACAACTTAAAAGCCTTTAATAAAACATCAATTAAGGATTGAAAACTTAGGAATTTCAGTAAAGAACTGATAGTTTAGAGGAGAAGGACGTTCTTACCTCCAAACTTGAGTTTCTCCTCTTTTTGGAATCAAAAACCTTGATGAATCAAGTAGCAAATGATGAGGTTTTGTAGATATGATGATTAGGAATCAAAAGAGAATTGCAAGGAGAGATTTAGGTGAGAAAATCAGAAACAATTCTCTGGAAAGAAAGTGTTTGGGTTGAGAGAAAATGAGAGAAAAGAAAATAGGAAGTTAGTTATCAAAATGGCCAAAATGGCTTTCCCTCCTCTTTTGATATGTTTTAAAATCAGAATATGGCTTAAAATATCTTAGAAAAATCTGGAGAAACTACTTTTGGAATAATAGCTCCTTAAAGATTCAAAGTTTCAACCCTTTCTAAAACAGTCACAAAACTTTCAAAAATTACATTTTGGTCACTAGCCAAAATGTCACCCTTCCAAAACTCATTTTCCAAAATTGATTTCACAGTTCACTTAATTATATTAAAAGATGATTTTAGAACATTTTTCCATAATTTTAATGCAACCCGGACTAGGCTTTCCTAAATTCACCCTTTTAGATTCGAACAGCACTTTGACCAAACCGGTCAACGCCCAAAACTTCTAAGCCCAAAACCGGGGCGTTACAGGTCCATTTTAAGGCCCATTTAGACCCGCTCGTCTGAAACCTCTACAAAAAGGACCGAAAAACAAGTTTTGATCCAATTTTAGGAGTTCATATAATTGATTACGAGCTTTTCAACAAGATTATATTGCAAAAACTCAAATTCGGTATTTTTTACTCAGTTAAAAGTCCAACGGGTCCATTTTAAGGCCCATTTAGAGCCGCTCGTCCGAAACCTCTACAAAAAGGACCGAAAAACAAGTTTTGATCCAATTTTAGGAGTTCATATAATTGATTACGAGCTTTTCAACAAGATTAAATGGAAAAAACTTAAATTCGGTATTTTTTACTCAGTTAAAAGTCCAACGAGTCCATTTTACGACCTATTTAGACCCGCTCGCCCGAAACCTCATCAAAAATGACTGAAAAACAAGTTTAAATCAAATTTTAGGAGTTCATATAATTGATTACGATCTTTTCAACACGATTATATTGCAAAAACTCAATTTTTGTACTTTTTACAAAGTTAAAAGTCCAACTGGTCCATTTTACGGCCCATTTAGACCCGCTCGTCCGAAACCTCTACAAAAAGGACCGCAAAACAAGTTTTAATCAAAACTTAAGAGTTCATACCGTTGATTACGAGCTTTTCAACACTATTGTATTGCAAAAATTCAATTTATGTTCTTTTTACGCAGTTATAAGTTCAACGGGTCCATTTTAAGGCCCATTTAGAGCCGCTCCTCCGAAACCTCTACAAAAAGGACCGAAAAACAAGTTTTGATCCAATTTTAGCAGTTCATATAATTGATTACGAGCTTTTCAACAAGATTATATTGCAAAAACTCAAATTCGGTCTTTTTTACTCAGTTAAAAGTCCAACGGGTCCATTTTACGGCCCATTTAGACCCGCTCGCCCGAAACCTCTTCAAAAATTACCGAAAAGAAAGTTTTAATCAAACTTTAGGACTTCATATCATTGATTACGATCCTTTCAACATGATTATATTGCAAAAACTCAATTTTTGTACTTTTTACTCAGTTAAAAGTCCAACGGGTCCATTTTATGGCCCATTTAGACCCGCTCGTCCAAAACCTCTACAAAAAGGACCGCAAAACAAGTTTTAATCAAAACTTAAGAGTTCATTTTATTGATCACGAGCTTTTCAACACTATTGTATTGCAAAAATTCAATTTATGTTCTTTTTACGCAGTTATAAGTTCAACGGGTCCATTTTAAGGCCCATTTAGACCCGCTCGTCCGAAACCTCTATAAAAAGGGCCGAAAATAAGTTTTGATCCAATTTTAGGAGTCCATATAATTGGTTACGAGCTTTTCAACAAGATTATATTGCAAAAACTCAAATTCGGTATTTTTTTACTCAGTAAAAGTGCAACGGGTACATTTTACGGCCCATTTAGACCCGCTCGCCCGAAACCTCTTCAAAAATGACTGAAAAACAAGTTATAATCAAATTTTAGGAGTTCATATAATTGATTACGATCGTTTCAACACAATCATATTGCAAAAACTCAATTTCTGTATTTTTTACTCAGTTAAAAGTCCAACGGGTCCATTTTACGGCCCATTTAGACCCGCTCGTTCGAAACCTCTACAAAAAGGACCGCAAAACAAGTATTAATCAAAACTTAAGAGTTCATATCGTTGATTACGAGCTTTTCAACACTATTGTATTGCAAAAATTCAATTTATGTTCTTTTTACGCAGTTATAAGTTCAACGGGTCCATTTTATGGCCCATTTAGACCCGCTCGTCCGAAACGTCTACAAAAAGAACCGAAAAATAAGTTTTGATCCAATTTTAGGAGTTCATATAATTGGTTACGAGCTTTTCAACAAGATTATATTGCAAAAACTCAAATTCGGTATTTTTTACTCAGTAAAAAGTGCAACGAGTCCATTTTACGGCCCATTTAGACCTGCTCGCCCGAAACCTCTTCAAAAATGACTGAAAAACAAGTTTTAATCAAATTTTAGGAGTTCATATAATTGATTACGATCTTTTAAACACGATTATATTGCAAAAACTTAATTTTTGTGCTTTTTACTCAGTTAAAAGTCCAACGGCTCCATTTTACGGCCCATTTAGACCCGCTCGTTCGAAACCTCTACAAAAAGGACCGCAAAACAAGTATTAATCAAAACTTAAGAGTTCATATCGTTGATTACGAGCTTTTCAACACTATTGTATTGCAAAAATTCAATTTATGTTCTTTTTACGCAGTTATAAGTTCAACGGGTCCATTTTATGGCCCATTTAGACCCGCTCGTCCGAAACCTCTACAAAAAGAACCGAAAAATAAGTTTTGATCCAATTTTAGGAGTTCATATAATTGGTTACGAGCTTTTCAACAAGATTATATTGCAAAAACTCAAATTCGGTATTTTTTATTCAGTAAAAAGTGCAACGAGTCCATTTTACGGCCCATTTAGACCTGCTCGCCCGAAACCTCTTCAAAAATGACTGAAAAACAAGTTATAATCAAATTTTAGGAGTTCATATAATTGATTACGATCGTTTAAACACAATTGAATTGAAAAAAACTCAATTTTTGTACTTTTTACTCAGTTAAAAGTCAAACGGGTCCATTTTACGGCCCATTTAGACCCGCTCGTCCGAAACCTCTACAAAAAGGACCGCAAAACAAGTTTTAATCAAAACTTAAGAGTTCATATCGTTGATGACGAGCTTTTGAACTCTGTTGTATTGAAAAAATTCAATTTCTGTTCTTTTTACGCAGTTATAAGTTCAACGGGTCCATTTTAAGGACCATTTAGACTCGCTCGTCTGAAACCTCTACAAAAAGGACCGAAAAACAAGTTTTGATCCAATTTTAGGAGTTCATATAATTGATTACGAGCTTTTCAACAAGATTATATTGCAAAAACTCAAATTCAGTATTTTTTACTCAGTTAAAAGTCCAACGGGTCCATTTTACGGCCCATTTAGACCCGCTCGCCCGAAACCTCTTCAAAAATGACTGAAAAACAAGTTTTAATCAAATTTTAGGAGTTCATATAATTGATTACGATCTTTTCAACACGATTATAATGCAAAAACTAAATTTTTGTACTTTTTACTCAGTTAAAAGTCCAACGGGTCCATTTTACGGCCCATTTAGACCCGCTCGTCCGAAACCTCTAAAAAAGGATCGCAAAACAAGTTTTAATCAAAACTTAAGAGTTCATATCGTTGATTACGAGCTTTTCAACACTATTGTATTGCAAAAATTCAATTTATGTTCTTTTTACAAAGTTATTAGTTCAACGGGTCCATTTTAAGGCCCATTTAGACCCGCTCGTCCGAAACCTCTACAAAAAGGACCGAAAAACAAGCTTTGATCCAATTTTAGGAGTTCATATAATTGATTACGAGCTTTTCAACAAGATTATATTGCAAAAACTCAAATTCGGTATTTTTTACTCAGTTAAAAGTCCAACGGGTCCATTTTACGACCCATTTAGACCCGCTCGCCCGAAACCTCTTCAAAAATGACTGAAAAACAAGTTTTAATCAAATTTTAGAAGTTCATATAATTGATTACGATCGTTTCAACACAATTATATTGCAAAAACTCAATTTCTGTATTTTTTACTCAGTTAAAAGTCCAACGGGTCCATTTTACGACCCATTTAGACCCGCTCGTCTGAAACCTCTAGAAAAAGTACCGCAAAACAAGTTTAAATCAAAACTTAAGAGTTCATATCGTGATTACGAGCTTTTGAACACTATTGTTTTGCAAAAATTCAATTTCTGTTCTTTTTACGCAGTTATAAGTTCAACGGGTCCATTTTAAGGCCCATTTAGACCCGCTCGTCCGAAACCTCTACAAAAAGGACCGAAAAACAAATTTTGATCCAATTTTAGGAGTTCATTTAATTGATTATGAGCTTTTCAACAAGATTATATTGCAAAAAGTCAATTTCTGTATTTTTTACTCAATTAAAAGTCCAACGGGTCCATTTTACGGCCCATTTAGACCCGCTCGCCCAAAACCTCTTCAAAAAAGACTGAAAAACAAGTTTTAATCAAATTTTAGGAGTTCATATAATTGATAACGATAGTTTCAACACGATTATTTTGCAAAAACTCAATTTCTGTATTTTTTACTTAGTTAAAAGTCCAACGGGTCCATTTTACGGCCCATTTAGACCCGCTCGTTCGAAACCTCTACAAAAAGGATAGAAAAACAAGTTTTAATCAAAACTTAAGTGTTCATATCGTTGATTAAAATTCAATTTCTGTTGTTTTTACGTAGTTATAAGTTCAACGGGTCCATTTTAAGGCCCATTTATACTCGCTCGTCTGAAACCTCTGCAAAAAGGACCGAAAAACAAGTTTTGATCCAATTTTAGGAGTTCATATAATTGATTACGAGCTTTTCAACAAGATTATATTGCAAAAACTCAAATTCGGTGTTTTTTACTCAGTTAAAATTCCAACGGGTCCATTTTACGGCCCATTTAGACCCGCTCGCCCGAAACCTCTTCAAAAATGACTGAAAAACAAGTTTTAATCAAATTTTAGGAGTTCATATAATTGCTTAGGATCTTTTCAACACGATTATATTGCAAAAACTCAATTTTTGTACTTTTTACTCAGTTAAAAGTCCAACGGGTCCATTTTACGGCCCATTTAGACCCGCTCGCCCGAAACCTCTTCAAAAATGGCTGATAATCAAATTTTAGGAGTTCATATAACTGATTACGAGCTTTTCAACAATATAATATTGCAAAAACTCAAATTCGGTATTTTTTACTCAGTTAAAAGTCCAACGGGTCCATTTTACGGCCCATTTAGACCCGCTCCTTCGAAACCTCTACAAAAACGACCGAAAAACAAGTTTTGATCAAATTTTAGGAGTTCATATAATTGGTTACGAGCTTTTCAACTAGATTATATTGCAAAAATTCAATTTCAGTATTTTTTACTCAGTTAAAAGTCCAACGGGTCCAATTTACGGCCCATTTAGACCCGTTCGCACGAAACCTCTTCAAAAATGACCGAAAAAAGTTTTAATCAAATTTTAGGACTTCATATCATTGATTACGATCTTTTCAACACGATGATATTGCAAAAACTCAATTTTTGTACTTTTTACTCAGTTAAAAGTCCAACGGGTCCATTTTACGGCCCATTTAAATACGCTCATCCGAAACCTCTACAAAAGGGACCGCAAAACAAGTTTTAATCAAAAATTAAGAGTTCATATCGTTGATGACGAGCTTTTGAACTCTGTTGTATTGAAAAAATTCAATTTCTGTTCTTTTTACGCAGTTATAAGTTCAACGGGTCCATTTTAAGGACCATTTAGACTCGCTCGTCTGAAACCTCTACAAAAAGGACCGAAAAACAAGTTTTGATCCAATTTTAGCAGTTCATATAATTGATTACGAGCTTTTCAACAAGATTATATTGCAAAAACTCAAATTCGGTATTTTTTACTCAGTTAAAAGTCCAACGGGTCCATTTTACGGCCCATTTAGACCCGCTCGCCCGAAACCTCTTCAAAAATTACCGAAAAGAAAGTTTTAATCAAACTTTAGGACTTCATATCATTGATTACGATCCTTTCAACATGATTATATTGCAAAAACTCAATTTTTGTACTTTTTACTCAGTTAAAAGTCCAACGGGTCCATTTTACGGCCCATTTAGACCCGCTCGTCCAAAACCTCTACAAAAAGGACCGCAAAACAAGTTTTAATCAAAACTTAAGAGTTCATTTTATTGATCACGAGCTTTTCAACACTATTGTATTGCAAAAATTCAATTTATGTTCTTTTTACGCAGTTATAAGTTCAACGGGTCCATTTTAAGGCCCATTTAGACCCGCTCGTCCGAAACCTCTATAAAAAGGGCCGAAAATAAGTTTTGATCCAATTTTAGGAGTCCATATAATTGGTTACGAGCTTTTCAACAAGATTATATTGCAAAAACTCAAATTCGATATTTTTTTACTCAGTAAAAGTGCAACGGGTACATTTTACGGCCCATTTAGACCCGCTCGCCCGAAACCTCTTCAAAAATGACTGAAAAACAAGTTATAATCAAATTTTAGGAGTTCATATAATTGATTACGATCGTTTCAACACAATCATATTGCAAAAACTCAATTTCTGTATTTTTTACTCAGTTAAAAGTCCAACGGGTCCATTTTACGGCCCATTTAGACCCGCTCGTTCGAAACCTCTACAAAAAGGACCGCAAAACAAGTATTAATCAAAACTTAAGAGTTCATATCGTTGATTACGAGCTTTTCAACACTATTGTATTGCAAAAATTCAATTTATGTTCTTTTTACGCAGTTATAAGTTCAACGGGTCCATTTTATGGCCCATTTAGACCCGCTCGTCCGAAACGTCTACAAAAAGAACCGAAAAATAAGTTTTGATCCAATTTTAGGAGTTCATATAATTGGTTACGAGCTTTTCAACAAGATTATATTGCAAAAACTCAAATTCGGTATTTTTTACTCAGTAAAAAGTGCAACGAGTCCATTTTACGGCCCATTTAGACCTGCTCGCCCGAAACCTCTTCAAAAATGACTGAAAAACAAGTTATAATCAAATTTTAGGAGTTCATATAATTGATTACGATCGTTTAAACACAATTGAATTGAAAAAAACTCAATTTTTGTACTTTTTACTCAGTTAAAAGTCAAACGGGTCCATTTTACGGCCCATTTAGACCCGCTCGTCCGAAACCTCTACAAAAAGGACCGCAAAACAAGTTTTAATCAAAACTTAAGAGTTCATATCGTTGATGACGAGCTTTTGAACTGTGTTGTATTGAAAAAATTCAATTTCTGTTCTTTTTACGCAGTTATAAGTTCAACGGGTCCATTTTAAGGACCATTTAGACTCGCTCGTCTGAAACCTCTACAAAAAGGACCGAAAAACAAGTTTTGATCCAATTTTAGGAGTTCATATAATTGATTACGAGCTTTTCAACAAGATTATATTGCAAAAACTCAAATTCAGTATTTTTTACTCAGTTAAAAGTCCAACGGGTCCATTTTACGGCCCATTTAGACTCGCTCGCCCGAAACCTCTTCAAAAATGACTGAAAAACAAGTTTTAATCAAATTTTAGGAGTTCATATAATTGATTACGATCTTTTCAACACGATTATATTGCAAAAACTAAATTTTTGTACTTTTTACTCAGTTAAAAGTCCAACGGATCCATTTTACGGCCCATTTAGACCCGCTCGTTCGAAACCTCTACAAAAAGGACCGCAAAACAAGTATTAATCAAAACTTAAGAGTTCATATCGTTGATTACGAGCTTTTCAACACTATTGTATTGCAAAAATTCAATTTATGTTCTTTTTACGCAGTTATAAGTTCAACGGGTCCATTTTATGGCCCATTTAGACCCGCTCGTCCGAAACCTCTACAAAAAGAACCGAAAAATAAGTTTTGATCCAATTTTAGGAGTTCATATAATTGGTTACGAGCTTTTCAACAAGATTATATTGCAAAAACTCAAATTCGGTATTTTTTATTCAGTAAAAAGTGCAACGAGTCCATTTTACGGCCCATTTAGACCTGCTCGCCCGAAACCTCTTCAAAAATGACTGAAAAACAAGTTATAATCAAATTTTAGGAGTTCATATAATTGATTACGATCGTTTAAACACAATTGAATTGAAAAAAACTCAATTTTTGTACTTTTTACTCAGTTAAAAGTCAAACGGGTCCATTTTACGGCCCATTTAGACCCGCTCGTCCGAAACCTCTACAAAAAGGACCGCAAAACAAGTTTTAATCAAAACTTAAGAGTTCATATCGTTGATGACGAGCTTTTGAACTCTGTTGTATTGAAAAAATTCAATTTCTGTTCTTTTTACGCAGTTATAAGTTCAACGGGTCCATTTTAAGGACCATTTAGACTCGCTCGTCTGAAACCTCTACAAAAAGGACCGAAAAACAAGTTTTGATCCAATTTTAGGAGTTCATATAATTGATTACGAGCTTTTCAACAAGATTATATTGCAAAAACTCAAATTCAGTATTTTTTACTCAGTTAAAAGTCCAACGGGTCCATTTTACGGCCCATTTAGACCCGCTCGCCCGAAACCTCTTCAAAAATGACTGAAAAACAAGTTTTAATCAAATTTTAGGAGTTCATATAATTGATTACGATCTTTTCAAAACGATTATAATGCAAAAACTAAATTTTTGTACTTTTTACTCAGTTAAAAGTCCAACGGGTCCATTTTACGGCCCATTTAGACCCGCTCGTCCGAAACCTCTAAAAAAGGATCGCAAAACAAGTTTTAATCAAAACTTAAGAGTTCATATCGTTGATTACGAGCTTTTCAACACTATTGTATTGCAAAAATTCAATTTATGTTCTTTTTACAAAGTTATTAGTTCAACGGGTCCATTTTAAGGCCCATTTAGACCCGCTCGTCCGAAACCTCTACAAAAAGGACCGAAAAACAAGCTTTGATCCAATTTTAGGAGTTCATATAATTGATTACGAGCTTTTCAACAAGATTATATTGCAAAAACACAAATTCGGTATTTTATACTCAGTTAAAAGTCCAACGGGTCCATTTTACGACCCATTTAGACCCGCTCGCCCGAAACCTCTTCAAAAATGACTGAAAAACAAGTTTTAATCAAATTTTAGAAGTTCATATAATTGATTACGATCGTTTCAACACAATTATATTGCAAAAACTCAATTTCTGTATTTTTTACTCAGTTAAAAGTCCAACGGGTCCATTTTACGACCCATTTAGACCCGCTCGTCTGAAACCTCTAGAAAAAGTACCGCAAAACAAGTTTAAATCAAAACTTAAGAGTTCATATCGTGATTACGAGCTTTTGAACACTATTGTTTTGCAAAAATTCAATTTCTGTTCTTTTTACGCAGTTATAAGTTCAACGGGTCCATTTTAAGGCCCATTTAGACCCGCTCGTCCGAAACCTCTACAAAAAGGACCGAAAAACAAATTTTGATCCAATTTTAGGAGTTCATTTAATTGATTATGAGCTTTTCAACAAGATTATATTGCAAAAAGTCAATTTCTGTATTTTTTACTCAATTAAAAGTCCAACGGGTCCATTTTACGGCCCATTTAGACCCGCTCGCCCAAAACCTCTTCAAAAAGACTGAAAAACAAGTTTTAATCAAATTTTAGGAGTTCATATAATTGATAACGATAGTTTCAACACGATTATTTTGCAAAAACTCAATTTCTGTATTTTTTACTTAGTTAAAAGTCCAACGGGTCCATTTTACGGCCCATTTAGACCCGCTCGTTCGAAACCTCTACAAAAAGGATAGAAAAACAAGTTTTAATCAAAACTTAAGTGTTCATATCGTTGATTAAAATTCAATTTCTGTTGTTTTTACGTAGTTATAAGTTTAACGGGTCCATTTTAAGGCCCATTTATACTCGCTCGTCTGAAACCTCTGCAAAAAGGACCGAAAAACAAGTTTTGATCCAATTTTAGGAGTTCATATAATTGATTACGAGCTTTTCAACAAGATTATATTGCAAAAACTCAAATTCGGTGTTTTTTACTCAGTTAAAATTCCAACGGGTCCATTTTACGGCCCATTTAGACCCGCTCGCCCGAAACCTCTTCAAAAATGACTGAAAAACAAGTTTTAATCAAATTTTAGGAGTTCATATAATTGCTTAGGATCTTTTCAACACGATTATATTGCAAAAACTCAATTTTTGTACTTTTTACTCAGTTAAAAGTCCAACGGGTCCATTTTACGGCCCATTTAGACCCGCTCGCCCGAAACCTCTTCAAAAATGGCTGATAATCAAATTTTAGGAGTTCATATAACTGATTACGAGCTTTTCAACAATATTATATTGCAAAAACTCAAATTCAGTATTTTTTACTCAGTTAAAAGTCCAACGGGTCCAATTTACGGCCCATTTAGACCCGTTCGCACGAAACCTCTTAAAAAATGACCGAAAAAAGTTTTAATCAAATTTTAGGACTTCATATCATTGATTACGATCTTTTCAACACGATGATATTGCAAAAACTCAATTTTTGTACTTTTTACTCAGTTAAAAGTCCAACGGGTCCATTTTACGGCCCATTTAAATACGCTCATCCGAAACCTCTACAAAAGGGACCGCAAAACAAGTTTTAATCAAAACTTAAGAGTTCATATCGTTGATTACAAGCTTTTCACCACTATTGTATTGCAAAAATTCAATTTTTGTTGTTTTTACGCAGTTATAAATTCAACGGGTCCATTTTAAGGCCCATTTAGACCCGCTCGTCCGAAACCTCTACAAAAGGACCGAAAAACAAGTTTTGATCCAATTTTAGGAGTTCATATAACTAAATATGAGCATTTCAACAAGATTATATTGCAAAAAGTCAATTTCTGTATTTTTTACTCAGTTAAAAGTCCAACGGGTCAATTTTACGGCCCATTTAGACCCGCTCGCCCGAAACCTCTTCAAAAATGACGGAAAACAAAGTTTTATTCAAATTTTAGGAGTTCATATAATTAATTACGATCTTTTCAACACGATTATATTGCAAAAACTAATTTTTTGTACTTTTTACTCAGTTAAAAGTCCAACGGGTCCATTTTACGGCCCATTTAGACCCACTCGATCGAAACCTCTTCAAAAATGACTGAAAAATTAGTTTTGATCAAACTTTAGGAGTTCATATAATTTATTACGAGCTTTTCAACAATATTATATTGCAAAAACACAAATTTGGTATTTTTTACTCAGTTAAAAGTCCAACGGGTCCATTTTATGGCGCATTTAGACCTGCTCGCCCGAAACCTCTTCAAAAATGACCGAAAAACAAGTTTTAATCAAATTTTAGGACTTCATATCATTGATTACGATCTTTTCAACACAAGTATATTGCAAAAACTCAATTTTTGTACTTTTTACTCAGTTAAAAGTCCAACATGTCCATTTTACGGCCCATTTAGACCCGCTCATCCGAAACTTCTACAAAAAGGACCGCAAAACAAGTTTTAATCAAAACTTAAGAGTTCATATCGTTGATTTCGAGCTTTTGAACACTATTGTCTTGCAAAAATTCAATTTATGTTCTTCTTATGCAGTTATAAGTTCAACGGGTCCATTTTAAGGCCTATTTAGACCCACTCGTCCGAAACCTCTACAAAAAGAACCGAAAAACAAGTTTTGATCCAATTTTAGGAGTTCATATAATTGATTACGAGCTTTTCAACAAGATTATATTGCAAAAACTCAAATTCGGTATTTTTTACTCAGTTAAAAGTCCAACGTGTCCATTTTACGGCCCATTTAGACCCGCTCACCCGAAACCTCTTCAAAAATGACCGAAAAACAAGTTTTAATCAAATTTTAGGAATTCATATCATTGATTACGATCTTTTCAACACTATTATATTGCAAAAACTCAATTTTTGTACATTTTACTCAGTTAAAAGTCCAACAGGTCCATTTTACGGCCCATTTACACCCGCTCGTCCGAAACTCCTACAAAAAGGACCGCAAAACAAGTTTTAATCAAAACTTAAGAGTTCATATCGTTGATTACGAGATTTTCAACACAATTGTATTGCAAAAATTCAATTTCTGTTCTTTTTACGCAGTTATAAGTTCAACGGGTCCATTTTAAGGCCCATTTAGACCCGCTCGTCCGAAACCTCTACAAAAAGGACCGAAAAACAAGTTTTGATCAAATTTTAGGAGTTCATATAATTGATTACGAGCTTTTCAACAAGATTATATTGCAAAAACTCAAATTCAGTAATTTTTACTTAGTTAAAAGTCCAACGTGTCCATTTTAGGGCCAATTTAGACCCGCTCGCCCGAAACCTCTTCAAAAATGACGGAAAAACAAGTTTTAATCAAATTTTAGGAGTTCATATAATTAATTACGATCTTTTCAACACGATTATATTGCAAAAACTCATTTTTTGTACTTTTTACTTAGTTAAAAGTCCAATGGGTCCATTTTAAGGCCCATTTAGACCCACTCGCCCGAAACCTCTTAAAAAATGACTGAAAAACAAGTTTTGATCAAATTTTAGGAGTTCATATAATTGATTACGAGCTTTTTAACAATATTATATTGCAAAAACACAAATTCGGTATTTTTTACTCAGTTAAAAGTCCAACGGGTCCATTTTAAGGCCCATTTAGACCCGCTCGCCCGAAACCTCTTAAAAATGACCGAAAACAAGTTTTAATCAAAATTTAGGACTTCATATCATTGATTACGATCTTTTCAACACAAGTATAGTGCAAAAATTCATTTTTTGTACTTTTTACTCAGTTAAAAGTCCAACGGGTCAATTTTACGGCCCATTTAGACCCGCTCGTCCGAAACCTCTACAAAAGGACCGAAAAAAAAGTTTTAATCAAAACTTAAGAGTTCATATCGTTGATTACGAGCTTTTGAACACTATTGTATTGCAAAAATTCAATTTCTATTCTTTTTACGCTGTTATAAGTTCAACGGGTCCATTTTAAGGCCCATTTAGACCCGCTCGTACGAAACCTCTACAAAAAGGACCGAAAAACAAGTTTTGATCCAATTTTAGGAGTTCATATAATTGATTACGAGCTTTTCAACAAGATTATATTGCAAAAACTCAAATTCGGTATTTTTTACTCAGTTAAAAGTCCAACGTGTCCATTTTACGGCCCATTTAGACCCGCTCGCCCGAAACCTCTGCAAAAATGACCGAAAACAAGTTTTAATCAAATTTTAGGAATTCATATCATTGATTACGATCTTTTCAACAGGATAATATTGCAAAAACTCAATTTTTTTTACTTTTTACTCAGTTAAAAGTCCAACGGGTCCATTTTACGGCCCATTTAGACCCACTTGCCTGAAACCTCTTCAAAAATGACTGAAAAAGAAGTTTTGATCAAATTTTAGGAGTTCATATAATTGATTACGAGCTTTTCAACAAGATTATATTGC
This sequence comes from Hibiscus trionum, assembly GCA_030270665.1. Classification (NCBI taxonomy): domain Eukaryota; kingdom Viridiplantae; phylum Streptophyta; class Magnoliopsida; order Malvales; family Malvaceae; genus Hibiscus; species Hibiscus trionum. Next base: position 41,872,673 of record BSYR01000002.1, on the reverse strand, counting down.
AAAAACACAAATTCGGTATTTTTTACACAGTTAAAAGTCCAACGTGTCCATTTTACGGCCCATTTAGACCCGCTCCTCCGAAACCTCTACAAAAAAGACCGAAAAACAAGTTTTGATCCAATTTTAGGAGTTTATATAATTGATTACGAGCTTTTCAACAAGATTATATTGCAAAAACTCAAATTCGGTGTTTTTTACTCAGTTAAAAGACCAACGGGTACATTTTACGGCCCATTTAGACCCACTCGCCCGAAAACGCTACAAAAAGGACCGAAAAACAAGTTTTGATCAAATATTAGGAGTTCATATAATTGATTACGAGCTTTTCAACAAGATTATATTGCAAAAACACAAATTCGGTATTTTTTTCTCAGTTAAAAGTCCAACGTGTCCATTTTACGGCCCATTTAGACCCGCTCGCCCGAAACCTCTTCAAAAATGACCGAAAACAAGTTTTAATCAAATTTTAGGAATTCATATCATTGATTACGATCTTTTCAACACGATTATATTGCAAAAACTCAATTTTTGTACTTTTTACTCAGTTAAAAGTCCAACGGGTCCATTTTACGGCCCATTTAGACCCGCTCGTCCGAAACCTCTACAAAAAGGACCGAAAAACAAGTTTTAATCAAAACTTAAGAGTTCATATCATTGATTACGAGCATTTGAACACTATTGTATTGCAAAAATTCCATTTTGTTCTTTTTACGCAGTTATAAGTTCAACGGGTCCATTTTAAGGCTCATTTAGACCCGCTCGTCTGATACCTCTACAAAAAGGACCGAAAAACAAGTTTTGATCCAATTTTAGGAGTTCATATAATTGATTGCGAGCTTTTCAACAAGATTATATTGCAAAAACTCAAATTCGGTATTTTTTACTTAGTTAAAAGTCCAACGGGTCCATTTTACGGCCCATTTAGACCCACTCGCCCGAAACCTCTACAAAAAGGACCGAAAAACAAGTTTTGATCAAATTTTAGGAGTTCATATAATTGATTACGAGCTTTTCAACAAGATTATATTGCAAAAACTCAAATTCGGTATTTTTTTACATAGTTAAAAGTCCAACGGGTCCATTTTACGGCCCATTTAGACCCGCTCGCTCGAAACCTCTTCAAAAATGACTGAAATACAAGTTTTAATCAAATTTTAGGAGTTCATATAATTGATTACGATCTTTTCAACACAAGTATATTGCAAAAACTGAATTTTTGTACTTTTTACTCAGTTAAAAGTCCAACGGGTCAACCATCCTAGTACTACTCTCGCCCAAGCACGCTTAACTGCAGAGTTCTGATGGGATCCGGTGCATCAGTGCTGGTATGATCGCACCCGTTGGACCCGTTGGATCCGGTGCTATTGGAACACATTACCCCAATGGTTAGCGCTGACATGAATGCGTCTTTGCTACGACCCTTCTCTGAAGACGAGGTAATCGCAGCTTTCAGGGATATAGGCCCTAGGAAAGCCCCAGGTTTTGACGGCTTCCCTAGTAGTTTCTATAGACAATACTGGGATGTCATAGGGCCTGAGTTTATACGACTTTGTTTGCGTCTGTTACGAGGAGAAGAGGATATGGCAACGGTGAACAAAGCCGTCATTGTCCTCATCCCAAAGGTGCCTGACGCCTCGAACATGCGTCAATTTCGGCCGATCAGTTTGTGCACTGTTATTTACAAGACCATAGCTAAGGTTCTTGTGAATAGACTTAAACCTATATTACCATATTGTATCAGTGATGCGCAAGCTGCTTTTGTTAGTGGCAGGAACATTACTGACAATATTTTGATTGCGCATGAACTTGTGCATACCCTCCATACAAATAACGCTTCGATATATCAGGGGGCTGCATTGAAGCTCGATATGGAAAAAGCTTTTGATAAGGTTGAATGGTCTTTTCTTAAAGACGTGATGTTACGTATGGGATTCGCATCTGACTGGGTACAACTACTACTCCGATGTGTATCCACTGTGTCTTTTTCAGTTCGTCTTAATGGCGCTCTATCTAATGAGTTCTTTCCGACTAGGGGAATCCGGCAAGGGGACCCTCTCTCGCCTTTCCTCTTTTTAATATGCTCCCAAGGACTTTCAGCGGCCCTCGAGGCTGAACAGCAATCGGGACGTCTAATTGGGTTACATGCCAATAGGCGCGGCCCTCGAATTAATCACCTGCTCTTTGCCAATGATAGTATTGTATTTGTCCGTAATTGCCCTAGGGAAATAGACCGGTTGAAGAAGATTCTCCGTCTGTACGAGGAATCATCAGGACAGTCAGTCAACTTTTCTAAGTCGACTGCCTTTTGTAGCTCCTTCTGTTCGATAGACTTTACACATGCGCTACAGCATACTCTTGGCATCCGTTTGGTTGACGACCCTGGAACCTATCTAGGAGTCCCTCTACTCATTGGGAGGAACCGAACGGCTAGCCTTGGGTTCATTAGAGACAAAGTCAATTCCCGCATGACTAAATGGGATACCAACTTGCTGTCATACAGTGGGCGTGAAGTTCTTATTAAATCAGTGGCGCAAGCTTTGCCCCAATACGTCATGTCATGTTATTTACTCCCACAAAACATTGTGGATGATGCGACACGATCTATCCGCCGTTACTGGTGGACAGGCAGGAGTAACAAGAAAGGATGGCCAATGCTATCCTGGGATACTATGTGCACCCCCAAAGCTGCAGGGGGCATGGGCTTCCGCGACCTACGAGACTTTAATATTGCTCTTCTAGGGAAGCAAATATGGCGACTCATCCACTCGCCCAACTCCCTACTCGCCCGGGTCCTCAAATCACGCTATTATCCTTCCGGGAATATTCTGGAGGCAAAGGTTGACCACCGCGCCTCCTATGCTTGGCGAGGTATATGGCAGGCTCTGCAGCAATTACAACCAGGTTTCTTCTGGAGGCCTGGAATTGATAGTCGTCTGCGCATCCTTAGTGATAACTGGGGTGGATCCAATGGGATCTCTCTCTTTGGTAGTTATCCAGATAATGAGGAGATACCCTTGCGATGCGGAGATTTTATGATTCGGCACCATAATGTATGGGATGAACATAAAGTGCGGCAATATTTTGACGACGATGACGTAGCCAACATATTACATGTACCCATATCTGATGTCCATCGCGATACCTTACTATGGGGTTTTCACGATACCAATATATATTCAGTACGCTCAGGTTACCTATTCTTACGTAGGCCCTCTCGACCTCTTGAGCGTCCGAGTCCTCTGTGGAAGATTATTGCTAAATCCAACACACTCCCGAAGGTCCGCACTTTTGGCTGGCGGGTAGGACGGGGTGCACTACCCACAGGTGACCGACTTGCGACTATTGGACTGGGTACTGGCATGTGTCCGTTCTGCCCCTCGACTCTCGAATCTGCACTTCATGCATTCAGGGACTGTCCAGGCGCTGCTGAAACACTCAGCCTTGCAGGCTTCCCGAGAGAATTTCGTGATAGCATCGCAGCATCGATATCACTTTGGTTGGAACAAGGAGCTAGGCTCCTCTCTTGCGCACAATTTGACCTCCTCCTAACTACATTGTGGAATCTTTGGAATTGGAGGAATGAGTGGGTCCATTCTCAGCGTTTACAGCCCCCTTGGCTCACCTTGATGAACTCACAGGATCTACTACGCGACTACCTTTCGGCCAATTCAGACATTCCCATGACGAGGCAGCAAACGACGACAGCATTCTCCCCACCTGTATGGAGGCCGCCGCCGACTGGATCAATCAAAATCAATGTTGATGGTGCTTTTCACCCCTCTACAGGATCGGCTGGAATTGGCATTGTGGCTCGTGATGCTACTGGTGCTATCCTGCTTGGACGAGCTGTTTACTTGGACACTATTGCAGATTCTACGTCGACGGAGCTACGGGCTATCTCAGATGGTGTCCAACTAGGTGTGGAGGCGGGATGGACAGGGTTTCTCCTTGAATCGGATGCGGCCCTGCTGATCAACCGGCTGTGTAGCGCAGGCGAGGATGCCTCCACTCTTCGGCGACAGTTGCAGGATACTAGATCTTTCATTAACACTGTGTCAGGTCTTAGCTTACATTATGTACCGCGTGAAGCTAACATTTTAGCTCATTCTGTAGCCAATTGGGCTCTTCATCTTCATTCCTCTATGTATTTTGGGCCGGGCTTGCCTGATGCTCTACAAACTTTTGTACCGGTTGTTCACCAACCACCTTGATTTATAATATATTTTGGGCACTCTTTTCCCCTCCTAGGGCCTTACTGGGCTAGCCCAGTAAGGATTAGTGGGGTTTTTAATGAGGCCCTATCTTCAAAAAAAAAAAAAGTCCAACGGGTTCATTTTACGGCCCATTTAGACCCGCTCGTCCGAATCCTCTTCAAAAATGACTGAAAAACAAGTTTTGATCAAATTTTAGGAGTTCATATAATTGATTAAGAGCTTTTCAACAAGATTATATTGCAAAAACTCAAATTGGGTATTTTTTACTTAGTTAAAAGTCCAACGGGTCCATTTTACGGCACATTTAGACCCGTTCGCCCGAAACCTCTTCAAAAATGACTGAAAAACAAGTTTTAATCAAATTTTAGGAGTTCATATAATTGATTACGATCTTTTCAACACAAGTATATTGCAAAAATACAATTTTTGTACTTTTTACTCAGTTAAAAGTCCAACGGGTCCATTTTACGGCCCATTTAGACCCGCTCGTCCGAAACCTCTACAAAAAGGACCGAAAAACAAGTTTTAACTTAAGAGTTCATATCATTGATTACGAGCTTTTCAACACTATTATATTGCAAAAATTTAATTTATGTTCTTTTTACGCAGTTATAAGTTCAACGGGTCAATTTTAAGTCCCATTTAGACCCGCTCGTCCGAAACCTCTACAAAAAGGACCGAAAAACAAGTTTTGATCCAATTTTAGAAGTTCATATAATTGATTACGAGCTTTTCAACAAGATTAAATTGCAAAAAGTCAATTTCTGTACTTCTTACTCAGTTAAAAGTCCAACGGTTCCATTTTACGGCCTATTTAGACCCGCTCGCCCGAAACCTCTTCAAAAATGACTGCAAAACAAGTTTTAATCAAATTTTGGAGTTCATATAATTGATTACGATCGTTTCAACAATATTATATTGCAAAAACTCAATTTCTGTATTTTTTACTCAGTTAAAAGTTTAACGGGTCCATTTTACGGCCCATTTAGACCCGCTCGCCCGAAACCTCTACAAAAATGACTGAAAAATAAGTTTTAATCAAATTTTAGGAGTTCATATAATTAATTACGATCTTTTCAACACGATTATATTGCAAAAACTCAATTTTTGTACTTTTTACTCAGTTAAAAGTCCAACAGGTCCATTTTACGGCCCATTTAGACCCCCTCCACCGAAACCTCTTCAAAAATGACTGAAAAACAAGTTTTAATCAAATTTTAGGAGTTCATATAATTAATTACGATCTTTTCAACAAGATTATATTGCAAAAACTCAATTTTTGTACTTTTTACTCAGTTAAACGTCCAACGGGTCCATTTTACGGCCCATTTAGACCCACTCGCCCGAATCCTCTTCAAAAATGACTGAAAAAACAAGTTTTGATCAAATTTTAGGAGTACATATAATTGATTACGAGCTTTTCAACAAGATTATATTGCAAAAACTCAAATTCGATATTTTTTACTTAGTTAAAAGTCCAACGGGTCCATTTTACGGCCCATTTAGACCCGCTCGCCCGAAACCTCTTCAAAAATTGATTACGATCTTTTCAACACGATTATATTGCAAAAACTCAATTTTTCTACTTTTTACTCAGTTAAAAGTCCAACGGGTCCATTTTACTGCCCATTTAGACCCGCTCGCCCGAAATCTCTTCAAAAATGACTGAAAAACAAGTTTTAATCAAATTTTAGGAGTTCATATAATTGATTACGATCTTTTCAACACGATGATATTGCAAAAACTAAATTTTTGTACTTTTTAATCAGTTAAAAGTCCAACGGGTCCATTTTACGGCCCATTTAGACCCGCTTGTCCGAAACCTCTACAAAAAGGACCACAAAACAAGTTTTAATCAAAACTTATGAGTTCATATCGTTGATTGCAAGCTTTTCAACACTATTGTATTGCAGAAATTCAATTTCTGTTGTTTTTACGCAGTTATAAGTTCAACGGGTCCATTTTAAGGCCCATTTAGACCCGCTCGTCCGAAACCTCTACAAAAGGATCGAAAAACAAGTTTTGATCCAATTTTAGGAGTTCATATAATTGATTACGAGCTTTTCGACAAGATTATATTGCAAAAAGTCAATTTCTGTATTTTTTACTTAGTTAAAAGTCCAATGGGTCCATTTTACGACCCATTTAAACCCGCTCTCCCGAAACCTCTTCAAAAATGAAAGAAAAACAAGTTTTAATCAAATTTTAGGTGTTCATATAATTAATTGCGATCTTTTCAACACGGTTATATTGCAAAAACTCATTTTTTGTACTTTTTACTCAGTTAAAAGTCCAACGGGTCCATTTTACGGCTCATTTAGACCCACTCGCCCGAAACCTCTTTAAAAATGACTGAAAAACAAGTTTTGATCAAATTTTAGGAGTTCATATAATTGATTACGAGCTTTTCAACAAGATTATATTGCAAAAACACAAATTCGGTATTTTTTACTCAGTTAAAAGTCCAACGGGTCCATTTTACGGCCCATTTAGACGCGCTCGCCCGAAACATCTTCAAAAATGACCAAAAAACAAGTTTTAATCAAATATTAGGACTTCATTTCATTGATTACGATCTTTTCAACACAAATATATTGCAAAAACTCAATTTTTGTACTTTTTACTCAGTTAAAAGTCCAACGGGTCCAATTTACGGCCCATTTAGACCCGCTCGCCCGAAACCTCTTTAAAAATGACCGAAAAACAAGTTTTAATCAAATATTAGGACTTCATAACATTGATTACGATCTTTTCAATACAAATATATTGCAAAAACTAAATTTTTGTACTTTTTACTCAGTTAAAAGTCCAACGGGTCCATTTTACGGCCCATTTAGACCCGCTCCTCCAAAACCTCTACAAAAAGGACCGCAAAACAAGTTTTAATCAAAACTTAAGAGTTCATATCGTTGACTACGAGATTTTCAACACTATTGTATTGCAAAAATTCAATTTCTGTTCTTTTTACGCAGTTATAAGTTCAACGGGTCCATTTTAAGGCCCATTTAGACCCGCTCGTCCGAAACCTCTTCAAAAATGACTGAAAAACAAGTTTTGATCAAATTTTAAGAGTTCGTATAATTGATTACGAGCTTTTCAACAAGATTATATTGCAAAAACTTAAATTCGGTATTTTTTACTCAGTTAAAAGTCCAACGGGTCCATTTTACGACCCATTTAGACCCGCTCGCCCCAAACCTCTTCAAAAATGACCGCAAAACAAGTTTTAATCAAAACTTAAGAATTCATATCATTGATTACGAGCTTTTCAACACTATTGTGTTGCAAAAATTCTATTTTGGTTCTTTTTACGCAGTTATAAGTTCAACGGGTCCATTTTAAGGCCCATTTAGACCCGCTCGTTAGAAACCTCTACAAAAAGGACCGAAAAACAAGTTTTAATCAAATTTTAGGACTTCCTATAATTGATTACGAACTTTTCAACAAGATTATATTGCAAAAACACAAATTCGATATTTTTTACTCAGTTAAAAGTCCAACGGGTCCATTTTACGGCCCATTTAGACCCGCTCGTCCGAAACCTCTACAAGAAGGACAGCAAATAAAGTTTTAATCAAAACTTAAGAGTTCATATCGTTGATTACGAGCTTTTGAACACTATTGTATTGCAAAATTCAATTTCTGTTCTTTTTACGCAGTTATAAGTTCAACAGGTCCATTTTAAGGCCAATTTAGACCCGCTCGTCCGAAACCTCTACAAAAAGGACCGAAAAACAAGATTTGATCCAATTTTAGGATTTCGTATAATTGATTACGAGCTTTTCAACAAGATTATTTTGCAAAAACTCAAATTCGGTATTTTTTACTCAGTTAAAAGTCCAACGGGTCCATTTTACGGCCCATTTATACTCGCTCGCCCGAAACCTCTTCAAAAATGACTGAAAAACAAATTTTAATCAAATTTTAGGATTTCATATAATTGATTACGATCTTTTCAACACGATTATATTGCAAAAACTAAATTTTGGTACTTTTTACTCAGTTAAAAGTCCAACGGGTCCATTTTACGGCCCATTTAGACCCCCTCGTCCGAAACCTCTACAAAAAGGACCGCAAAACAAGTTTTAATCAAAACTTAAGAGTTCATATCGTTGATTACGAGCTTTTCAACACTATTGTATTGCAAAAAATTCAATTTCTGTTCTTTTTACGCAGTTATAAGTTCAACTGGTCCATTTTAAGGCCCATTTAGACCCGCTCGTCCGAAAACTCTACAAAAAGGACCGAAAAACAAGTTTTGATCCAATTTTAGGAGTTCATATAATTGATTACGAGCTTTTCAACAAGATTATATTGCAAAAACTCAAAATCGGTATTTTTTACTCAGTTAAAAGTCCAACGTGTCCATTTTACGGCCCATTTAGACCCGCTCGCCCGAAACCTCTTCAAAAATGACCGAAAAACAAGTTTTAATCAATTTTTAGGAATTCATATCATTGATTACAATCTTTTCAACACGATTATATTGCAAAAACTCAAATTCGGTGTTTTTTACTCAGTTAAAAGTCCAACGGGTCCATTTTACGGCCCATTTAGACCCACTTGCCCAAAACCTCTTCAAAAATGACTGAAAAACAAGTTTTGATCAAATTTTAGGAGTTCATATAATTGATTACGAGCATTTCAACAAGATTATATTGCAAAAACACAAATTCTGTATTTTTTACTTAGTTAAAAGTCCAACGTATCCATTTTACGGCCCATTTAGTCCCGCTCGTCCGAAACCTCTACAAAAAGGACCGGAAAAAAGTTTTGATCCAATTTTAGGAGTTCATATAATTGATTACGAGCTTTTCAACAAGATTATATTGCAAAAACTCAAATTCGGTGTTTTTTACTCAGTTAAAAGTCCAACAGGTCCATTTTACGGCCCATTTAGACCCACTCGCCCGAAACCTCTTCAAAAATGACTGAAAAACAAGTTATAATCAAATTTTAGGAGTTCATATAATTGAATACGATCTTTTCAACACGTTTATATTGCAAAAACTCAATTTTTGTACTTTTTACTAAGTTAAAAGTCCAACGGGTCCATTTTACGGCCCATTTAGACCCGCTCGTCCGAAACCTCTGCAAAAAGGACCGCAAAACAAGTTTTAATCAAAACTTAAGAGTTCATATCGTTGATTGCAAGCTTTTCAACACTATTGTATTGCAGAAATTCAATTTCTGTTGTTTTTACGCAGTTATAAGTTCAACGGGTCCATTTTAAGGCCCATTTAGACCCGCTCGTCCGAAACCTCTACAAAAAGGACCGAAAAACAAGTTTTGATCCAATTTTAGGAGTTCATATAATTGATTACGAGCTTTTCAACAAGATTATATTGCAAAAACTCAAATTCGGTATTTTTTACTCAGTTAAAAGTCCAACGTGTCCATTTTACGGCCCATTTAGACCCGCTCGCCCGAAACCTCTTCAAAAATGACCGAAAAACAAGTTTTAATCAAATCTTAGGAATTCATATCATTGATTACGATCTTTTCAACACGATTATATTGCAAAAACTCAAATTCGGTGTTTTTTACTCAGTTAAAAGTCCAACGGGTCCATTTTACGGCCCATTTAGACCCACTTGCCCAAAACCTCTTCAAAAATGAATGAAAAACAAGTTTTGATCAAATTTTAGGAGTTCATATAATTGATTACGAGCATTTCAACAAGATTATATTGCAAAAACACAAATTCTGTATTTTTTACTTAGTTAAAAGTCCAACGTATCCATTTTACGGCCCATTTAGTCCCGCTCGTCCGAAACCTCTACAAAAAGGACCAGAAAAAAGTTTTGATCCAATTTTAGGAGTTCATATAATTGATTACGAGCTTTTCAACAAGATTATATTGCAAAAACTCAAATTCGGTGTTTTTTACTCAGTTAAAAGTCCAACGGGTCCATTTTACGGCCCATTTAGACCCACTCGCCCGAAACCTCTTCAAAAATGACTGAAAAACAAGTTTTGATCAAATTTTAGGAGTTCATATCATTGATTACGAGCTTTTCAACAAGATTATATTGCAAAAACACAAATTCTATATTTTTTACTCAGTTAAAAGTCCAACGTGTCCATTTTACGGCCCATTTAGACCCGCTCGCCCGAAACCTCTTCAAAAATGACCGAAAACAAGTTTTAATCAAATTTTAGGAATTCATATCATTGATTACGATCTTTTCAACATGATGATATTGCAAAAACTCAATTTTTTTACTTTTTACTCACTTAAAAGTCCAACGTGTCCATTTTACTGCCCATTTAGACTCGCTCGCCCGAGACCTCTTCAAAAATGACTAAAAAACAAGTTTTAATTAAATTTTAGGAGTTCATATAATTGATTACGATCTTTTCAACACGATGATAGTGCAAAAATTCAATTTCTGTTGTTTTTACGCAGTTATAAGTTCAACGGGTCCATTTTAAGGCCCATTTGGACCCGCTCGTCCGAAACCTCTACAAAAAGGACCGAAAAACAAGTTTTGATCCAATTTTAGGAGTTCATATAATTGATTACGAGCTTTTCAACAAGATTATATTGCAAAAACACAAATTCGGTATTTTTTACTCAGTTAAAAGTCCAACGTGTCCATTTTACGGCCCATTTAGACCCGCTCGCCCGAAACCTCTGCAAAAATGACCGAAAACAAGTTTTAATCAAATTTTAGGAATTCATATCATTGATTACGATCTTTTCAACAGGATAATATTGCAAAAACTCATTTTTTTTTACTTTTTACTCACTTAAAAGTCCAACGTGTCCATTTTACTGTCCATTTAGACTCGCTCGCCCGAAACCTCTTCAAAAATGACTGAAAAACAAGTTTTAATTAAATTTTTGGAGTTCATATAATTGATTACGATCTTTTCAACACGATGATATTGCAAAAATTCAATTTCTGTTGTTTTTACGCAGTTATAAGTTCAACGGGTCCATTTTAAGGCCCAATTAGACCCGCTCGTCCGAAACCTCTACAAAAAGGACCGAAAAACAAGTTTTGATCCAATTTTAGGAGTTCATATAATTGATTACGAGCTTTTCAACAAGATTATATTGCAAAAACTCAAAATCGGTATTTTTTACTCAGTTAAAAGTCCAACGTGTCCATTTTACGGCTCATTTAGACCCGCTCGCCCGAAACCTCTTCAAAAATGACCGAAAAACAAGTTTTAATCAAATTTTAGGAATTCATATCATTGATTACGATCTTTTCAACACGATTATATTGCAAAAACTCAAATTCGGTGTTTTTTACTCAGTTAAAAGTCCAACGGGTCCATTTTACGGCCCATTTAGACCCACTTGCCCAAAACCTCTTCAAAAATGACTGAAAAACAAGTTTTGATCAAATTTTAGGAGTTCATATAATTGATTACGAGCATTTCAACAAGATTATATTGCAAAAACACAAATTCTGTATTTTTTACTTAGTTAAAAGTCCAACGTATCCATTTTACGGCCCATTTAGTCCCGCTCGTCCGAAACCTCTACAAAAAGGACCGGAAAAAAGTTTTGATCCAATTTTAGGAGTTCATATAATTGATTACGAGCTTTTCAACAAGATTATATTGCAAAAACTCAAATTCGGTGTTTTTTACTCAGTTAAAAGTCCAACGGGTCCATTTTACGGCCCATTTAGACCCACTCGCCCGAAACCTCTTCAAAAATTACTGAAAAACAAATTTTAATCAAATTTTAGAACTTCATATCATTGATTACGACATTTTCAATACAATTATATTGCAAAAACTCAATTTATGTACTTTTTACTCAGTTAAAAGTCCAATGGGTCTATTTTATGGCCCATTTAGACCCGCTCGTCCGAAACCTCAACAAAAGGACCGCAAAAAAAGTTTTAATCAAAACTTAAGATTTCATATCGTTGATTACGAGCTTTTCAACACTATTGCATTGCAAAAATTCAATTTATGTTCTTTTTACGCAATTATAAGTTCAACGGGTCCATTTTAAGGCCCATTTAGACCCGCTCGTCCGAAACCTCTGCAAAAAGGACCGCAAAACAAGTTTTAATCAAAACTTAAGAGTTCATATCGTTGATTACGAGCTTTTCAACACTATTGTATTGCAAAAAATTCAATTTATGTTCTTTTTACGCAATTATAAGTTCAACGGGTCCATTTTAAGGCCCATTTAGACCCGCTCGTCCGAAACCTCTACAAAAAGGACCGAAAAACAAGTTTTGATCCAATTTTAGGAGTTCATATAATTGATTACGAGCTTTTCAACAAGATTATATTGCAAAAACTCAACTTCGGTATTTTTTACTCAGTTAAAAGTCCAACGTGTCCATTTTACGGCCCATTTAGACCCGCTCGCCCGAAACCTCTTCAAAAATGACCGAAAAACAAGTTTTAATCAAATCTTAGGAATTCATATCAATGATTACGATCTTTTCAACACGATTATATTGCAAAAACTCAAATTCGGTGTTTTTTACTCAGTTAAAAGTCCAACGGGTCCATTTTACGGCCAATTTAGACCCACTTGCCCAAAACCTCTTCAAAAATGACTGAAAAACAAGTTTTGATCAAATTTTAGGAGTTCATATAATTGATTACGAGCATTTCAACAAGATTATATTGCAAAAACACAAATTCTGTATTTTTTACTTAGTTAAAAGTCCAACGTATCCATTTTACAGCCCATTTAGTCCCGCTCGTCCGAAACCTCTACAAAAAGGACCGGAAAAAAGTTTTGATCCAATTTTAGGAGTTCATATAATTGATTACGAGCTTTTCAACAAGATTATATTGCAAAAACTCAAATTCGGTGTTTTTTACTCAGTTAAAAGTCCAACGGGTCCATTTTACGGCCCATTTAGACCCACTCGCCCGAAACCTCTTCAAAAATGACTGAAAAACAAGTTTTGATCAAATTTTAGGAGTTCATATCATTGATTACGAGCTTTTCAACAAGATTATATTGCAAAAACACAAATTCTGTATTTTTTACTCAGTTAAAAGTCCAACGTGTCCATTTTACGGCCCATTTAGACCCGCTCGCCCGAAACCTCTTCAAAAATGACCGAAAACAAGTTTTAATCAAATTTTAGGAATTCATATCATTGATTACGATCTTTTCAACACGATGATATTGCAAAAACTCAATTTTTTTACTTTTTACTCACTTAAAAGACCAACGTGTCCATTTTACTGCCCATTTAGACTCGCTCGCCCGAGACCTCTTCAAAAATGACTGAAAAACAAGTTTTAATTAAATTTTAGGAGTTCATATAATTGATTACGATCTTTTCAACACGATGATATTGCAAAAATTCAATTTCTGTTGTTTTTACGCAGTTATAAGTTCAACGGGTCCATTTTAAGGCCCATTTAGACCCGCTCGTCCGAAACCTCTACAAAAAGTACCGAAAAACAAGTTTTGATCCAATTTTAGGAGTTCATATAATTGATTACGAGCTTTTCAACAAGATTATATTGCAAAAACACAAATTCGGTATTTTTTACTCAGTTAAAAGTCCAACGTGTCCATTTTACGGCCCATTTAGACCCGCTCGCCCGAAACCTCTGCAAAAATGACCGAAAACAAGTTTTAATCAAATTTTAGGAATTCATATCATTGATTACAATCTTTTCAACAAGATAATATTGCAAAAACTCAATTTTTTTTACTTTTTACTCACTTAAAAGTCCAACGTGTCCATTTTACTGTCCATTTAGACTCGCTCGCCCGAAACCTCATCAAAAATGACTGAAAAACAAGTTTTAATTAAATTTTTGGAGTTCATATAATTGATTACGATCTTTTCAACACGATGATATTGCAAAAATTCAATTTCTGTTGTTTTTACGCAGTTATAAGTTCAACGGGTCCATTTTAAGGCCCATTTAGACCCGCTCGTCCGAAACCTCTACAAAAGGACCGAAAAACAAGTTTTGATCCAATTTTAGGAGTTCATATAATTGATTACAAGGTTTTCAACAAGATTATATTGCAAAAACTCAAATTCGGTATTTTTTACTTAGTTAAAAGTCCAACGGGTCCATTTTACGGCCCATTTAGACCCGCTCGTTCGAAACCTCTACAAAAAGGACCGAAAAACAAGTTTTGATCCAATTTTAGGAGTTCATATAATTCATTACGAGCTTTTCAACAAGATTATATTGCAAAAACTCAAATTCGATATTTTTTACTTAGTTAAAAGTCCAACGGGTCCATTTTACGGCCCATTTAGACCCGCTCGCCTGAAACCTCTTCAAAAATTGATTACGATCTTTTCAACACGATTAAATTGCAAAAACACAATTTTTCTACGTTTTACTCAGTTAAAAGTCCAACGGGTCCATTTTACTGCCCATTTAGACCCGCTCGCCCGAAACATCTTCAAAAATGACTGAAAAACAAGTTTTAATCAAATTTTAGGAGTTCATATAATTGATTACGATCTTTTCAACACGATGATATTGCAAAAACTCAATTTTTGTACTTTTTAATCAGTTAAAAGTCCAACGGGTCCATTTTACCGCCCATTTAGACCCGCTTGTCCGAAACCTCTACAAAAAGGACCGCAACCAAGTTTTAATCAAAACTTATGAGTTCATATCCTTGATTACAAGCTTTTCAACACTATTGTATTGCAAAAATTCAATTTATGTTGTTTTTACGCAGTTATAAGTTCAACGGGTCCATTTTAAGGCCCATTTAGACCTGCTCGTCCGAAACCTCTACAAAAAGGATCGAAAAAAAGTTTTGATCCAATATTAGGAGTTCATATAATTTATTACGAGCTTTTCGACAAGATTATATTGCAAAAAGTCAATTTTTGTATTTTTTACTCAGTTAAAAGTCCAACGGGTCTATTTTACGGCCCATTTAGACCCGCTCGCCCGAAACCTCTTCAAAAATGAAAGAAAAACAAGTTTTAATCAAATTTTAGGAGTTCATATAATTAATTGCGATATTTTCAACACGATTATATTGCAAAAAGTCATTTTTTGAACTTTTTACTCAGTTTAAAGTCCAACGGGTCCATTTTACGGCTCATTTAGACCCACTCGCCCGAATCCTCTTCAAAAATGACTGAAAAACAAGTTTTGATAAAATTTTAGGAGTTCATATAATTGATTACGAGCTTTTCAACAAGATTATACTGCAAAAACACAAATTCGGTATTTTTTACTCAGTTAAAAGTCCAACGGGTCCATTTTACGGCCCATTTAGACCCGCTCGCCCGAAACCTCTTAAAAAATGACCGAAAAACAAGTTTTAATCAAATTTTAGGACTTCATATCATTGATTAAGATCTTTTCAACACAAATATATTGCAAAAACTCAATTTTTGTACTTTTTACTCAGTTAAAAGTCCAACGGGTCCATTTTACGGCCCATTTAGACCCGCTCGTCCAAAAACTCTACAAAAAGGACCGCAAAACAAGTTTTAATCAAAACTTAAGAGTTCATATCGTTGACTACGAGATTTTCAACACTATTGTATTGCAAAAATTCAATTTCTGTTCTTTTTACGCAGTTATAAGTTCAACGGGTCCATTTTAAGGCCCATTTAGACTCGCTCGTCCGAAACCAATACAAAAAAGGACCGAAAAACAAGTTTTGAGCCAATTTTAGGAGTTTATATAATTGATTACGAGATTTTCAACAAGATTATATTGCAAAAACTCAAATTCGGTATTTTTTACTCAGTTAAAAGTCCAACGGGTCCATTTTACTGCCCATTTAGACCCGCTCGCCCGAAACCTCTTCAAAAATGACTGAAAAACAAGTTTTAATCAAATTTTAGGAGTTCATATAATTGATTACGATCTTTTCAACACGATGATATTGCAAAAACTCAATTTTTTTACTTTTTACTCACTTAAAAGTCCAACGGGTCCATTTTATGGCCCATTTAGACCCGCTCGTCCGAAACCTCTACAAAAAGGACCGCAAAACAAGTTTTAATGAAAACTTAAGAATTCATATCGTTGATTACGAGCTTTTCAACACTATTGTGTTGCAAAAATTCAATTTTTGTTCTTTTTACGCAGTTATAAGTTCAACGGGTCCATTTTAAGGCCCATTTAGACCCGCTCGTTAGAAACCTCTACAAAAAGGACCGAAAAACAAGTTTTAATCAAACTTTAGGACTTCATATAATTGATTACGAACTTTTCAACAAGATTATATTGCAAAAACACAAATTCGATATTTTTTACTCAGTTAAAAGTCCAACAGGTCCATTTTACGGCGCATTTAGACCATCTCGTCCGAAACCTCTACAAGAAGGACCGCAAAACAAGTTTTAATCAAAACTTAAGAGTTCATATCGTTGATTACGAGCTTTTGAACACTATTGTATTGCAAAATTCAATTACTGTTCTTTTTACGCAGTTATAAGTTCAACAGGTCCATTTTAAGGCCAATTTAGACCCGCTCGTCCGAAACCTCTACAAAAGGACCGAAAAACAAGTTTTGATCCAATTTTAGGATTTCATATAGTTGATTACGAGCTTTTCAACAAGATTATATTGCAAAAACTCAAATTCGGTATTTTTTACTCAGTTAAAAGTCCAACGAGTGCATTTTGCGGCCCATTTAGACCCACTCGCCCGAAACCTGTTCAAAAATGACTGAAAAACAAGTTTTGATCAAATTTTAGGAGTTCATATAATTGATTACGAGCTTTTCAACAAGATTATATTGCAAAAACTAAATTTTGGTACTTTTTACTCAGTTAAAAGTCCAACGGGTCCATTTTACTGCCCATTTAGACCCCCTCGTCCGAAACCTCTACAAAAAGAACCGCAAAACAAGTTTTAATCAAAACTTAAGAGTTCATATCGTTGATTACGAGCTTTTCAACACTATTGTATTGCAAAAAATTCAATTTCTGTTCTTTTTACACAGTTATAAGTTCAACGGGTCCATTTTAAGGCCCATTTAGACCCGCTCGTCCGAAACCTCTACAAAAAGGATCGAAAAACAAGTTTTGATCCAATTTTAGGAGTTCATATAATTGATTACGAGCTTTCAACAAGATTATATTGCAAAAACTCAAATTCGGTATTTTTTACTTAGTTAAGAGTCCAACGGGTCCATTTTACGGCCCATTTAGACCCGCTCGTTCGAAACCTCTACAAAAAGGACCGAAAAACAAGTTTTGATCAAATTTTAGGAGTTCATATAATTGATTACAAGCTTTTCAACAAGATTATATTGCAAAAACTCAAATTCGGTATTTTTTACATAGTTAAAAGTCCAACGGGTCCATTTTACGGCCCATTTAGACCCGCTCGCCCGAAACCTCTACAAAAAGGACTGAAAAACAGGTTTTAATCAAATTTTAGGAGTTCATATAAATGATTACGATCTTTTCAACACTATTGTATTGCAAAAATTCAATTTCTGTTCTTTTTATGCAGTTATAAGTTAAACGGGTCCATTTTAAGGCCCATTTAGACCCGCTCGTCCAAAACCTCTACAAAAAGGATCGAAAAACAAGGTTTGATCCAATTTTAGGAGTTCATATCGTTGATTACGAGCTTTTCAACAAGATTATATTGCAAAAACTCAAATTGGGTATTTTTTACTCAATTAAAAGTCCAACGGGTCAGTTTTACGGCCCATTTACACACGCTCGTTCGAAACCTCTAAAAAAAGGACCGAAAACAAGTTTTGATCCAATTTTAGGAGTTCATATAATTGATTACGAGCTTTTCAGCAAGATTATATTGCAAAAACTCGAATTTAGTATTTTTTACTTAGTTAAAAGTCCAACGGGTCCATTTTACAGCCCATTTAGACCCGCTCGCCCGAAACCTCTTCAAAAATGACTGAAAAACAAGTTTTAATCAAATTTTAGGAGTTCATATAATTGATTACGATCTTTTCAAAACGATTATATTGCAAAAACACAATTTATGTACTTTTTACTCAGTTAAAAGTCCAACGGGTCCATTTTACGGCCCATTTAGACCAGCTCTTCTAAAACCTCTACAAAAATGACCGCAAAACAAGTTTTAATCAAAACTTAAGAGTTCATATCATTGATTACGAGCTTTTCAACACTATTGTATTGCAAAAATTCAATTTATGTTCTTTTTACGCAGTTATAAGTTCAACGGGTCCATTTTAAGGCCCATTTAGACCCACTCGTCCGAAACCACTACAAAAAGGACCGAAAAACAAGTTTTGATACAATTTTAGGAGTTCATATAATTGATTACGAGCTTTTCAACAAGATTATATTGCAAACACTCAAATTCGGTTTTTTTTACGGCCCATTTAGACCTGCTCGCCCGAAACCTCTTCAAAAAGGAACGAAAAACAGGTTTAATCAAATTTTAGGAGTTGGTATCATTGATTATGATCTTTTCAACACGATTATATTTCAAAAACTCAATTTATGTACTTTTTACTCAGTTAAAAGTCCAATGGGTCCATTTTACGGCCCATTTAGACCCGCTCGTCCGAAACCTCTACAAAAAGGACCGTAAAACAAGTTTTAATCAAAACTTAAGAGTTCATATCGTTGATTACGAGCTTTTCAACACTATTGTATTGCAAAAATTCAATTTCTGTTCTTTTTACGCAGTTATAAGTTCAACGGGTCCATTTTAAGGCCCATTTAGACCCGCTCGTCCGAAACCTCTACAAAATGGACTGAAAAACATGTTTTGATCCAATTTTAGGAGTTCATATAATTGATTACGAGCTTTTCAACAAGATTATATTGCAAAAACTCAAATTCGGTATTTTTTACTGAGTTAAAAGTCCAACGGGTCCTTTTTACGGCCCATTTAGACCCGCTCGACCGAAACCTCTTCAAAAATGACTGAAAAATAAGTTTTAGTCAAATTTTAGGACTTCATATCATTGATTACGATCTTTTCAACACGATTATATTGCAAAAACTCAATTTTTGTACTTTTTACTTAGTTAAAAGTCCAGCGGGTAACGGGTAATGGAACGGGTGGGATGGCTCTCAATTCTCTCTCAATTTTTCTAGGTTTCTTTTTGGGTTTTGGGTTGTTCTCCACCTTTTCCCCCATTTTTCCGGTCGGTTTCTTCCCTCTCTTTCTTCATCTTCCCCCTACATGGCACCTTTTCGTCTTTTGCCGATTATGCTTGTATTTTTTCGAGACAACCATCACAAACTTGTTCCCTTGGAAATCGGTAAGAGCTTTTTGGGGGTTATCCCACCCCGTTTATTATTTTCCAATTATTCTTGCAAATTGTTTTATGCTATATGCCTTTTCTTTGGTTTGTTTTTTTTCGGCCATTTCCCACTAATCTCTTCTTTTTTTGTGAGATCTGGCACCAAATTTTGTTCCACAAATCCCTCACTAGATTTGTTTCATCTGTTGAGGGGATGACTTTAGCTTGCATTTGTCTCATCATTTTCCCTTATATGACGATATTGTCTATCCCCAAACTGAAATCTCTTTTTTTCGACGGTAAGAATCTCAAGAGGGGCGTTCTTTTTCAGATCTCTTCCCCCTGTCTTTCTTCTTTCATTTCTTTTCTTTTTTTACTACTGATCTAACTTTTGCTTTCTCTTTTTCTTTGTTTCTGGCCTTGATTCATCGGATGATCTGGAGGGTTTCTTCCCCTGTTTCGACCCACGGCGGAAGTATGAAATCAGGCTGATCAGATTTGGGCCTCTCCACCTTTCGTTCAATCGATCTGCTCTTTTTTAAGGATTTATCCTTTTTGTTATTTTCTCGTTGGTTTTTTTTCTATGCTAATTCTTTTTTCTTCTTTTACAGCCTCCCCCGATTTCGATTAGGGTTTCTTCTTCCCAAACATTTCTGGTTTCAACAGATAGTTCTTGAAGTATTTCTGCAATTTATGGGCTCTTCATCGGCCATCAAACGGCCAATCTTGACCCCTTCATGGGTGTCGGTTCATATTCTGGGCTCTATCTTTTCTTTTTTTATATATTTTTTATTCTGTTTTTCCCTATTTTGTATCTAATCATATTTCTTTTCCTTGCTTTTTGCCGTAATGTTCCATTTTCTAATTATCTCTTTTCTTTATCACAGTATCAAAGGGGTGCAGTTTCGTCACGGATGCATTCTCTGATATCGTGTCGGGTATTATCTTCTTTATCCCCTTACCAATCTCTGGGTTTTTGGCTTATCATGCATATCTATTTGTTCCTCATTTCCTTTTCCCCTGAAAATGTTTATCTGTCCCTGTGGTTTTCTAGTAAGTCTGTTTGGTTCTTTTCCTTAATTTTTCTGATTGTTCTTTATCATAATTGGTATTTAACTTTAGTAAAGTCATTTGTTATCACTCACAATGTATTATTTAGGAACGTATACATTATTTTACTGATTATTTGTTGTTATAAACCTTTACATGCCCCTTTATATCTGGATTATAGCTTTTATGCAATATGCTATGTCCTCCGAACTAATAATAGCTATACTGATCATGTAAAAGCTAGCCCAGTCTTGAATAAGTTTGTTCATCTTATTATTACTATCTCTACTCATACCAATATTCGAGCCCTTTCAGGGAATCTTCTATCAACCCACTCTGTGGGATCTTTTAAGTTTGTTATTTTTATTAATTTTCTGCAAACTCCTCTTCTAATGTATATTCATGCTCCTTCATTTATGCACCATTTGAGTCCAGAATTCTGGACTCTGTTTTCTTTCACTCAATACAACCTTCGTTGATCTTACATTCTTATTCATATTTCTTTGCCTACTAATTTTTCTTTAATTCATTTTATTTCCTATGTGCAATCTTATGCATTGATTCTAAGCATGTCCAACCCTCTCTGTAAATTTCTCTTCAACCTATACTTCGATGTTTCTTGCGTTTCTTATTTTATACCTATGGAGATTTTTTTAATAGCTCACCACTGTTGCTTTCAATCTTTAATCTTGTTATCTTTTCCCTCTTTGGATAATATTATTTTTAATAGGTCTATTTCCTTCTCCGCTTTGATGATAGTGTACAAACTAGTATATTTATACTTTCCAAATTGGTATCATCTTTGTTTTTGCTTTTACTTACTTTTCCTCTGGTTCCTTAGTTTCTCTATTCCAATCTATACTTGTTCCCCACCATTCTATATTTGTTGTTCCTCCTGTTATAGCATTGTGTACTTTGTTTTTTCTATGCCTCTGCTCATATATTTGACTGTTTCCTCATTTCTATCTCCTCTTTCTATTAGATGGTTTTTGCAACCTTCTAACTTTATTTTTTTCTCTTTTAATATTGAATCAGATCGAATTAGGAATCCTTTTCATTCCTTCTTTGTTGCAACAAACTTGAACGCTTGGAGAGCCGGGCCCACAATCTGGTATAGATTATACTACTTTATTTTTAATTGGACATGTAATTATTTTTTCATAGCCATTATTTACCCCCCCCCCCGTTTTTGCTCTTTTGGTATGTAAATTATTTCTTACCCCCGCTTCCTTCTATCCATGGGTCTGTAATTATTATTATTTCTTGCTCTTTTTTTTCTGTTTTTCTTTCTTGCATGCCTTTTCCCTTTACGCTTAGTTTATTCCTGCTTGCTTTTACCTCGTATTTTTACTATTTTTCCATTAGCTACAAGTTATATAAATTGATTAGCAAAATTTTTATCGATAAAATTAATAGCTCAATGAGCTTCCTTTTTCTTATTTAATTTCTATTTACAAAATTTTGTCTCAACGCCTCCCTAGGCGCCTTAAATCTAGCCCTTTTAAGGGAATTTAATACGACCATCTTTATGATGGAAAATAACTTTCCCACCATATTACTCCCCTGCTATACTCTCCCTTTCACCTTTCAATCATTAGTGATTCAACTTTCATATTTCTTTAATTGCCTATTAATTACCTTAAATTTTAATGTAATTACTTTTCACACGTTTCTCGCGCAATTCACTACAATCATTACCTTTTTGAAAGGAAAAATTTACTCTTCCATAGTCTTTACTTTCACACGTTTCCCTTCTATACGGTTTCATCCTTAATTTTCTCTTTCTCAATTGTATCAATCAATTCCTTCTTTTATTACTCCTCCATCTTCTTTACTGTTCCCGATCTCCCACCTATATCATTTAAAGAATCTTATTTATTACTTCTAAATTTTACTATTCTTTTTCTTCTTCTAATCAATTTATTTCTGGAATATTTCCTTGAATATCACGCTACCCTTTCTGTCATTCGATTAACCCAAATATTAAGGAATATACCTTCAACTTTCTTTCCTTTTCTCCCGTCTTCCCATAGCATACCTAAAATAGGTATTTATTTCTTATACGGACTACAAACACACATTGTCCCATATCCTTCTCCTTATTCCCTCAATCATCATCTTTCACCCATGGCATCCTCCTCTACCCCCCAACTCAGCTCTATTGATCTTACTAATGAAGAAGCAGAACTCCTCTATACCCCAGACTTCGGATGGGATTTCGTTAAGGAAGACCCCAAGTTATTTCTCATAGGCTGCTTTATCTCATCAAAACCAATTGACATATATGATGTCCTTAGTGCCTTCAAGGGTATTTGGAAGCCTAGCAATTTGGTTTCTATCTCTGTTATCCGGGATAACTTTCTCAAGATCAAATTCAAGGAGGTCAAATCCTGTTATGAAGTCCTTAATCGTGGTCCTTGGTTGTATAAGGACGAATGGCTAGCCCTTACAGAATATAACCCTTCTAAAACCATTGGCGAATATTCATTCAACATCATGCGTATCGGGATCCGCATTTTCGGTCTACCATCCTCACTCTTTGAGGACATCGATCGTTCACATCTTGTGGGACATGCTCTAGGTTCCATGGTAGGCAATGTATTGCGTACTGATACTCGAGAGCTCGAAGGAAACATGAAAGAATTCTCGCGTGTGGAAATTTTGCTAGATATTACCCGTCCGGTCACCCGATTCCTCTTCATCGGGTCTGGGGCTGATAAAACTATGTGTCGCCTTCAATATGAACGTCTTCCTACCTTATGTCCTGGCTGTGGTATAATTAGCCATACCATTGAAAACTGTCCAATCCGCTCTTCTTTAGACCTCAGCAAGCTGTAATACGGGGAGTGGCTCCGCTATCTCCCACCAAGACGTCGCCCAATCGGTACACGTGGGCGTATCCGCAATGTTGAACATGATCTCAACCAAAACAACCCTATTCCATCTGGTAAACTATTTTCTCCTATCTCCACCATTTTATTTTCTTTATGCTTTACACTTAAACTAATTCTTTCTTTACTCCTGGTTCTATCTTTTCAACGCCTATTATTTTTCACAGCCCCTACTGCTAATGTTGCTACCGCTAATGTCAATGTCCCTGCTAATGATCCGAATACTATTGGTAATCCTCCCAATCTCTTTATCAATATTGTTCCTTATTTTCATCAGCATCCAATCCCTATAATTTTTACTAATTCCAAACCATCCGCAGGCTCTCTAAACGAGGGGGATGTTGCGTCCTTCTCGGAACAGCCCACTGATGAAGCGCCCAACACTGATACTGCTATGGGCGATGTTCCCCTTTCCAAAGATCCCACAGCCTCGGAGTCAAAACAGAAAGCTCCTCTCGAGCCGCAACCTCTAAACACCATCTATCCTATCCCAGAGGATGTATCGGATGATGATTGGGATGCCACTGATGATGGTGTTCCTAGCCCAACTGCTCTACAAATCAAGAAAATCGAAGCTGATTTACGTAAGCCTCCTGTTACTACCGAATCAAATTTCAATGATTTTAACCTCTGGCTCTTAAAAACTTACCCGAATGATGCAGCTCCTGCCCCTGCTCCAGCCCCACCAAACCGAGGCACAAAACGTTGTTCCCCCATCCAAGTGTCGCTCCCACCCAAGAAATCCAAACCCTCCGGATCCACTCCTAAGGCTGGGATGAGCAGCTCAAAAAACTCTCCGGCGGCGGCTAACTCTCAGCCCTGCCGAGAAAAATGAGGATCCTTTGTTGGAACTGCCAGGGATTAGGACAAGTCCAGGCAGTTCAACATTTTAAGAATTATGTCCAACAATCCAGTCCGGATATTATTTTTCTTTGCAAAACTAAGATTAATAATGCGGCATGTAGCCGGCTATGTCTTTCCCTAGGATTATTAGAAGTTATTACTATCCCCCCAAATGATGGATGTTCTGGTTTGGCACTCTTTATTTCGAATAATATAAATCTTAGTTTGCTTTCGTATTCGAGTCGTTTCATTCATACCCAAATTCAATTGGATGATTGCACTATGTATTACACTAGTATGCATGGTTTTTCTGAAACAAGTCAAAAATATAAAACATGAGAAATTATTGATTCTTTAAATACAAATAACCAAAATATTCCTTGGATCCTGTGCGGGGATTTTAACGAAATTTTATCAGATAATGAAAAACAAGGTGGTAGCCGTCGTGCAAGATCACAAATCAACAATTTTCGTCACTGCCTTTCCCGCAACAATCTGTATGATTGCAAACCTACTTCCGGCTGGTTTACTTGGTCGAAAATTGGGCCTTTAACCCCAACTATCCATGAAAGATTAGATCGATTCATAGCAAACTCAGCTTGGAAAAATCTACACCCTATGCATCGTATCTCTACGGTTTATGTTGCCAAATCCGACCACTGCTTTTTACTTCTAGACACATCCACCACAGACACATCTCAAATTCATTGTTCACCTAACACTTTTCGATTCGAAAATTGTTGGGCGAACCGTGAGGATAACATCGCTCTAGTTAAAAGTACTTGGGATACAACAAATGGAACAGCTCTAGAAAAATTACAAGTTGTCGGTACTTGCTTGGAGGCCTGGCAAAATCAAAAAAGATATAATACATCAGGACGCATTAATTTTCTTACCAAAAAAATCAATAAATTTTTGTGTCGACCTTTAACATCTACAAATGAAGAACTCTATATCAAATACATAGCCGAACTCAATACACTTCTAACGGAACATGAAATTTACTGGGCGCAAAGATCTAGAAACCTCTGGCTCTCTCAAGGGGATAAAAATACAAGATTCTTTCATG
This sequence comes from Hibiscus trionum, assembly GCA_030270665.1. NCBI lineage: Eukaryota > Viridiplantae > Streptophyta > Magnoliopsida > Malvales > Malvaceae > Hibiscus > Hibiscus trionum. Next base: position 41,847,461 of record BSYR01000002.1, on the reverse strand, counting down.
CCAAAGCCAATAATAGGAGGAAAAAAAAATTCAATAATCGGTCTCTTTGACTCTAACTCGAATTGGTGTACTGATGAAAAAGATATAATGTCAATTGCTTCTGACTATTTCCAAAATCTTTTCATGTCTTCTAATCCACAGCTTTCTGAAAATTTACTCAATAAAATTTCGCCATCAATAACACAAGCTATGACTGATACCCTTTTAAAGACCTTCACTAAGAACGAAATTTTTCAAGCTTTCCGCAACATTGACCCACGGAAATCACCTGGTATTGACGGTCTACCAAGCAGCCTTTTTAGACAACACTGGGACACGATAGGCGATGATGTCACTACTCTATGCCTTAATCTACTAAATGGCACTGCAGATATGGCCTCCGTTAACAAAACTATTCTTGTTCTTATTCCGAAAATCAAGGATCCGACTTCTATGAGACAACTAAGGCCCATTAGTCTCTGTACTGTTTTATACAAAATAGTAGCTAAAACCATTGTTAATAAATGAAGCATACAATACCTTTTTGTATTAGCCCTAACCAAGCAGCATTTGTCCAGGGACGTAATATAACTGATAATATACTCGTTGCCCATGAAATTATTCACAACATTAATGCTGGTGCTACACAATCTGCCAATGGTGTTGCTTTAAAATTAGATATGGAGAAAGCTTTTGATAGAGTCGAATGGTCTTTTTTGGCTAATGTAATGAATCGTATGGGTTTTGCACCTGCATGGGTCTCCCTTATTATGCGATGCATCTCCTCAGTTTCTTTTACAGTTAAGATTAATAATTCTTTCTCCCCATTCTTTCAACCGCACCGTGGTCTTCGTCAAGGCGACCCCTTATCCCCTTTCCTTTTCCTTTGTTGCACACAATGTCTCTCTGCCTATTTATCAGCTGCCCAACAGACAAACGTCCTACCAGGGCTTGGGGCTTGTAGGCATGGTCCCAAAGTCAATCATCTCCTCTTTGCAGATGACTACATGGTTTTCATAAATACTAATCCAGATGAAGCCACTCATCTCAAACGGGCACTACAAACCTACGCTACCGCTTCTGGTCAAGCAGTAAATTTCGAGAAATCAACTATTTTCTACAACCCTCGCACCCCACATTCAAAAAGGGTTACAATTAACAATCTCTTGCAAGTCCGTGAAGTCTCCAACCCTGGTGTATACCTAGGTGTTCCATTGCTCATTGGGAAAAATAAGACCGAGGCTCTAGGTTTTGTTCGTGAGAAGGTACCCGACCGCCTTTCTAATTGGGATAAACAACTCCTTTCATTAAGTGGACGTGACATTTTCATCAAAGCAGTCCTACAATCTTTACCTTAATATGTCATGTCTTGTTACCTTCTGCCACAAAACATCATTGATGATATGACTTTAGCTATTCGTCAATATTGGTGGACTGGTAAATGAAACAAGAAAGGGTGGCATATGCTTCCCTGGAATCATGTTTGTCTACCTAAGTCTGCTGGGGGAATGGGTTTCAAAGACCTGAAGGATTTTAATGTTGCCCTCTTGGGTAAGCAACTATGGCGTCTCATTTGTGAACCGGATTCCTTATTGGGCCAAATATATCGCGCCAAATATTTCCCTTCAGGGAATATCCTTGATGCTTCCCGACCCAACAGAGGCTCCTTTGCTTGGCAAGGTCTCCATAGTGGACTACAACGCCTCTTCCAGGGCTTTTTATATCGTCCAGGCATAAATAGTAACATACGTGTCCATAAAGACATTTGGGGAGGCTCTTCTCCTGTTACCCTTACAGGGGACTATGAAATCTCTGAGGAAATCCATATTTGATGTCGTGACTTCATGCTCCGTAATCAGACTGCTTGGGATACCGAGAAGGTCCGTACCTATTTCAATCAAGTGGATGCCGATGCCATTCTCCGTATTCCCATTATTAATGATCACCGTGATTCTATCCTCTGGGCTCCTAATGACTCCGGTATCTACTCAGTCTGTTCATGATACTTATTTCTACAACGCAATTCGGATCCTCATACTCCCCCCACTCGGTTCTGGAAGTTCTTGTCTAAAACTAAGGCCCTTCCCAAAGTTAAAACTTTTGGATGGCGGGCAGCATCTGCATCTCTCCCCGTTGGCTCAAAATTGCAAGTCTTCTCCCCCAACTCGGGGCCTTGTCCTATTTGCGGGACCCACTCTGAATCTATCCTCCATGCCATTCGTGACTGTGCTGGGGCTTCTGAGGCTCTTCACCTCTCTGGAATTCCCAATACAATAACTAGGAGCACGACTACTACTCCTATCCAATGGTTAGAAGAGGCTGCCCACCTCTTACCGTCGGATAAATTTGGTCTTTTCCTCACAACCATCTGGAACATCTGGAATAGACGTAACGATTGGACTCATAACCGTCATCTACAACCGCCATGGCTTACTGCTATTAACTTCATCAATCTTCATGATGAATTTTGCAAAGCCACCCTTCAATCTATTCAATCATCGTCTATTCTATCTACTCCATGTTGGACACCTCCACCACTTGATCACATTAAAATAAATGTGGATGGGGCTTTTGACCCTATCACTCGTGCTGCGGCTGTTGGTGTCTTGGCACGTGATTTGTCAGGTGCGGTAGTTGGAGGCCTTGCTTTCCCGATAGGCAGCTGTTTGGACGCTACCACTTGTGAAGGTGAAGGTCTTCTCGCGGGGATCACTTTCGCTCTATCTCATGGATGGAATCGGGTTTTGTTCGAAACAGAATGTGCATCTATTGCGAATAGACTCAACAACCCAGGACATGACCTTTCTACTATGGGACCCCTCCTTATTAGGATTCGAGAGTCTTTACATACTTTACCTTTTGCTCTTGTATCTTATGTACGCCGTGAGGCAACGCTGTAGCCCATACTTTGGCTGCCAATGCTCTAGGATCCATGTCTTCTGTATCTTTTAATTCTGTTGCACCACCTTGTATCTATCATCTTGTAAATAGCATCTCTCCGAATTAATAAAATCTAAGGCACTCTTTTCCCCTTTTTAGGGTCCTCTAGCTCTGCTTGAAGGACAGTAGTAGGGGTTTTTAATAAGGCCTTTTTCTTCAAAAAAAAGTCCAACGGGTCTATTTTACGGCCCATTTAGACCCGCTCGTCTGAAACCTCTACAGAAAGGACCACAAAACAAGTTTTAATCAAAACTTAAGATTTCATATCGTTGATTACGAGCTTTTCAACACTATTGTATTGCAAAAATTCAATTTCTGTTCTTTTTACGCAGTTATAAGTTCAACGAGTCCATTTTAAGGCCCATTTGGACCCGCTCGTCCGAAACCTCTACAAAAAGGACCGAAAAACGAGTTTTGATCCAATTTTAGGAGTTCATATAATTGATTACGAGCTTTTCAACAAGATTGTATTGAAAAAACTCAAATTCAGTAATTTTTACTCAGTTAAAAGTCCAACGGGTCCATTTTACAGCCCATTTAGACCCGCTCGCCCGAAACCTCTTCAAAAATGACTGAAAAACAAGTTTTAATCAAATTTTAGGAGTTCATATAATTGCTTACGATCTTTTCAACACGATTATATTGCAAAAATTCAATTTTTGTACTTTTTACTCAGTTAAAAGTCCAACGGGTCCATTTTACGGCCCATTTAGACCCGCTCGTCCGAAACCTCTACAAAAAGGACCGCAAAACAAGTTTTAATCAAAACTTAAGAGTTCATATCGTTAATTACGAGCTTTTCAACACTATTGTATTGCGAAAATTCAATTTATGTTCTTTTTACGCAGTTATAAGTTCAACGGGTCCATTTTAAGGCCCATTTAGACCCGCTCGTCCGAAACCTCTACAAAAAGGATCGAAAAACAAGTTTTGACCCAATTTTAGGAGTTCATATAATTGATTACGAGCTTTTCAACAAGATTATATTGCAAAAACTCAAATTCGATATTCTTTACTCAGTTAAAAGTCCAACGAGTCCATTTTACGGCGCATTTAGACCCGCTCGCCCGAAACCTCTTCAAAAATGATTGAAAAACAAGTTTTGATCAAATTTTAGGAGTTCATATAATTAATTACGAGCTTTTCAATAAGATTATATTGCAAAAACTCAAATTCGGTATTTTTTACTCAGTTAAAAGTCCAACGGGTCCATTTTACGGCCCATTTAGACCCGCTCGCCCGAAACCTCTTCAAAAATGACCGAAAAACAAGTTTTAATCAAATTTTAGGAGTTTATATAATTGATTATGATCTTTTCAACATGATTATATTCCAAAAACTCAATTTATGTACTTTTTACTCAGTTAAAAGTCCAACGGGTCCATTTTACGGCCCATTTTGACCCGCTCGTCCGAAACCTCTACAAAAAGGACCGCAAAACAAGTTTCAATAAAAACTTAAGAGTTCATATCGTTGATTACGAGCTTTTCAACACTATTGTATTGCAAAAATTCAATTTCTGTTCTTTTTACGCAGTTATAAGTTCAACGGGTCCATTTTAAAGCCCATTGAGACCCGCTCGTCCGAAACCTCTACAAAATTGACCGAAAAACAAGTTTTGATCCAATTTTAGGAGTTCATATAATTGATTACGAGCTTTTCAACAAGATTATATTGCAAAAACTCAAATTCGGTATTTTTTTTACTAAGTTAAATATCCAATGGGTTCATTTTACGGCCCATTTGGACCCGCTCGCCCGAAACCTCTTCAAAAGGGACCGAAAACAGGTTTAATCAAATTTTAGGAGTTGATATCATTGATTATGATCTTTTAAACACGATTATATTGCAAAAACTCAATTTATGTACTTTTTACTCAGTTAAAAGTCCAACGGGTCCATTTTACGGCCCATTTAGACCCGCTCGTCCGAAACCTCTACAAAAAGGACCGCAAAACAAGTTTTAATCAAAACTTAAGAGTTCATATCGTTGATTACGAGCTTTTCAACACTATTGTATTGCAAAAATTCAATTTCTGTTCTTTTTACGCAGTTATAAGTTCAACGAGTCCATTTTAAGGCCCATTTAGACCCGCTCGTCCGAAACCTCTACAAAATCGACCGAAAAACAAGTTTTGATCCAATTTTAGGAGTTCATATAATTGATTACGAGCTTTTCAACAAGATTATATTGCAAAAACTCAAATTCGGTATTTTTTTTACTAAGTTAAAAGTCCAACGGGTTCATTTTACGGCCCATTTGGACCCGCTCGCCCGAAACCTCTTCAAAAGGGACCGAAAATAGGTTTAATCAAATTTTAGGAGTTGATATCATTGATTATGATCTTTTAAACACGATTATATTGCAAAAACTCAATTTATGTACTTTTTACTCAGTTAAAAGTCCAACGGGTCCATTTTACGGCTCATTTAGACCCGCTCGTCCGAAACCTCTACAAAAAGGACCGCAAAACAAGTTTTAATCAAAACTTAAGAGTTCATATCGTTGATTACGAGCTTTTCAACACTATTGTATTGCAAAAATTCAATTTCTGTTCTTTTTACGCAGTTATAAGTTCAACGGGTCCATTTTAAGGCCCATTTAGATCCGCTCGTCCGAAACCTCTACAAAATGGACCGAAAAACATGTTTTGATCCAATTTTAGGAGTTCATATAATTTATTACGAGCTTTTCAACAAGATTATATTGCAAAAACTCAAATTCGGTATTTTTTACTCAGTTAAAAGTCCAACGGGTCCATTTTACGGCCCATTTAGACCCGCTCGCCCGAAACCTCTTCAAAACTGACTGAAAAACAAGTTTTAATCAAAATTTAGGACTTCATATCATTGATTACGATTTTTTCAATACGATTATATTGCAAAAACTCAATTTTTGTACGGTTCTCTCAAGTGTGTTTGTCGGAATTCTTTTTTGCGCCGCTTCATTTTCTTTCTTTTTTGTCTTAACCCGCTTTTCCTTTCACCCTATTTCCGCCCCCTCCTTTCCCCCCACCACGCCGTTCACCCTTCCCCTTCCCTCCATACCAGCCGTCACACCTTACGAATCTAAGAACCTGGAGCTTCATGGCAGAGATCTCATGAGAGCCATCCCGACCGGTAATATTTCTTCCCTAATCTATCTTATTTTGTTACGATTTTTCTTAAATTTTTTTCAATCCTTTTTAATCCATTTGTTTGTTGTACGAGGATATCACCAGCTACAAGGATTTTCCAGATTATTTGCCTCTCTCAGTCTCTTCTTGATTCAAAGACGCCGGCCAGAACCAGATCTAGGGTTTCCCTCGAAACCCATCATCTCCCGTCTTCTTTATTCGATCGGTTTTGGTTTTGGGCTTCTCCGTTTATCTCCGCATCCCATTTTTTCCGTTTTCTTTCTTTTATTTTTTTTCTTCATATCTGTTTTCTCCTCATTGTTCTCTCCGTTTTCCAGTTCCAACAATGGTTTTCCTCGGCCATTTTGCACAGAAGCGAGGCAGAGGCTGTGCTTCCTTGCCGTTTTTCAACCACTCCAACAACTTTGTTTCCACCATGCTCGGTTATTTAAAGGTATTTTTCTTTTTTCCCTCTTTTTACATTGTTATGTTTCCTTTCTTTATGTGTACTCTTTGTTATCAAATTCTTTTTATTTTTTTTATATATGTTGTTTGATCTGTTTCTTTTTGTACTCGTTGGTTTTTCTTTTATCTCGATCTTTTCTGTATGATATGCTCAATCTTCTTTCTTTTTTCTCCATCGTCTACCCACTGTTTTCCCCTCTTTTACTTATCAAGTATGCTGGTTATCTCCTTTTCATTATTCTTTGGCTTAGTATCTGTGTTATTTTTTCAGATTGGCCTCTTGTCTTTTACATCTATTTGAGAATTGTTGTTGTTTCCCATGTTTCCCTTTCTCATTGTAATTGGTATGTTCTTAATCCTGCGTTGCTAGCTTGCTTTTTAGTTATATTATTCATGTTATACTTCTTTGTCTTCTCTATTTACCTTTTTTTGTCCATCCCCTATATGGGGAATTCACGATCCCTTCTTGGGGAAATATTCTCGAACCACCACGTGGGTTTCCCTTCTGCTTACCTTACGAATTTTACCTGGTTCTATAGAGGATGTATTCTCCCTTCTTGGTTTGATGTTACAAGATCTTATTCGACTATGTTAGATATAATTGCTGTTATCTTTCTATGTGGGTTTCCCTCTCTTTGCTCCATGGTTACTTGTATGCTTCTCATTACTCTTTATAATGTTTTATATATTACTTTGGCTTCCCATTATATCTGATTACCCATACTTCATTTTCTAACTATTTTTACCTTTCAAATTATTGTTAATAGCTCCATCGATGGTAATTTTTCTTGCATATAGTTTATATCCTCCCTCTCATCTCTCAATATTATTACCTGCCGCCACCATCTCAAATCCATGCTTTATTAGCTCCCTCCTCTGTCTAATCCAAGTTTTTCTTTTTTCTCTCTAACTTTTTCCTTCCTTCTTTTTGTTTACGATAACTTCAATGCTTTGTGGAAGATCCTGCCCCGAAGACCTTGGCCATGCTTCAATGTAACATGTCTACGGTTTTTTATTTTAGAATTTATGGGATGTATTTATTTTTTTAATTCCCCCTATGTTTGCCCTTTTCTTTACTACAACCTATATTCGTCACCTTACGCCTTTCTTTTTGTTTTGCATGTTTCATACCCCACCCGTGAGGCTATCGTTCTATTAAGCTGGTCGTATAGCTGCGTCCGCTGCTTCTACCCAAGTCTAGCTGCCTTTCTTTTTTATATGTTTCTCTTTTATTGCTTATGAGTCTGTAATTATTCTTTTACCCCCCTTTCCTTTGCTCATTTGGTATGTACTAAGTTTCTTCTCCCCTCTTCTCTCTATCCCATGGTTTGTAATCCTTATTATTTGGGTGTGCCTTTACTATGTTTACTTCTTTCTTTACATATGCTTCATGCATTCTTTTTACTATTATTTCATGTTTAGTTCTTCTATATGATGACATGCTCTCTGGTATTATTTTCTTCCTGTATAGTATATCCTATCTCAAGGGGAATTACCACGATCACCTTCCAGGTGAAAACAATCTATTACACAAAACTATTATACAGTAATATCCTCAATCCTTTTATCATTCTTTCTATCCACTCATCTCCTTGCAAAATTTACAAAATTTTATCAAAATTCGTTAAAATTACAAGGCCATACTCAGACATTTCATTAATATGGCCTCAAGTTTTATCAAAATTATATGCTCTCAACCAGACTTTGCCCTCTTTAATTGCTAGACAAAAGGTCAAACGCTACCCAATCCATCAAATTCCATCTCTAATATTTAGGCTCTTGAATGCTATCAATTTTAAAGTCAACTCTCCTTACGTAACACATCCTCTTACAACAATTACTATTTTTCGTCAAATTCCACCAATGCCTACATTTACCCCCCATTCCCTAATTATTTTCATAATTTATTTCCTACTTTATTTCATTCCTCTAGTGATCCTTACTATCACCATAAATACAAATATTTTTTTAGTCAAAGCTGTGAATCTACTTGCCTTCTGGAATATATTGCCTTTTACCTTTTTCGAACTACACAATTACTTGGATATCTTTCTTCCCAGATTCTATTATAATTATAGATTGTATACAACACTTACCATAATTATTTCTTACACCTTCCCCATTTCTGAATTTCTTTCCTCAAATTATCCCATATTATTTCTCTTCACACTATTCTATCATACGTTCCCCCATGATTTAAGGGGCTTCTTTCCATACTACACTTTATATGATTTAGTACTATACTTTCTTTCATTTTCAATATTTCCTATAATTCAGATCTTTAACTCCATGCGCCCACTCCCCACGATTCTCCCTTCTTTCCTTATTAGCATACGATCTTCATATCCAAATCTTGGAAACTTTCACTCCTCTTGTTTTATTTACATTCTTCTCTCTTTCCTTATTCCATTAATCACATCTTTTCTTTCCGTAACTCTTATTCATAAGTTACTTCTCTTTTTTATTTTTTTTCTACATAGTCTATCACTATTTGTCTCTCACTATTGCTCACTCTCCTATTTTCGACCAAATGGCTTCATCATCCTCTCTTCCCCACTACACCAATCTAGATCTCACCAATGAAGAGGCAAATGCTATCTATACTCCAGATTTTGACTTCTTTGAGGAGGACCCGAAAACAATTCTAGTTGGAAAATTCATCTCTACAAAGCCGATCGATGACAGGGCTGTTCTTTCAGCCTTTGAAGGTATCTGGAAAAAGAATAACCTCAAATCAATCTCCATTATTAGAGATTCTTTCTTTAGAATTGAGTTTGCCACAATTAGTGATCGAGATGATGTTTATGAACGAGGCCCCTGTCTTTATAAAGATGAGTGGATGGCACTTGCTGAATATAACCCCGGGAAAAGTATGGATGAATATTCTTTCAATCCTATGCGAATATGGTTTCGTATACTTGCTCTGCCCAAGCCTTTAATGGAAGATCCTGATAGAACTCACTTAGTGGGCCAATCTCTTGGTGCTATGGTTGGCACCGTTCTCAGAACTGACACACGAAGAGAAAGAGGAAATATGACTGAATTTTTACGAGTTGAAATTCTCATGGACATCTCTAAGCCTATCCGACGCTTCCTGCTTATTGGGAAAGGTACACATACTACTTCTCGTCGTCTCCAATATGAGCGTCTTCCTCTACTATGCCACGGGCGTGGTCTCATTAGTCATATCTTCGAACATTGTCCCAACAAAGCCACGATTGATCCGGCTAAACTTCAATATGGTGAGTGGCTCCGTTGGCTTCCCCCGCGTCGCCGGGATCAGGGACCACGTGGCCGTATCCGTGCAGTTGAGCCTTCTTCTAATGCTAGCCGCCATCCACTGATAGGTATTTTATCTCTTTTATTCTGGCTCCAACAACTTCTCTATTTTTCTTTACGTTTATATATTGATTCTCCTCTTTATACAGACACAAAGGATAAGGGTAAATCTGTTGAGACCTCTGCTAATGATAGCCGCCACCCACCAATAGGTATTTTATCACTTTTATTATGTTTTCAACAACCTCTTTACTTTTCTTCACATTCATATTTTGATTCTTTTTTTTTACAGACCCGAAGGATAAGGGTAAATTTGTTGCTGAACCTGTTGCATCTGCGCAAGAATCGGGTCTGTCATTTATTCACTCACATCATTTACTCTTTATCCGACGTTTCCTACACTTGAAACTAACTTCCTCTTTCTCGGAATTTCTAGGGAAACTCAATGAAGGGGATGCTGCATCATTCGCAGATCTTCCTGCTGAGGATAATTACAATAATGATGAGATGAATGGAGAGGAATCTTCCGAGCGCCTACTACCAAAATGGATACCCAGAAACCATCACGAGTTTCACTCCCTCCTCGTGTTTTAGAGCCACAACCTCTGAATACAATATACCCATTCCCTGAGGACCCTGAGAAAGGTGATTGGGAAGGCCAAGATGATGGTGTACCAAGCCCTACTGTCCAACAAGTGGAAAATCTGGATGCTCAATTAAGTAAGCCTTTCCTTCAAACCGGTATTTTCACTTTTTGATGCATTTGACTCTTGGCTTCTTAAAAACTATCCCAATGATGCAGCATCAGCTCCTGCTCCTATCCCTATTCCTCCTAACCGTGGCACTAAGAGAAGCTCCCCCATCCATGTGATCCTCCAGCCAAAGAAGTCCAGACCCTCTCCTTCTCCAACCCCGAAAGCTGGGATGAGCAGGGGAAAAAACTCTCCGGCGGTGGCTGACTCACAGCCCCGCCGAGGGAAATGATCATCTTATGCTGGAATTGTCAGGGTCTTGGGAAGGTCCAGGCAGTTCAACACCTCCAGCAATATGTTCGTCTTCATTCTCCTGATTTACTTTTTTATGTGAAACAAAACTTAAAAATACAGCTTGTAGCCGTCTTAGTTCTTTGCTAGGCATGAATAAGGTTTTTTCGGTTGATTACTCTGAACATTGCTCTGGTATTGCTTTATTTTCCTCGAATAATTATGATATTTCTATGCTTTCTTATTCGGATCGTTTCATTCATACTTATATTTGTTGCAATTCTTATTCGTTTTATTTCACTGGTATACATGGTTACTCTGAAACTAGTCATAAAACTAAAACTTGGGATTTAATTGATTCACTAAACAACAACGACAGTCTACCTTGGCTTCTCGGTGGTGATTTCAATGAAATCCTATCTGATAATGAGAAACAAGGCGGCTATCGTCGTGCAAGATCTCAAATCAATAATTTTCGTCAATGCCTCTCACGCAATAACCTTTTTGACTGCAAACCTACCTCGGGTTGGTTCACATGGTCTAAACTTGGGCCTAAAACCCCTACTTTGTTCGAGAGATTAGACCGATTTGTTGGTAATGTGGCATGGAAAGCTACTAATCCAAATTATACCATCATTTCTGATTATGATGCTAAATCTGATCACTGCTTTCTACTTTTGAATACGAAACCCCCACCACAATCCAATCACCGACCACCCCCATCTAAATTCCGCTTTGAAAATTGCTGGGCAACCAATGAAGAAGGCATCTCCATAGTCAAGCAAACTTGGAACTCTACTAAAGGCAATACCCTCGATAAAATTCAAGCTATTCGCTCCTGTTTAGGAGATTGGCAATCTCAGCAACGCTTTAAATCCACTGGACGCATCAACATTCTCTCTAAGAAAATCAACAAATTCCTACAGCGTCCTCTCTCGGCTGCTACTGAGGAAAAATACATTGCTACTAGATCTGAGCTCCATAAATTATTAAATGAACAGGAAGTGTACTGGGCGCAACGCTCTCGTAATCTATGGTTGTCTCAAGGAGACAAAAACACCCGGTTTTTTCATGCCCGTGCTACTAGCAGGAAAAAGAAGAATACCATCACTGGCCTCCTCGATACAAATAATAATTGGTGTACTGCCGACTCAGATCTTATGACAATTGCTTCCTCATATTTCCACACTCTCTTTACTTCCTCTAATCCCTCCTTTTTAGATCAAATACTATCAAAAATCCCTTCCTTCATCACGCCTGCTATGAATGAGTCCCTCACTAAGGAATTCACAGCGGAAGAGATTTTCACCGCTTTTCGTGATATAGACCCAAGGAAAGCCCCTGGCATTGATGGCTTGTCTAGCGGGTTTTTCCGACAACACTGGGACACGGTTGGGACGGATGTCACCACACTTTGCCTAAATCTTCTCAATGGATCTGCAGATAAAGGACCCAACTACTATAGAATGAAACATACCTAAGATAAAGGACCTAAATCTTCGGTAAACCAAACCATTTTGGTACTCATACCTAAGATAAAGGACCCAACTACTATGAGGCATCTTAGGCCCATTAGTCTCTGCACATTAATTTACAAAATTATTGCAAAGGTCTTGGTTAATAGAATGAAACATACTATTCCTTTTTGTATTAGCTCCAACCAAGCTGCCTTCGTTCAGGGACGTAATATTATAGACAACATTCTTATTGCTCATGAAATAATTCATTCTATTAACACTGGTACTTCTAAGCATTCTCAAGGTGCTGCTCTTAAGCTCGATATGGAGAAGGCCTTTGATAGAGTTGAATGGACCTTCCTCGAAAATGTTATGACCCGTATGGGCTTTGCGCCATCATGGGTCTCTCTTATAATGCGATGTATCTCTTCAGTCTCTTTCCCAGTTAAGGTCAACAATTCTTTTTCCCCCTTCTTTCGCCCTCAACGGGGTCTCCGATAAGGTGGCCCCTTGTCCCCTTTCCTCTTCCTCTTTTGCACTCAAGGGCTCTCAGCTTTTCTGTCTGACGCTAAACAGCACGGTCTGCTTCCTGGCCTTGGTGCCAGCAAGCAGGGCCCCAAGGTTAACCACCTCTTATTTGCAGATGATTGTATTGTTTTTATCAAATCAAAACCAGAGGAAGCCGCTCACCTTAAATTGGCTCTCCAAACTTACGCTTCTGCTTCAGGTCAGGCAGTTAACTTTGATAAGTCCACTATTTTTTACAACCCTCGTACCCCCAGTTCGACTCGCCATGCTATTAATTCATGTCTTCAAGTTCGTGAGGTCTCCAACCCTAGTGTCTATCTGGGGGTACCTCTTCTTATTGGCAAAAATAAGACCTTATCCTTAGGGTTTATACATGATAAAGTTCATGAAAGACTATCCAATTGGGACAAACAACTCATTTCTTTCAGTGGTAGGGAAATCTTTATCAAAGTTGTTTTACAATCTCTACCTCAATATGTTATGCCGTGTTATTTATTGCCCCAAAACATTATTGATGACATGACTTCTGCCATCATACGATATTGGTGGTCTGGCAAAAATAATAAAAAAGGTTGGCACATGCTCCCTTGGGAGCAGGTGTGCTTGCCTAAGTCAGTTGGAGGTATGGGATTTAGGGATCTCAATAACTTTAACATTGCGCTTCTTGGTAAACAATTATGGCGCCTTATCTGCGAACCAGATTCTCTTTTGGGTCAAATCTATAAAGCTAAATATTTTCCTTCAGGTAACATCCTTCATGCATCTCGGCCGTCTCATGGATCTTTTGCCTGGCAAGGTCTCTTTCATGCTATGCAACATCTCTTTGGGGGCTTTCTTTATCGTCATGGTATTAATAGTAATATTCGAATCCATCAGGAAAACTGGGGAGGCTCTTCGATCGTTCACCTATACGGGGATTATGAGATCTCGGATGAAGTCCATGTTCGTTGTCGCGACTTCATGATTCGAAACCAAGCAGCTTGGGACCCTGCTAAGGTCCGTGCGTATTTTACTACGGCCGATGCCGACTAAGTTTTGTCAATCCCTATTATCAATGACCCTCGTGATTCCATCCTTTGGAGTCCTAATGATTCTGGTATTTACTAGGTCAGATCTGGCTATCTTTTCTTGCAACGCCATCCAGAAACCAGAATTCGTCCTCCCCGGATTTGGAAGTTCGTCTCTAAGCTCAAGGTCTTGCCTAAAGTCAAAACCTTTGGTTGGCGCATGGGATCTGAGGCTCTACCCGTTGGGGTTCGTCTACAGGCTTTTGCGCCAGACTCAGGTTCCTGCCTCGTTTGTCACTCCGGTACGGAATCTATTCTCCATGCTCTTCGTGACTGCCCTGGTGCTTCGGAGGCCCTTCGGTTGGTTGGCCTCCCTAACTCCCTGATTAACAACACTCCATCCACCGGACTACAATGGCTAGAGGAAGGTGCTCGCCATCTATCCTCTGACCTTTTCGGGCTTTTCCTAACTACTCTGTGGAACATATGGAAGCGGCGTAATGACTGGATCCATAACCGCCATCTTCAACCACCATGGTTAATTGCCGTCAATTATATCAGTCTTCATCGTGACTACACTGTTGCTACTTCTTCCTCTACATCCCCTTCCCCTTTGCCGGTTTCTTCTTCTCGCTGGAGACATCCCCCTCGGGGGCACATTAAAATTAATGTGGATGGGGCTTTTGACCCTTCCACACGTGCAACGGCGGTTGGAGTTGTGGCCCGTGATGAAGCAGGTACGGTTGTCGGCGGTCTAGCTTACCCTCTGGGCAGCTGCCCAGATGCCATTACATCCGAAGGGAAAAGTCTTCTAGCGGGTATCACTTTTGCTCAATCTCAAGGATGGAGCCGTTTGATTATTGAGACAGATTGCGCTTCTCTTGCGAAAAGACTCAACTTTCTAGGCCATGATCTCTCTTTTATGGGTCCAATGATTTTACAAGCTCATGATGCTTTGGATTGTTTTTCTTTTGCTCATGTTCAGTTTGTTTGCCATGAGGCTAATATTGTTGCTCATACTTTGGCTACACATGCTCTTAAGACCATGACTTCTATGTCTTTTGGGTCCATGTTTCCTGATTGTATTCGCAATGCTGTACTCTGTGAGGTTTCACCTCGATCTTTATAAATAAATCTTGGGTACTCTTTTCCCCTTTTAGGTTTCTCCAGGTCTTGTGCGTGGGGATATTAGTAGGGGTTTTTAATGAGGCCCTCTTTCTTCAAAAAAAAGTCCAACGGGTCCATTTTACGGCCCATTTAGACCCGCTAGTCTGAAACTTCTACAAAAAGGACCGCAAAACAAGTTTTAATCAAAACTTAAGAGTTCATATCGTTGATTACGAGCTTTTCAACACTATTGTATTGCAAAAATTCAATTTATGTTCTTTTTACGCAGTTATAAGTTCAACGGGTCCATTTTATGGCCCATTTAGACCCGCTCGTCCGAAACCTCTACAAAAAGGACCGAAAAACAAGTTTTGATCCAATTTTAGGAGTTCATATAATTGATTAGGAGCTTTTGAACAAGATTATATTGCAAAAAGTCAATTTATGTAATTTTTACTCATTTAAAAGTTCAACGGGTCCATTTTACGGCCCATTTAGACCCGCTCGCCCGAAACCTCTTCAAAAATGACTGAAAAACAAGTTTTAATAAAATTTTAGGAGTTCATATAATTGATTACGATCTTTTCAACACGATTATATTGCAAAAACTCAATTTTTGTACTTTTTACTCAGTTAAAAGTCCAACGGGTCCATTTTAAGGTCGTCTGAAACCTCTACAAAAAGGACCGCAAAACAAGTTTTAATCAAAGCTTAAGAGTTCATATTGTTTATTACGACCTTTTCAACACTATTGTATTGCAAAAATTCAATTTATGTTCTTTTCACGCAGTTATAAGTTCAACGGGTCTATTTTAAGGCCCATTTAGACCCGCTCGCCCGAAACCTCTACAAAAAGGACCGACAAAAAAGTTTTGATCAAATTTTAAGAGTTCATATAATTGATTACGAGCTTTTCAAAAAGATTATATTGCAAAAACACAAATTCGGTATTTTTTACTAAGTTAAAAGTCCAACGGGTCCATTTTACGGCCCATTTAGACCCGCTCGCCCGAAACCTCTTTAAAAAGGACCGAAAAACAATTTTAATCAAATTTTAGGACTTCATATCATTGATTATGATCTTTTCAACACGATTATATTGCAAAAACTCAATTTATGTACTTTTTACTCAGTTAAAAGTCCAACGGGTCCATTTTACGGCCCATTTAGATCCGCTCGTTCGAAACCTCTGCAAAAGGACCGCAAAACAAGTTTTAATCAAAACTTAAGAGTTCATATCGTTGATTACGAGCTTTTCGACACTATTGTATTGCAAAAATTCAATTTTTGTTCTTTTTACGCAGTTATAAGTTCAACGGGTCCATTTTAAGGCCCATTTAGACCCGCTCGTCCGAAACCTCTACAAAAAGGACCGAAAAACAAGTTTTGATCTAATTTTAGGAGTTCATATAATTGATTATGAGCTTTTCAACAAGATTATATTGCAAAAACTCAAATTCGGTATTTTTTACTCAGTTAAAAGTCCAACGGGTCCACTTTACGCCCCATTTTGACCCGCTCGCCCGAAACCTCTACAAAAATGACTGAAAAACAAGTTTTAATCAAATTTTAGGACTTCATATCATTGATTACGATCTTTTCAACACAATTATATTGCAAAAACTCAAATTTTGTACTTTTTACTTAGTTAAAAGTCTAACGGGTCCATTTTACAGCATTTAGACCCGCTCGTCCGAAACCTCTACAAAAAGGACCGCAAAACAAGTTTTAATCAAAATTTAAGAGTTCATATCGTTTATTACGAGCTTTTCAACACTATTGTATTGCAAAAATTCAATTTCTGTTCTTTTTACGCAGTTATAAGTTCAACGGGTCCATTTTAAGGCCCATTTAGACCCGCTCGTCTGAAACCTCTACAAAAAGGACCGAAAACGAGTTTTAAACCAATTTTAGGAGTTCATATAATTGATTACGAGCTTTTCAACAAGATTATATTGCAAAAACTCAAATTCGGTATTTTTTACTCAGTTAAAAGTCGAACGGGTCCATTTTACGGCCCATTTAGACCCGCTCGTCCGAAACCTCTTCAAAAATGACTGAAAAACAAGTTTTAATCAAATCTTAGGAGTTCATATAATTGATTACGATCTTTTCAACACGATTATATTGAAAAAATTCAATTTTTGTACTTTTTACTCAGTTAAAAGTCCAACGGGTCCATTTTACGGCCCATTTAGACCAACTCGTTTCGAAACCTCTACAAAAAGGACCGCAAAACAAGTTTTAATCAAAACTTAAGAGTTCATATCGTTGATTACGAGCTTTTCAACACTATTGTATTGCAAAAATTCAATTTCTGTTCTTTTTACGCAGTTATAAGTTCAAAGGGTCCAATTTAAGGCCCATTTAGACCCGCTCGTTCGAAACCTCTACAGAACGGACCGAAAAACAAGTTTTGATCCAAATTTAGGAGTTCATATAATTTATTACGAGCTTTTCAACAAAATTATATTGCAAAAACTCAAATTCGGTATTTTTTACTCAGTTAAAAGTCCAACGGGTACATTTTACGGCCCATTTAGACTCGCTCGTTCGAAACCTCTACAAAAAAGACCGAAAAACAAGTTTTGCTCCAATTTTAGGAGTTCATATAATTGATTACGAGCTTTTCAATAAGATTATATTGCAAAAACTCAAATTCGGTATTATTTACTAAGTTAAAAGCCCAACAGGTCCATTTTACGGCCAATTTAGACCCGCTCGCCCGAAACCTCTTCAAAAAGGGCCGAAAACAAGTTTAATCAAATTTTAGGACTTCATATCATTGATTATGATCTTTTCAATACGATAATATTGCAAAAACTCAATTTATGTACTTTTTACTCAGTTAAAAGTCCAACAGGTCCATTTTACGACCCATTTAGACCCGCTCGACCGAAACCTCTACAAAAGGACCGCAAAACAACTTTTAATCAAAACTTAAGAGTTCATATCATTGATTACGAGCTTTTCAACACTATTGTATTGCAAAAATTCAATTTCTGTTCTTTTTACGCAATTATAAGTTCAACGGGTCCATTTTAAGGCCCATTTAGACCCGCTCGTCCGACACCTCTACAAAAAGGACCGAAAAACAAGTTTTGATCCAATTTTAGGAGTTCATATAATTGATTAGGAACTTTTGAACAAGATTATAATGCAAAAAGTCAATTTCTGTATTTTTTACTCAGTTAAAAGTCCAACGGGTCCATTTTACGGCCCATTTAGACCCGCTCGCCCAAAACCTCTTCAAAAATGACTGAAAAACAAGTTTTAATCAAATTTTAGGAGTTCATATAATTGATTACGATCTTTTAAACACGATTATATTGCAAAACTCAAATTCGGTATTTTTTACTCAGTTAAAAGTCCAACGGGTCCATTTTAAGGCCCCTTTAGACCCGATCGTCCGAAACCTCTACAAAAAGGACCGCAATACAAGTTTTAATCAAAGCCTAAGAGTTCATATCGTTGATTACGAGCTTTTCAACACTATTGTATTGCAAAAATTCAATTTCTATTCATTTCACGCAGTTATAAGTTCAACGGGTCCATTTTAAGGCCCATTTAGACCCGCTCGCCCGAAACCTCTACAAAAAGGACCGAGAAACAAGTTTTAATAAAATTATAAGAGTTCATATAACTGATTACGAGCTTTTCAATAAGATTATATTGCAAAAACTCAAATTCGGTATTTTTTACTAAGTTAAAAGTCCAACGGGTCCATTTTACGGCCCATTTAGACCCGCTCACCCGAAACCTCATCAAAAAGGACCGAAAAACAAGTTTAATCAAATTTTAAGACTTCATATCATTGATTACGATCTTTTCAACACGATTATATTGCAGAAACTCAATTTATGTACTTTTTACTCAGTTAAAAGTCCAACGAGTCCATTTTAAGGCCCATATAGACCCGCTCGTCCGAAACCTCTACAAAAAGGACCGCAAAACAAGTTTTAATCAAAGCTTAAGAGTTCATATCGTTGATTACGAGCTTTTCAACACTATTGTATTGCAAAAATTCAATATATGTTCTTTTCACGCAGTTATAAGTTCAACGTGTCAATTTTAAGGCCAATTTAGACCCGCTCGCCCGAAACCTCTAAAAAAGGACCGAAAAACAAGTTTTGATCAAATTTTAAGAGTTCATATAATTGATTACGAGCTTTTCAACAAGATTATATTGCAAAAACTCAAATTCGGTATTTTTTACTAAGTTAAAAGTCCAACGGGTCCATTTTACGGCCCATTTAGACCCGCTTGTCCGAAACCTCTTCAAAAAGGACCGAAAAAATTTTTAATCAAATTTCAGGACTTCATATCATTGATTACGATCTTTTCAACACGATTATATTGCAAAAACTCAATTTATGTACTTTTTACTCAGTTAAAAGTCCAACGGGTCCATTATACTGCCCATTTAGACCCGCTCGTCCGAAACCTCTACAAAAAGGACCGCAAAACAAGTTTTAATAAAAACTTAAGAGTTCATATCATTGATTACGAGTTTTTCAACACTATTGTATTGTAAAAATTCAATTTATGTTCTTTTTACGTAGTTATAAGTTCAACGGGTCCCTTTTAAGGCCAATTTAGACCCGCTCGCCCGAAACCTCTACAAAAGAACCGAATAACAAGTTTTGATCAAATTTTACGAGTTCATATAATTGATTACGAGCTTTTCAACAAGATTATATTGCAAAAACTCAAATTCGGTATTTTTTACTGAGTTAAAAGTCCAACGAGTCCATTTTACGGCCCATTTAGACCCGCTCGTCCGAAATCTCTATAAAAATGAACGCAAAACAAGTTTTAATCAAAACTTAAGAGTTCATATCGTTGATTATGAGCTTTTCAACACTATTGAATTACAAAAATTCAATTTATGTTCTTTTTACACAATTATAAGTTCAACGAGTCCATTTCAAGGCCCATTTAGACCCGCTCGCCCGAAACCTCTACAAAAACGACCGAAAAACAAGTTTGATCAAATTTTAGAAGTTCATATAATTGATTACGAGCTTTTCAACAAGATTATATTGCAAAAAGTCAATTTCTATATTTTCTATTCATTTAAAAGTCCAACGGGTCCATTTTACGGCCCATTTAGACCCGCTCGCCCGAAACCTCTTCAAAAATGACCGAAAAACAAGTTTTAATCAAATTTTAGGAGTTCATATCATTGATTACGATCTTTTCAACAAGATTATAATGCAAAAACTCAATTTTGGTAATTTTTACTTAGTTAAAAGTGCAACGGGTCCATTTTACGGCCCATTTAGACCCGCTCGCCCGAAACCTCTTCAAAAATGACTTAAAAACAAGTTTTAATCAAATTTTAGGAGTTCATATAATTTATTACGAGCTTTTCAACAAAATTATATTGCTAAAACTAAAATTCGGTATTTTTTACTCAGTTAAAAGTCCAACGGGTACATTTTACGGCCCATTTAGACCAGCTCGTCCGAAACCTCTACAAAAGGACCACAAAATAAGTTTTAATCAAAACTTAAGACTTCATATCGTTGATTACGAGCTTTTCAACACTATTGTCTTGCAAAAATTCAATTTCTGTTCTTTTTCGCAGTTATAAGTTCAACGGGTCTATTTTAAGGCCCATTTAGACCCGCTCGCCCGAAACTTCTACAAAAATGACCGAAAAACAAGTTTTGATCAAATTTTAGGAGTTCATATAATTGATTACGAGCTTTTCAACAAGATTATATTGCAAAAGCTCCAATTCGGTATTTTTTACTAAGTTAAAAGTCCAACGGGTCCATTTTACGGCCCATTTAGACCCGCTCGCCCGAAACTTCTTCAAAAATGACCGAAAAACAAGTTTTAATCAAATTTTAGGACTTCATATCATTGATTACGATCTTTTCAACACGATTATATTGCAAAAACTCAATTTTTGTACTTTTTACTTTGTTAAAAGTCCAACGGGTCCATTTTACGGCCCATTTAGACCCGCTCGTCCGAAACCTCTACAAAGAGGACCGCAAAACAAGTTTTAATCAAAACTTAGGAGTTCATATCATTGATTACAAGCTTTTCAACACTATTGTATTGCAAAAATTCAATTTCTGTTGTTTTTTACGCAGTTATAAGTTCAACGGGTCCATTTTAATGCCCATTTAGACCCGCTCGTCCGAAACCTCTACAAAATGACCGAAAATCAAGTTTTGATCCAATTTTAGGAGTTCATATCATTGATTATGATCTTTATAACACGATTATATTGCAAAAACTCAATTTTGGTACTTTTTACTTAGTTAAAAGTCCAACGGGTCCATTTTACGGCCCATTTAGACCCGCTCGCCCGAAACCTCTTCAAAAATGACTGAAAAACAAGTTTTAATCAAATTTTAATCAAATTTTAGGAGTTCATATAATTGATTATGATCTTTGCAACACGATTATATTGCAAAAGCTCAATTTTTGTACTTTTTACTCAGTTAAAAGTCCAACGGGTCCATTTTACGGCCCATTTAGACCCGCTCGTCCGAAACCTCTACAAAAAGGACCGCAAAACAAGTTTTAATCAAAACATAAGAGTTCATATCGTTGATTACGAGCTTTTCAACACTATTGTATTGCAAAAATTCAATTTCTGTTCTTTTTACGCAGTTATAAGTTCAACGGGTCCATTTTAAGGCCCATTTAGACCCGCTCGTCCGAAACCTCTACAAAAAGGACCGAAAAACAAGTTTTGATCCAATTTTACGAGTTCATATAATTGATTAGAGCTTTTCAACAAGATTATATTACAAAAACTCAAATTCGGTATTTTTTACTTGGTTAAAAGTCCAACGGGTCCATTTTACGGCCCATTTAGACCCGCTCGCCCGAAACTTCTTCAAAATTGACTGAAAAACAAGTTTAATCAAATTTTTGGAGTTCATATAATTGATTACGATCTTTTCAACATGATTATATTGCAAAAACTCAATTTTTGTACTTTTTACTTAGTTAAAAGTCCAACGGGTCCATTTTACAGCTCATTTAGACTCGCTCGTTCGAAACCTCTACAAAAAGGACCGCAAAACAAGTTTTAATCAAAAATTAATAGTTCATATCGTTGATTACGAGCTTTTCAACACTATTGTATGGAAAAAGTTCAATTTCTGTTCTTTTTACGCAGTTATAAGTTCAACGGGACAATTTTAAGGCCCATTTAGACCCGCTCGTCCGAAACCACTACAAAAAGGACCGAAAAACAAGTTTTGATCCAATTTTAGGAGTTCATATAATTGATTACGAGCTTTTCAACAAGATTATTTTGCAAAAACTCAAATTCGGTATTGATTATGAGCTTTTCAACAAGATTATATTGCAAAAAGTCAATTTCTGTATTTTTTACTCAGGAAATAGTCCAACGGGTCCATTTTACGGCCCATTTAGACCCGCTCGCCCGAAACCTCTACAAAAAGGACCGAAAAACAAGTTTTGATCCAATTTTAGGAGTTCATATAATTGATTACGAGCTTTTCAACAAGATTATTTTGCAAAAACTCAAATTCGGTATTTTTTACTTTGTTAAAAGTCCAACGGGTCCATTTTACGGCCCATTTAGACCAGCTCGCCCGAAACCTCTTCAAAATTACTGAAAAACAAGTTTTAATCAAATTTTAGGAGTTCATATAAATGATTACGATCTTTTCAACACGATTATATTGCAATAACTCAATTTTTGTACTTTTTACTCAGTTAAAAGTCCAACGGGTTCATTTTACGGCCCATTTAGACCCGCTCGTCCGAAACCTCTACAAAAAGGACCGCAAAACAAGTTTTAATCAAAACGTAAGAGTTCATATCGTTGATTACGAGCTTTTCAACACTATTGTATTGCAAAAATTCAATTTCTGTTCTTTTTACGCAGTTATAAGTTCAACAGGTCCATTTTAAGGCCCATTTAGACCCGCTCGTCCGAAACCTCTACAAAAAGGACCGAAAAACAAGTTTTGATCCAATTTTAGGAGTTCGTATAATTGATTACGAGCTTCTCAACAAGATTATATTGCAAAAACTCAAATTCGGTATTTTTTACTTAGTTAAAAGTCCAACGGGTCCATTTTACGGCCGCTTTAGACCCGCTCGCCCGAAATCTCTTCAAAAATGACTGAAAAACAAGTTTAATCAAATTTTAGAAGTTCATATAATTGATTACGATCTTTTCAACACGATTATATTGCAAAAACTAAATTTTTGTACTTTTTACTCAGTTAAAAGTCCAACGGGTCCATTTTACAGCCCATTTAGACCCGCTCGTCTGAAACCTCTACAAAAAGGACCGCAAAACAAGTTTTAATCAAAAATTAAGAGTTCATATCGTTGATTACGAGCTTTTCAACACTATTGTATTGCAAAAATTCGATTTTTGTTCTTTTCACGCAGTTATAAGTTCAACGTGTCAATTTTAAGGCCCATTTAGACCCGCTCGCCCGAAACCTCTACAAAAAGGACCGAAAAACAAGTTTTGATCAAATTTTAAGAGTTCATATAATTGATTACAAGCTTTTCAACAAGATTATATTGCAAAATCTCAAATTCGGTATTTTTTACTAAGTTAAAAGTCCAACGGGTCCATTTTACGGCCCATTTAGACCCGCTTGTTCGAAACCTCTTCAAAAAGGACCGAAAAAAATTTTAATCAAATTTTAGGACTTCATATCATTGATTACGATCTTTTCAACACGATTATATTGTAAAAACTCAATTTATGTACTTTTTACTCAGTTAAAAGTCCAACGGGTCCATTATACGGCCCATTTAGACCCGCTCGTCCGAAACCTCTACAAAAAGGACCGCAAAACAAGTTTTAATCAAAACTTAAGATTTCATATCATTGATTACGAGTTTTTCAACACTATTGTATTGCAAAAATTCAATTTATGTTCTTTTTACGTAGTTATAAGTTCAACGGGTCCATTTTAAGGCCCATTTAGACCCGCTCGCCCGAAACCTCTACAAAAGGACCGAAAAACAAGTTTTGATCAAATTTTAGGAATTCATATAATTGATTACGAGCTTTTCAACAAGATTATATTGCAAAAACTCAAATTCGGAATTTTTTACTCAGTTAAAAGTCCAACGAGTCCATTTTACGGCCCATTTAGACCCGCTCGTCAGAAATCTCTACAAAAATGACCGCAAAACAAGTTTTAATCAAAACTTAAGAGTTCATATCGTTGATTATGAGCTTTTCAACACTATTCAATTGCAAAAATTCAATTTATGTTCTTTTTACACAATTATAAGTTCAACGAGTCCATTTCAAGGCCCATTTAGACGCGCTCGCCCGAAACCTCTACAAAAACGACCGAAAAACAAGTTTTGATCAAATTTTAGAAGTTCATATAATTGATTACGAGCTTTTCAACAAGATTATATTGCAAAAAGTCAATTTCTATATTTTCTACTCATTTAAAAGTCCAACGGGTCCATTTTACGGCCCATTTAGACCCGCTCGCCCGAAACATCTTAAAAAATGACCGAAAAACAAGTTTTAATCAAATTTTAGGAGTTCATATCATTGATTATGATCTTTATAACACGATTATATTGCAAAAACTCAATTTTGGTACTTTTTACTTAGTTAAAAGTCCAACGGGTCCATTTTACGGCCCATTTAGACCCGCTCGCCCGAATCCTCTTCAAAAATGACTGAAAAACAAGTTTTAATCAAATTTTAAGAGTTCATATAATTTATTACGAGCTTTTCAACAAAATTGTATTGCTAAAACTCAAATTCGGTATTTTTTTACTCAGTTAAAAGTCCAACGGGTACAGTTTACGGCCCATTTAGACCCGCTCGTCCGAAACCTCTACAAAAGGACCACAAAACAAGTTTTAATCAAAACTTAAGAGTTCATATCGTTGATTACGAGCTTTTCAACACTATTGTCTTGCAAAAATTCAATTTCTGTTCTTTTTTCGCAGTTATAAGTTCAACGGGTCCATTTTAAGGCCCATTTAGACCCGCTCGCCCGAAACTTCTACAAAAATGACCGAAAAACAAGTTTTGATCAAATTTTAGGAGTTCATATAATTGATTACGAGCTTTTCAACAAGATTGTATTGCAAAAGCTCCAATTCGGTATTTTTTACTAAGTTAAAAGTCCAACGGGTCCATTTAGACCCGCTCACCCGAAACTTCTTCAAAAATGACCGAAAAACAAGTTTTAATCAAATTTTAGGACTTCATATCATTGATTACGATCTTTTCAACACGATTATATTGCAAAAACTCAATTTTTGTACTTTTTACTTTGTTAAAAGTCAAACGGGTCCATTTTACGGCCCATTTAGACCCGCTCGTCCGAAACCTCTACAAAAAGGACCGCAAAACAAGTTTTAATCAAAACTTAAGAGTTCATATCATTGATTACGAGCTTTTCAACACTATTGTATTGCAAAAATTCAATTTCTGTTCTTTTTTACGCAGTTATAAGTTCAACAGGTCCATTTTAAGGCCCATTTAGACCCCCTCGTCCGAAACCTCTACAAAAAAGGATCGAAAAACAAGTTTTGATCCAATTTTAGGAGTTCGTATAATTAGTTCCAAGCTTCTCAACAAGATTATATTGCAAAAACTCAAATTCGGTATTTTTTAATTAGTTAAAAGTCCAACGAGTCCATTTTACAGCCCATTTAGACCCGCTCGCCTGAAATCTCTTCAAAAATGACTGAAAAACAAGTTTAATCAAATTTTAGGAGTTCATATAATTGATTACGATCTTTTCAACACGATTATATTGCAAAAACTCAATTTTTGTTCTTTTTACTCAGTTAAAAGTCCAACGGGTCCATTTTACAGCCCATTTAGACCCGCTCGTCCGAAACCTCTACAAAAAGGACCGAAAAACAAGTTTTGATCCAATTTTAGGAGTTCATATTATTGATTACGAGCTTTTCATCAAGATTATATTGCAAAAACTCAAATTCGGTATTTTTTCTCAATTAAAAGTCCAACGGGTCCATTTTACGGCCCATTTAGTCCCGCTCGCCCGAAACCTCTTCAAAAATGACTGAAAAACAAGTTTTAATCAAATTTTAGGAGTTCATATAAATGATTATGATCTTTTCAACACGATTATATTGCAATAACTCAATTTTTGTACTTTTTACTCAGTTAAAATTCCAACGGGTCCATTTTACGCCCCATTTAGACTCGCTCGTCCGAAACCTCTACAAAAAGTACTGCAAAACAAGTTTTAATCAAAACTTAAGAGTTCATATCGTTGATTACGAGCTTTTAAACACTATTGTAATTCAAAAATTCAATTTCTGTTCTTTTTACGCAGTTATAAGTTTAACGGGTCCATTTTAAGGCCCATTTAGACCCGCTCGTCCAAAACCACTACAAAAAGGACCGAAAAACAAGTTTTGATCCAATTTTAGGAGTTCATATAATTGATTACGAGCTTTTCAACAAGATTATATTGCAAAAAGTCAATTTCTGTATTTTTTACTCAGGTAAAAGTCCAACGGGTCCATTTTACGGCCCATTTAAACCCGCTCGCCCTAAACCTCTTCAAAAATTACTGAAAACAAGTTTTAATCAAATTTTATGAGTTCATATAATTGATTACGATCTTTTCAACACGATTATATTGCAAAAACTCAATTTTTGTATTTTTTACTTAGTTAAAAGTCCAACGGAACTCAGTTAAAATTCCAACGGGTCAATTCTCTCTCAATTTTTCCGGGGTCTTTGTTGGGTGTTGGCTCGTTCTTCATGATTTTCCCTCTTTTTCCGGTTGTATTTCCCACTCTCTCTCTTTCATTCCCCTTCCCCCACACGACACCTCTCTATCTTCCGCCAGACTTGCCAGCATATCATCAAGATAACAGGAATATTTTGATTTCCTTGGAAATCGGTAAGAGAATGCCAAGGGTCATTCCACCCCGCCCCTTTCTTCAATTTGCTTTGTTTTTTATGTTACTTTATTTTTATCCTCTTTTCTGGTTTTTTAACACACTTATCTCCCTTCCTTGCGAGATCCGACCATTTCTACTTTTCCATACCACCCCCACCAGATCTGTAACATCTGATAAAGGACTGGAGTCTTTTAATTTCTTTTCCATCATCTCCAATTTTTGGGCGATATCTACAAGATCCAACCGAAAATCGGTAGGGTTTGAAGGTAAGATTCATTGGTTTTATCTTTTTTATGCTTTCCTTTTCGATATTTTTTCCTAACCTCTTCTTTTCTAATTTTTGGCTTCCTTTTTTCTCTTTTTATGAATATGTTTCCACTGCTATTTCGGAGGGTTTCTTTCCCGGTGGCGTCTCGCGGCGGCTGTAAAAAACCCAACCGTTCGGTCTTGTATCTCTTTTCTCCCCCTTTATTTTTTTCGTGGTTGATTATCTTCCTTTCATTATTTTCTTATTTTTTCCCAACTTTTTTTCCCGATCTATTGCTGTTCTGATATTTCTCAATATACCTCATCTTATTCTAGGGTTTTTCCTCCTTTTGATTTTCAGGGTTCTTCGTCTAACCGTTGGTTCTCCCTTGCAGATATTGGGTTTCCTATTGTTTGATGAACAGTCACCTTCTACCCTAATAGGACTGTCGGCTCACCTTCTCGTATCTGTGTTTATCTTCTATTCATTATTTTCTTTTTTCCCAAATTTTTATTTCCGCTCTAGTGTTGTTCTGTTTTTTCTCAATATAACTTTTTTCATTCTAGGGTTTTCCCCTTTTTGATTTTCAGGTTTTTCATCCTAACCGATGATTTTCCATTGCAGATTTTGGGTTTCCCATCGTTCGATGAACGGTCACCTTCATCACTAATCGGAGTGTCGACTCACCTCCTCGAATCTGCCTTTTTTTACTTGTTATATATCCTTAACCCATCTCTGTTTTCTTTTTCTCTTCCCTTTCTTTTTAATTTTATTTTGCAACTGATATTCACATATTCTAACTCTCTTTTTTCCCAGATTCATCGGTACCCAGATCTGTTGACTCTGGACCATCTGATTGCTAATCGGGTACTGTCGTCTCTCCTTTTCCCTTCTATTAATCTGGGATTTTTATCTATTCTTGCATTACCATCAACCACCATTTTCATGGTCATGTTATGCTATCTTTGTGTTCGCTTGGTAACCATATTTCATTTTCTTTTCCCTTTATTCATCATCAAATTGAACTACTAAGAATAATTAATTTATCAGTGAAATATCACATTTCTCTATATTGGAATGCTTATAATTCTTTGTGGATTTCATATACGGTTCTGCTATTCCCCTTACTATGTTCTTTCATCCATATTAAAGAGCTTCACTCTATTCTTATTATAGTTTGGTCTGGATCTACCAAGCCTTTTAACTCTAATCTTATTATACAATTTCTTACTACTACTCGAGCCCTTTCAGGGAAACCTTTATCAAACCACTCTGTGGGAAACTTAATTTCTAATTGTATTTCTATCAATAATTTGTATCAGCCTCTGTCAATAAGATACAATCCTACTGATTCAATCCTGCGTCTTAATATTAGTTTTTACAATGTTTCATACATTTCTCTGCCTTCCATTACTCTTATAGAATATCTTACTATGCATATCAGCTCCCACCAGCATATCAACCTGCATACTAATCCCTCGGTTATTGTCATGACAAACAGCCTTCATCCTCTCATTTTCATTAGGGCTATTCCTCCTTACTCTGTGCATCCTCATATTCTAATCCTTACATCGCCCTTAATTCTATACAACAATATACCCACTTCTTTATTTGATGTTCTGCGTATGTCTTATACATCTCATCTGGGTATGGTTTGCAACCTTTATGTTTTGATAAGGTTCCTCCCTTTAATTTTACAATACCATTGTTTCTTATATGTTAAATCATTATTCTATCACTCTTTGTACAATTTCACCGCTATCAGGTATATCTCACTCTCCTCGTTGTTGATGGGGTATAAACTAGTTGTGGCACATCTATCCTTCGGGCATATTTCCTGTATATGGTTCTCTTTACTTGTTTATCTTATTTACTTTGTTTGGTCTATGTCTCTGCTCATAGTCTTGATTATTCTCTCTGCTTGTTTCTTTCTCTCTCATTCCTGGTCATCACAAATTAATAACTTTAATTTTTTTATTTTACAATTTTATCCCAGGTCGTTTAAGTACTCACTCTCTCTATATCATTATAAATAACATGGCCTGGTGTGCTGGGACCATCTTCTGGTATTACTTTTTCTGCTTTATATTTAATGGTATATGTAATTATTTTTTATTAGGCCTCATTTACCCCCCTTTTTTGCTCTTTTGGTATGTAGTTTATTTCATATCCCCGTTTCTTTCTATCCCTGGGTTTGTAATTTTATTTATTTCCTGTTTTTTCCTGGTTTTCTTTTTTGCCTGCCTTTATCTGCTTAGTCTTCTTTTCTGTTGCTTATCTTTATTGCATGCTACTTATTACTTTTCTTTTAACCATGCATTAGATAAATTTTCTCAGCTTTTCTCCTTAATAAAATTCTTTTCCAACGCCTCATTAGGCGACTTAAATCTAGCCCTTCTATGGGATTACATCACTATCATCTTTATGATGGAAAATAAATTCAATCTATTAATATCAGCGTTTAGATTTTCAAAATCTATTAACTGCCCTTTCATTACCTTATTCATTATTGTAATTATTCTCTATATGATTTATGTGCGATTTAATGGAATTCCTATTTTACTAACGTCAAATACCAAATTCTTCATATCTTTTCCTTTTTTTACGGGTCCGCTCTTTATTTCCTCTTTGCTATTTAATACCTTTGTTTTTTACTATTCTTCCCTTACTACTTTACCGATTTTCACTCATATGTTAATTATGGAATTTTGCTTATCACAACCTAATTTTTTAACTCTGTTTCCTTTTTTAACCATCGTACATCTAGACTATTTCCTTGACTTTCAAAAATATCTTTTATAACATTAAATTAATCCATATTTTAAGGATTCTAATTCCTTATTTCTTTCCTCTTCTTTCCACTTTCCAAAGGTTAATTATTACTTTCCCGGGTATTAATCATATATCCTTTAAGGAATCCCACCTATCACTATCAAATTTTTTAATTATATTTTCCTTTTTATTCATATTGTACCTATACTATTTCCTTGATTGTCTAACTATCCTCATTAACATTAAATTAATCCATAACTTACGGACTCTAATTTTCTATCCCTTTCCCTTTTCAACCACTTACCAAAGGTTAACCAACACAAACAATCCCCTTTTATACGATCGACATACTAACACGCTACCACAAACCTCTCTCTATCTTTCTATTCTCCTCACTCCTTACCAATCATCCATGGCATCCTGTTGAGTTGTGTGGGGCTCGATTCGATCAACCAATTTAGCTCACCAAGTGGTGGAGAGATGGATTTTTGGGTGGAAGGGTTGTGGAAGCTAAAATAAAGATTGACACAATGATTTATAGTGGTTCAACCTTCTAACCAAGGTCTACATCCACTACCTTAGCTCCCCACTAAGGATTTCTCAATCAATCCACTATTGATTCGTCCCATTTTCTAGGATTAGGAGGAAACCCTTACAACCGATCAAGCTTCTACCCAAAGCCTTGATCAAAATCCTCTTTTACAAAGAGACAATAAAAGCAAACTTAAAACCCTCTAATAGGTGTTTGTTTGCACAATTAAGCACTCACCCAAAACCTCAAACACTTGAGCAAATTTGACAATTTTGGCTCACTAGTGTTTGTCTAAACAAGAAATGACAAATTAAGCACTAAGACAATTTCTTGATCATTTGATGTTTGACAATATGAGCATTAGCCTTCTCTTGATGCTTGGAGGTCCCTTTTATACTCCCAAATGAGTTTGTAGCCGTTACTAGCCGTTGGGATGAATTGGAGCCGTTGAGGACTTTATTTCCCTTCATAAATGTTGTTCTGCAGCTATCCGTATCGATACGCGTGACACCATATCGGTACGGGCTTCATAGGAACTAGCCGTTGAGCTCTTGCCAGCCAAGGCGTATCGATACGCTTGAGGGCGTATCGGTACGGGTCCACATTTGAATGGCCGTTGGGAAATAGCCGTTGGGGTGGTTGAAAGGGGATCGGTACGCTTACCTAGCGTATCGAAACGATCCCGATACGTATCGATACGGCAAGGGCCTGTATCGATACGGGTTTTGACAGTGGCCAAACTGGGGCAAAAAGGTATCGGTACGGGGGTTTACCGTATCGATACGGGTACTCTGAAAACACAAGTTTGGTTATTAAAAACATGAAAAATCCTTGCCAAAAACCTCTTAAAATACCTCAAACATAATTTCAAGTTGTTTGGACTTAAAAACAAGTTTTAAATTCTTTTCAAATTAGTCCAAAACATTTTTCAATTATTATATCAAAACATTAGTTCTACAGTCTCCCCCTTTTTGATATAATAAAACCAACTTGAAAAATTGTTTGGGATTCTCCCCCTTTATCTTTAAAAATGTGAATAAGAGACTAAAGATATGAAATCTAATAAAGCTCCCCCTTATTCATTTGAAAATGCAATTTTTCAAACAATTTCTCCCCCTTTTTGTTATATCAAAAAGAATTTAAAAACATTAAGTTCAAAAATAACAATGGAGGTAAAAATTGACAAAAATAAAAATTTGGTTTTAAAATGGCTCCCCCTTACTCAAAGCATCATCAAAAATGTTAGTCTATCATATATGATCATCTAGTTGACATAAATAAAAATAAAACAAATAAATACTAAAGCAACTAGATTTTTACCAACACTTGAACTCAAGGTAGGATGTGAAGCCTTCCTTCTTCAAGTGTTCTTCCTTGTGTGCATGGAGCTCCCCCTCAATGTTTGACTTGTTGAACATCTCCATCACTCCTAACAAAAGACAATCAAGTGATTTTTTGTATCCAAATTGCTTTGGATCCATGAACGTTAGTAACACATATTTTTGACCCCTTAGGAATCCATTTTTCAATGTCATCCTTTTCAATTGAAGTATTAAGTCCTTTTGGGACCCAAATACTTCTAAAACATTTTCCTTTTACAAATCTAGGGGCACTAGATTGTCTCACATAAAAATTTGATTTTCCAACATTATTTTTCTTTTCAAGCTCTTTGGAAATCAAATCTTTTTCTTCTTGAACTTTTTGAAGCAATTTTTGTAAATCAAAACATTTTAATTCAAACTCTTCAAGTTTTGTTTCAAGTTCAAGTTTGGTTTTAGGAAGCAAATCATTTTGAATTTTTAACTTTGAAATCAATTTATTGTTTTTCAAAATGTGGCTTTTAAAATCTAAAACCAAATCGTCATAGGCATCTTGTAATTCATCAAAAGTGTAAGAACATGAAGTAGATGAATTAGAAGTTACCCTTGAATCTTCTTCGATGGCCATAAGGCAAAGGTTGGCTTGCTCATCGTCGGTGGAGTCCTCATCACTCCAAGTAGCCACATGTGCCTTCTTCTTATGGCTTGAAGTGCTTGCGCTCTCCTTTCTTTTAGGTTCTCGTTCAAGCTCTCTCAAGGCTTTCTTCATGAACGGGGCACACTTCTTGAAGAGATGAACTATCTCTTCATCTTCATCATCCTCCTCACTAGAATAAGCATGATGGCAAGTGGAGGACTTGAGAGCCGTGGCACTTGCATTGATGCCAAGCCCTTTGATTTTCTTCTCTCCCATAGCTCTAATTTATTCCCTCTTCTTCTCATCCTCTTTATTCTTCTTCATGATTTGATGAGTAAGGAGTGACCCCATGAGTTCATCAAGCTTCAAAGTCTTCAAATTTTTGGCTTCGATGATGGCGGTCCTCTTTGAGTCTCAAGACTCGGGAAGTGAGTAGATGAGCTTTCGGACAAGCTTTTCTTCCGGGATGGCTTCTCTATAACCTTTAAGACCATTGGTGATGGTTGAGAATCTATCAAACATCTTCTCGATGTTCTCTTCCGGATCCATCTTGAAGTTCTCATACTCTAAGGTTAGGAGCCCAATTTTGGTCTCCTTGACTTCATCGGTTCCCTCGTATGTGACTTCAAGCTTGTCCCATACCTCCTTGGCACTCTCACAAGAAGACATCTTCTCATTGATAGATGGACCAAATGCACAAAATAGAATGTGCAAGGCTTTGCAATTTAGCTCCATCTTCTTGCGATCGTCGGCACTCCACTCCGCTTTACTTCTTTGAGGAACGAACGAACCATCTTCAACTACATCCCATAGCTTGTAATCTCTTGATTTGATGAAGAACTTCATCTTTGTCTTCCAATGGGCATAGTGGGTTCCGTCAAAGAAAGGCGGTTTGTCGATTGATTGTGCCATTTGAGCCGGTTGATGAAATATTGATCGAGCTTGCCGGATCTTCTCAATAGGATGTGAATCCTCTTCGATTGAGCCAAGCTCTGATACCAATTGTTGAGTTGTGTGGGGCTCGATTCGATCAACCAATTTAGCTCACCAAATAATGGAGAGATGGATTTTTGGGTGGAAGGGTTGTGGAAGCTAAAATAAAGATTGACACAATGATTTATAGTGGTTCAACCTTCTAACCAAGGTCTACATCCACCACCTTAGCTCCCCACTAAGGATTTCTCAATCAATCAACTATTGATTCGTCCCATTTTCTAGGATTAGGAGGAAACCCTTACAACCGATCAAGCTTCTACCCAAAGCCTTGATCAAAATCCTCTTTTACAAAGAGACAATAAAAGCAAACTTAAAACCCTCTAATAGGTGTTTGTTTGCACAATTAAGCACTCACCCAAAACCTAAAACACTTGAGCAAATTTGACAATTTTGGCTCCCTAGTGTTTGTCTATACAAGAAATGACAAATTAAGCACTAAGACAATTTCTTGATCATTTGATGTTTGACAATATGAGCATTAGCCTTCTCTTGATGCTTGGAGGTCCCTTTTATACTCCCAAATGAGTTTGTAGCCGTTACTAGCCGTTGGGGATGAATTGGAGCCGCTGAGGACTTTATTTCCCTTCATAAATGCTGTTCTGCAGCTATCCGTATCGATACGCGTGACACCATATCGGTACGGGCTTCATAGGAACTAGCCGTTGAGCTCTTGCCAGCCAAGGCGTATCGATACGCTTGAGGGCGTATCGGTACGGGTCCACATTTGAATGGCCGTTGGGAAATAGCCGTTGGGGTGGTTGAAAGGGGATCGGTACGCTTACTTGGCGTATCGAAACGATCCCGATACGTATCGATACGGCAAGGGCCTGTATCGATACGGGTTTTGACAGTGGCCAAACTGGGGCAAAAAGGTATCGGTACGGGGGTTTACCGTACCGATACGGGTACTCTGAAAACACAAGTTTGGTTATTAAAAACATGAAAAATCCTTGCCAAAAACCTCTTACAATACCTCAAACATAATTTCAAGTTGTTTGGACTTAAAAACAAGTTTTAAATTCTTTTCAAATTAGTCCAAAACATTTTTCAATTATTATATCAAAACATTAGTTCTACACATCCTCTTCTATTCCCCAACTCAGTTCCACTGACCTTACCAGTGAGGAAGCAGAGCTTCTTTATACCCTGGAATTCGGCTGGGATTTTGTTAAGGAGGATCCCAAGCTCTTCCTTTTAGGTTGCTTTATCTCATCCAAAACTATTGGCATCTACGCGGTCATCAACGCTTTTGAAGGCATCTAGAAGCCAAACAATGTGGTATATATTTCTGTCATCCAAGACAACTTTCTCAAGATCAAATTCAAGGGCGTCAAGTCTTGTTATGAAGTCCTCAACCACGATCCTTGGCTGTACAAGGACGAATGGCTAGCCATTACCGAATACGACGCGGCTAAATCCATTGGAGAGTATTCCTTCAACGTTATGAGGATCTGGATCCGCATCTTCGCCCTTCCTTCCTCACTCTTTGAGGACATTGATCGATCGCACCTTGTGGGACATGCCCTAGGGTCTATGGTTGGTAATGTCATACGAACTGATACTCGAGAAGCTGAAGGAAATATAAAAGACTTCCTACGGGTAGAAATCTTCCTGAATATCAACAAACCGGTCACCCGTTTCGTCTTCATTGGATCCGGGGCCAACAAAACCATGTGTCGTCTTCAATACGAACGCCTTCCCACTTTATGTTCAGGTTGTGGTTTAATTAGCCATTCGGTTGAAAACTGCCCTATTCGTTCTTCGCTAGATCTAAACAAGTTGCAATACGGGGAGTGGCTCCGCTACCTCCCTCCAAGACGTCGCCCAGTTGGTACCCGTGGGCGTCTTCGCTATGTCGAACCTAATCTCAACCAGAACAATCCTTTACCAAATGGTACCCTCTCTTACTTTATTACCAATTTTTCATCTCTTTCACAGTTTAGATTTAAACTTATCTTATCCTTTTTGTTTTTTTACTTATGTTTCTGTACTTACTATTTTCTTTCCTCACAGCTACTCCTGTTCCAACTGCTTCTGCCAATACTAATATTCCCAACAATGAACCGAATGTTATGGGTATATCTCCCTGTCCTTCTATCATCATTAACCTCTTTATTAAAAACCTTCGTTTACTAAACTGTTTTGCTTCAAATTTTCTACAAGCTCTCTTAACGAGGGCGATGCTGCATCCTTCTCGGAACAACCCACCAAGGAAGCCCCCAACACAGATACGGCAATGGGTGATGTCCCCCCTGCCAAAGACCCATCTGCTTCAGATTCAAAACAGAAAGCCCCTTCGAGCCTCAACCCCTAAAAACCATCTATCCTATCCCTGAAGATGCTTCAGATGATGATTGGGATGCCACGGATGATGGTGTTCCAAGTCCAACTGTCCAGCAAATTAAGAAAATTGAAGTTGAACTGCGTAAGCCCCCTGTTTCTACCAATTCCAATTTCAATGAATTTAACCAATGGCTTTTAAAAACTTATCCAAATGATGCAGCTCCTGCCCCTGCTCCAGCCCCACCGAATCGTGGCACAAAACGCCGTTCTCCCATCCAAGTGTCGCTCCCACCAAAGAAATCCAAACCCTCCGGTTCCACCCCAAAGGCTGGGATGAGCAGCTCAAAAAACTCTCCGGCGGCGGCTGATTCCCAGCCCTGCCGAGCAAAATGAGGATCCTATGCTGGAACTGCCAGGGTTTAGGACAAGCCCCGGTGGTTCAACATCTTCGCGACTATGTCCGACAATCCAACCCTGATGTTATCTTCCTATGCGAAACAAAAATTAATAATGTGGCTTGTAGCCAACTTTGTCTTTCTTTAGGTTTTATAAATGTTATTGCTATTTCCCCTACGGAGGGGTGTTCCGGTATTGCTCTTTTCGTTACAAACAATATTAATATTACTTTACTTTCGTACTCTCCGCGTTATAAACATACTCAAATCACATCAAATAATTGCAATATGTTTTTCACGGGTATACATGGCTATTCCGAAACTAGCCAAAAATACAAAACATGGGAAATTATTGATTCCTTAAATATAAATAATAACAATATTCCCTGGCTTCTAGGAGGGGATTTTAATGAAATCTTATCCGACTCTGAAAAGCAAGGTGGAAGTCGAAGGGCTAGATCACAAATAACTAACTTTCGTTATTGTCTTTCACGCAATAATCTTTTTGACTGTAAGCCAACATCGGGATGGTTTACTTGGACAAAAGTTGGGCCTCTAACTCCAACTATACATGAAAGACTAGACCGGTTCATTGCTAACTCGGCCTGGCAGGATCTTTTTCCTTCAATTCGTATCACAACGGACTATGTGGCCAAGTCTGACCACTGCTTCCTGTCTCTTGATACATCCCCCGCGGTTGCTACTCCACTTCAGCGATCACCCAACACGTTCCGATTCGAGAACTGTTGGGCTAATAATGAGGATAATATATCTACTATTAAACGCACTTGGACCAGTACCTCAGGAACATCTATTGATAAAATAAATGATGTTGGTACAAGCCTGGAGGAATGGCAGAATCAACAAAGACTAAAATCCTCCGGCCATATTAATTTCCTCACCAAGAAAATAAACAAATTCTTATGCCGTCCCTTAAATGCCACAACCGAAGGCATCTATATAAAACACAGAACTAAACTTGATAAACTTCTAATGGAACAGGAAATTTATTGGGCTCAAAGATCTCGAACACTTTGGCTTTCTCAAGGTGATAAAAATATGAGGTTTTTCCATGCCCGGGCAAACAATAGAAGGAAAAAAACTCGATCAATGGTTTATTTGATTCCAACTCGAACTTGTGTACGGCTGAGTCAGATCTAATGTCTATTGCTTCTAGCTATTTCCAAAATCTCTTTACGTCTTCCAACCCCTAAATCTCCGATAATATACTCGATAAAATTACTCCTTCTATCACTCAATCTATGAATGACAACCTCTTAAGGACTTTCACAAAGGAAGAAATACTCCATGCCTTCCGGGACATTGATCCTAGGAAAGCTCCTGGTTTTGATGGACTACCAAGTAGTTTTTTCCGTCAACACTGGGACACTGTTGGAGAAGATGTTATTTATCTATGCCTTAATTTACTAAATGGCACTACTGATATGTCCTTGGTCAATAAAACTATACTGGTTCTAATTCCCAAAATCCAAGACCCAACTACCATGAAACAACTAAGACCAATCAGTCTTTGCACTGTTCTTTATAAAATAGTTGCTAAAACCATTGTCAACAGAATGAAACAAACAATTCCCCTTTGTATTAGCCCTAATCAAGCAGCCTTCGTCCAGGGACGTAACATCTCTGATAACATCCTTGTTGCCCATGAAATTATTCACAATATCAATTCAGGGGCAACTAAATCCTCCCAAGGAGCTGCTCTTAAACTAGATATGGAAAAAGCTTTTGATAGAGATGAATGGTCTTTCTTAGCAAATGTTATGGAACACATGGGCTTCACATCTGATTGGATCTCCCTCATAATGCGATGCATCACCACAGTTTCTTTTTCAGTCAAAACTAATAACTCCTTCTCCCCTTTTTTTCAACCTCAACGTGGTTTACGCCAAGGTGACCCTCTTTCCCCTTTTCTCTTCCTATTCTGCACACAAGGGCTCTTTGCTTACCTATCTGCTGCCCAACAAACAAACATTCTTCCGGGGCTTGGTGCCTGCAAATATGGACCCAAAGTCAATCATCTACTCTTTGCTGATGACTGTATGGTCTTCATTAATAATACTACAACTGAAGCTACTCATCTCAAAAGAGCTCTGCAAACTTATGTTGCTGCTTCCGGTCAAGCAGTTAATTTTGAGAAATCAACAATCTTTCATAATCCTCGTACCCTATCCTCCACAAGAACTGCGATCAACAGTCTCCTGCAAGTACGTGAGGTATCTAACCCCGGTGTATACCTAGGTGTTCCTCTTCTCATTGGAAAGAACAAGACTGAATCATCAGGCTTTGTGCGTGATAAAGTTCATGACCGCCTTTCTAGCTGGGACAAGCATCACCTTTCTTTCAGTGGTCGAGAGATCTTGACTAAAGCAGTCCTCCAATCCCTACCTCAATATGTTATGTCTTGTTATCTTCTTCCACAAAACATTATTGACGATATGACTTCAGCTATCAGGCAATATTGGTGGACTGTCAAATCCAATAAAAAAGGATGGCATATGCTTCCATGGAATCATGTTTGTTTACCCAAGGCCGCTGGAGGTATGGGGTTTAAGGACTTACATGAGTTCAATGTTGCCCTCTTGGGTAAACAATTATGGAGACTCATTTGTGAACCAGATTCTTTATTAGGCCAAATATATCGTGCTAAATACTTTCCTTCTGGGAATATCCTCGATGCCTCCAGACCCATTCGAGGCTCCTTTGCATGGCAAGGTATGTATAATGCTCTACAACGTCTCTTTCCAGGCTTCCTATATCGTCCAGGTATTAACAGTAATATAAGAGTACACAAAGACATCTGGGGCGGTCCTTCCCCTATTACCCTTTCTGGGGATTACGAAATCTTGGATGAAGTCCATATTCGTTGCCGCGATTTCATGCTTCGTAATCAAACTGCTTGGGACCCTGTTAAGGTCCATCGTTATTTTAACCCAATCGATGCTGCTGCCATTCCCAGTATACCAATCATAAATGATCACCGTGACTCTATTCTTTGGTCTCCTAATGATTCGGGTATTTACTTGGTTCGCTCTGGTTATCTTTTCTTACAACGCTCTGCGTTTCCACAAACACCACCTACACGTTTTTGGAAATTTCAGTCCAAAGTCAAGGCCTTGCCTAAGGTCAAAACTTTTGGATGGCGTATGGCGTCTGATGCTCTACCGGTTGGCTCCAAAATGCAAGTTTTTTCACCAAATTCGGGGCCTTGTCCTATTTGTGGAGGCCACTCGGAGACCATTCTCCATGCTCTTCGTGATTGTGCAGGGGCTTCCGAAGCCCTTCAACTCTCTGGTATTCCCATAACTCTTTCTAGGAGTTCGGCTAATACCCCATTACAATGGTTGGAGGAAGCCGCCCATCTCCTATCCTCTGACAAGTTTGGACTTTTCCTCACTACTATTTGGAACGTTTGGAACAGACGTAATGACTGGGTTCATAATCACCATCTGCAACCATCATGGCTTACAGCCGTTAACTCCATTAGTTTACATAATGACTTCTGTAATGCCTCTTCTCCTTCCACCCCAACACCCTCTATCCTATCTCCTCCATGCTGGAACCCTCATCAACCTAACCATATAAAAATAAATGTAGATGGGGCTTTTAATCCCTTAACTCGTGCAACGGCTGTTGGCGCGGTTGCACGTGACTCTACAGGTACAGTTGTGGGTGGCCTTGCATTTCCGCTAGGTAGCTGTCTGGATGCAGTTACTTGTGAAGGTGAAAGCCTTCTTGCAGGAATCACCTTCGCCCGTTCTCAAGGATGGACTCGGATCTTGCTTGAAACTAATTGTGCTTCTATTGCAAATAGGATTAACAATCCAGGACTAGACCTTTCTACCTTGGGGCCTCTTCTTCATCAGATTCGAGAGTCTCTCCGTGATTTTGATTCAGCATCTGTTTCTTTTGTACGCCGTGAGGCAAATCATGTGGCCCATACTTTGGCTACTTATTCGCTTAGTTCTATGTCTTCCATGTCTTTTCTTTCTGATATTCCTCATTTTATCAATCATCTTGTAACAAATTTCTCTTGATATAATAAAACTTAGGCACTCTTTTCCCCTTTTTAGGGCCCTCTAGCTCTGCTTGAAGGACATTAGTAGGGGTTTTTAACGAGGCCTTTTCCTTCAAAAAAAAGTCCAACGTATCCATTTTACGGCCCATTTAGACCCGCTCGTCCGAAACCTCTACAAAAAGGACCGCAAAACAAGTTTTAATCAAAACTTACGAGTTCATATCGTTGATTACGAGCTTTTCAACACTATTGTATTGCAAAAATTCAATTTCTGTTCTTTTTACGCAGTTATAAGTTCAACGAGTCCATTTAAAGGCCCATTTGGACCCGCTCGTCCGAAACCTTTGGCATTACTTTCGCTCAATCCCAAGGATGGAGCCATTTGATTTTCGAGACAGACTGTGCTTCTCTTGCGAATAGGATCAATTCCCTGGGCCCAGATCTTTCTTCTATGGGTCCAATGATTCTGCAAGCTCATGCTGCTCTGGAGTATTTTTCTTCTGCACATGTTCAGTATGTATGCCGTGAGGCTATTATTGTTGCTCATACGTTGGCTACCCATGCCCTTAGGTCTACGACTTCTATGTCCTTTCGATCCATGTATCCTGATTGTATTCAAAACGTTGTTCTTTGCGAGGTTTCACCTCGTTATTTATAAATATATTTGGGTACTCTTTTCCCCTTTTAGGTTTCTCCGGGTCTTGTGTCTGGGGATATTAGAAGGGGTTTTTAACGAGGCCCGCTTTCTTAAAAAAAAAGTCCAACGGGTCCATTTTACGGCTCATTTAGACCCGCTCGTCCGAAACCTCTACAAAAAGGACCGCAAAACAAGTTTTAATCAAAACTTAAGAGTTCATATCTTTGATTACGAGCTTTTCAACACTAT
Source organism: Hibiscus trionum (assembly GCA_030270665.1). Taxonomy (NCBI): domain Eukaryota; kingdom Viridiplantae; phylum Streptophyta; class Magnoliopsida; order Malvales; family Malvaceae; genus Hibiscus; species Hibiscus trionum. The sequence continues at coordinate 41,806,612 of BSYR01000002.1, read as the reverse complement.
TGTATTGCAAAAATTCAATTTTTGTTGTTTTTACGCAGTTATAAGTTCAACGGGTCCATTTTAAGGCCCATTTAGACCCGCTCGTCCGAAACCTCTACAAAAAGGACCGAAAAACAAGTTTTGATCCAATTTTACGAGTTCATATAATTGATTACGAGCTTTTCAACAAGATTATATTGCAAAAACTAAAATTCGGTATTTTTGACTCAGTTAAAAGTCCAACGGGTCCATTCTACAGCCCATTTAGACCCGCTCGCCCGAAACCTTTTCCAAAATGACTGAAAACAGGTTTTAATCAAATTTTAGGAGTTCATATAATTGATTACGATCTTTTCAACACGATTAAATTGCAAAAATTAATTTTTTTTTTACTTTTTACTCAGTTAAAAGTCCAAGTGGTCCATTTTACGGCCCATTTAGACCCGCTCGCCCGAAACCTCTTCAAAAATGACTGAAAAACAAGTTTTAATCAAAATTTAGGAGTTCATATAACTGATTACGATCTTTTCAACATGATTGTATTGCAAAAATTCAATTTTTGTTCTTTTTACGCAGTTATAAGTTCAAGGGGTCCATTTTAAGGCCCATTTAGACCCGCTCGTCCGAAACCTCTTCAAAAATGACTGAAAAACAAGTTTTGATCAAATTTTAGGAGTTCATATAATTGATTACGAGCTTTTCAACAAGATTATATTGCAAAAACTCAAATTCGGTATTTTTTACTCAGTTAAAAGTCCAACGGGTCCATTTAGACCCGCTCGCCCGAAACCTCTTCAAAAATGACTGAAAAACAAGTTTTAATCAAAATTTAGGAGTTCATATAATTGATTACGATCTTTTCAACACGATTATATTGCAAAAACTCAATTTTTGTACTTTTACTCAGTTAAAAGTCCAACGGGTCCATTTTACGGCCCATTTAGACCAGCTCGTCCGAAACCTCTACAAAAAGGACTGCAAAACAAGTTTTAATCAAAACTTAAGAGTTCATATCGTGGATTATGAGCTTTTCAACACAATTATATCACAAAAACTTAATTTTTGTACTTTTTACTCAGTTAAAAGTCCAACGGGTCCATTTTACGGCTCATTTAGACCCGCTCGTCCGAAACCTCTACAAAAAGGACCGCAAAACAAATTTTAATCAAATCTTAAGAGTTCATATCGTTGATTACGAGCCTTTCAACACTATTGTATTGCAAAAATTCAATTACTGTTGTTTTTACGCAGTTGTAAGTTCAACGGGTCCATTTTAAGGCCCATTTAGACCCACTCGTCCGAAACATCTACAAAAAGGACCGAAAAACAAGTTTTGATCCAATTTTATGAGTTCATATAATTGATTACGAGCTTTTTAACAAGATTATATTGCAAAAACTCAAATTTGGTATTTTTTACTCAGTTAAAAGTCCAACGGCTCCATTTTACGGCCCATTTAGACCCGCTCCCCCGAAACCTCTTCAAAAATGACTGAAAAACAAGTTTTAATCAAATTTTAGGAGTTCATATAATTGACTACGATCTTTTCAACACGATTATATTGCAAAAACTCATTTTTTGTATTTTTTTACTCAGTTAAAAGTCCAACGGGTCCATTTTACGGCCCATTTAGACCCCCTCGTCCGAAACCTCTACAAAAAGGACCGCAAAACAAGTTTTAATCAAAACTTAAGAGTTCTTATCGTTGATTACGAGCTTTTCAACACTATTGTATTGCAAAAATTCAATTTCTGTTGTTTTTTTACGCAGTTATAAGTTAAACGGGTCCATTTTAAGGCCCATTTAGACCCGCTCGTCCGAAACCTCCACAAAAAGGACCGAAAAACAAGTTTTGATCCAATTTTACGAGTTCATATAATTGATTACGAGCTTTTAAACAAGATTATATTGCAAAAACTTAAATTCGGTATTTTTTACTTAGTTAAAAGTCCAACGGGTCCATTTTACGGCTCATTATGACCCGCCCGAAAGCTCTTCAAAAATGACTGAAGGACAAGTTTTAATCAAATTTTAGGAGTTCATATAATTGATTACGATCTTTTCAACACGATTATATTGCAAAAACTCAATTTTTGTACTTTTAACTCAGTTAAAAGTCCAACGGGTCCATTTTACGGCCCATTTAGACCCGCTCGTCCGAAACCTCTACAAAAAGGACCGCAAAAAAGTTTTAATCAAAACTTAAGAGTTCATATCGTTGATTACGAGCTTTTCAACACTATTGTATTGTAAAAATTCAATTTATGTTCTTTTAACGCAGTTATAAGTTCAACGGGTCCATTTTAAGGCTCATTTAGACCCGCTCGTCCGAAACCACTACAAAAAGGACCGAAAAACAAGTTTTGATCCAATTTTAGGAGTTCATATAATTGATTACGAGCTTTTCAACAAGATTATATTGCAAAAAGTCAATTTCTGTATTTTTTACTCAATTAAAAGTCCAACGGGTCCATTTTACGGCCCATTTAGACCCGCCTGTCCGAAACCTCTTTAAAAAGGACCGCAAAACAAGTTTTAACCAAAACTTAAGAGTTCATATCGTTGATTACGAGCTTTTCAACACTATTTTATTGCAAAAATTCAATTACTGTTGTTTTTACGCAGTTGTAAGTTCAACGGGTCCATTTTAAGGCCCATTTAGACCCACTCGTCCGAAACATCTACAAAAAGGACCGAAAAACAAGTTTTGATCCAATTTTATGAGTTCATATAATTGATTACGAGCTTTTTAACAAGATTATATTGCAAAAACTCAAATTTGGTATTTTTTACTCAGTTAAAAGTCCAACGGCTCCATTTTACGGCCCATTTAGACCCGCTCCCCCGAAACCTCTTCAAAAATGACTGAAAAACAAGTTTTAATCAAATTTTAGGAGTTCATATAATTGACTACGATCTTTTCAACACGATTATATTGCAAAAACTCATTTTTTGTATTTTTTACTCAGTTAAAAGTCCAACGGGTCCATTTTACGGCCCATTTAGACCCCCTCGTCCGAAACCTCTACAAAAAGGACCGCAAAACAAGTTTTAATCAAAACTTAAGAGTTCTTATCGTTGATTACGAGCTTTTCAACACTATTGTATTGCAAAAATTCAATTTCTGTTGTTTTTTTACGCAGTTATAAGTTAAACGGGTCCATTTTAAGGCCCATTTAGACCCGCTCGTCCGAAACCTCTACAAAAAGGACCGAAAAACAAGATTTGATCCAATTATACGAGTTCATATAATTGATTACGAGCTTTTAAACAAGATTATATTGCAAAAACTCAAATTCGGTATTTTTTACTTAGTTAAAAGTCCAACGGGTCCATTTTACGGCTCATTATGACCCGCCCGAAAGCTCTTCAAAAATGACTGAAGGACAAGTTTTAATCAAATTTTAGGAGTTCATATAATTGATTACGATCTTTTCAACACGATTATATTGCAAAAACTCAATTTTTGTACTTTTTACTCAGTTAAAAGTCCAACGGGTCCATTTTACGGCCCATTTAGACCCGCTCGTCCGAAACCTCTACAAAAAGGACCGCAAAAAAGTTTTAATCAAAACTTAAGAGTTCATATCATTGATTACGAGCTTTTCAACACTATTGTATTGTAAAAATTCAATTTATGTTCTTTTAACGCAGTTATAAGTTCAACGGGTCCATTTTAAGGCTCATTTAGACCCGCTCGTCAGAAACCACTACAAAAAGGACCGAAAAACAAGTTTTGATCCAATTTTAGGAGTTCATATAATTGATTACGAGCTTTTCAACAAGATTATATTGCAAAAAGTCCATTTCTGTATTTTTTACTCAATTAAAAGTCCAACGGGTCCATTTTACGGCCCATTTAGACCCGCCTGTCCGAAACCTCTTTAAAAAGGACCGCAAAACAAGTTTTAATCAAAACTTAAGAGTTCATATCGTTGATTACGAGCTTTTCAACACTATTTTATTGCAAAAATTCAATTTCTGTTGTTTTTACGCAGTTATAAGTTCAACGGGTCCATTTTTAGGCCCATTTAGACCCGCTCGTCCGAAACCTCTACAAAAAGGACTGAAAAACAAGTTTTGATCCAATTTTACGAGTTCATATAATTAATTACGAGCTTTTCAACAAGATTATATTGCAAAAACTCAAATTCGGTATTTTTTACTCAGTTAAAAGTCCAACGGGTCCATTTTACGGCCCATTTAGACCCGCTCGCCTGAAACCTCTTCAAAAATGACTGAAAACAAGTTTTAATCAAATTTTAGGAGTTCATATAATTGATTACGATATTTTCAACACGATTATATTGCAAAAACTTAACTTTTGTACTTTTTACTCAGTTAAAAGTCCAACGAGTCCATTTTACGGCTCATTTTGACCCGCTCGTCCGAAACCTCTTCAAAAAGGACCGCAAAACAAGTTTTAATCAAAACTTAAGAGTTCATATCTTTGATTAAGAGCTTCTCAACACTATTGTATTGCAAAAATTCAATTTATGTTCTTTTTACGCAGTTATAAGTTCAACGGGTCCATTTAAGGCCCATTTAGATCAGCTCGTCCGAAACCTCTTCAAAAATGACTAAAAAACAAGTTTTGATCAAATTTTAGGAGTTCATATAATTGATTACGAGCTTTTCAACAAGATTATATTGCAAAAACTCAAATTCGGTACTTTTTACTCGGTTTGAATTCCAACAGGTCCATTTTAGGGCCCATTTAGACCCGCTCGCCCGAAACCTCTTCAAAAATGACTGAAAAACAAGTTTTAATCAAATTTTAGGAGTTCATATAATTTATTACGATCGTTTCAACACGATTATATTGCAAAAACTCAATTTCTATATTTTTTACTCAGTTAAAAGTCCAACGAGTTCATTGTACAGCCCATTTAGACCCGCTCGCCTGAAACCTCTTCAAAAATGACTGAAAACAAGTTTTAATCAAATTTTAGGAGTTCATATAATTGATTACGATATTTTCAACACGATTATATTGCAAAAACTTAACTTTTGTACTTTTTACTCAGTTAAAAGTCCAACGAGTCCATTTTACGGCTCATTTTGACCCGCTCGTCCGAAACCTCTTCAAAAAGGACCGCAAAACAAGTTTTAATCAAAACTTAAGAGTTCATATCTTTGATTAAGAGCTTCTCAACACTATTGTATTGCAAAAATTCAATTTATGTTCTTTTTACGCAGTTATAAGTTCAACGGGTCCATTTAAGGCCCATTTAGACCCAAATTCGGTGATTTTTACGCAGTTATAAGTTCAACGAGTCCATTTTAAGGCCCATTTAGACCCGCTCGTCCGAAACCTCTACAAAAATGACCGAAAAACAAGTTTTGATCCAATTTTACGAGTTCATATAATTGATTACGAGCTTTTCAACAAGATTATATTGCAAAAAACTCAAATTCGGTATTTTTTACTCAGTTAAAAGTCCAACGGGTCCATTTTGCGGCCCATTTAGACCCGCTCACCCGAAACCTCTTTCAAAAAATGACTAAAAAACAGGTTTTAATCAAATTTTAGGAGTTCATATAATTGATTACGATCTTTTAAACATGATTATATTGCAAAAACTTAATTTTTGTGCTTTTTACTAAGTTAAAAGTCCAACGGCTCCATTTTACGGCCCATTTAGACCCGCTCGTCCGAAACCTCTACAAAAAGGACCGCAAAACAAGTTTTAATCAAAACTTAAGAGATCATATCGTTGATTACGAGATTTTCAACACTATTGTATTGCAAAAATTCAATTTCTGTTGTTTTTACGCATTTATAAGTTCAACGGGTCCATTTTAAGGCCCATTTAGACCCGCTCGTCCGAAACCTCTACAAAAAGGACCGAAAAACAAGTTTTGATCCAATTTTAGGAGTTCATATAATTGATTACGAGCTTTTCAACAAGATTATATTGCAAAAAATGAAATTCGATATTTTTATACTCAGTTAAAAGTCCAACGGGTCCATTTTAAGGCCCATTTAGACCCGCTCGCCCGAAACCTCTTCGAAAATGACTGAAAAACAAGTTTTAATCAAATTTTAAGAGTTCATATAATTGATTACGATCTTTTAAACACGATTATATTGCAAAAACTCAAATTTTGTACTTTTTACTCAGTTAAAAGTCCAACGGGTCCATTTTACGGCCCATTTAGACCCGCTCGTCCGAAACCTCTACAAAAAGGACCGCAAAACAAGTTTTAATCAAAACTTAAGAGTTTATATCGTTGATTACGAACTTTTCAACACTACTGTATTGCAAAAATTCAATTTCTGTTGTTTTTACGCAGTTATAAGTTCAACGGGTCCATTTTAAGGCCCATTTAGACCCGCTCGTCCGAAACCTCTACAAAAAGGACCGAAAAACAAGTTTTGATCCAATTTTACGAGTTCATATAATTGATTACGAGCTTTTCAACAAGATTATATTGCAAAAAGTTCATTTATGTATTTTTTACTCAGTTAAAAGTCCAACGGGTCCATTTTACGGCCCATTTAGACCCGCTCGCCCGAAACCTCTTCAAAAATGACTGAAAAACAAGGTTTAATCAAATTTTAGGAGTTCATATAATTGATTACGATCTTTTCAACATGATTATATTGCAAAAACTCAATTTATGTACTTTTTACTCAGTTAAAAGTCCAACGGGTCCATTTTACGGCCCATTTAGACCCGCTCGTCCGAAACCTCTACAAAAAGGACCGCAAAAAAGTTTTAATCAAAACTTAAGAGTTCATATCGTTGATTACGAGCTTTTCAACACTATTGTATTGCAAAAATTCAATTTCTATTCTTTTTACGCAGTTATAAGTTCAACGGGTCCATTTTAAGGCTCATTTAGACCCGCTGGTCCGAAACCACTACAAAAAGGACCGAAAAACAAGTTTTGATCCAATTTTAGGAGTTCATATAATTGATTACGAGCTTTTCAAGAAGATTATATTGCAAAAAGTCCATTTCTGTATTTTTTACTCAGTTAAAAGTCCAACGGGTCCATTTTACGGCCCATTTAGACCCGCTCGTCCGAAACCTCTATAAAAAGGACCATAAAACAAGTTTTAATCAAAACTTAAGAGTTCATATCATTGATTACGAGCTTTTGAATACTATTGTATTGCAAAAATTCAATTTATGTTCTTTTTACGCAGTTATAAGTTCAACGGGTCCATTTTAAGGCTCATTTAGACCCGCTCGCCCGAAACCTTTTCAAAAATGACTGAAAGACAAGTTTTAATCAAATTTTAGGAGTTCATATAATTGATTATGAGCTTTTCAACAAGATTATATTGCAAAAACTCAAATTCAGTATTTTTTACTTAGTTAAAAGTCCAACGGGTCCATTTTACGGCCCATTTAGACCCGCTCGCCCGAAACCTCTTTCAAAAATGATTGAAAACCATGTTTTAATAAAATTTTAGGAGTTCATATAACTAATTACGATCTTTTCAACACGATTGTGTTGCAAAAATTCAATTTCCATTATTTTTACGCAGTTATAAGTTCAACGGGTCCATTTTAAGGCTCATTTAGACCCGCTCGTCCGAAACATCTACAAAAAGGACCGCAAAACATGTAAGAGTTCATATCGTTGATTACGAGCTTTTCAACACTATTGGATTGCAAAAATTCAATTTATGTTATTTTTACACAATTATAAGTTCAACGAGTCCATTTCAAGGCCCATTTAGACTCGCTCGCCCGAAACCTCTACAAAAAGGACCAAAAAAAAGTTTGATCAAATTTTAGGAGTTCATATAATTGATTACGAGCTTTTCAACAAGATTATATTGCAAAAAGTCAATTTCGGTATTTTTTACTAAGTTAAAAGTCCAACGGGTCCATTTTACGGCCCATTTAGACCCGCTCGCCCGAAACCTCTACAAAAAGGACCGTAAAACAAGTTTTAATCAAAACTTAAGAGTTCATATCGTTGATTATGAGCTTTTCAACACTATTGTATTGCAAAAATTCAATTTCTGTTCTTTTTACGCAGTTATAAGTTCAAAGGGTCCATTTTAGGGCCCATTTAGACCCGCTCGCCCGAAACCTCTACAAAAAGGACCGAAAAACAAGTTTTGATCAAATTTTAGGAGTTCATATAATTGATTACGAGCTTTTCAACACTATTTTATTGCAAAAATTCAATTTATGTTCTTTTTACGCAGTTATAAGTTCAACGGGTCCATTTTAAGGCCCATTTAGACCCGCTCGCTCGAAGCCTCTACAAAAAGGACCGAAAAACAAGTTTTGATCAAATTTTAGGAGTTCTTATAATTGATTACGATCTTTTCAACAAGATTACATTGCAAAAACTCAAATTCAGTATTTTTTACTCAGTTAAAAGTCCAACGGGTCTATTTTACGGCTCATTTAGACCCGCTCGTCCGAAACCTCTACAAAAAGGACCGCAAAACAAGTTTTAATCAAAACTTAAGAGTTCATATTGTTGATTACGAGCTTTATAACACTATTGAATTGCAAAAATTCAATTTATGTTCTTTTTACAAAACGATAAGTTCAACGAGTCCATTTCAAGGCCCATTTAGACCCGCTCGCCCGAAACCTCTTCAAAAAGGACCGAAAAACATGTTTTAATCAAATTTTAGGATTCATATCATTGATTACGATCTTTTCAACACGATTATATTGCAAAAACTCAAGTTTTGTACTTTTTACTGAGTTAAAAGTCCAACGGGTACTTAGTTAAAATTCCAACGGATAACGGGTGTGGGATGGGGTCTCTCGAAATTCTCTCAACTCTCTCGGGTCACTTTTGCGGGTTTTGTGTGTTTTTTTTCTTTTTCCCCTTTTTGTTTCTTTTCTCCACCGCATATCCCTTTCCCTTTCATTCTTCTTACCCTAGCTTTCTTCCTTCTTTGCTTCTCTCTGCCGCCGCCAATATCACCAACACGCCGCCCGCCACCGCTTCTTTCCCCTCACCAGCCGGCGTTTACATCCACCACAAGACCCAGGTTTTACAAGGTAATGGTAAGATAAGACCCCATCCCAGCCCAACCCCGTTTTCCCTGTTTTCAGTTCGAGTATTTTATATATTGATTTCAATTTTTTTTCCTTTCTTGTTTTTTTTACTCACAATCTTGGTTTGTGTTTGTCTTGCGAGATGTTCTCACCCTCGGAATCTCACCGTTGTTTTCCCCCTGTGCAACACCAAGGCCTCCACAGCCGGCGGAGTGATACACCATGTTTGTTTCATCCGCTTTCCACCATTGCTGCTATGGCCAATCCAGCCTTTTTTCCGGCCACCATAATTATATTTTTTTATTCTTTTAATTTCTTTTTTATTTCCCCTTTCCGATCTAATGTTTGGCCTCTCTTTTGCAAGGTCTTTTCTTTTCGGGTTAGGGCTTCTGACGTACCATATCCGAATGGCCTCCACCATTCACCAAATTTTTTCTTTGGTTTATATCTATTATTTCTGGTTTTTCTTTTCCTTTTTCATATTGTATTGTATATTTCTCTTATGTCCCTTATCTACTTTCTTCTTTGGATTTTTTTGACAGCGGTCTGCTTGTTCCCAGTCACAGCCGTGGCGATTTTGGCTTTAGGGCTATATCGGTTGTCCAATCAGGAGATCTGCCCTTCTCCGTCGGGCTTCCGGCAGATCTGTTTCAAGCTTCAGCCTCCGATGTCCAACGATATAGATTCCCCCTCGATATTTCTTCCTTTTTTCATCAGTGTTTATTTGATTTCTATGTTTTACTTATCTCTGTGGTGTTATGTCCTACCTTTTAATTTCGTTAATTTTTATTTCAATTCCCTATTCTATTCCTTTATGAGGCACCATCTCTTTATTTGTTATTTGTTTTGGTTTAATCATATATTCTGTTTATTTTGGTTTATTCCCCTGCCATGGCTGCCTCTTTCGAATATGTCTTTAATTTTCGTATGGCTATATCTGCTCATAATTTCTTCCCATTGTCTTGCAATCATTCGTTGTATTCCATACACATGTAATTGTTCTTTTCTTTACTTGATTCCTTTATCTGTTCTCTGCTTATTATTTTTCCTACTTTGTTCTTTAACTTTCAATTTTGCTGATCATCTTATATTATGCTGTTTTCTTTACCACATACCTTTCAATTTCACGTCATCCTTGGATCTAGTATCTTTGTATATTTGGTTTGTTGTCCAACTTCAACCTATGGATTCTTTCTGTCAATTATATCATTTACTTATCTTATATTTTCTTACCACCATCCTCCAATTGAGGAACTATCGATCCCTTCTAAGGGAAATATATTCGAACCACCTTATGGTATTCACCATTAAGTTTTACAATCTGCCCATTTGGGCCTTCACTGATTTCTTCACCTTGAATTTCTTTTATTGTACATACAAGTATTATATTTGCTTCCATTTCGTTAAAATAGCAATAATGCTCCATGTCCATCTTCTGTTAATTGTTAATAATATAATCTACTTTCAAATGTCCTCCATCTCTCCATATTATATTTTGGGATTATTCTGTTTTAACATATTGAACGATATATTATCCCTTTCTTCTTTCATGGTTTCTTTTATCATTTCTTACAATGGTTTTCTTATTTTTTTACTCTATTATTTGCATTCTCTTCTTTCATTTATTTGCTTTCCTTTTCCATAACCCGAGGACCCGTCCTATCTTTTGTAAATTTACACCTGCTTTTGTTATAGTACTTATTAGTAACCCTGATCATACTAAAATTCTCTTGGCTCTAACTCTTTTTATTTCTGTTTTGCATGTGCCTTCCACCTCATGCAACGGCGGCAACCAACGAGGGCTTCATCAATTCTCCATTTGCGGAACCTTCAGTGATCAAGCCATCCTAAATTTTACTTTTATTGCTTTATCTTTGTACTATTCTATCGCCCCCTTTTCTTTGCTCTGTTGGTATGTCTTAAATTTCTCTGCCCCCCTTCTCCTTCTAATCCCGGTTTGTAATTATTTTCCTTTTTATGCTCTCTTGCTTCTCTTTTATATTCTTGCATGCTTTTATTTTTTCCTTCCTTATATGTGGTTATTCTCTGTTATTATTTATCTTCTTATATGCTTCTATCTTAGTAGGCTTTACGTTTTCTTCTTTGGTTTTCCTAATATTCACTATGCTTGCTCTCTATGTTTTCTTTTCTCGCTTCATGTTTGTCCCTTTAAATCCTTTTACTTTCTCTTTTGTTATATCTTTTTTTCCTTTATTTCTTCTCCTATATCCATATTGCTTATTGTTAGTGTTTTATTTATAATTTATTATTCTCTTTTCACATTATCCATCCTATCAAAAAATGCTCTTTTAATACTATCTATATGCCATCCAACTACTGCATATTACTACACCTCTTCAGGTGCTTTCCTACCATCCCCTTTTGGGGAAATCAATTCGATCACCTTTAAGGTGAATACATTTAATCAAAAACAAGACTGGTTGAAAAAAGTTACAAAAGAATTTACTATTTTCCGCCCTATTAATTTACTCTATATATACAGAACATATTATAATTTTTTTGCTCGATTAAACGTCCATATGATCAAAGTACCAATCATATCCTTCTACCAATCTCTTGTCATCCTATGGGGTTGCCTATATCATTTCTTTATTAAGCACACTTCTACTATCCTTCCATACTCTCCCCACTATTTCCATAATTTTACTATGAATCCCTCCATATCTCCAATTTACTACCCGCCTCTTCTTAATTACTTTATCAAATTATTTTTTCCCCTTTCTTTCCTTTTCCAACTCACAAACACAAAAATATTAAAGCTACAGCTAATTGCTATACTCTTAAAATCATTATTAAAATACTACAATATTCTAACTATAACCCTCACAATTTTTCATTATATTTATTCTAATTTATTTCTATTAAATTCACATTACTTGCCTTTTAGTGTCAATTTATTACCAAATCATCTCCTCCAATTACCATTTTCCATAAATAACCGATATCAATCTAACTTTATTCTATCTTTATTCTCTATTGTCAACTGTTTTATATATTCTTCATTAATTTCATATATTACCATATCTCCTTTTCATTTCTTGCCTTTCATTGTAAATTTATGTCTAAATTATCTCTTTCCTTTATTTACTCTCTCTATTCAATTTAGTTACCATAATCAAAGCTCTTTCTTTCCTTTTCCCAACCCATATCAATCTAACTTTATTCTATCTTTATTCTCTATTGTCAACTGTTTTATATATCCTTCATTAATTTCAAATATTTCCATATCTCCTTTCCATTTCTTGCCTTTCATTGTAAATTTATTTTTAAATTATCTCTTTCCTTTATTTACTCTCTCTACTCAATTTAGTTACCATAATCAAAGTACTCTCTTTCCTTTTTACACCCAACACTACCTTAAATCTTACCTATTTCTAAGCTCTAAGTTAAATCTTCTTCTATATTTCTCCCTTTCTAAATTTATCCCACGTATCTCACTTCCAATCTTTTGGAATATTATCAATCTGCATTCCTTTTTTAACTCATTCCATTATTTGTTTCCCATTCATAACTCTTCTTCTACCAATTCTCTTACTTATAAGACTCCACCTCCCTTTAGTTCCACCTTTCCCACTCGCAATTCTTCATCCTGTTCTATTCGGAATTACACCAATTACTACCAAATGGCATCCTCTTCTTCTCTCCCCCAATTCACCGATTTGGACCTAACAAACGAGGAAGCCAATACTATCTATACCCCTGATTTCGACTTTTTTGAAGAAGATCCTAAGACCATCCTGATTGGCAAGTTCATATCATCAAAGCCAATAGACGACTGGACCGTCCTCTCAGTTTTTGAAGGCATATGGAAGAAAAATCATCTTAAATCAATCTCTATTATTAGAGACTCCTTTTTCCGTATCGAATTTGCCACTATAAGCGACAAAGCTGATGTGTTTGAGAGAGGCCCGTGGCTTCACAAAGACGAATGGATGGCCCTAGCTGACTATACACCTGGTAAAAGCATGGACGAGTATTCTTTCAATCCCATGAGGATTTGGTTTCGTATTCACTCCTTGCCCAAACCTTTTTTGGAGGATCATGACAGAGCTCACCTTATGGGACAGTCACTTGGTGCCATGGTCGGCACTGTATTACGTACTGATACTCGCAAAGAACGAGGGAACATGACTGAATTCCTACGAGTGGAAATTCTTCTGGACATATCCAAACCGATCCGACGATTTCTCCTCATCGGGAAAGTTCCACGAACCACTTCCTGCCGTCTACAATATGAACGTCTCCCCCTACTCCGTCAGGGATGTGGCCTCATTAGCCACACTTTCGACCATTGCCCTTCTAAGGCTACGATTGATCCAACAAAGCTCCAATATGGTGAATGGCTCCGCTGGCTTCCCCCGCGTCGCCGTGACCAGGGACCACGTGGCCGTATTCGCATTGTTGAGCATTCCACTTCTACTGACTGCAAACCACCATTAGGTATCTTAAATTTTTTTTAAATATATCTATCTGATTTTCTGCCTTTCTCCTTTATTATATTATAAATTGTTATTATATACAGCTCCTTTGGACAAGGGCAAAAATGTTTATTCCTCTGCTAATGTTGAACCAAACCCACCGTTAGGTACCATACAACATTTACTTTGGTTTCTCCTTATTAATCACTCCCCCCTATGTTGCTTTATTGATTCCCTTTCCTTATCAGATACTATGGACAAAGGGAAAGCTCCTGTCACTTCTGCACAAGATTCAGGTCTAAATTCTATTAAAAACATCATGTTTCTTTCTTACATAGTTTCAAACAATTAAATCTTATTTCCTCTTTTACTAATTTTATAGGGAACCTCAATGAAGGGGATGTTGCGTCCTTTGCAGATCTCCCTATTGAGGAAAACAATAACAATGATGAGGTGGTGGGGGAGGAATCCTCGGATTTGCCTCCTACAAATACTGATCCCCAGCAGCACCCAAGAGCGCCACTGCATTCAAGAGTCATTTCTCCTCAACCCCTGAACACCATTTACCCTGTTCAAATTGATCTGGACGGTCAAGATGATAGAGTGCCAAACTCTACTGCTCAGCAAGTTAGGAAACTAGATGAACAACTCAGTAAGCCATTCCTCCAAACCGGTATCTCATTTTTTGATGATTTTGATTCGTGGCTACTTAAGCATTACCCCAATATTGCAGCTTCTGCTCTGGCCCCTATTCCCATTCCTCCGAACCGAGGTACTAAGAGACGTTCCCCCATCCATGTGGTCCTGCAGCCCAAAAAGTCTAGACCTTCTCCTTCGCCTACTTCGAAAGCTGGGATGAGCAGCGGAAAAAACTCTCCGGCGGCGGCTGATGCACAGCCCCGCCGAGGGAAATGATCATTTTATGTTGGAACTGCCAGGGCTTAGGTAAGGTCCAGGCAGTTCAACATCTCCAGCATTATGTTATGCTTCATAAACCTGATTTACTTTTTTTATGCGAAACTAAACTCAAAAATACGGCTTATAGCCGTCTTGGTGATTTGCTAAGGATGGCCCTAGCTTTTTCTGTTGATTTTTCTTATAATTGCTTTGGACTTGCTTTATTTACTCTGAATAATAATAATATTGATTTGCTTGCTTACTCGGATCGCTTTATTCATACGTATGTTAAATGCAACTCTTCTTCGTTCTATTTCACTGGTATTCATGGTTTTTCTGAAACATGTAACAAACCTAAAACTTGGGAACTAATTGATTCACTCAACACTAACGATGGTCAACCTTGGCTCATCGGTGGTGAATTTAACGAAACCCTATCTGATAATGAAAAACAAGGAGGTTGCCGACGGCCCAGATCTCAAATTAATAATTTCCGCAATTGTCTTTCTCGTAATAATCTTTTTGATTGCAAACCTACAATGGGGTGGTTCACCTGGTCCAAAACGGGGCCCAAAACCCCTACTTTATTTGAGCGTCTAGATCGTTTTGTTGGGAATATGGCATGGAAAGCTTCCTTTCCTAATTATAACATCATCTCAGACTTTGAAGCGAAATCAGATCATTGTTTTCTACTATTAAATACGGAGCCTCCTCCCCCAACAAATCACCGTCCCCCACCAACCACGTTCAGATTCGAAAATTGCTGGGCTTCCAATGATGAAGGTATTGCTGTTGTAAAACAAACTTGGTCATCCACCAAAGGTAATATTTTGGATAAAATTAAAGCCGTTGGCTCCTGCCTAGGAGACTGGCAATCCCAACAAAGATTTAAGACCAATGGACGTATCAACTTCCTCACTAAGAAAATTAATAAACTATTACAACGACCTCTTTCAACTTCTGCCGAAAAAAGATATATCTCTGCCAAAACCGATCTCCATAAACTTCTTGAGGTGCAAGAAGCATATTGGGCACAACGTTCTCGTAATCTATGGCTTTCCCAAGGGGATAAAAATACCCGTTTCTTTCATGCCCGAGCTTCCAATAGGAAGAAAAAGAACACAATCTCAGGTCTTTTAGACTCCAACAATGTTTGGCGCACAGATGATTCTGACCTTATGGAAATTGCTTCCTCATATTTCCATAATCTTTTTTCTTCCTCCAACCCTCACTTTTCTGACCAAATTCTCTCAAAAATCACTCCTACTATTACGACTGCTATGAATGAGTCCCTTTCCAAGGAATTCACTCTAGAAGAAATTATCACCGCTTTTCGCGACATCGATCCTAGGAAAGCCCCGGGTATTGATGGCTTACCAAGCGGATTTTTTCGTCAACATTGGGATACTGTAGGGCCAGATATTATAACACTCTGCCTTAATCTTCTTAAAGGGTCAGCTGATATGACTTCAGTTAACCAAACTATTTTGGTACTCATACCTAAGATTAAGGATCCCACTACTATGAGGCATCTTAGGCCCATTAGTCTCTGTACGGTAATTTACAAAATCATTGCTAAAGTTTTAGTTAATCTAATGAAACATATCATTCCATTCTGTATCAGTTCAAATCAAGCTGCTTTTGTTCAGGGACGTAATATCACATATAACATTCTTATTGCTCACGAAATAATTCACTCAATTAATACTGGTACCTCTAAATCTTCTCGTGGAGCTGCCCTTAAACTTGATATGGAAAAGGCCTTTGATAGGGTCGAGTGGTCATTCCTCGAAAATGTTATGAACCGTATAGGGTTTGCCTCATCATGGGTCTCTCTTATCATGAGATGTATTTCTTCAATTTCCTTTACGGTTAAGGTCAACAATTCTTTTTCCCCTTTGTTTCGACCTCAAAGGGGTCTCCGCCAAGGTGACCCTTTATCTCATTTTCTTTTCCTATTTTGTACCCAAGGGCTTTCAGCTTTCTTGGTCGATGCTAAACAACAAGGCCTACTCCCAGGATTAGGGGCTTGTAAGCATGGTCCCAAGGTTAACCACCTCTTATTTGCTGATGATTGCATAGTTTTCCTTAACTCAAATCCCGATGAAGCTGCACACCTTAAGTTGGCCCTCCAGACTTATGCTTCTGCCTCTGGGCAAGCAGTCAACTTTGATAAGTCTACTATCTTTTACAACCCCCGCACTCCTACTTCTACTCGTCAAGCTATTAATTCCTATCTTCAAGTACGTGAGGTCTCCAATCCTGGGGTCTATCTGGGGGTACCTCTTCTTATTGGTAAAAATAAGACCCTTGCTTTAGGGTTTATACGTGATAAAGTTCACGATAGATTATCCAACTGGGACAAAAAGCTTCTTTCCTTCAGTGGTAGGGAAATTTTTATTAAAGCCGTTTTACAATCTTTACCTCAATATGTTATGTCCTGTTATTTATTACCCCAAAATATTATTGATGATATGACATCTGCCATTCGTCGATATTGGTGGTCTGGGAAATCCAACAAGAAAGGTTGGCATATGCTCCCATGGGACCAGGTATGCTTGCCTAAATCTGTTGGTGGTATGGGCTTCCGGGATCTCAATAATTTTAACATTGCTCTTCTTGGCAAACAACTATGGCGCCTCATTTGTGAACCTGACTCCCTTTTGGGACAAATCTATAAATTCAAGTACTTCCCGTCAGGTAATATCCTTAATGCCTCTCGGCCTTCGCTAGGTTCATTTGCCTGGCAAGGTCTTTATAATGCTATGCAACACCTATTTGGTGGTTTCCTCTATCGTCCGGGTATTAATAGTAACACACACATCCATCATGATAATTGGGGAGGCTCCTCGATTGTTCACCTCTATGGGGACTATGAGCTATCGGAGGAAGTCCACATTCCTTGTCGAGATTTTATGATGCAGAACCAAGCTGCCTGGGACCCTGTCATAGTTCGTGCATACTTTACCGTGGATGATGCCAATTCCATTCTTTCTGTTCCTATCATTAATGAAACTCAATATACCATCCTCTGGAATCCCAATGATTCTGGTATCTATTCTGTCAGATCTGGCTATCTTTTTCTGCAACGACCCCCTGAGCCTAGACTTCGTCCCCCTCGATTTTGGAAATTTCTTGCCAAGCTCAAGGTTTTGCCTAAGGTTAAAACTTTCGGTTGGCGTCTGGGGGCAGGAGCCCTACCTGTTGGGGTTCGCCTTCAGCCTTTTGCTCCAGACTCTGGTCCATGCCCCATTTGTTACTCTGGTACTGAGTCGATTCTCTATGCCCTCCGAGACTGCTCTGGTGTCTCGGAAACTCTTAAATTGATTGGTCTTCCCTCTTCTTTTATCAACAGTTCCGCCTCTACGGGCCTCCAATGGCTTGAGGAAGGTGATTCCCTTCTTTCTCCTGATCTTTTTGGCCTCTTCTTGACTACCCTTTGGAATATTTGGAACAGGCGTAACGACTGGATCCATAATAAACATCTTCAACCCCCTTGGCTAATTGATGTCAACTCTATTAGTCTCCATAAGGACTACTCTAACTCTATTACTTCCACTACATCACCCATCCCCTCGGCATCTCCTCCCCGATGGAGGCATCCCCCTCGTGGTTTTATTAAAGTTAATGTGGATGGGGCTTTTGATCCTTCCACTCGTGCAGCGGCGGTTGGTGTTGTCGCTCGTGATGACACTGGGACAGTTGTCGGTGGCCTGGCTTTTCCGCTGGGCAGTTGTTCTGATGCTATTTCATCTGAAGGGAGAAGTCTTCTTGCCGGCATTACTTTTTCCCTATCTCAGGGATGTAGCCATTTGATTTTCGAGACAGACTGTGCTTCTCTAGCAAACAGGATCAACTCTCTTGGGCCAGATCTTTCTCCTTTGGGGCCGATGATTCTGCAGGCTCATACTGCTTTGGAGGATTTTTCTGTGGCACATGTTCAGTATATTCGCCGTGAGGCTAATTTTGTAGCTCATACGTTGCCTACCCATGCCCTTAGATCCATGTCTTCTTTGTCTTTTGGATCTATGTACCCTGGCTGTATCAAAAATATTGTACTTTGCGAGGTTTAACCTCGTTTTAATAATATATTCTGGGTACTCTTTTCCCCTTTTTAGGTTTCTCCAAGCCTTGTGCTTCGGGATTTTAGTAGGGGTTTTTAATGAGGCCCGTTTTTCTTCAAAAAAAAGTCCAACGGGTCCATTTTACGGCCCATTTAGACCCGCTCGTCCGAAACCTCTACAAAAAGGATCGTAAAACAAGTTTTAATCAAAACTTAAGAGTTCATATCGTTGATTATGAGCTTTTCAACACTATTGTATTGAAAAAATTCAATTTATGTTCTTTTTACGCAGTTATAAGTTCAACGGGTCAATTTTAAGGCCCATTTAGACTCGCTCGTCCGAAACCTCTACAAAAAGGACCGAAAAACAAGTTTTGATCCAATTTTAGGAGTTCATATAACTGATTACGAGCTTTTCAACAAGATTATATTGCAAAAACTCAAATTCGGTATTTTTTACTCAGTTAAAAGTCCAACGGGTCCATTTTACGGCCCATTTAGACCCGCTCGCCCGAAACCTCTTCAAAAATAACTGAAAAGAAAGTTTTAATCAAATTTTAGGACTTCATATCATTGATTACGATCTTTTAACACGATTATATTGCAAAAACTGAATTTTGTACTTTTTACTCAGTTAAAAGTCCAACGGGTCCATTTTATGGCCCATTTAGACCCGCTTGTCCAAAACCTCTACAAAAAAGACCGCAAAACAAGTTTTAATCAAAACATAAGAGTTCATATCGTTGATTACGAGATTTTGAACACTGTTGTATTGCAAAAATTCAATTTCTGTTCTTTTTACGCAGTTATAAGTTCAACAGGTCCATTTTAAGGCCCATTTAGACCCGATCGCCCGAAACCTCTACAAAAAGGACCGAAAAATAAGTTTTGATCCAATTTTAGGAGTTCATATAATTGATTACGAGATTTTCAACAAGATTATATTGCAAAAACTCAAATTCGGTATTTTTTACTCAGTTAAAAGTCCAACGGGTCCATTTTACGGCCCATTTAGACCCACCCGCGCGAAACCTCTTCAAAAATGACTGAAAAACAAGTTTTAATAAAATTTTAGGACTTCATATAATTGATTACGATCGTTTCAACAAAATTATATTGCAAAAACTCAATTTATGTACTTTTTACTCAGTTAAAAGTCCAACGGGTCCATTTTACGGCCCATTTAGACCCGCTCGTCCGAAACCTCAACAAAAAGAACCGCAAAACAAGTTTTAATCAAAACTTAAGAGTTCATATCGTTGATTACGAGCTTTTCAACACTATTGTATTGCAAAAATTCAATTTATGTTCTTTTTACGCAGTTATAAGTTCAACGGGTCCATTTTAAGGCCCATTTAGACCCGCTCGCCCGAAACCTCTACAAAAAGGACCGAAAAACAAGTTTTGATCAAATTTTAGGAGTTCATATAAATGATTACGAGCTTTTCAACACTATTGTATTGCAAAAATTCAATTCATGTTCTTTTTACGTAGTTATAAGTTCAACGGGTCCGTTTTAAGGCCCATTTAGACCCGCTCGCTCGAAACCTCTTCAAAAAGGACCGAAAAACAAGTGTTGATCAAATTTTAGGAGTTCATATAATTGATTACGAGCTTTTCAACAAGATTATATTGCAAAAACTCAAGTTCGGTATTTTTTACTCAGTTAAAAGTCTAACGGAACCATTTTACGGCCCATTTAGATCTGCTCGTCTGAAACCTCTACAAAAAGGACCGCAAAACAAGTTTAATCAAAACTTAAGAGTTCATATCGTTGATTACGAGCTTTTCAATACTATTGAATTGCAAAAATTCAATTTATGTTCTTTATACACAATTATAAGTTCAACGAGTCCATTTCAAGGCCCATTTAGTCCCGCTCTCCCGAAACCTCTTCAAAAAGGACCGAAAAACAAGTTTTGATCAAATTTTAGGAGTTCATATAATTTTTTACGAGCTTTCCAACAAGATTATATTGCAAAAAGTCAATTTCTGTATTTTTTACTCATTTAAAAGTCCAACGGGTCCATTTTACAGCCCATTTAGACCCGCTCGCCCGAAACCTCTTCAAAAATGATCGAAAAACAAGTTTTAATCAAATTTTAGGATTTCATATCATTGATTACGATCTTTTCAACACTATTATATTGCAAAAACTCAATTTTGTACATTTTACTCAGTTAAAAGTCCAACGGGTCCATTTTACGGCCCATTTAGACCCGCTCGTCCGAAACCTCTACAAAAAGGACCGCAAAACAAGTTTAAATCAAAACTTAAGAGTTCATATCATTGATTACGAGCTTTTCAACAGTATTGGATTGCCAAAATTCAATTTATGTTCTTTTTACACAATTATAAGTTCAACGAGTCCATTTCAAGGCCCATTTAGACCCGCTCGCCCGAAACCTCTACAAAAAGGACCGAAAAAATGTTTGATCAAATTTTAGGAGTTCATATAATTGATTACGATCTTTTCAACACGATTATATTGCAAAAACTCAATTTTTGTACTTTTTACTCAGTTAAATGTCAAACGGGTCCATTTTACGGCCCATTTAGACCCGCTCGTCCAAAACCTCTACAAAAAGGACCGCAAAACAAGTTTTAATCAACACTATTGTATTGCAAAAATTCAATTTCTGTTCTTTTTACGCAGTTATAAGTTCAACGGGTCCATTTTAAGGCCCATTTAGACCCGCTCGTCCGAAACCTCTACAAAAAGGACCGAAAATAAGTTTTGATCCAATTTTAGGAGTTCATATAATTGGTTACGAGCTTTTCAACAAGATTATATTGCAAAAACTCAAATTCGGTATTTTTTACTCAGTTAAAAGTGCAACGGGTCCATTTTACGGCCCATTTAGACCTGCTCGCCCGAAACCTCTTCAAAAATGACTAAAAAACAAGTTATAATCAAATTTTAGGAGTTCATATAATTGATTACGATCGTTTCAACAAAATTATATTGCAAAAACTCAATTTCTATATTTTTTACTTAGTTAAAAGTCCAACGGGTCCATTTTACGGCCCATTTAGACCCGCTCATGCGAAACCTCTACAAAAAGGACCGCAAAACAAGTTTTAATCAAAACTTAAGAGTTCATATCGTTGATTCCGAGCTTTTCAACACTATTGTATTGCAAAATTTCAATTTCTGTTCTTTTTACGCAGTTATAAGTTCAATAGGTCCATTTTAAGGCCCATTTAGACCCGCTCGTCCAAAATCTCTACAAAAAGGACCGAAAAATAAGTTTTGATCCAATTTTAGGAGTTCATATAATTGGTTACGAGCTTTTCAACAAGATTATATTGCAAAAACTCAAATTCGGTATTTTTTACTCAGTTAAAAGTGCAACGGGTCCATTTTACGGCCCATTTAGACCCGCTCGCCCGAAACCTCTTCAAAAATGACTAAAAAACAAGTTATAATCAAATTTTAGGAGTTCATATAATTGATTACGATCGTTTCAACACAATTATATTGCAAAAACTCAATTTCTATATTTTTTACTTAGTTAAAAGTCCAACGGGTCCATTTTACAGCCCATTTAGACCCGTTCGCCCGAAACCTCTTAAAAAATGACCGAAAAAAAGTTTTGATCAAATTTTAGGACTTCATATCGTTGATTCCGAGCTTTTCAACAAGATTATATTGCAAAAACTCAAATTCGGCATTTTTACTTTCATGATGCCACCATGGTCGAGCTACATGCCATCGTTGCGGGTATCATGTTGACCCGGGACAGAGGATGGGGCGAGGTGCTCATCGAGTCCGACTCGGCTACGGTGATCAACAAGCTCTCGCGCACTACTGATGATAACTCCCTTCTGGGGCCGCAAATTGCAGATACGAAGGCCTTGCTTAGGTCTTTTCCTTTGATCACCTTATCTTATGTACCTAGATCAGCCAATTTTGTGGCTCATAATTTAGCCGCTTGGGCTTTCCATTCTACTTCTTCTGTGTATTTTGATTCAGTTGTTCCTGACTGTATTAACGTTGATGTACTGGCTGACTCTCAGCCTTTTTCTTGTTATAATAATAACAGAGCTCAGGGCACTCTTTTCCCCTTAGGTTCATCTTGTGTCTCGGCACAAGGTGGTTAGAGGGGTTTTTAATGAGGCCCTTTTCTTCAAAAAAAAAAAGTCCAACGGTCCATTTTCACAGCCCATTTAGACCTGCTCGCCCGAAACCTTTTCAAAAATGACCGAAAAACAAGTTTTAATCAAATTTTAGGACTTCATATCATTGATTACGATCTTTTCAACACGATTATATTGCAAAAACTCAATTTATGTACTTTTTACTCAGTTAAAAGTCCAACGGGTCCATTTTACGGACCATTTAGACCCGCTCGTCCGAAACCTCTACAAAATGGACCATAAAACAAGTTTTAATCAAAATTTAAGAGTTCATATCGTTGATTACGAGCTTTTGAACACTGTTGTATCGAAAAAATTCAATGTCTGTTCTTTTTACGCAGTTATAAGTTCAACGGGTCCATTTTAAGGCCCATTTAGACTCGCTCGTCCGAAACCTCTACAAAAAGGACCGAAAAACAAGTTTTGATCCAATTTTAGGAGTTCATATAATTGATTACGAGCTTTTCAACAAGATTATATTGCAAAAACTCAAATCCAGTATTTTTTACTCAGTTAAAAGTCCAACGGGTCCATTTTACGGCCTATTTAGACCCGCTCTCCCGAAACCTCTTCAAAAATGACCGAAAAGAAAGTTTTAATCAAATTTTAGGACTTCATATCATTGATTACGATCTTTTCAACACGATTATATTGCAAAAACTCAATTTTGTACTTTTTACTAAGTTAAAAGTCCAACGGGTCCATTTTACGGCCCATTTAGACCCGCTCGTCCAAAACCTCTACAAAAGGACCGCAAAACAAGTTTTAATCAAAACTTAAGAGTTAATATCATTGATCACGAGCTTTTTAACACTATTGTATTGCAAAAATTCAATTTATGTTCTTTTTACGCAGTTATAAGTTCAACGGGTCCATTTTAAGGCCCATTTAGACCCGCTTGTCCGAAACCTCTACAAAAAGGACCGAAAAATAAGTTTTGATCCAATTTTAGGAGTTCATATAACTGATTACGAGCTTTTCAACAAGATTATATTGAAAAAATACAAATTCGGTATTTTTTACTTAGTTAAAAGTCCAACGGGTCCATTTTACGGCCCATTTAGACCCGCTCGTTCGAAACCTCTTCAAAAAGGAACGAAAACAAGTTTTGATCCAATTTTAAGAGTTCATATAATTGATTACGAGATTTTCAACAAGATTATATTGCAAAAACTCAAATTCGGCATTTTTTACTTAGTTAAAAGTCCAACGGGTCCATTTTATGGCCCATTTAGACCCGCTCGCCCGAAACCTCTTCAAAAATGATTGAAAAACAAGTTTTAATCAAATTTTAGGAGTTCATATAATTGATTACGATCTTTTCAACACGATTATATTGAAAAAACTCAATTTATGTACTTTTTACTCAGTTAAAAGTCCAACGGGTCCATTTTACGGCCCATTTAGACCCGCTCGTCCGAAACCTCTACAAAAAGGACCGCAAAGCAAGTTTTAATCAAAACTTAAGAGTTAATATCGTTGATTACGAGCTTTTGAACACTATTGTATTAAAAAAATTCAATTTCTATTCTTTTTACGCAGTTATAAGTTCAACGGGTCCATTTTAAGGCCCATTTAGACCCGCTCGTCTGAAACCATAACAAAAAGGACCGAAAAACAAGTTTTGATCCAATTTTAGGAGTTCATATAATTGATTACGAGCTTTTCAACAAGATTATATTGCAAAAAGTCAATTTCTATATTTTTTACTCAGTTAAAAGTCCAACGGTCCATTTTACGGCCCATTTGCCCGAAACCTCTTCAAAAATGACTGAAAAACAAGTTTTAACCAAATTTTAGGAGTTCATATAATTGATTACGATCGTTTCAACACGATTATATTGCAAAAACTCAATTTCTGTATTTTTTACTCAGTTAAAAGTCCAACGGGTCCATTTTACGGCCCATTTAGACCAGCTCGTCCGAAACCTCTACAAAAAGGACCGCAAAACAAGTTTTAATCAAAACTTAAGAGTTCATATCGTTGATTACGAGCTTTTGAACATTATTGTATTGCAAAAATTCAATTTCTATTCTTTTTATGCAGTTATAAGTTCAACGGGTCCATTTTAAGGCCCATTTAGACTCGCTCGTCCTAAACCTCTACAAAAAGGACCGAAAAACAAGTTTTGATCCAATTTTAGGAGTTCATATAATTGATTACGAGCTTTTCAACAAGATTATATTGCAAAAACTCAAATTCGGTGTTTTTTACTCAGTTAAAAGTCCAACGGGTCCATTTTATGGCCCATTTAGACCCGCTCGCCCGAAACCTCTTCAAAAATGACTGAAAAACAAGTTTTAATGAAATTTTAGGAGTTCATATAATTGATTACGATCGTTTCAACACGATTATATTGCGAAAACTCAATTTTTGTATTTTTTACTCAGTTAAAAGTCTAACGGGTCCATTTTACAGCCCATTTAGACCCGCTCGTCCGAAACCTCTACAAAAAGGACCGCAAAACAAGTTTTAATCAAAACTTAAGAGTTCATATCGTTGATTACGAGCTTTTCAACACTATTGTATTGCAAAAATTCAATTTCTGTTCTTTTTACGCAGTTATAAGTTCAACGGGTCCATTTTAAGGCCCATTTAGACCCGCTCACCCGAAACCTCTACAAAAAGGACCGAAAAATAAGTTTTGATCCAATTTTAGAAGTTTATATAATTGATTACGAGCTTTTCAACAAGATTATTTTGCAAAAACTCAAATTCGGTATTTTATACTCAGTTAAAAGTTCAACGGGTCCATTTTATGGCCCATTTAGACCCGCTCGCCCGAAACCTCTTCAAAAATGACTAAAAAACAAGTTTTAATCAAATTTTAGGAGTTCATATAATTGATTACGATCTTTTCAACACGATTATATTGCAATAACTCAATTTTTGTACTTTTTACTCAGTTAAAAGTCCAACGGGTAACGGGTGTGGGATGGCTCTCGGAATTCTCTCTCTCTCGGGTTTCTCTCGGTTTGGTGTGAGGTTTTTTGCTTTTGCATTTTCCCTTCATTTTCTCTTTCCTTCGTGCTCTTTCCCCTTCCCCCTTTCTTTTGTCTTTGGGCTCTCTGCCGCTTCATTCCCCTTTACCATGCCGACCACCTACTCTCACTCCTCACCAGACGGCGGTCCCCATGAGAACGCATCACTTCATGGTAAGAATCTCTCGAAAAGCCTTCCCACCCTTCCCATGTTTTATCTATTCTTTGATTTTCTCCTTGATTTTCTTCTTTATATTCTTTATTATATTTTTTATAGATTTTTTTGCCCCGATCGTTTTATATTCTTGCTAATCCCCAACTTTTTGTGGTTTGTTGCGAGATACATATATGGTTCCCTTAGATCTGCCATCTACCCTGTGCCATTGGTCTCTCCAGCCGCCAGATTTCCCACCCTTTCCTTGTTTTATCTTTTCTTTCATTTTCTTTTTCATATTTTTTATTCTGAATTTTTTGGGTCTTTTTGCTCCGATCGTTTTGTGTTCTTTCTAACCCCAAATATTTGGTGGTTTTTGCGAGATACAAATATGAGCTTCACAGATCTGCCATCTATCAAGAGCCACCGGATTTTCCAGCCGTCAGATCTCTATCTGTCGTCGGACACCAGGCCACAAGCCGCACACCCCTTTTTCAATCTCCCTTCTCTCTTTCTCTACTTTTAACGTTGCCTTATGTTTTCTTTCACGTTTGCAGGATCTCTGATCCGGTTTCGATTACATGCGTTGTATACCGTCTTCTAGGGCTTCCCAGCCACCACTGCTCAGCGGAAAATTGGGACAAATCCCCTTCTCCCAATTTTATTATGCAAATTTTTATAGGGCTTTATTTCATTCGATATTCCCTGTTGCGCTTCTCACTCTTTGTATATTTTCAGATATTTCCTTGGGTTTTCCCCCTTCCCTAACGGCCATAAGAAGGATTGCAACACCAACTACATCTGGTAATATCCTTTCACTCCCACATTTCAATTTTCGATTTTCCTTTTTTTTACCCCCTGCTTCTTGTTACAATTACAATCATTCAATTTTCGTTTGCTGCCACTGTTTCATCCCACCATTATATCTAATTACTCTGTTTCAATTTTTCCCTATTAGTATTTTTTACTCTATTTCTATATTTTGTTTACATGTATGCTCTCAATTACATTATATCCAACTATGTTTTCTCCTCTCTATTATATTTAATGATATGGTTACTTTTGATTTTTGCTGGGATCTGCCCCCATTTTTTTCTACTATTGTATGTTTCTTCACTACTGCCTACCGATCCCATCTTGGGAAACTTCTATCGACCCTCCATGTGGGAATATTTTTCAATCCTTTTGGGAATACACTTTTTCTCTGCAACTATTTTAATTTTAGGCATATACTACTATTGCACCACATGTTTGGCCTCAATATTACACCTCCATGTCAATTTGATTTTTTCTCTTTACAATTTTTACTATCACTACTGTTATTTTGTTTTATTCTATTCATCAATACTTATGGTCTTTCACATACTGGTTCTTGCATTTTTCACTTATTAATATCAATTCTTTATCTGATTTTCCCCCCTATTGTATTTGGTTTATTGTGGCTTACACACCATCTTTTTTTGCTTCGAGCTTTTATTCACCAGACTTTCGATGTATCTTTGTGATCTTCTGATATTGTATGGCCACTTTATGTTTTGGGGCAATCCCCCTGTTTTATATATATTTGCTCTCGATTCTAAGTCTTTCTTACCTGTTTCTTTGGTTAAATCTACTCTTACCATCCTTTCAACAGCGGGTCGTTGTTTAACTAACCTCCTCAGGGTTTTGTTTTCTTTTTATATTCATTATTATGCTAAATGTTCTATCCATCATTTTCCTATTTGGGGTTTTACCAATTTTACATATCCTAAGATTATGATTTGTGTGTTTAATTTCTTATTGTTTTCAGTGTGCAACTTATCTTCCTATATTGTTAATATCACCATGATCATTGGTCTCTTTCGATCCCTCAAAGGGAATTTTGCTACGACCCACCACGTGGGAACCTTCATAACTATTGATCTCTATCCTACTTTTATGTACAATATGTTCACTGATGATCCCTCCTATTCTGCATATATCATCCTCATCAGGCCTTTTGGCTCTTTGTGGTGTTGCATCATATTGCTTTACTTTTTTGGCTCCCTTACCTTCATTCTGCTTCTCTTTGTGTACCGAGTTTTCTCTACTTTTTATAAGAACGGTTCCCTTTCGTTACATGCTCCACATTATAATGTTATGCTTACCTCTTCATATTTACCACAACATATTTCTTTGCCTCCTTTTATTTTTGCTATAATGGTTGGATTGTTTCATTACTTTTATCACTCTATCATACCATGCTTATCCACCCTCTTTGCTATGAGACTTTGGAACCCTCTGTTTCCTATTATATTTTGTACCACTGTATGGCCTTTTCTATACTGCAATATTTTTTCGTCATCTTACGCCTTTCTTCTTGTCTTGCAAGTTACATACCCCACCCGTGTGGCTGTCGTTCTACAAAGCTGGTCGCATAGCTGCGTCTGCTGCCTCTACCCATGTCTAGCTGCCTTTATTTTTTATATGTTCCTCTTTTATTGCTTATGGGCCTGTAATTATTCTTTTACCCCCTTTCCTTTTCTCATTTAGTATGTACTAAGTTTCTTCTCCCCTCTTCTCTCTATCCCATGGTTTGTAATCCTTATTTTTTGTGTGTGCCTTTTCTCTGCTTGCTTCTTCCTTTACTCTTGCTTTCTGCGTTCTTTTTTACTCTTATTTCATGCTTAGTTTCTTTACTTGATGATATGCTTCATGGTATTATTTTCTTCATGTTTAGTTTCTCCAATACCAATACCACATCCTCTATTTATTTTTGGCCTTATTTGTTATCTATGTACAATATGTCTGTAACACCCCAATTTTGGGCTTAGAAGTTTTGGGTTTGAACCGGACCGGTCGGATTTTCGGTTCGAATATAAAAGGTGGTTTTAAGGAAAGCCTAGTTCGGGATGCATTAAAAATATGGAAAAATATCTAAAAATCCTCTTTTAATATATATAAGAGGGTGGTGAAATCAATTTTACAAAATGAGGTTTGGAAATATGACATTTTGAGTTAGTGACTAAAATGTAATTTTTGAAAAGTTCGTGACTGTTTTAAAAGGATTGAAACTTTGAATCTTTAAGGAGCTAATTTACCCAAGGGAGGATTTCTCCAGATTTTTCTTGATTTTTAAGACTCATTTAATGTTTAATTAATAAAAAGAAAAGAGGGAAAAAAATATTTTTAGTTTCATAACTAACTTTTACCAAAATTTTCCCATTTCATTTTCTCTCAAAATCCCCTCAGCCAAACACATTTCCACAGCAACTTTTCCTTTGATTTTCACACCTAAAGTTGAGATTTCAATTCCTAAATGATTTCTAATCATTTCTACATCAAATCCTCACCATTTGCTTAATGAATTTTCAAGGATTTTGGCTCTAAACAAGGAGAAATCCACATTTAGAGGTATGAACATCCTTCTCCTCTAAATACTCAGTTCTTTACTGAAATTCCCATGTTCTCAATCATTAAATTGAGTTTTATTAAAGGTTTTAATGTTGTGATCTTGATTTTGGCTTAAAATGCAAGATTTGGATTTAATTTTGAAGAAATTCGTAATAGATGAGTGGGCTCTGTTTTGAGATGTCTTTTTGATGTATTTTGGATGTCTAAATGATGTGAAATGGAGGTTTAATCAATGCAATCCAGAATAGGTTGATTTTCCTAAGTTTTTACTTGTGAAAATGGTAGTTTTTGGGGTGATCTTGGTGTTCTGTTAATGCTGGAGGTATAAGGACGAGTTTGGGTTCATTTTGGATGTTAATTGATGTTTAAAAATGGTTAGAAGTGATGGATCTTGGATGGGTTAAGTTTTGGAAGAGTTTGGAGGTGTTTTCGGTTGTGTTTGGTAGCCGAAATGTTGGATTTATGTAGAGCAGCGAGTTGAGTTGTGTTGCTGGTGTTTTTAATGCATGATGATGCATTAATCCTCTGTTTTTATGTGTTTAAAATAGGGGAGAATGATCCGGAAGCAATAGAGGTAGCGTTGGAGGGTTTCAGATGCTTGGAAGGCTTAACGGCTAGCGTAGTTTTGTGTATCGGTGAGTGAAGTTGGGGTTTTCAGCTTTAAAACCAATGTTTGAAGGTTTTGGGAGCTTAGTTTAAGTCTAAGCAACTTAGTTAAGCTCAAGAGTAAGTAAATGGAATTTCTCTCTTGGTTTGTGTTATGAATTGGTTTTTAATGCACTTGAGATGGTTGGATGCAATGTATGTGATTTGCATGTTTAAATTCTGTTTTGAAAGCATGTTTTAGCATGGTTTAATGCTGGTTTTGAAAGTCATGTGTTGAAGGATGCTCAAGGTAAGAGATCCTTGGTTTTGTACATTGGAATTGTGGAATTGATGCATAGTGTTGCATGTTGTTTAATGGCTTTATTTAATGCTTTAAAACAGTGAATTGATGATGGTAATTGATGGTATTGGCAAGTGATGTAAGTGGTTGTTGGTTACTTTAGTCGGATATAGTTAGCCGGCTATAGGATTGGGTGCATCGTGAATTGAGTCGCCTTGGATGTCGAGGGGTTGTAATGGTACCGTAAACTCCATCCAAGAATCCTAGCGATTGAGATAGATGGTGTCACCACGATGGAGGATGGCTCTCGTGGGTGGGCTTTGTTAAGTGCCACCACGATGGAGGATGGCTCTCGTGGGTGGGCTTGGTTAAGTGCCACCACGATGGAGGATGGCTCTCGTGGGTGAACCTTGTTAAACGTCACCACGATGGAGGATGGCTCTCGTGGGTGGACTTTGTTAAGTGTCACAACGGTGGAGGGTTGCTCCCGTGTGTGAGCTTGGTAAAGGTGATTACAATGGTTGTGGTAGCTTCCATGTGTAAGCCTTGTGATGTGTCCCGGCTCTCGCTAGTGTGTTATACAACTTCCGATGAGTGATGTTGAGGGTTGTGATTGTACCGTTAAACTCCATCACGAGTGTTGAGGGGGTTGTGATTGTACCGGTAAACTCCACCTTGTGTTGTTCGGTTGTGTGTATGAAGCATGTGGGACAACTCTTGTAATCCGCGTATCCGATCGTGTCTTGTGTTGTGATGGTTTGTGAATTATCACTTGGAAGCCAATATAATGTTCTTGGATGTAATGAAGCATGAGATGCTTGAAATGATGCAAGGTTGCATGGGAAGTGTGTGATGTTCTAAGAATGCATGTATTACTTGTTATGCTTGAACAAGTGTTTATCTTCTTTTATGAATGGTGTTTATGTGCAAGGAATCTCTTAAATGCATTGAAGTCTTGTGAAGACTTGTTTAGAAAGGCATGAAATGTAAATGTTGCTTTGGTAGATCATGTGTTGTGCATTTGTTGAATACATGAGATAGTTAGAGGGAACAAATGGTTTTCCAAAGATTTTGCTTGAATGGATCATTAAGCATAAGAAAAGCATGTTATGAAGAGGAAATGTTTTTCAAGGTATTTGAGTTTAACTTTGCATAAGGTGTTCATGCTTGGAAAGGTTTTAATTGATGGTTTTGCGAGAATGTGCTTTGAAGTAAGTTTTTAGCTTTTCTAAGCTAAGGGTTGGTTTTCATGATTGAGCAATGCATGATTTAAAGCATGTTGTTTAAAAAGGAGTTTTCAAACAATGCTTTGGTTTATCGAATTGTATCTACTTTTTAAGAAGGTTTTGTGATTCGCTGCATTGATGGTGTTTTGGTTTTGAGCATTCCTCACTAAGCATTATGTGCTTACACTCCTTTTTTCCATCAATGCAGATAATTGAAGTTGGGACAGCAAGAAGTAAGGGATTCAAGGAGAGCTCCACTTGAGAAGTATGTCTCGGTTAATAGCTATAGATAATAAAGGCAATGGGGGGAGAGTCTTTTATATTGATGTGTAATGAGATTGTGTATGTTGGGCAAGTTTGGTTTATGATTTGAACTATGTGGTTTAACGCTTGCAACATTTGAATCTTCTCCTTAATAAGTCGTTATGCTATGCTTCTTGTTTTAAAAGCATGATTAAGTGTTGGATGTGTTGAAAGAGTTGTGCACCTAGGGGTTGTTTTGTATCTAGATTTTAATGCAATTTGGTAGTTATGATGCTTGGCATGTTGTTGATTTGTTGAGGATTGATTTAGAGTATGTTCGATGGTGTTTAGACGAGTTAAAACAGTCTTTTCTGCTGTTTCTGGGCAGGGTGTTTCGAAACACCCTTGCTTGTTTCGAAACAGATGCTTGATTTGGCCTGGGTGTTTCGAAACGGGTAGAGGTGTTTCGAAACACTTTGGCTACTGCCAAGCCCCGTTTTTGAACGGTCT
Organism: Hibiscus trionum; assembly: GCA_030270665.1. Lineage (NCBI taxonomy): Eukaryota > Viridiplantae > Streptophyta > Magnoliopsida > Malvales > Malvaceae > Hibiscus > Hibiscus trionum. The sequence continues at coordinate 41,774,734 of BSYR01000002.1, read as the reverse complement.
ATTCCCGTTTCGAAACACTTGACCGTTGGGCACTGATTTGAATGGTTTTGAAGTTTGCAAGCTTTACGTTTTAGTCCTGATTTTTGTATGTGCAATTGCTTGAGTTCGAGATGTCCGTTTAAGGTGAAATTTGGCAGAGAGGCATGAAACATGATTAATTTCAAAATGGTAACTCAAAAATTGGTAAATTCCTCTTAATTTCCAGAATTTACAAATTGGTCCCTAAATTCGTATGTTGTGCAATTGAGTCCCTTATTGTTTTCCGATTGCTGTGATTTTTGAGTATGCTTATCTCAAGAGTACACCTAGGGTTAATGTGCATCTAGACAAGCTTAAAAAGAAAAAAAGGGTCGTTAATCAAGGTTGACTTTTGGGTTGACTTTGGTTTTCCCCGTGTAATCTTCGTAGTTCGGGTTAACCGTCTAGGCCGGACTAAGGGGGTTACATTTGGTGGTATCAAAGCTGAGTTGCGAATGCTTGGGGAAATGGTAAATTGTTGTAATAAGTGTTTGATGTTTATTCTGATGTGTGGTTGAAAGTCGGTTGAAATGTGTGTCTTTGAGCGAATTGTTGATGTTTTTATCATGCTTTTTGGTTGTGAATCTTCATTGAGCTAATGTAGATTTGTGCTGATGATATGCTGGTGATGTGAGCTGATTTTATGAATGATGAAAGTGTGATGTGTATGATATGTTGATGTTATGCTGTTGCGGGTGAATGTTGTTTGATGAGTGCATGATCGAAGTATGTTGATTGATATGCTCGATGTTGTGATAATCATGTTTTTATTGATTGTTATGTTGTGTAAAAGGGGAGAATTCGGGATACCCATTGCCTTATTATTATAGCTATTGTGTTATGTTAGAGTATGAGTTTTGAATCCTTGCTTGAAGCTGGCCTGATCGTTTTGTTTGTTTTGTTATGATTGTTTGTTGTTAATAGCATGGTGAAATCGATGAGAGAATGGCAGTTGGGTGAGATGGTTGCTGCTTTAGAGCAGGTTGTTAGGGCGTGGAATTCACCTTTTAGTGGAGGTGTTTCGTCTCAGTCTTCAGTGCCTGGAGTTGAGGTAGTGAGGCAGGAGGAAGAAGCTGGTTTTGTGATGAAGGGTTCATCACCTATGGTTCAAGAGGTGTCGGGAACATCTCAGGATGTGGCGAAAGTGAGGCCTGTAGACGTGCTGACTGTGGGACGTGCGAGTTTGTCGAAACATCGTTTACATGATTTGGGAGCTGTGGAGTATCATGGTTCGACACCTGAGACGTTCGAGGCCTGGTTGGCCAGTGTAATTCTGATTTTGGATCAGGAAGGTTGTGACTGCGCCTGTAAGCTAGGAAGTGTTGTCTCATTGATGTTGGAGGATGCTTGTGCTTGGTGGACATCGGTGGCGGTGGCATCGCATATCCACGATATAGATTGGGACTTCTTTGTGTCTGCCTTTTATGAAAGGTACCTTGGAGAGAAATTTCCAAGGGTTAAGCAACGTGGGGGTGTGGCTTCAGATTATGAAGGTGAGAAAAGTTTAAGCAAGAGAGTTGTGGGTACTGACCTCGGGAGCGGTCAGCGTAAGAGGCTACGTGATAGAAGGATTTGCTTGAATCGAAGCCTGGGTGGTAGTGCAGATGTGGGGCAAGTGCTACATGATCAAGGAGTGGTAGCTCGGTTGCCAATGTGTGACCGTTGTGGAAGGTGTCATGTTGGAGGTTGTCGGAGCGCGAGAGTTTGTTGGAACTGTGGTTCTAAGGAGCATGTGAAGAGAAATTGTCCTCAAGTGGTGAGATCAGCTTCAGTGGTAGCAAAAGGGTCTCAAAAGGGTCGTGGGCACGGCCGAGACAAGGTTCGAAGGTGGCAGGAAGGGCAGAAAGGTGTGAGGAGCTTGGGGAATGAATCTTGTTGGAATTGTGGGTCTGTTGGACATTTGAGACGTTATTGTTTGAAGTTGGCTCGGGGTAGTCAGGGTTCTTTACCGCAGGGAGATGGTGATGATCTTAAGGTTTTGGCTGATGCTGCGGTGGTGTGGCTAGAGAATGATGGTTCTGCGAAGAAGAGAGCTTGTCTGTTGAAGCCCCAAGGCAGTGAGATGTTTACAGGTAACCTTGTTAAGTAACCTTTACCCTAGTTATCTTAGTTTGGTTTCGGTTTGGTTTTCCCTTGCGTAGTGGTATGGTCTTATAGCTAGCAAGTTTGGGGTAGTAGTTGGTGTTGTTTTGAAAACAACTTTAGTGTGAAGAGGGCATTAGTGGGTATTTTGTGGTTAGTGGGTTGTTAGAATGGTAGGGTTGGACAAGTTGGAAGTGAGATAAGAGGTTGTTCTTAGGCGGATCCTGAGGATGTTATTGGTGGGTGTGAACTGACATACATGCACAGTTAAAACCATTTGTTATATACTATATTATATATATGTGTTGGTACATGCATACATGTGACATGACATTAGAGGTTTTGCATACATGTACACAGGCATTGATAGGGCATATTGGTGACCATGCATACGAACGTTCACAGTTGCTAATAGCTAGTTGGGTAAGTTAGTGTTGGGATAGGGTTAGGTTGGATGATGGGTTTTAAAAGTTGTTTTGTTGCTGGGAGAATGTTAGAAGTAATGGAGGGTGATAAGCGAGCTGTCAGTAATAGTGAGTGCGGTATAGCATGTTGGCAAAAGGGAAGTGTTTTGGTGCTTAAAGAGTTTAGCGGTGTGGTGGTGAGGAGATTACCGGTTGAAGTTAGAATCGGTCAGAGTGGTTGTGAATAGCTGGTAGAAGTGGTAGTTTCTTGGTGTTAAGTGATGTAGTAAGTTAGTGGATGTGTTCCAGAGTGCTGAGGTAACTTGGCATTGATGTTGTAATAGAAGGGTTGTTTTTGTACATGATGGTTCGTAGCAACCTTCGAAGAGTTGAGAAGAGGTTGTGTTGAGGGCTGTAGAAAAGGGTTGGCCTAGGGTGAATAGAAGTTTCGTAATCTTAATATGTATGTATAGAATGGGCGGTGTCCTGGTAAGGCTATTGTTGTAGTCAAAGCTTGAGGTGGAAAGGCAATGTAAGTTTAAGGGCCATTGTTGGTTGGACGGGTTCTTGTGAGAAGTGGTTGGCTAGTCGTGTATAAGTAAATCCCTTCTGAAGTCAGCTAGTGGTATGTGGAACGGCTGGCGGAGTCAAGGTTAGGGTTTTGTGACGTGAATTTCGGATGTTGGGTGAGTAGTCCTGGTGAGTCGTTATGGTAATGATAGTGGCGGATGTGAAGGAATGTCATCAATACGTTGAGAAGTTTGAGTAAGCAGTTGATGCTTACGAATTTTTGCTTGATGTGGTAACCTTTGGAAGAAGTTGAGCAGTTTTGCAAGGGGTTTTAGAAGCAGTGAAGGTTGTGGGTCACATGGTGGCTGAAACTGGATGGGTTAGTGTCACCGTGTGTACGAGTTTTGGGAGTTATGAGTTAAGGTGGTGTATGCTGTAAAAGTTTGGAGGTTCTTCGGGTTGTTAGGGATATGCGCAGTTCGGAAGTGTGAACGGTTAAGTTGTGGTTAACATCTGAGTGTTCTGGAAATTGTGAACAGTATGCGGTGGTGTTGGGTTTGGTTATAGTGTAAGTTGATTTGTGGAGAAGTTGGTTTGGTGGAGTTTTGTGTGGAGAGTGTTCAGTGGTGGTTAAGTCTCCTGTGTTGCTTTGTCGGTTGCTTTGAGAAGTTTGGTTGTGCTTTTTTCGCCGGTTGAAATTTCGAGGACGAAATTTCCTAAGAGAGGGAGAGTTGTAACACCCCAATTTTGGGCTTAGAAGTTTTGGGTTTGAACCGGACCGGTCGAATTTTCGGTTCGAATATAAAAGGTGGTTTTAAGGAAAGCCTAGTTCGGGATGCATTAAAAATATGGAAAAATATCTAAAAATCCTCTTTTAATATATATAAGAGGGTGGTGAAATCAATTTTACAAAATGAGGTTTGGAAATATGACATTTTAAGTTAGTGACTAAAATGTAATTTTTGAAAAGTTCGTGACTGTTTTAAAAGGATTGAAACTTTGAATCTTTAAGGAGCTAATTTACCCAAGGGAGGATTTCTCCAGATTTTTCTTGATTTTTAAGACTCATTTAATGTTTAATTAATAAAAAGAAAAGAGGGAAAAAGATATTTTTAGTTTCATAACTAACTTTTACCAAAATTTTCCCATTTCATTTTCTCTCAAAATTCCATCAGCCAAACACATTTCCACAGAAACTTTTCCTTTGATTTTCACACCTAAAGTTGAGATTTCAATTCCTAAATGACTTCTAATCATTTCTACATCAAATCCTCACCATTTGCTTAATGAATTTTCAAGGATTTTGGCTCTATACAAGGAGAAATCCACATTTAGAGGTATGAACGTCCTTCTCCTCTAAATAATCAGTTCTTTACTGAAATTCCCAAGTTCTCAATCCTTAAATTGAGTTTTATTAAAGGTTTTAATGTTGTGATCTTGATTTTGGCTTAAAATGCAAGATTTGGATTTAATTTTGAAGAAATTCGTAATAGATGATTGGGCTCTGTTTTGAGATGTCTTTTTGATGTATTTTGGATGTCTAAATGATGTGAAATGGAGGTTTAATCAATGCAATCCCGAATAGGTTGATTTTCCTAAGTTTTTACTTGTGAAAATGGTAGTTTTTGGGCTGATCTTGGTGTTCTGTTAATGCTGGAGGTATAAGGACGAGTTTGGGTTCATTTTGGATGTTAACTGATGTTTAAAAATGGTTAGAAGTGATGGATCTTGGCTGGGTTAAGTTTTGGAAGAGTTTGGAGGTGTTTTCGGTTGTGTTTGGTAGCCGAAATGTTGGATTTATGTAGAGCAGCGAGTTGAGTTGTGTTGCTGGTGTTTTTAATGCATGATGATGCATTAATCCTCTGTTGTTATGTGTTTAAAACAGGGGAGAATGATCCGGAAGCAATAGAGGTAGCGTTGGAGGGTTTCAGATGCTTGGAAGGCTTAACGGCTAGCGTAGTTTTGTGTATCGGTGAGTGAAGTTGGGGTTTTCAGCTTTAAAACCAATGTTTAAAGGTTTTGGGAGCTTAGTTTAAGTCTAAGCAACTTAGCTAAGTTCAAGAGTAAGTAAATGGAATTTCTCTCTTGGTTTGTGTTATGAATTGGTTTTTAATGCACTTGAGATGGTTGGATGCAATGTATGTGATTTGCATGTTTAAATTCTGTTTTGAAAGCATGTTTTAGCATGATTTAATGCTGGTTTTGAAAGTCATGTGTTGAAGGATGCTCAAGGTAAGAGATCCTTGGTTTTGTACATTGGAATTGTGGAATTGATGCATAGTGTTGCATGTTGTTTAAAGGCTTTGTTTAATGCTTTAAAACAGTGAATTGATGATGGTAATTGATGGTATTGGCAAGTGATGTAAGTGGTTGTTGGTTACTTTAATCGGATATAGTTAGCCAGCTATAGGATTGGGTGCACCGTGAATTGAGTCGTCTTGGATGTCGAGGGGTTGTAATGGTACCGTAAACTCCATCCAAGAATCCTAGCGATTGAGATAGATGGTGTCACCACGATGGATGATGGCTCTCGTGGGTGGGCTTTGTTAAGTGCCACCACGATGGAGGATGGCTCTCGTGGGTGGGCTTGGTTAAGTGCCACCACGATGGAGGATGGCTCTCGTTGGTGAACCTTGTTAAACGTCACCACGATGGAGGATGGCTCTCGTGGGTGGACTTTGTTAAGTGTCACAACGGTGGAGGGTTGCTCCCGTGTGTGAGCTTGGTTAAGGTGATTACAATGGTTGTGGTAGCTTCCATGTGTAAGCCTTGTGATGTGTCCCGGCTCTCGCTAGTGTGTTATACAACTTCCGATGAGTGATGTTGAGGGGTTGTGATTGTACCGTTAAACTCCATCACGGGTGTTGAGGGGGTTGGGATTGTACCGGTAAACTCCACCTTGTGTTGTTCGGTTGTGTGTTGAAGCGTGTGGGACAACGCTTGTAATCCGCGTATCCGATCGTGTCTTGTGTTGTGATGGTTTGTGAATTATCACTTGGAAGCCAATATAATGTTCTTGGATGTAATGAAGCATGAGATGCTTGAAATGATGCAAGGTTGCATGGGAAGTGTGTGATGTTCTAAGAATGCATGTATTACTTGTTAAGCTTGAACAAGTGTTTATCTTCTTTTATGAATGGTGTTTATGTGCAAGGAATCTCTTAAATGCATTGAAGTCTTGTGAAGACTTGTTTAGAAAGGCATGAAATGTAAATGTTGCTTTGGTAGATCATGTGTTGTGCATTTGTTGAATACATGAGATAGTTAGAGGGAACAAATGGTTTTCCAAAGATTTTGCTTGAATGGATCATTAAGCATGAGAAAAGCATGTTATGAAGAGGAAATGTTTTTCAAGGTATTTGAGTTTAACTTTGCATAAGGTGTTCATGCTTGGAAAGGTTTTAATTGATGGTTTTGCGAGAATGTGCTTTGAAGTGAATTTTTAGCTTTTCTAAGCTAAGGGTTGGTTTTCATGATTGAGCAATGCATGATTTAAAGCATGTTGTTTAAAAAGGAGTTTTCAAACAATGCTTTGGTTTATCGAATTGTATCTACTTTTTAAGAAGGTTTTGTGATTCGCTGCATTGATGGTGTTTTGGTTTTGAGCATTCATCACTAAGCATTATGTGCTTACGCTCCTTTTTTTCCATCAATGCAGATAATTGAAGTTGGGACAGCAAGAAGCAAGGGATTCAAGGAGAGCTCCACTTGAGAAGTATGTCTCGGTTAATATCTATAGATAATAAAGGCAATGGGGGGAGAGTCTTTTATATTAATGTGTAATGAGATTGTGTATGTTGGGCAAGTTTGGTTTATGATTTGAACTATGTGGTTTAACGCTTGCAACGTTTGAATCTTCTCCTTAATAAGTCGTTATGCTATGCTTCTTGTTTTAAAAGCATGATTAAGTGTTGGATGTGTTGAAAGAGTTGGTGCACTTAGGGGTTGTTTTGTATCTAGATTTTAATGCAATTTGGTAGTTATGATGCTTGGCATGTTGTTGATTTGTTGAGGATTGATTTAGAGTATGTTCGATGGTGTTTAGACGAGTTAAAACAGGCTTTTCTGCTGTTTCTGGGCAGGGTGTTTCGAAACACCTTTGCCTGTTTTGAAACAGGTGCTTGATTTGGCCTGGGTGTTTCGAAACGGGTAGAGGTGTTTCAAAACACTTTGGCTAATGCCAAGCCCCGTTTCTGAACGGTCTATTCCCGTTTCGAAACACTTGACCGTTGGGCACTGATTTGAATGGTTTTGAAGTTTGCAAGCTTTACGTTTTAGTCCTGATTTTTGTATGTGCAATTGCTTGAGTTCGAGATGTCCGTTTAAGATGAAATTTGGCAGAGAGGCATGAAACATGATTAATTTCATAATGGTAACTCAAAAATTTGTAAAGTCCTCTTAATTTCCAGAATTTACAAATTGGTCCCTAAATTCGTATGTTGTGCAATTGAGTCCCTTATTGTTTTCCGATTGCTGTGGTTTTTGAGTATGCTTATCTCAAGAGTACACCTAGGGTTAATGTGCATCTAGACAAGCTTAAAAAGAAAAAAAAGGGTCGTTAATCAAGGTTGACTTTTGGGTTGACTTTGGTTTTCCCCGTGTAATCTTCGTAGTTCGGGTCAACCGTCTGGGCCGGACTAAGGGGGTTACAATGTCTTTTACCCTCATCATGCATTTATTCCATGGTTGGTTCGTTAGTTTTTTTGATGGTTTTATTTTTCCTCGTACACTTAAGATCTTCAATTACGTTATTCATATCTTTTTTAACCTTAATATGATCTTGTTGTGTTCTCCTGTTACCCACTACACCTATTCTGGTGCCATTAATCGAACCCTTTTAAGGGGGCTTACTACGATCACCTCCCAGGTGAAAACAATCTATTACACAAAACTATTATACAGTAATATCCCCAATCTTTTTATCATTCTTTCTCTCCAATCTTCTCCCGGCAAAATTTACAAAATTTTATCAAAATTTGTTAAAATTGCAAGGCCGTACTCAGACATTTCATTAATATGGTCTCAAGTTTCATCAAAATTATATGCTCTCAATCAGACTCTGCCCTCTTTATTTGTTAGACAAAAGGTCAAACGCTACCCAATCCTTCAAATTCAATCCCTGATATTTAGGCTTTTGAATGCTATCAATTTTAAAGTCAGCTCTCCTTACGTAACACATCCTTCCCTCTTTCACCTTATGGTTCCAACCTGTGACTCACTAACACCCTCTTACAACAATTACTATTTTTCGTTTCTTCCACCAATGCCTACATTTACCCCCACCCCTTAATTATCTTCATAATTTATTTCCTACTTTATCTCATGCCTCTAGTGATCCTCACTATTACCATAAATACAAATATCTTATCTGTCAAAGCTGTGAATCTACTTGCCTTTTGGAATATTTTGCCTTTTACCTTATTTGTCCTACACAATTACTTGGATATCTCTCTTCCCAGATTCTATTATAATTTCAAATTGTATACAGCACTTACCTTAATTATTTCTTACACTTCCCCCATTTATGAATTTCCTTCCTCAAATTATCCCCTATTATTTTTCTTCACACTATCCTTTTATACGTTCCCCCATTATTTAAGGGGCTTCTTTCCATACCACACCTTATATGATTTCCCAATTGAACTTTCTTTCTTTACCATATTCACCCTCTTACTTTTCTTTCTTTCCTTATCGATATATCCTATACCCCAGATTCTTAATTCCATCCGTCCAATCCCCACGATTCTCCCTTCTTTCCTTATTTGCATACGATCTTCATATCCAAATTTTGGAAACTTTCCCTCCTCTTATTCCACAATCCAGCTCATTAATTTCACATGTCAATTTCCCACGATTCTCTCTCCTATCAATCTTAATATACGAACTTCATTTCTAAATTATGGAAACCTTTTCTCCTCTCATTCCAATTACATTTCTTTCCCTTCCCTTAACTCCATAGTTACCTTCTTTCTTTATGCAATTTTTCTTTATAAGGTACCTTTCTTCCTCATTTTCCTTTTCCCAGTCTTCCACTATTCGTCAACCTTAACTTCTCACTCTTCTTTCTTCGACCAAATGGCTTCTTCATCCTCTCTTCCCCACTACATCAACCTCGACCTTACAAATGAGGAAGCAAATGTTGTCTATACTCCAGATTTTGACTTCTTTGAGGAGGATCCCAAAACAATTCTAATTGGTAAATTCATCTCCACAAAGCCGATTGATGACTGGGCTGTTCTCTCCGCTTTTGAAGGTATTTGGAAAAAGAATAATCTCAAGTCAATTTCCATTATTAGAGATTCTTTTTTCAGAATTGAGTTTGCCACAATTAGTGATCGAGATGATGTTTTTGAACGAGGCCCCTGGCTTTATAAAGATGAATGGATGGCTCTTGCTGAATATAACCCTGGAAAAAGCATGGATGAATATTCCTTCAATCCTATGTGGATCTGGTTCCGTATACTTGCTCTACCCAAACCTTTTTTGGAAGATCCCGATAGAACTCACCTAGTGGGCCAATCTCTTGGTGCTATGGTTGGCACTGTCCTCAGAATTGACACACGAAGAGAAAGAGGAAATATGACCGAATTTTTACGAGTTGAAATTCTCATGGACATCTCTAAGCCTGTCTGTCGATTTCTACTTATTGGGAAAGGTACACGTACTACTTCTTGTCGTCTCCAATTTGAGCGTCTTCCTCTACTTTGCCACGAGTGTGGCCTTATTAGTCATATCTTCGAACATTGTCCCAACAAAGCCACGATTGATCTAACTAAACTTCAGTATGGCGATTGGCTCCGTTGGCTTCCCCCGCGTCGCCGGGATCAGGGAACACGTGGTCGTATCCAAACTATCGAGCCCTCTACTAATGCTAGTCGCCACCCACCGATAGGTATTTTATCAATTGTTTTCTGGATCTAACAACTTATCTATTTTTCACCTTGTTCATATACGGATTCTCTTTTTTATACAAATTCAACGGACAAGGGTAAATCTGTTGAGGCCCCTGCTAATGCTAACCATCACCCACCGATAGGTATTTTGCCACCTTTATTCTGGCACCTACAAATTCTCTATTTTCTTTTATGTTTTTTTATTGATTCCTCTTTCTCTACAGACCCAAAGGACAAGGGTAAATCCGTTGTTGAACCCGTGGCCTCTGCGCAAGATTCGGGTCTGACTCTTATAAAACACCATCATTTACTTTTTATCCAACGATTCCCACAATTGATACTCATTTCCTCTTTCTCTGAATTCTTAGGGAAACTCAACGAAGGGGATGCTGCCACTTTTGCAGATCTTCCTACTGAGGATATTAACAATAATGATGAGATAATAGGGGAGGAATCTTCTGAGCCGCCCACTACTAAACTGGAAGCCCAGATTCCATCACGAGCTCCACTCCCTCCTCGGGTTATATCACCACAACCCTTGAATACCATATACCCTATCTCCGAGGACTCTGAGCAAGGCGACTTGGAAGGCCAAGATGATGGTGTGCCAAGCCCTACTGCTCAACAAGTACAGAAACTGGATGCTCAATTAAGTAAGCCTTTCCTTCAAACCGGTATTTCTCTTTTTGATGCATTTGACTCTTGGCTTCTTAAGAACTATCCCAATGATGCAGCATCGACTCCTGCTCCTATCCCTATCCCTCCCAACCGTGGCACTAAGAGACGCTCCCCTATCCATGTGATCCTCCAGCCAAAGAAGTTCAGGCCCTCTCATTCTCTAACCCCGAAAGCTGGGATGAGCAGCGGAAAAAACTCTCCGGCGGCGGCTGACTCACAGCCCTGCCGAGGGAAATGATCATCTTATGCTGGAACTTTCAGGGTCTTGGGAAGGTCAAGGCAGTTCAACACCTCCAGCAATATGTTCGTCTTCATTCTCCTGATTTACTTTTTTTATGTGAAATTAAAATTAAAAATACGGCTTGTAGCCGTCTTAGTTCTTTGCTAGGTATGGATTTGGTTTTAGGTTGATTACTCTGATAACTGCTATGGTATTGCTTTATTTTCCTTGAATAATTATGATATTTCTATGCTTGCTTATTCGGATCGTTTCATTCATACTTATGTTAGATGCAATTCTTATTCGTTTTATTTCACTAGAATATATGGTTATTCTGAAACAAGTAATAAAACTAAAACTTGGGATTTAATTGATTCGCTAAACAACAACGATGGTCTACCTTGGCTTCTCGGTGGTGATTTCAACGAATTCCTATTTGATAATGAGAAACAAGGCGGCTGTCATCGTGAAAGATCTCAAATCAATAATTTTCGACAATGCCTCTCCCGTAATAACCTTTTTGACTGCAAACCTTCCAAGGGTTGGTTCACTTGGTCTAAACTTGGGCCTAAAACTCCTACTTTATTTGAGAGATTAGACCGTTTTGTAGGAAATATGGCATGGAAAGCTAATAATCCCAATTATAACATTAAATCCGATTTTGATGCTAAATCTGATCAATGCTTTCTACTCTTGAATACGGAACCACCACCTCTAACAAACCACCGACCCCCGCCATCTAATTTCCGTTTTGAAAATTGCTGGGCAACCAATGACGATGGCATCTCTGTTGTCAAACAAACTTGGACTTCTACTAAGAGCAATACCCTTGATAAAATTAAAGCTATTGGCTCCTGCTTAGGAGATTGGCAATCCCAACAAATATTTAAGTCCACTGGTCGTATCAATATTCTCACTAAGAGAATCAACAAATTTTTACAGCGACCTCTCTCGGCTACGGCTGAAGGTAAATACATTGCTGCCAAAACTGAGCTCCACAAATTACTAAATGAGCAGGAAGTGTACTGGGCGCAGCGCTCTCGCAACCTATGGTTATCTCAAGGAGACAAAAATACCCATTTTTTTCATGCCCGCGCTACTAGCAGGAAAAAAAAGAATACCATCACAAGCCTTTTTTATGCCAACAACAATTGGTGTACTGCCGACTCCGATCTTATGACATTTGCATCCTCATACTTCCACACTCTTTTTACTTCCTCTAACCCCTCCTTATCAGATCAAATTCTATAAAAAAATCCCTCCCTCCATTACACCTGCTATGAATGAGTCCCTCTCTAGGGAATTCACAACGGAGGAGATCATCACCGCTTTCCGAGATATTGATCCAAGAAAAGCCCCTGGCATTGATGGCTTGCCTAGCGGTTTCTTTCGACAACATTGGGATACAGTTGGGTTAGATGTCACCACGCTCTACCTTAATCTTCTCAATGGGTCAGCAGATATGGCTTCGGTAAACCAAACAATTTTGGTACTCATACCTAAGATTAAGGATCCAAATTCTATGAGGCATCTCAGGCCCATTAGTCTCTGCACAGTAATATACAAAATTATTGCCAAGGTTTTAGTTAATAGGATGAAACATACTATCCCCTTTTGCATTAGTTCCAACCAAGCTGCCTTCGTTCAGGGACGTAATATCATAGATAATATTCTTATTGCTCACGAAATAGTTCACTCTATTAACACTGGTACTTCTAAGTCTACTCAAGGTGCTGCTCTTAAGCTTGATATGGAAAAGGCCTTTGATAGGGTTGAATGGTCTTTCCTTGAAAATGTCATGAACCGTATGGGCTTTGCACCATCATGGGTATATCTTTTAATGTGATGTATCTCCTCAGTTTCTTTTACGGTTAAGGTCAACAACTCCTTCTCCCCCTTTTTTCGGCCTCAACGGGGTCTCCGCCAAGGTGACCCTTTATCCCTTTTTCTTTTCCTTTTTTGCACTCAAGGGCTTTCAGCTTTTTTGTATGATGCTAAACAACATGGTCTGCTTTCTGGCCTTGGTGCCAGCAAGCATGGACCCAAGGTTAACCACCTTCTATTTGCAGATGATTGTATAGTTTTTTCAACTCGAAACTAGAGGAAGCCGCTCATCTTAAATTAGCTCTCCAAACATACGCTTCTGCCTATGGACAAGCAGTTAATTTTGATAAGTCCACTATTTTTTACAATCCACGCACTCCCAGTTCGACTCACCATGCTATTAATTCCTACCTTCAAGTTTGTGAGGTCTCCATCCCTGGTGTCTATCTGGGGGTACCTCTTCTTATTGGTAAAAATAAGACCTTATCCTTAGGGTTTATACGAGATAAAGTTCATGAAAGATTGTCCAAATGGGACAAACAACTCCTTTCCTTCAGTGGTAGGGAAATCTTTATTAAAGCTGTGTTACAATCTCTACCTCAATATATTATGTCATGTTATTTATTACCCCAAAACATTATTGATGATATGACCTCTGCCATTCGACGATATTGGTGGTCTGTCAAAACTAATAAGAAAGGTTGGCACCTGCTCCCTTGGTAACAGGTGTGCTTGCCTAAATCAGTAGGAGGTATGGGATTTAGGGATCTCAATAACTTTAACAATGCGCTTCTTGATAAACAATTATGGCGCCTTATCTGCGAACCAGATTCCCTTCTGGGTCAAATTTATAAATCCAAATACTTTCCTTCATGCAACATTCTTAATGCATCTCGACCTTCTCGTGGATCTTTTGCCTGGCAAGGTCTTTATCATGCTATGCAACATCTTTTTGGAGGTTTCCTCTATCGACCTGGTATTAATAGTAACATACGACTCCATCAAGACAACTGTGGAGGCTCCTCGCCTATACACCTTTATGGGTATTATGAGATATCGGATGAAGTCCACATTCGTTGTCGCGACTTTATGATTCGGAACCAAGCAGCTTGGGACCCTACTAAAGTCCGTGCGTACTTTACAACGGCCGATGCCGACTCAGTTTTATCAATTCCTATTATCAATGATACTCGTGACTCCATCCTATGGAGCCCTAATGATTCTGGTATTTATTTAGTTAGATCTGGCTATCTCTTTTTGCAACGCCCCCCAGAACCTATAATTCGCCCTCCACGGATTTGGAAGTTTCTCTCCAAACTCAAGGTCTTACCTAAAGTCAAAACTTTTGGTTGGCGCTTGGGATCTGAGGCTCTACCTGTCGGGGTTCACCTACAGGCTTTTGCACCAGACTCAGGTCCCTGCCCCGTTTGTCATTCCAGTACGGAATCGATTCTCCATGCTCTCCGTGATTGCTCTGGTGCCTCGAAGGCCCTTCGTTTGATTGGCCTTCCTATCTCTCTAATCAATAGCACTGCTTCCACCGGCCTTCAATGGCTAGAGGAAGGTGCTGGCCTCCTTTCCTCTGACCTCTTCGGGCTTTTCTTGACTACTCTGTGGAACATTTGGAACAGGCGCAACGACTGGATCCATAACCGACATCTTCAACCCCCGTGGTTAATTGCTGTCAATTCCATCAGTCTTCATCGTGACTACTCTGAAGCTATATCTTCACCTACCTCTCCTACCCCCTTGACGGTCTCTCCTTCTCGTTGAAGACATCCCCCTCGGGGTCACATTAAACTTAATGTGGATGGGGCTTTCGACCCTTCCACACGTGCAGCGGCGGTTGGTGTTGTAGCCCGTGATGAGTCAGGGATGGTTGTCGGCGGTCTGGCTTACCCTTTAGGCAGTTGCTCAGATGCTATTACGTCCGAAGGGAAAGGTCTTCTTGCTGGTATTACTTTTGCTCAATCCCAAGGATAGAGCCACTTGATTTTTGAGACAGACTGTGCTTCTCTCGCGAATAGGATCAGCTCTCTGGGCCCAGATCTTTCTTCTATGGGTCCGACGATTCTGCAAGCTCATGCAGCTTTGGATTGTTTTTCTTTTGCTCATGTTCAGTTTGTTTGCCGTGAGGCTAATATTGTTGCACATACTTTGGCTACCCATGCCCTTAGGACCATGACTTCTATGTCTTTTGGGTCCATGTATCCTGATTGTATTCACAACACTGTACTTTGCGAGGTTTCACCTCGTTCTTTATAAATAAATTCTGGGTACTCTTTTCCCCTTTTAGGGTTTCTCCAGGTCTTGTGCCTGGGGATATTAGTAGGGTTTTTTAATGAGGCCCGCTTTCTTCAAAAAAAAGTCCAACGGGTCCATTTTACGGCCCAATTAGACCCGCTCGTCCGAAACCTCTACAAAAAGGACCGCAAAACAAGTTTTAATCAAAACTTAAGAGTTCATATTGTTGATTACGAGCTTTTCAACACTATTGTATTGCAAAAATTCAATTTTTGTTCTTTTTACGCAGTTATAAGTTCAACGGGTCGATTTTAAGGCCCATTTAGACCCGCTCGTCCGAAACCTCTACAAAAAGGACCGAAAAACAAGTTTTGATCCAATTTTAGGAGACCATATAATTGATTACGAGCTTTTCAACAAGATTATATTGCAAAAACTCAAATTCGGTATTTTTTACTCAGTTAAAAGTCCAACGGGTCCATTTTACGGCCCATTTAGACCCGCTCGTTCGAAACCTTTACAAAAAGGACCGAAAAACAAGTTTTGATCCAATTTTAGGAGTTCATATAATTGATTACGAGCTTTTCAACAAGATTATATTGCAAAAACTCAAATTCGGCATTTTTTACTTAGTTAAAAGTCCAACGGGTCCATTTTACGGCCCATTTAGACCCGCTCGCCCGAAACATCTTCAAAAATGACTGAAAACCAAGTTTTAATCAAACTTTAGGAGTTCATATAACTGATTACGATCTTTTCAACACGATTATATTGCAAAAACTCAATTTATGTACTTTTTTACTCAGTTAGAAGTCCAACGGGTCCATTTTACGGCCCATTTAGACCCGCTCGTCCGAAACCTCTACAAAAAGGACCGCAAAACAAGTTTTAATCAAAACTTAAGAGTTCATATCGTTGATTACGAGTTTTTCAACACTATTGTATTGCAAAAATTCAATTTATGTTCTTTTTACGCAGTTATAAGTTCAACGGGTCCATTTTAAGGCCCATTTAGGCCCGCTCGTCCGAAACCACTACAAAAAGGACCGAAAAACAAGTTTTGATCCAATTTTATGAGTTCATATAATTTATTACGAGCTTTTCAACAAGATTATATTGCAAAAAGTCAATTTCTGTATTTTTTACTCAGTTAAAACTCCAACGGGTCCATTTTACGGCCCATTTAGACCCGCTCGCCCGAAACCTCTTCAAAAATGACTGAAAACCAAGTTTTAATCAAATTTTAGGAGTTCATATAATTGATTACGATCGTTTCAACACGATTATATTGCAAAAACTCAATTTCTGTATTTTTTACTCAGTTCAAAGTCTAACGGGCCCATTTTACGGCCCATTTAGACCTGCTCGTCCAAAACCTCTACAAAAAGGACTACAAAACAAGTTTTAATAAAAACTTAAGAGTTCATATCGTTGATTACGAGCTTTTGAAAACTATTGTATTGCAAAAATTCAATTTCTGTTCTTTTTACGCAGTTATATGTTCAACGGGTCCATTTTAAGGCCCATTTAGACTCGCTCGTCCGAAAACTCTACAAAAAGGACCGGAAAACAAGTTTTGATCCAATTTTAGGAGTTCATCTAATTGATTACGAGCTTTTCAACAAGATTATATTGCAAAAACTCAAATTCGGTGTTTTTTACTCAGTTAAAAGTCCAACGGGTCCATTTTACGGCCCATTTAGACCCACTCGCCCAAAATCTCTTCAAAAATGACTGGAAAACGAGTTTTAATCAAATTTTAGGAGTTCATATAATTGATTACGATCGTTTCAACACGATTATAATGCAAAAACTCAATTTCTGTATTTTTTACTCAGTTAAAAGTCCAACGGGTCCATTTTACGGCCCATTTAGACCCGCTCGTCCGAAACCTCTACAAAAAGGACCGCAAAACAAGTTTTAATCAAAACTTAAGAGTTCATATCGTTGATTACGAGCTTTTCAACACTATTGTATTGCAAAATTCAATTTATGTTCTTTTTACGCAGTTATAAGTTCAACGGGTCCATTTTACGGCCCATTTAGACCCGCTCGCCCGAAACCTCTTCAAAAATGACCGAAAAACAAGTTTTAATCAAATTTTAGGACTTCATATCATTGATTACGATCTTGTCAACACGATTATATTGAAAAAACTCAATTTATGTACTTTTTTACTCAATTAAAAGTCCAACGGGTCTATTTTACGGCCCATTTAGACCCGCTCGTCCGAAACCTCTACAAAAAGGACTGCAAACCAAGTTTTAATCAAAACTTAAGAGTTCATATCGTTGATTACGAGCTTTTCAACACTATTGTATTGCAAAAATTCAATTTATGTTCTTTTTACGCAGTTATAAGTTCAACGGGTCCATTTTAAGGCCCATTTAGGCCCGCTCGTCCGAAACCACTACAAAAAGGACCGAAAAACAAGTTTTGATCCAATTTTAGGAGTTCATATAATTGATTACGAGCTTTTCAACAATATTATGTTGCAAAAACTCAAATTCGACATTTTTTACTTAGTTAAAAGTCCAACGGTTCCATTTTACGGCACATTTAGACCGGCTCGCCCGAAACCACTTCAAAAATGACTGAAAACAAGTTTAATCAAATTTTAGGAGTTCATATAATTGATTACGATCTTTTCAACACGATTATATTGCAAAAACTCAATTTATATACTTTTTACTCAGTTAAAAGTCCATGGGGTCCATTTTACGGCCCATTTAGACCCGCTCGTCCGAAACCTCTACAAAAAGGACCGCAAAACAAGTTTTAATCAAAACTTAAGAGTTCATATCGTTGATTACGAGCTGTTCAACACTATTGTATTGCAAAAATTCAATTTATGTTCTTTTTACGCAGTTATAAGTTCAACGGGTCCATTTTAAAGCCCATTTAGACCCGCTCGTCCGAAACCACTACAAAACAGACCGAAAAACAAGTTTTGATCTAATTTTAGGAGTTTATATAATTGATTACGAGCTTTTCAACAAGATTATATTACAAAAAGTCAATTTCTGTATTTTTTACTCAGTTAAAAGTCCAACGGGTCCATTTTACGGCCCATTTAGACCCGCTCGCCCGAAACCTCTTCAAAAATGACTGAAAACAAGTTTTAATCAAATTTTAGGAGTTCATATAATTGATTACGATCATTTACACACGATTATATTGCAAAAACTCAATTTCTGTATTTTTTACTCAGTTCAAAGTCCAACGGGTCCATTTTACGGCCCATTTAGACTCGCTCGTCCGAAACCTCTACAAAAAGGACCGCAAAACAAGTTTTAATCAAAACTTAAGAGTTCATATCGTTGATTACGAGCTTTTGAACACTATTGTATTGCAAAAATTCTATTTCTGTTCTTTTTACGCAGTTATAAGTTCAACGGGTCCATTTTAAGGCCCATTTAGACCCGCTCGTCCGAAACCTCTACTAAAGGACCGAAAAACAAGTTTTTATCCAATTTTAGGAGTTCATATAATTGATTACGAGCTTTTAAACAAGATTATATTGCAAAAACTCAAATTCGATATTTTTTACTCAGTTAAAAGTCCAACGGGTCCATTTTACGGCCCACATAGACCCGCTCGTTCGAAACTTCTACAAAAAGGACCGAAAAACAAGTTTTGATCCAATTTTAGGACTTCATATAATTGATTACGAGCTTTTCAACAAGATTATATTGCAAAAATTCAAATTCGACATTTTTTACTTAGTTAAAAGTCCAACGGGTCCATTTTACGGCCCATTTAGACCCGCTCGCCCGAAACCTCTTCAAAAATGACTGAAAAACAAGTTTTAATCAAATTTTAGGAGTTCGTATAATTGATTACGATCTTTTCAACACGATTATATTGCAAAAACTCAATTTATGTACTTTTTACTCAGTTAAAAGTCCAACGGGTCCATTTTACGGTCCATTTAGACCCACTCGTCCGAAACCTCTACAAAAAGGACCGCAAAACAAGTTTTAGTCAAAACTTAAGAGTTCATATCGTTGATTACGAGCTTTTCAACACTATCGTATTGCAAAAATTCAATTTATGTTCTTTTTACGCAGTTATAAGTTCAACGGGTCCATTTTAAGGCCCATTTAGACCCGCTCGTCCGAAACCACCACAAAAAGGGCCGAAAAACAAGTTTTAATCTAATTTTAGGAGTTCATATAATTGATTACGAGCTTTTCAACAAGATTATATTGCAAAAAGTCAATTTCTGTATTTTTTACTCAGTTAAAAGTCCAACGGGTCCATTTTACGGCCCATTTAGACCCGCTCGTCCGAAACCTCTACAAAAAGGTCTGCAAAACAAGTTTTAATCAAAACTTAAGAGTTCATATCGTTGATTACGAGCTTTTCAACACTATTGTCTTGCAAAAATTCAATTTCTGTTCTTTTTACGCAGTATTAAGTTCAACGGGTCCATTTTATGGCCCATTTAGAATCGCTCGTTCGAAACCTCTACAAAAAGGACCGAAAAACAAGTTTTGATCCAATTTTAGGAGTTCATATAATTGATTACGAGCTTTTCAACAAGATTATATTGCAAAAACTCAAATTCGACATTTTTTACTTAGTTAAAAGTCCAACGGTACCATTTTACGGCACATTTAGACCGGCTCGCCCGAAACCACTTCAAAAATGACTGAAAAACAAGTTTTAATCAAATTTTAGGAGTTCATATAATTGATTACGATCTTTTCAACACGATTATATTGCAAAAACTCAATTTATATACTTTTTACTCAGTTAAAAGTCCAACGGGTCCATTTTACGGCCCATTTAGACCCGCTCGTCCGAAACCTCTACAAAAGGACCGCAAAACAAGTTTTAATCAAAACTTAAGAGTTCATATCGTTGATTACGAGCTGTTCAACACTATTGTATTGCAAAAATTCAATTTATGTTCTTTTTACGCAGTTATAAGTTCAACGGGTCCATTTTAAAGCCCATTTAGACCCGCTCGTCCGAAACCACTACAAAACGGACCGAAAAACAAGTTTTGATCTAATTTTAGGAGTTTATATAATTGATTACGAGCTTTTCAACAAGATTATATTACAAAAAGTCAATTTCTGTATTTTTTACTCAGTTAAAAGTCCAACGGGTCCATTTTACGGCTCATTTAGACCCGCTCGCCCGAAACCTCTTCAAAAATGACTGAAAACAAGTTTTAATCAAATTTTAGGAGTTCATATAATTGATTACGATCGTTTACACACGATATATTGCAAAAACTCAATTTCTGTATTTTTTACTCAGTTCAAAGTCCAACGGGTCCATTTTACGGCCCATTTAGACTCGCTCGTCCGAAACCTCTACAAAAAGGACCGCAAAACAAGTTTTAATAAAAACTTAAGAGTTCATATCGTTGATTACGAGCTTTTGAACACTATTGTATTGCAAAAATTCAATTTCTGTTCTATTTACGCAGTTATAAGTTCAACGGGTCCATTTTAAGGCCCATTTAGACTCGCTCGTCCGAAACCTCAACAAAAAGGACCGAAAAACAAGTTTTGATCCAATTTTAGGAGTTCATATAATTGATTACGAGCTTTTCAACAAGATTATATTGCAAAAACTCAAATCTGGTTTTTTTACCCAGTTAAAAGTCCAACGGGTCCATTTTACGGCCCATTTAGACCCGCTCGCCCAAAACCTCTTAAAAATGACTGAAAAACAAGTTTTAATCAAATTTTAGGAGTTCATATAATTGATTACGATCGTTTCAACACGATTATATTGTAAAAACTCAATTTCTGTATTTTTTACTCAGTTAAAAGTCCAACGGGTCCATTTTATGGCCCATTTAGACCCGCTCGTCCGAAACCTCTACAAAAAGGACCGCAAAACAAATTTTAATCAAAACTTAAGAATTCATATCGTTGATTACAAGCTTTTCAACACTATTGTATTGCAAAAATTCAATTTCTGTTCTTTTTACGCAGTTATAAGTTCAATGGGTCCATTTTAAGACCCATTTAGACCCGCTCGTCCGAAACCTCTAGAAAAAGGACCGAAAAACAAGTTTTGATCCAATTTTAGGAGTTCATAAAATTGATTACGAGCTTTTCAACAAGATTATATTGTAAAAACTCAAATTCGGTATTTTTTAATCAGTTAAAAGTCCAACGGGTCCATTTTACAGCCCATTTAGACACGCTCGTACGAAACCTCTACAAAAAGGACCGAAAAACAAGTTTTGATCTAATTTTAGGAGTTCATATAATTTATAACGAGCTTTTAAACAAGATTATATTGCAAAAACTCAAATTCGGCATTTTTTACTTAGTTAAAAGTCCAACGGGTCCATTTTACGGCCCATTTAGACCCGCTCACCCGAAACCACTTCAAAAATGACTGACAAACAAGTTTTAATCAAATTTTAGGAGTTCATATAATTGATTACGATCTTTTCAACACGATTAAATTGCAAAAACTCAATTTATGTACTTTTTACTGAGTTAAAAGTCCAACGGGTCCATTTTACGGCCCATTTAGACCCGCTCGTCCGAAACCTCTACAAAAAGGACCGCAAAACAAGTTTTAATCAAAACTTAAGAGTTCATATCATTGATTACGAGCTTTTCAACACTATTGTATTGCAAAAATTCAATTTATGTTCTTTTTACGCAGTTATAAGTTCAACGGGTCCATTTTAAGGCCCATTTAGACCCGCTCGTCCGAAACCACTACAAAAAGGACCGAAAAACAAGTTTTGATCCAATTTTAGGAGTTCATATAATTGATTACGAGCTTTTCAACAAGATTATATTGCAAAAAATCAAATTCGGTATTTTTTAATCAGTTAAAAGTCCAACGGGTCCATTTTACGGCCCATTTAGACACGCTCGTTCGAAACCTCTACAAAAAGGATCGAAAAACAAGTTTTGATCCAATTTTAGGAGTTCATATAATTGATTACGAGCTTTTAAACAAGATTATATTGCAAAAACTCAAATTCGGCATTTTTTACTTAGTTAAAAGTCCAACGGGTCCATTTTACGGCCCATTTAGACCCGCTCGCCCGAAACCACTTCAAAAATGAATGAAAAACAAGTTTTAATCAAATTTTAGGAGTTCATATAATTGATTACGATCTTTTGCAACACGATTATATTGCAAAAACTCAATTTATATACTTTTTACTCAGTTAAAAGTCCAACGGGTCCATTTTACGGCCCATTTAGACCCGCTCGTCCGAAACCTCTACAAAAAGGACCGCAAAACAAGTTTTAATCAAAACTTAAGAGTTCATATCGTTGATTACGAGCTTTTCAACACTATTGTATTGCAAAAATTCAATTTATGTTCTTTTCACGCAGTTATAAGTTCAACGGGTCTATTTTAAGGCCCATTTAGACCTGCTCGTCCAAAACCACTACAAAAAGGACCGAAAAACAAGTTTTGATCTAATTTTAGGAGTTCATATAATTCATTACGAGCTTTTCAACAAGATTATATTACAAAAAGTCAATTTCTGTATTTTTTACTCAGTTAAAAGTCCAACGGGTCCATTTTACGGCCCATTTAGACCCGCTCGCCCGAAACCTCTTCAAAAATGACTGAAAACAAGTTTTAATCAAATTTTAGGAGTTCATATAATTGATTACGATCGTTTACACACGATTATATTGCAAAAACTCAATTTCTCTATTTTTTACTCAGTTCAAAGTCCAACGGGTCCATTTTACGGCCCATTTAGACTCGCTCGTCCGAGACCTCTACAAAAAGAACCGCAAAACAAGTTTTAATCAAAACTTAAGAGTTCATATCGTTGATTACGAGCTTTTGAACACTATTGTATTGCAAAAATTCAATTTCTGTTCTTTTCACGCAGTTATAAGTTCAACGGTCCATTTTAAGGCCCATTTAAACTCGCTCGTCCGAAACCTCTACAAAAAGGACCGAAAAACATGTTTTGATCCAATTTTAGGAGTTCATATAATTGATTACGAGCTTTTCAACAAGATTATATTGCAAAAACTCAAATCTGGTGTTTTTACCCAGTTAAAAGTCCAACGTGTCCATTTTACGGCCCATTTAGACCCGCTCGCCCGAAACCTCTTAAAAAATGACTGAAAAACAAGTTTTAATTAAATTTTAGGAGTTCATATAATTGAGTACGATCGTTTCAACACGATTATATTGTAAAAACTCAATTTCTGTATTTTTTACTCAGTTAAAAGTCCAACGGGTCCATTTTACGGCCCATTTAGACCTGCTCGTCCGAAACCACTACAAAAAGGACCGCAAAACAACATTTAATCAAAACTTAAGAGTTCATATCGTTGATTACAAGCTTTTCAACACTATTGTATTGCAAAAATTCAATTTCTGTTCTTTTTACGCAGTTATAAGTTCAATGGGTCCATTTTAAGGCCCATTTAGACCCGTTCGTCCGAAACCTCTACAAAAAGGACCGAAAAACAAGTTTTGATCCAATTTTAGGAGTTCATAAAATTAATTACGAGCTTTTCAACAAGATTATATTGCAAAAACTCAAATTTGGTATTTTTTAATCAGTTAAAAGTCCAACGGGTCCATTTTACTGCCCATTTAGACACGCTCGTTCGAAACCTCTACAAAAAGGACCGAAAAACAAGTTTTGATCCAATTTTAGGAGTTCATATAATTGATTACTAGCTTTTAAACAAGATTATATTGCAAAAACTCAAATTTGGCATTTTTTACTTAGTTAAAAGTCCAACGGGTCCATTTTACGGCCCATTTAGACCCGCTCACCCGAAACCACTTCAAAAATGAATGAGAAACAAGTTTTAATCAAATTTTAGGAGTTCATATAATTGATTACGATCTTTTCAACATGATTAAATTGCAAAAACTCAATTTATGTACTTTTTACTGAGTTAAAACTCCAACGGGTCCATTTTACGGCCCATTTAGACCCGCTCGTCCGAAACCTCAACAAAAAGGACCGGAAAACAAGTTTTAATCAAAACTTAAGAGTTCATATCGTTGATTACGAGCTTTTCAACACTATTGTATTGCAAAAATTCAATTTATGTTCTTTTTACGCAGTTATAAGTTCAACGGGTCCATTTTAAGGCTCATTTAGACCCGCTCGTCCGAAACCACTACAAAAAGGACCGAAAAACAAGTTTTGATCCAATTTTAGGAGTTCATATAATTGATTACGAGCTTTTCAACAAGATTATATTGCAAAAACTCAAATTCGGTATTTTTTAATCAGTTAAAAGTCCAACGGGTCCATTTTACGGCCCATTTAGACACGCTCGTTCGAAACCTCTACAAAAAGGATCGAAAAACAAGTTTTGATCCAATTTTAGGAGTTCATATAATTGATTACGAGCTTTTAAACAAGATTATATTGCAAAAACTCAAATTCGGCATTTTTTACTTAGTTAAAAGTCCAACGGGTCCATTTTACGGCCCATTTAGACCCGCTCACCCGAAACCACTTCAAAAATGACTGACAAACAAGTTTTAATCAAATTTTAGGAGTTCATATAATTGATTACGAGCTTTTCAACACGATTATATTGCAAAAACTCAATTTATGTACTTTTTACTGAGTTAAAAGTCCAACGGGTCCATTTTACGGCCCATTTAGACCCGCTCGTCCGAAACCTCTACAAAAAGGACCGCAAAACAAGTTTTAATCAAAACTTAAGAGTTCATATCGTTGATTACGAGCTTTTCAACACTATTGTATTGCAAAAATTCAATTTATGTTCTTTTTACGCAGTTATAAGTTCAACGGGTCCATTTTAAGGCCCATTTAGACCCGCTCGTCCGAAACCACTACAAAAAGGACCGAAAAACAAGTTTTGATCCAATTTTAGGAGTTCATATAATTGATTACGAGCTTTTCAACTAGATTATATTGCAAAAACTGAAATTCGGTATTTTTTAATCAGTTAAAAGTCCAACGGGTCCATTTTACGGCCCATTTAGACACGCTCGTTCGAAACCTCTACAAAAAGGATCGAAAAACAAGTTTTGATCCAATTTTAGGAGTTCATATAATTGATTACGAGCTTTTAAACAAGATTATATTGCAAAAACTCAAATTCGGCATTTTTTACTTAGTTAAAAGTCCAACGGGTCCATTTTACGGCCCATTTAGACCCGCTCACCCGAAACCACTTCAAAAATGAATGAGAAACAAGTTTTAATCAAATTTTAGGAGTTCATATAATTGATTACGATCTTTTCAACATGATTAAATTGCAAAAACTCAATTTATGTACTTTTTACTGAGTTAAAAGTCCAACGGGTCCATTTTACGACCCATTTAGACCCGCTCGTCCGAAACCTCAACAAAAAGGACCGGAAAACAAGTTTTAATCAAAACTTAAGAGTTCATATCGTTGATTACGAGCTTTTCAACACTATTGTATTGCAAAAATTCAATTTATGTTCTTTTTACGCAGTTATAAGTTCAACGGGTCCATTTTAAGGCTCATTTAGACCCGCTCGTCCGAAACCACTACAAAAAGGACCGAAAAACAAGTTTTGATCCAATTTTAGGAGTTCATATAATTGATTACGAGCTTTTCAACAAGATTATATTGCAAAAACTCAAATCTGGTGTTTTTACCCAGTTAAAAGTCCAACGTGTCCATTTTACGGCCCATTTAGACTCACTCGTCCGAAACCTCTACAAAAAGGACCGCAAAACAAGTTTAATCAAAACTTAAGAGTTCATATCGTTGATTACGAGCTTTTGAACACTATTGTATTGCAAAAATTCAATTTCTGTTCTTTTTACGCAGTTATAAGTTCAACGGTCCATTTTAAGGCCCATTTAGCCTCGCTCGTCCGAAACCTCTACAAAAAGGACCGAAAAACATGTTTTGATCCAATAACAGGAGTTCATATAATTGATTACGAGCTTTTCAACAAGATTATATTGCAAAAACTCAAATCTGGTGTTTTTACCCAGTTAAAAGTCCAACGTGTCCATTTTATGGCCCATTTAGACCCGCTCGCCCGAAACCTCTTAAAAAATGACTGAAAAACAAGTTTTAATTAAATTTTAGGAGTTCATATAATTGAGTACGATCGTTTCAACACGATTATATTGTAAAAACTCAATTTCTGTATTTTTTACTCAGTTAAAAGTCCAACGGGTCCATTTTACGGCCCATTTAGACACGCTCGTCCGAAACCACTACAAAAAGGACCGCAAAACAACATTTAATCAAAACTTAAGAGTTCATATCGTTGATTACAAGCTTTTCAACACTATTGTATTGCAAAAATTCAATTTCTGTTCTTTTTACGCAGTTATAAGTTCAATGGGTCCATTTTAAGGCCCATTTAGACCCGCTCGTCCGAAACCACTACAAAAAGGACCGAAAAACAAGTTTTGATCCAATTTTAGGAGTTCATATAATTGATTACGAGCTTTTCAACAAGATTATATTGCAAAAACTCAAATTCGGTATTTTTTAATCAGTTAAAAGTCCAACGGGTCCATTTTACGGCCCATTTAGACACACTCGTTCGAAACCTCTACAAAAAGGATCGAAAAACAAGTTTTGATCCAATTTTAGGAGTTCATATAATTGATTACGAGCTTTTAAACAAGATTATATTGCAAAAACTCAAATTCGGCATTTTTTACTTAGTTAAAAGTCCAACGGGTCCATTTTACGGCCCATTTAGACCCGCTCACCCGAAACCACTTCAAAAATGACTGACAAACAAGTTTTAATCAAATTTTAGGAGTTCATATAATTGATTATGATCTTTTCAACATGATTATATTGCAAAAACTCAATTTATGTACTTTTTACTCAGATAAAAGTTCAACGGGTCCATTTTACGGCCCATTTAGACCCGCTCGTCCGAAACCTCTACAAAAAGGACCGCAAAACAAGTTTTAATCAAAACTTAAGATTTCATATCGTTGATTACAAGCTTTTCAACACTATTGTATTGCAAAAATTCAATTTATGTTTTTTTTACGCAGTTATAAGTTCAACGGGTCCATTTTAAGGCCCATTTAGACCCGCTCGTCCGAAACCACTACGAAAAGGACCGAAAAACAAGTTTTGATCCAATTTTAGGAGTTCATATAATTGATTACAAGCTTTTCAACAAGATTATATTGCAAAAACTCAAATTCGGTATTTTTTAATCAGTTAAAAGTCCAACGGGTCCATTTTACGGCCCATTTAGACACGTTCGTTCGAAACCTCTACAAAAAGGATCGAAAAACAAGTTTTGATCCAATTTTAGGAGTTCATATAATTGATTACGAGCTTTTAAACAAGATTATATTGCAAAAACTCAAATTCGGCATTTTTTACTTAGTTAAAAGTCCAACGGGTCCATTTTACGGCCCATTTAGACCCGCTCGCCCGAAACCACTTCAAAAATGACTGAAAAACAAGTTTTAATCAAATTTTAGGAGTTCATATAATTGATTACGATCTTTTGCAACACGATTATATTGCAAAAACTCAATTTATATACTTTTTACTCAGTTAAAAGTCCAACGGGTCCATTTTACGGCCCATTTAGACCCGCTCGCCCGAAACCACTTCAAAAATGACTGAAAAACAAGTTTTAATCAAATTTTAGGAGTTCATATAATTG
This sequence comes from Hibiscus trionum, assembly GCA_030270665.1. Lineage (NCBI taxonomy): Eukaryota > Viridiplantae > Streptophyta > Magnoliopsida > Malvales > Malvaceae > Hibiscus > Hibiscus trionum. The sequence goes on along the minus strand of BSYR01000002.1, from coordinate 41,747,261 downwards.
ATTACGATCTTTTGCAACACGATTATATTGCAAAAACTCAATTTATATACTTTTTACTCAGTTAAAAGTCCAACGGGTCCATTTTACGGCCCATTTAGACCCGCTCGTCCGAAACCTCTACAAAAAGGACCGCAAAACAAGTTTTAATCAAAACTTAAGAGTTCATATCGTTGATTACGAGCTTTTCAACACTATTGTATTGCAAAAATTCAATTTATGTTCTTTTCACGCAGTTATAAGTTTCAACGGGTCCATTTTAAGGCCCATTTAGACCCGCTCGTCCGAAACTACTACAAAAAGGACCGAAAAACAAGTTTTGATCTAATTTTAGGAGTTCATATAATTCATTACGAGCTTTTCAACAAGATTATATTACAAAAAGTCATTTTCTGTATTTTTTACTCAGTTAAAAGTCCAACGGGTCCATTTTACGGCCCATTTAGACCCGCTCGCCCGAAACCTCTTCAAAAATGACTGAAAACAAGTTTTAATTAAATTTTAGGAGTTCATATTATTGATTACGATCGTTTACACACGATTATATTGCAAGCATTTCAATTTCTCTATTTTTTACTGAGTTAAAAGTCAAACGGGTTCATTTTTCGGCCCATTTAGACCCGCTCGTCCGAAACCTCTACAAAAAGGACCGGAAAACAAGTTTTAATCAAAACTTAAGAGTTCATATCGTTGATTACGAGCTTTTCAACACTATTGTATTGCAAAAATTCAATTTATGTTCTTGTTACGCAGTTATAAGTTCAACGGGTCCATTTTAAGGCACATTTAGACCCGCTCGTCCGAAACCACTACAAAAAGGACCGAAAAACAAGTTTTGATCCAATTTTAGGAGTTCATATAATTGATTACGAGCTTTTCAACAAGATTATATTGCAAAAACTTAAATTCGATATTTTTTAATCAGTTAAAAGTCCAACGGGTCCATTTTACGGCCCATTTAGACACGCTCGTTCGAAACCTCTACAAAAAGGATCGAAAAACAAGTTTTGATCCAATTTTAGGAGTTCATATAATTGATTACGAGCTTTTAAACAAGATTATATTGCAAAAACTCAAATTCGGCATTTTTTACTTAGTTAAAAGTCCAACGGGTCCATTTTACGGCCCATTTAGACCCGCTCACCCGAAACCACTTCAAAAATGACTGACAAACAAGTTTTAATCAAATTTTAGGAGTTCATATAATTGATTACGATCTTTTCAACACGATTATATTGCAAAAACTCAATTTATGTACTTTTTACTGAGTTAAAAGGCCAACGGGTCCATTTTACGGCCCATTTAGACCCGCTAGTCCGAAACCTCTACAAAAAGGACCGCAAAACAAGTTTTAATCAAAACTTAAGAGTTTATATCGTTGATTACGAGCTTTTCAACACTATTGTATTGCAAAAATTCAATTTATGTTCTTTTTACGCAGTTATAAGTTCAACGGGTCCATTTTAAGGCCCATTTAGACCCGCTCGTCCGAAACCACTACAAAAAGGACCGAAAAACAAGTTTTGATCCAATTTTAGGAGTTCATATAATTGATTACGAGCTTTTCAACAAGATTATATTGCAAAAACTCAAATTAGGTATTTTTTAATCAGTTAAAAGTCCAACGGGTCCATTTTACAGCCCATTTACACACGCTCGTTCGAAACCTCTACAAAAAGGATCGAAAAACAAGTTTTGATCCAATTTTAGGAGTTCATATAATTGATTACGAGCTTTTAAACAAGATTATATTGCAAAAACTCAAATTCGGCATTTTTTACTTAGTTAAAAGTCCAACGGGTCCATTTTACGGCCCATTTAGACCCGCTCGCCCGAAACCACTTCAAAAATGACTGAAAAACAGGTTTTAATCAAATTTTAGGAGTTCATATAATTGATTACAATCTTTTCAACACGATTATATTGCAAAAACTCAATTTATGTACTTTTTACTTAGTTAAAAGTCCAACGGGTCCATTTTACGGCCCATTTAGACCCACTCGTCCGAAAACTCTACAAAAAGGACCGCAAAACAAGTTTTAATCAAAACTTAAGAGTTCATATCGTTGATTACGAGCTTTTCAGCACTATTGTATTGCAAAAGTTCAATTTATGTTCTTTTTACGCAGTTATAAGTTCAACGGGTCCATTTTAAGGCCCATTTAGACCCGCTCGTCCGAAACCACTACAAAAAGGACCGAAAAACAAGTTTTGATCCAATTTTAGGAGTTCATATAATTGATTACGAGCTTTTCAACAAGATTTTATTACAAAAAGTCAATTTCTGTATTTTTTACTCAGTTAAAAGTCCAACGGGTCCATTTTACGGCCCATTTAGACCTGCTCGTCCGAAACCTCTACAAAAAGGACCGCAAAACAACTTTTAATCAAAACTTAAGAGTTCATATCGTTGATTACGAGCTTTTCAACACTATTGTATTGCAAAAATTCAATTTCTGTTCTTTTTACGCAGTTATAAGTTCAACGGGTCCATTTTAAGGCCCATTTAGACCCGCTCGTCCGAAACCTCTACAAAAGGACCGAAAAACAAGTTTTGATCCAATTTTGGGAGTTCATATAATTGATTACGAGCTTTTCAACAAGATTATATTGCAAAAACTCAAATTCGGTATTTTTTACTCAGTTAAAAGTCCAACGGGTCCATTTTACGGCCCACTTAGACCCGCTCGTTCGAAACCTCTACAAAAAGGACCGAAAAACAAGTTTTGATCCAATTTTAGGAGTTCCTATAATTGATTACGAGGTTTTCAACAAGATTATATTGCAGAAACTCAAATTCGGTGTTTTTTACTCAATTAAAAGTCCAACGGGTCCATTTTACTGCCCATTTAGACCCGCTCGCCCGAAACCCCTTCAAAAATGACTGAAAAACAAGTTTTAATCAAATTTTAGGAGTTCATATAATTGATTACGATCGTTTCAACACGATTATATTGCAAAAACTCAATTTCTATTTTTTTTACTCAGTTAAAAGTCCAACGGGTCCATTTTACGTCCCATTTAGACCCGTTCGTCCGAAACCACTACAAAAAGGACCGCAAAACAAGTTTTAATCAAAACTTAAGAGTTCATATCGTTGATTACGAACTTTTCAACACTATTGTATTGCAAAAATTCAATTTATGTTCTTTTTACGCAGTTATAAGTTCAACGAGTCCATTTTAAGGCCCATTTAGACTCGCTCGTCCGAAACCTCTACAAAAAAGACCGAAAAACAAGTTTTGATCCAATTTTAAGAGTTCATATAATTGATTACGAGCTTTTCAACAAGATTATATTGCAGAAACTCAAATTTGGTATTTTTTACTCAGTTAAAAGTCCAACGGTTCCATTTTACGGCCCATTTAGACCCACTCGCCCGAAACCTCTTCAAAAATGACCGAAAAAAAAGTTTTAATCAAACTTTAGGAATTCATATCATTGATTACGATCTTTTCAACATGATTATATTGCAAAAACTCAATTTATGTAGTTTTTTACCTAGTTAAAAGTCCAACGGGTCCATTTTACGGCCCATTTAGACCCGCTCGTCCGAAACCTCTACAAAAAGGACCGCAAAACAAGTTTTAATCAAAACTTAAGAGTTCATATCGTTGATTACGAGCTTTTCAACACTATTGTATTGCAAAAATTCAATTTATGTTCTTTTTAAGCAGTTATAAGTTCAACGGGTCCATTTTAAGGCCCATTTAGACCCGCTCGTCCGAAACCTCTACAAAAAGGACCGAAAAACAAGTTTTCATCCAATTTTAGGAGTTCATATATTTGATTACAAGCTTTTCAACAAGATTATATTGCAAAAACTCAAATTCTGAATTTTTACTCAGTTAAAAGTCCAACGGGTCCATTTTACGGCCCATTTAGACCCACTCGCCCGAAACCTCTTCAAAAATGACTAAAAAACAAGTTTTGATCAAATTTTAGGAGTTCATATAATTGATTACGAGCTTTTCAACAAGATTATATTGTAAAAACACAAATTCGGTATTTTTTACTCAGTTAAAAGTCCAACGGGTCCATTTTACTACCCATTTAGACCCGCTCGCCCGAAACCTCTTCAAAAATGACCGAAAAACAAGTTTTAATCAAATTTTAGGACTTCATATAATTGATTACGATCTTTTCAACACGATTATATTGCAAAAACTCAATTTTTGTACTTCTTACTCAGTTAAAAGTCCAACGGGTCCATTTTACGGCCCATTTAGACCCACTCGTCAGAAACCTCTACAAAAAGGACCGCAAAACAAGTTTTAATCAAAACTTAAGAGTTCATATCGTTGATTACGAGCTTTTCAACACTATTGTATTGCAAAAATTCAATTTATGTTCTTTTTACGCAGTTATAAGTTCAACGGGTCCATTTTAAGGCCCATTTAGACTCGCAAGTCCGAAACCTCTACAAAAGGACTAAAAAACAAGTTTTGATCCAATTTTAATAGTTCATATAATTGATTACGAGCTTTTCAACAAGATTATATTGCAGAAACTCAAATTCGGAATTTTTTACTCTGTTAAAAGTCCAACTGGTCCATTTTACGGCCCATTTAGACCCGCTCGCCCGAAACGTCTTCAAAAATTACCGAAAAAAAGTTTTAATCAAATTCTAGGACTTAATATCATTGATTACGATCTTTTCAACACGATTATATTGCAAAAACTCAATTTATGTACTTTTTTACTCAGTTAAAAGTCTAACGGGTCCATTTTACGGTCCATTTAGACCCACTCGTCCGAAAATTCTACAAAAAGGACCGCAAAACAAGTTTTAATCAAAACTTAAGAGTTCATATCGTTGATTACGAGCTTTTCAACACTATTGTATTGCAAAAGTTCAGTTTATGTTCTTTTTACGCAGTTATAAGTTCAACGGGTCCATTTTAAGGCCCATTTAGACCCGCTCGTCCAAAACCACTACAAAAAGGACCGAAAAACAAGTTTTGATCCAATTTTAGGAGTTCATATAATTGATTACGAGCTTTTCAACAAGATTATATTACAAAAAGTCAATTTCTGTATTTTTTACTCAGTTAAAAGTCTAACGGGTCCATTTTACGGCCCATTTAGATCCGTTCGTCTGAAACCTCTACAAAAAGGACCGCAAAACAACTTTTAATCAAAACTTAAGAGTTCATATCGTTGATTACGAGTTTTCCAACACTATTGTATTGCAAAAATTCAATTTATGTTCTTTTTACGCAATTATAAGTTCAACGGGTCCATTTTAAGGCCCATTTAGACCCGCTAGTCTGAAACCACTACAAAAACGACCGAAAAACAAGTTTTGATCCAATTTTAGGAGTTCATATAATTGATTACGAGCTTTTCAACAAGATTATATTGCAAGAAGTCAATTTCTGTATTTTTTACTCAGTTAAAAGTCCAACGAGTCCATTTTACGGCCCATTTAGACACGCTCGCCCGAAACCTCTGCAAAAATGACTAAAAAACAAGTTTTGATCAAAATTTAGGAGTTCATATAATTGATTACGATCGTTTCAACACGATTATATTGCAAAAACTCAATATCTGTATTTTTTACTCAGTTAAAAGTCCAACGGGTCCATTTTACGGCCCATTTGGACCCGCTCGTTCGAAACCTCTACAAAAAGGACCACAAAACAAGTTTTAATCAAAACTTAAGATTTCATATCGTTGATTACGAAGTTTTGAACACTATTGTATTGCAAAAATTCAATTTCTGTTCTTTTTACGCAGTTATAAGTTCAACGTGTCCATTTTAAGGCCCATTTAGACCCGCTCACCCGAAACCTCTACAAAAAGAACCGATAAATAAGTTTTGATCCAATTTTAGGAGTTCATATATTTGATTACCAGCTTTTCAACAATATTATATTGCAAAAACTCAAATTCAGTATTTTTTACTCAGTTAAAAGTCCAACGGGTCCATTTTACGGCCCATTTAAACCCGCTACCCGAAACCTCTTCAAAAATGACTGAAAAACAAGTTTTAATCAAATTTTAGGAGTTTATATAATTGATTACAATCTTTTCAACACGATTATATGACAAAAACTCAATTTTTGTACTTTTTACTCAGTTAAAAGTCCAACGGGTCCATTTTATGGCCCATTTAGACCGCTCGTCCGAAACCTCTACAAAAAGGACCACAAAACAAGTTTTAATCAAAACTTAAGAGTTCATATCATTGATTACTAGCTTTTCAACACTATTATAGTGCAAAAATTCAATTTCTGTTCTTTTTACGCAGTTATAAGTTCAACGGGTCCATTTTAAGGCCCATTTAGACCCGCTCGTCCGAAACCTCTACAAAAAAGACCAAAAAACAAGTTTTTATCCAATTTTAGGAGTTCATATATTTGATTACGAGCTTTTCAACAAGATTATATTGCAAAAACTCAAATTCGGTATTTTTTACTCAGTTAAAAGTCCAACGGGTCCATTTTACGGCCCATTCAGACCCACTCGCCCGAAACCTCTTCAAAAATGACTAAAAAACAAGTTTTGATCAAATTTTAGGAGTTCGTATAATTGATTACGAGCTTTTCAACAAGATTATATTGCAAAAACACAAATTCGGTATTTTTTACTTAGTTAAAAGTCCAATAGGTCCATTTTACGGCCCATTTAGACCCGCTCGCCCGAAACCTCTTCAAAAATGACCGAAAAACAAGTTTTAATCAAAATTTAGGACTTCATATCATTGATTACGATCTTTTCAACACTGTTATATTGCAAAAACTCAATTTTTGTACTTTTTACTCAGTTAAAAGTCCAACGGGTCCATTTTACGGCCCATTTAGACCCACTCGTCCGAAACATCTACAAAAAGGACCGCAAAACAAGTTTTAATCAAAACTTAAGAGTTCATATCGTTGATTACGAGCTTTTCAACACTATTGTATTGCAAAAATTCAATTTATGTTCTTTTTACGCAGTTATAAGTTCAACGGGTCCATTTTAAGGCACATTTAGACTCGCTCGTCCGAAACCTCTACAAAAAGGACCGAAAAACAAGTTTTGATCAAATTTTAAGAGTTCATATAATTGATTACGAGCTTTTCAACAAGATTATATTGCAGAAACTCAAATTCGGTATTTTTTACCCAGTTAAAAGTCCAACGGGTCCATTTTACGGCCCATTTAGACCCGCTCGCCCGAAACCTCTTCAAAAATGATCGAAAAAAAGTTTTAATTAAATTTCAGGACTTAATATCATTGATTACGATCTTTTCAACACGATTATATTGTTAAAACTCAATTTATTTACTTTTTTACTCAGTTAAAAGTCCAACGGGTCCATTTTACGGCCCATTTAGACCCGCTCGTCAGAAACCTCTACAAAAAGGACCGCAAAACAAGTTTTAATCAAAACTTAAGAGTTCATATCATTGATTACGAGCTTTTCAACACTATTGTATTGCAAAAATTCAATTTATGTTCTTTTTTACGCAGTTATAAGTTCAACGGTTCCATTTTAAGGTCTATTTAGGCCCGCTCATCCGAAACCACTACAAAAAGGACCGAAAAACAAGTTTTGATCCAATTTTAGGAGTTCATATAATTGATTACGAGCTTTTCAACAAGATTATATTGCAAAAAGTCAATTTTTGTATATTTTACTCAGTTAAAAGTCCAACGGGTCCATTTTACGGCCCATTTAAACCCGCTCGCCCGAAACCTCTTCAAAAATGACTGAAAAACAAGTTTTAATCAAATTTTAGGAGTTCATATAATTAATTACGATCGTTTCAACACGAATATATTACAAAAACCCAATTTATGTATTTTTTACTCAGTTCAAATTCCAACGGGTCCATTTTACGGCCCATTTAGACCCGCTCGTCCGAAACCACTACAAAAAGGACCGCAAAAGAAGTTTTAATCAAAACTTAAGAGTTAATATCATTGATTACGAGCTTTTGAACACTATTGTATTGCAAAAATTAAATTTTTGTTCTTTTTACGCAGTTATAAGTTCAACGGGTCCATTTTAAGTCTCATTTAGACTCGCTCGTCCGAAACCTCTACAAAAAGGACCGCAAAACAAGTTTTGATCCAATTTTAGGATTTCATATAATTGATTACGAGCTTTTCAACAAGATTATATTGCAAAAACTCAAATTCGGTGTTTTTTACTAAGTTAAGAGTCCAACGGGTCCATTTTACTGCCCATTTAGACCCACTCGCCCGAAACCTCTTCAAAAATGACTGGAAAACAAGTTTTGATCAAATTTTAGGAGTTCATATAATTGATTACGAGCTTTTCAACAAGATTATATTGCAAAAAAACACATTCGGTATTTTTTACTCAGTTAAAAGTCCAACGTGTCTATTTTACGGCCCATTTAGACCCGCTCGCCCAAAACCTCTTCAAAAATGACTGAAAAACAAGTTTTAATCAAATTTTAGGACTTCATATCATTGATTACGATCTTTTCAACACGATTATATTGCAAAAACTCAATTTTTTTACTTTTTACTCAGTTAAAAGTCCAACGGGTCCATTTTACGGCCTATTTAGACCCGCTCGTCCGAAACCTCTACAAAAAGGACCGCAAAACAAGTTTTAATCAAAACTTAAGAGTTCATATCGTTGATTACGAGCTTTTCAACACTATTGTATTGCAAAAATTCAATTTCTGTTCTTTTTACGCAGTTATAAGTTCAATGGGTCCATTTTAAGGACCATTTAGACCCGCTCGCCCGAAACCTCTTAAAAAAATGACAGAAAAACAAGTTTTAATCAAATTTTAGGAGTTCATATAATTGATTATGATCTTTTCAACATGATTATATTGCAAAAACTCAATTTATGTACTTTTTACTCAGATAAAAGTTCAACGGGTCCATTTTATGGCCCATTTAGACCCGCTCGTCCGAAACCTCTACAAAAAGGACCGCAAAACAAGTTTTAATCAAAACTTAAGAGTTCATATCGTTGATTACGAGCTTTTCAACACTATTGTATTGCAAAAATTCAACTTATGTTCTTTTTACGCAGGTATAAGTTCAACGGGTCCATTTTAAGGCCCATTTAGACCCGCTCGTCCGAAACCACAACAAAAAGGACCGAAAAACAAGTGTTGATCCAATTTTAGGAGTTCATATAATTGATTATGAGCTTTAAAACAAGATTATATTGCAACAAGTCAATTTCTGTATTTTTTACTTAGTTAAAAGCCCAACGGGTCCATTTTACGGCCCATTTAGACCCGCTCGCCCGAAACCTCTTCAAAAATGACTAAAAAACAAGTTTTAATCAAAATTTAGGAGTTCATATAATTGATTACAATCATTTCAACACGATTATATTGCAAAAACTCAATTTCTGTATTATTTACTCAGTTAAAAGTCCAACGGGGCGATTTTAAGGCCCATTTAGACCCGCTCGTCCGAAACCTCTACAAAAAGGACCCCAAAACAAGTTTTAATCAAAACTTAAGAGTTCATATCGTTGATTACGAGCTTTTCAACACTATTGTATTGCAAAAATTCAATTTCTGTTCTTTTTACGCATTTATAAGTTCAACGGGTCCATTTTAAGGCCCATTTAGACTCGCTCGTCCGAAACCTCTACAAAAGGACCGAAAAACAAGTTTTGATCAATTTTAGGAGTTCATATAATTGATTACGATCTTTTCAACAAGATTATATTGCAAAAACTCAAATTCGGTGTTTTTTACTCAGTTAAAAGTTCAACGGGTCCATTTTACGGCCCATTTAGACCCGCTCGCCCGAAACCTCTTCAAAAATGACTGAAAAACAAGTTTTAATCAAATTATAGGAGTTCATATAATTGATTACAATCGTTTCAACACGATTATATTGCAAAAACTCATTTTTTGTATTTTTTACTCAGTTAAAAGTCCAACGGGTCCATTTTACTGCCCATTTAGACCCGCTCGCCCGAAACCTCTTCAAAAATGACTGAAAAACAAGTTTTAATCAAATTTTAGGAGTTTATATAATTGATTACGACCGTTTCAACACGATTATATTGCAAAAAGTCAATTTCTATATTTTTTACTCAGTTAAAAGTCCAACGGGTCCATTTTACGGCCCATTTAGACCCGCTCGTCCGAAACCTCTACAAAAAGGACCGCAAAACAAGTTTTAATCAAAACTTAAGAGTTCATATCGTTGATTACGAGCTTTTCAACACTATTGTTTTGCAAAAATTCAATTTATGTTCTTTTTACGCAGTTATAAGTTCAACGGCTCCATTTTAAGGCCCATTTAGACTCGCTCACCCGAAACCTCTACAAAAACGACCGAAAAATAAGTTTTGATCCAATTTTAGGAGTTCATATAATTGATTATGAGCTTTTCAACCAGATTATATTGCAGAAACTCAAATTCGGTATTTTTTACTCAGTTAAAAGTCCAACGGGTCCATTTTACGGCCCATTTAGACCCGCTCGCCCGAAACCTCTTGAAAAATGACTGAAAAACAAGTTTTGATCAAATTTTAGGAGTTCATATAATTGATTACGATCTTTTCAATATGATTATTTTGCAAAAACTCAATTTTTGTACTTTTTACTCAATTAAAAGTCCAACGGGTCCATTTTACGGCCCATTTAGACCCGCTCGAACGAAACCTCTCCAAAAAGGACCGCAAAACAAGTTTTAATCAAAACTTAAGAGTTCATATCGTTGATTACGAGCTTTTCAACATTATTGTATTGCAAAAATTCAATTTCTGTTCTTTTTACGCAGTTATAAGTTCAACGGGTCCATTTTAAGGCTCATTTAGACCCGCTCGTCCGAAACCTCTACAAAAAGGACCGAAAAACAAGTTTTGATCCAATTTTAGGAGTTCATATAATTGCTTACGAGCTTTTCAACAAGATTATATTGCAAAAACTCAAATTCAGTATTTTTTACTCAGTTAAAATCCAAGGGGTCCATTTTACGGCCCATTTAGACCCACTCGTTCGAAACCTCTACAAAAAGGACCAAAAAAACAAGTTTTGATCCAATTTTAGGAGTTCATATAATTGATTACGAGCTTTTCAACAAGATTATATTGCAAAAAGTCAATTACTGTATTTTTTACTCAGTTAAAAGTCCAACGGATCCATTTTACGGCCCGTTTAGACTCGCTCGCTCGAACCCTCTTCAAAAATGACTGAAAAACAAGTTTTAATCAAATTTTAAGAGTTCATATAATTGATTACGATCGTTTCAACACGAATATATTGCAAAAACCCAATTTCTGTATTTTTTACTCAGTTCAAATTCCAACGGGTCCATTTTACGGCCCATTTAGACCCGCTCGTCCGAAACCACTACAAAAAGGACCGCAAAACAAGTTTTAATCAAAACTTAAGAGTTAATATCATTGATTACGAGCTTTTGAACACTATTGTATTGCAAAAATTCAATTTCTGTTCTTTTTACGCAGTTATAAGTTTAACGGGTCCATTTTAAGTCTCATTTAGACTCGCTCGTCCGAAAGCTCTACAAAAGGACCGCAAAACAAGTTTTGATCCAATTTTAGGATTTATATAATTGATTACGAGCTTTTCAACAAGATTATATTGCAAAAACTCAAATTCGGTGTTTTTTACTTAGTTAAAAGTCCAACGGGTCCATTTTACGGCCCATTTAGACCCGCTCGCCCGAAACCTCTTCAAAAATGACTGAAAAACAAGTTTTAATCAAGTATTAGGAGTTCAAATAATTTATTATGATCATTTCAACACGATTATATTGCAAAAACTCAATTTTTGTATTTTTTACTTAGTTAAAAGTCCAACGGATCCATTTTACGGCCCATTTAGACTCGTTCGCTCGAACCCTCTTCAAAAATGACTGAAAAACAAGTTTTAATCAAATTTTAAGAGTTCATATAATTGATTACGATCGTTTCAACACGAATATATTGCAAAAACCCAATTTCTGTATTTTTTACTCAGTTCAAATTCCAACGGGTCCATTTTACGGCCCATTTAGACCCGCTCGTCCGAAACCACTACAAAAAGGACCGCAAAACAAGTTTTAATCAAAACTTAAGAGTTAATATCATTGATTACGAGCTTTTGAACACTATTGTATTGCAAAAATTCAATTTCTGTTCTTTTTACGCAGTTATAAGTTCAACGGGTCCATTTTAAGTCTCATTTAGACTCGCTCGTCCGAAACCTCTACAAAAAGGACCGGAAAACAAATTTTGATCCAATTTTAGGATTTCATATAATTGATTACGAGCTTTTCAACAAGATTATATTGCAAAAACTCAAATTCGGTGTTTTTTACTCAGTTAAAAGTCCAACGGGTCCATTTTACGGCCCATTTAGACCCGCTCGTCCGAAACCTCTACAAAAAGGGCCGCAAAACAAGTTTTAATCAAAACTTAAGAGTTCATATCGTTGATTACGAGCTTTTCAACACTATTGTATTGCAAAAATTCAATTTCTGTTCTTTTTACGCAATTATAAGTTCAACGGGTCCATTTTAAGGCCCATTTAGACCCGCTCACCCGAAACCTCTACAAAAAGGACCGAAAATAAGTTTTGATCCAATTTTAGGAGTTCATTTAATTGATTACGAGCTTTTCAACAAGATATATTGCAAAAACTCAAATTCGGTATTTTTTACTCATTTTAAAGTCCAACGGGTCCATTTTACGGCCCATTTAGACCCACTCGCCCGAAACCTTTTTAAAAATGACTGAAAAACAAGTTTTGATCAAATTTTAGAAGTTCATATGATTGATTACGAGCTTTTCAACAAGATTATATTGCAAAAAAACACATTCAGTATTTTTTACTCAGTTAAAAGTCCAACGGGTCCATTTTACGGCCCATTAGACCCGCTCACCCGAAACCTATACAAAAAGGACCGAAAAATAAGTTTTGATCCAATTTTAAGAGTTCATATAATTGATTACGAGCTTTTCAACAAGATTATATTGCAAAAACTCAAATTCAGTACTTTTTACTCAGTTAAAAGTCCAACGGGTCCATTTTACGGCCCATTTAAACCCGCTCGCCTGAAACCTCTTCAAAAATGACTGAAAAACAAGTTTTAAACAAATTTTAGGACTTCATATCATTCATTACGATCTTTTCAACACGATTATTTTGCAAAAACTCAATTGTTGTACTTTTTACTCAGTTAAAAGTCCAACGGGTCCATTTTACGGCCCATTTAGACCCACTCGTCCGAAACCTCTACAAAAAGGACCGCAAAACAAGTTTTAATCAAAACTTAAGAGTTCATATCGTTGATTACGAGCTTTTCAACAATATTGTATTGCAAAAATTCAATTTATGTTCTTTTTACGCAGTTATAAGTTCAACGGGACCATTTTAAGGCCCATTTAAACTCGCTCGTCCGAAACCTCTACAAAAAAGACCGAAAAACAAGTTTTGATCCAATTTTAAGAGTTCATATAATTGATTACGAGCTTTTCAACAAGATTATATTGCAGAAACTCAAATTCGGTATTTTTTACTCAGTTAAAAGTCCAACGGGTCCATTTTACGGCCCATTTAGACCCGCTCGCCCAAAACCTCATCAAAAATGACCGAAAAAAAAGTTTTAATCAAATTTTAGGACTTCATATCATTGATTACGATATTTTTAACACGATTATATAGCAAAAACTCAATTTATGTACTTTTTTACTCAGTTAAAAGTCCAACGGGTCCATTTTACGGCCCATTTAGACCCGCTCGTCCGAAACCTCTACAAAAAGAACCGCAAAACAAGTTTTAATCAAAACTTAAGAGTTCATATCGTTGATTACGAGCTTTTTCAACACTATTGTATTGCAAAAATTCAATTTATGTTCTTTTTACGCAGTTATAAGTTCAACGGGTCCATTTTAAGGACCATTTAGACCCGCTCGTCCGAAACCTCTACAAAAAGGATTGCAAAACAAGTTTTAATCAAAACTTAAGAGTTCATATCGTTGATTACGAGCTTTTTAACACTATTGTATTGCAAAAATTCAATTTCTGTTCTTTTTACGCAGTTATAAGTTCAACGGGTCCATTTTAAGGCCCATTTAGACCCGCTCGTCCGAAACCTCTACAAAAAGGATCGAAAAACAAGTTTTGATCCAGTTTTAGGAGTTCATATAATTGATTACGAGCAGTTCAACAAGATTATATTGCAAAAACTCAAATTCAGTATTTTTTACTCAGTTAAAAGTCCAACGGGTCCATTTTACGGCCCATTAGACCCGCTCACCCGAAACCTCTACAAAAAGGACCGAAAAATAAGTTTTGATCCAATTTTAGGAGTTCATATAATTGATTACGAGCTTTGCAACAAGATTATATTGAAAAAACTCAAATTCAGTATTTTTTACTCAGTTAAAAGTCCAACGGGTCCATTTTACTGCCCATTTAGACCCGCTCGCCCGAAACATCTTCAAAAATGACTGAAAAACAAGTTTTAATCAAATTTTAGGAGTTCATATAATTTATTACGATCTTTTCAACACGATTATATTGCAAAAACTCAATTTATGTATTTTTTACTCAGTTCAAAGTCCAACGGGTCCATTTTACGGCCCATTTAGACCCGCTCGTCCGAAACCTCTACAAAAAGGACCGCAAAACAAGTTTTAATCAAAACTTAAGAGTTCATATCGTTGATTACGAGCTTTTCAACACTATTGTATTGCAAACATTCAACTTATGTTCTTTTTACGCAGTTATAAGTTCAACGGGTCCATTTTAAGGACCATTTAGACCCGCTCGTCCGAAACCTCCACAAAAAGGACCGAAAAACAAGTTTTGATCCAATTTCAGGAGTTCATATAATTGATTACGAGCTTTTCAACAAGATTATATTGCAAAAACTCAAATTCAGTATTTTTTACTCAGTTAAAAGTCCAACGGGTCCATTTTACGGCCCATTAGACCCGCTCACCCGAAACCTCTACAAAAAGGACCGAAAAATAAGTTTTGATCCAATTTTAGGAGTTCATATAATTGATTACGAGCTTTGCAACAAGATTATATTGCAAAAACTCAAATTCAGTATTTTTTACTCAGTTAAAAGTCCAACGGGACCATTTTACTGCCCATTTAGACCCGCTCGCCCGAAACATCTTCAAAAATGACTGAAAAACAAGTTTTAATCAAATTTTAGGAGTTCATATAATTGATTACGATCTTTTCAACACGATTATATTGCAAAAACTCAATTTATGTATTTTTTACTCAGTTCAAAGTCCAACGGGTCCATTTTACGGCCCATTTAGACCCGCTCATCCGAAACCTCTACAAAAAGGACCGCAAAACAAGTTTTAATCAAAACTTAAGAGTTCATATCGTTGATTACGAGCTTTTCAACACTATTTTATTGAAAAAATTCAACTTATGTTCTTTTTACGCAGTTATAAGTTCAACGGGTCCATTTTAAGGACCATTTAGACCCGCTCGTCCGAAACCTCTACAAAAAGGACCGAAAAACAAGTTTTGATCCAATTTTAGGAGTTCATATGATTGATTACGAGCAGTTCAACAAGATTATATTGCAAAAACTCAAATTCAGTATTTTTTACTCAGTTAAAAGTCCAACGGGTCCATTTTACGGCCCATTAGACCCGCTCACCCGAAACCTCTACAAAAAGGACCGAAAAATAAGTTTTGATCCAATTTTAGGAGTTCATATAATTGATTACGAGCTTTGCAACAAGATTATATTGCAAAAACTCAAATTCAGTATTTTTTACTCAGTTAAAAGTCCAACGGGTCCATTTTACTGCCCATTTAGACCCGCTCGCCCGAAATATCTTCAAAAATGACTGAAAAACAAGTTTTAATCAAATTTTAGGAGTTCATATAATTGATTACGATCTTTTCAACACGATTATATTGCAAAAACTCAATTTATGTATTTTTTACTCAGTTCAAAGTCCAACGGGTCCATTTTACGGCCCATTTAGACCCGCTCGTCCGAAACCTCTACAAAAAGGACCGCAAAACAAGTTTTAATCAAAACTTAAGAGTTCATATCGTTGATTACGAGCTTTTCAACACTATTGTATTGCAAAAATTCAACTTATGTTCTTTTTACGCAGTTATAAGTTCAACGGGTCCATTTTAATGACCATTTAGACCCGCTCGTCCGAAACCTCTACAAAAAGGACCGAAAAACAAGTTTTGATCCAATTATAGGAGTTCATATAATAGATTACGAGCTTTTCAACAAGATTATATTGCAAAAACTCAAATTCAGTATTTTTTACTCAGTTAAAAGTCCAACGGGTCCATTTTACTGCCCATTTAGACCCGCTCGCCCGAAATATCTTCAAAAATGACTGAAAAACAAGTTTTAATCAAATTTTAGGAGTTCATATAATTGATTACGATCTTTTCAACACGATTATATTGCAAAAACTCAATTTATGTATTTTTTACTCAGTTCAAAGTCCAACGGGTCCATTTTACGGCCCATTTAGACCCGCTCATCCGAAACCTCTACAAAAAGGACCGCAAAACAAGTTTTAATCAAAACTTAAGAGTTCATATCGTTGATTACGAGCTTTTCAACACTATTTTATTGAAAAAATTCAACTTATGTTCTTTTTACGCAGTTATAAGTTCAACGGGTCCATTTTAAGGACCATTTAGACCCGCTCGTCCGAAACCTCTACAAAAAGGACCGAAAAACAAGTTTTGATCCAATTTTAGGAGTTCATATGATTGATTACGAGCAGTTCAACAAGATTATATTGCAAAAACTCAAATTCAGTATTTTTTACTCAGTTAAAAGTCCAACGGGTCCATTTTACGGCCCATTAGACCCGCTCACCCGAAACCTCTACAAAAAGGACCGAAAAATAAGTTTTGATCCAATTTTAGGAGTTCATATAATTGATTACGAGCTTTGCAACAAGATTATATTGCAAAAACTCAAATTCAGTATTTTTTACTCAGTTAAAAGTCCAACGGGTCCATTTTACTGCCCATTTAGACCCGCTCGCCCGAAACATCTTCAAAAATGACTGAAAAACAAGTTTTAATCAAATTTTAGGAGTTCATATAATTGATTACGATCTTTTCAACACGATTATATTGCAAAAACTCAATTTATGTATTTTTTACTCAGTTCAAAGTCCAACGGGTCCATTTTACGGCCCATTTAGACCCGCTCATCCGAAACCTCTACAAAAAGGACCGCAAAACAAGTTTTAATCAAAACTTAAGAGTTCATATCGTTGATTACGAGCTTTTCAACACTATTTTATTGAAAAAATTCAACTTATGTTCTTTTTACGCAGTTATAAGTTCAACGGGTCCATTTTAAGGACCATTTAGACCCGCTCGTCCGAAACCTCTACAAAAAGGACCGAAAAACAAGTTTTGATCCAATTTTAGGAGTTCATATGATTGATTACGAGCAGTTCAACAAGATTATATTGCAAAAACTCAAATTCAGTATTTTTTACTCAGTTAAAAGTCCAACGGGTCCATTTTACGGCCCATTAGACCCGCTCACCCGAAACCTCTACAAAAAGGACCGAAAAATAAGTTTTGATCCAATTTTAGGAGTTCATATAATTGATTACGAGCTTTGCAACAAGATTATATTGCAAAAACTCAAATTCAGTATTTTTTACTCAGTTAAAAGTCCAACGGGTCCATTTTACTGCCCATTTAGACCCGCTCGCCCGAAATATCTTCAAAAATGACTGAAAAACAGGTTTTAATCAAATTTTAGGAGTTCATATAATTGATTACGATCTTTTCAACACGATTATATTGCAAAAACTCAATTTATGTATTTTTTACTCAGTTCAAAGTCCAACGGGTCCATTTTACGGCCCATTTAGACCCGCTCGTCCGAAACCTCTACAAAAAGGACCGCAAAACAAGTTTTAATCAAAACTTAAGAGTTCATATCGTTGATTACGAGCTTTTCAACACTATTGTATTGCAAAAATTCAACTTATGTTCTTTTTACGCAGTTATAAGTTCAACGGGTCCATTTTAATGACCATTTAGACCCGCTCGTCCGAAACCTCTACAAAAAGGACCGAAAAACAAGTTTTGATCCAATTATAGGAGTTCATATAATAGATTACGAGCTTTTCAACAAGATTATATTGCAAAAACTCAAATTCAGTATTTTTTACTCAGTTAAAAGTCCAACGGGTCCATTTTACTGCCCATTTAGACCCGCTCGCCCGAAATATCTTCAAAAATGACTGAAAAACAAGTTTTAATCAAATTTTAGGAGTTCATATAATTGATTACGATCTTTTCAACACGATTATATTGCAAAAACTCAATTTATGTATTTTTTACTCAGTTCAAAGTCCAACGGGTCCATTTTACGGCCCATTTAGACCCGCTCGTCCGAAACCTCTACAAAAAGGACCGCAAAACAAGTTTTAATCAAAACTTAAGAGTTCATATCGTTGATTACGAGCTTTTCAACACTATTGTATTGCAAAAATTCAACTTATGTTCTTTTTACGCAGTTATAAGTTCAACGGGTCCATTTTAATGAACATTTAGACCCGCTCGTCCGAAACCTCTACAAAAAGGACCGAAAAACAAGTTTTGATCCAATTTTAGGAGTTCATATAATAGATTACGAGCTTTTCAACAAGATTATATTGCAAAAACTCAAATTCAGTATTTTTTACTCAGTTAAAAGTCCAACGGGTCCATTTTACGACCCATTTAGACCAGCTCCTTCGAAACCTCTACAAAAAGGACCGAAAAACAAGTTTTGATCCAATTTTAGGAGTTCATATAATTGATTATGAGCTTTTCAACAAGATTATATTGCAAAAAGTTAATTTCTGTATTTGTTACTCAATTAAAAGTCCAACGGGTCCATTTTACGGCCCATTTGGACCCGCTCGCCCGATCCCTCTTCAAAAAATGACTGAAAAACAACTTTTAATCAAATTTTAAGAGTTCATATAATTGATTACGATCGTTTCAACACAATTATATTGCAAAAACCCAATTTTTGTATTTTTTACTTAGTTCAAATTCCAACGGGTCCATTATACGGCCCATTTAGACCCGCTCGTCCAAAACCTTTACCAAAAGGACCGAAAAACAAGTTTAATCAAAACTTAAGAGTTCATATCGTTGATTACGAGCTTTTGAACACTTTTGTATTGCAAAAATTCAATTTATGTTATTTTTACGCAGTTATAAGTTCAACGGGCCCATTTTAAGTCTCATTTAGACTCGCTCGTCCGATACCTCTACAAAAAGGACCGAAAATAAGTTTTGATCCAATTTTAGGAGTTCATATAATTGATTACGAGCTTTTCAACAAGATTATATTGCAAAAACTAAAATTCATTGTTTTTTACTCAGTTAAAAGTCCAACGGGTCCATTTTACGGGCCATTTAGACCCGCTCGCCCGAAACCTCTTCAAAAACGACTGAAAAACAAGTTTTAATCAAATTTTAGGAGTTCATATAATTGATTACGATCGTTTCAACACGATTATATTGCAAAAACTCCAGTTTTGATCCATTTTACGGCCCATTTAGACCCGATCGTCCGAAACCGCTACAAAAAGGAACACAAAACAAGTTTTAATCAAAACTTAAGAGTTCATATCGTTGATTACGAGCTTTTCAACACTATTGTATTTTAAAAATTCAATTTCTGTTCTTTTTACGCAGTTATAAGTTCAACGGGTCCATTTTAAGGCCCATTTAGACACGCTCGTCCGAAACCTCTACAAAAAGGACCGAAAAACAAGTTTTGATCCAATTTTAGGAGTTCATATAATAGATTACGAGCTTTTCAACAAGATTATATTGCAAAAACTCAAATTCGGTATTTTTTACTCAGTTAAAAGTCCAACGGGTCCATTTTGCGGCCCATTTAGACCCGCTCGTTCGAAAACTCTACAAAACGGACCGAAAAACAAGTTTTGATCCAATTTTAGGAGTTCATATAACTGATTATGAGCTTTTCAACAAGATTATATTGCAAAAAGTCAATTTCTTTATTTTTAACTCAGTTAAAAGTCCAACGGGTCCATTTTACGGCCTATTTAGACCCGCTCGCCCGAACCCTCTTCAAAAATGACTGAAAAACAAGTTTTAATCAAATTTTAAGAGTTCATATAATTGATTACGATCTTTTCAACACGATTATATTGCAAAAACTCAATTTTTCTACTTTTTACTCAGTTAAAAGTCCAACGGGTCCATTTTACGGCCCATTTAGACCCGTTCGTCCGAAACCGCTACAAAAAGGACCGCAAAACAAGTTTTAATCAAAACTTAAGAGTTCATATCGTTGATTACAAGCTTTTCAACACTATTGTATTGCAAAAATTCAATTTCTGTTCTTTTTACGCAGTTATAAGTTCAACGGGTCCATTTTAAGGCCCATTTACACCCGCTCACCCGAAACCTCTACAAAAAGGACCGAAAAATAAGTTTTGATCCAATTTTAGGAGTTCATATAATTGATTACGAGCTTTTCAACAAGATTATATTGCAAAAACTCAAATTCAGTATTTTTTACTCAGTTAAAAGTCCAACGGGTCCATTTTACGGCCCATTTAGACCCGCTCGCCCGGAACCTCTTAAAAAATGACTGAAAAACAAGTTTTAATCAAATTTTAGGAGTTCATATAATTGATTACGATCTTTTCAACACGATTATATTGCAAAAACTCAATTTTTGTAATTTTTACTCAATTAAAAGTCCAACGGGTCCATTTTACGGCCCATTTAGACCCGCTCGTCCGAAACCGCTAAGAAAAGGACAACAAAACAAGTTTTAATCAAAACTTAAGAGTTCATATCGTTGATTACGAGCTTTTCAACACTATTGCATTGCAAAAATTTAATTTCTATTCTTTTTACGCAGTTATAAGTTCAACGGGTCCATTTAGACCCGCTCGTCCGAAACCTCTACAAAAGGGACCGAAAAACAAGTTTTGATCCAATTTTAGGAGTTCATATAATTGATTACGAGCTTTTCAACAAGATTTTATTGCAAAAACTCAAATTCGGTATTTTTTACTCAGTTAAAAGTCCAACGGGTCCATTTTACGGCCCATTTAGACCCGCTCGTTCGAAACCTCTACAAAAAGGACCGAAAAACAAGTTTTGATCCAATTTTAGGAGTTCATATAATTGATTATGAGCTTTTCAACAAGATTATATTGCAAAAAGTCAATTTCTGTATTTTTAACTCAGTTAAAAGTCCAACGGGTCCATTTTACGGCCCATTTAGACCCGCTCGCTCGAAACCTCTTCAAAAATGACCGAAAAATAAGTTTTAAACAAATTTTAAGAGTTCATATAATTGATTACTATCGTTTCAAAACAATTATATTGCAAAAACTCAATTTATGTACTTTTACTCAGTTCAAATTCCAACGGGTCCATTTTACGGCCTATTTAGACCCGCTCGTCCGAAACCTCTACAAAAAGAACCGCAAAACAAGTTTTAATCAAAACTTAAGAGTTCATATCGTTGATAACGAGCTTTTGAACACTATTGTATTGCAAAAATTCAATTTCTGTTCTTTTTACACAGTTATAAGTTCAACGGGTCCATTTTAAGTCTCATTTAGACTCGCTCGTCCAAAACCTCTACAAAAAGGACCTCAAAACAAGTTTTGATCCAATTTTAGGAGTTCATATAATTGATTATGAGTTTTTCAACAAGATTATATTGCAAAAACTCAAATTCAGTATTTTTTACTCATTTTAAAGTCCAACGGGTCCATTTTACGGCCCATTTAGACCCACTCGCCCGAAACCTTTTCAAAAATGACCGAAAAGCAAGTTTTAATCAAATTTTAGGACTTCGTATCATTGATTACGATCTTTTCAACACGATTATATTGCAAAAACTCAAATTCGGTATTTTTTACTCAGTTAAAAGTCCAACGGGTCCATTTTACGGCCCATTAAGACCCGCTCGCCCAAAACCTCTTCAAAAATGACTGAAAAACAAGTTTTAATCAAATTTTAGGAGTTCATATAATTGATTACGATCTTTTCAACACGATTATATTGCAAAAACTCAATTTATGTACTTTTTACTCAGTTAAAAGTCCAACGGGTCAGTTTTACGGCCCATTTAGACCCGCTCGTCCGAAACCTCTACAAAAAGGACAACAAAACAAGTTTTAATCAAAACTTAAGAGTTCATATCGTTGATTACGAGCTTTTCAACACTATTGTATTGCAAAAATTCAATTATTATTATTTTTACGCAGTTATAAGTTCAACGGGTTCATTTTAAGGCCCATTTAGACTCGCTCGTCCGAAACCTCTACAAAAAGGACCGAAAAACAAGTTTTGACCCAATTTTAGGAGTTCATATAATTGATTACGAGCTTTTCAACAAGATTATATTGCAAAAACTCAAATTCGGTAATTTTTACTCAGTTAAATGTCCAACGGGTCTATTTTACGACCCATTTAGACCCGCTCGCCCGAAACCTCTTCAAAAATGACTGAAAAACAAATTTTAATCAAATTTTAGAACTTCATATCATTGATTACGACATTTTCAATACAATTATATTGCAAAAACTCAATTTATGTACTTTTTACTCAGTTAAAAGTCCAATGGGTCTATTTTATGGCCCATTTAGACCCGCTCGTCCGAAACCTCAACAAAAGGACCGCAAAAAAAGTTTTAATCAAAACTTAAGATTTCATATCGTTGATTACGAGCTTTTCAACACTATTGCATTGCAAAAATTCAATTTCTGTTCTTTTTACGCAGTGATAAGTTCAACGGGTCCATTTTAAGGCCCATTTAGACCCGCTCGTCCGAAACCTCTACAAAAAGGACCGAAAAACAAGTTTTGATCCAATTTTAGGAGATCATGTAATTGATTATGAGCTTTTCAACAAGATTATATTGCAAAAACTCAAATTCGGTATTTTTTACATAGTTAAAAGTCCAACGGGTCCATTTTACGGCCCATTTAGACCGCTCGCGCGAAACCTCTTCAAAAATGACTAAAAAACAAGTTTTAATCAAATTTTAGGAGTTCATATAATTGATTACGATCTTTTCAACACGATTATATTGCAAAAACTCAATTTTTGTACTTTTTACTAAGTTAAAAGTCCAACGGGTCCATTTTACGGCTCATTTAGACCCGCTCGTCCGAAACCTCTACAAAAAGGACCGCAAAACAAGTTTTAATCAAAACTTAAGAGTTCATATCGTTGATTACGAGCTTTTCAACACTATCATATTGCAAAAATTCAATTTCTTTTGTTTTTACGTAGTTATAAGTTCAACGGGTCCATTTTAAGGCCCATTTAGACCCGCTAGTCCGAAACCTCTACAAAAAGGACCGAAAAACAAGTTTTGATCCAATTTTAGGAGTTCATACAATTGATTACGAGCTTTCCAACAAGATTATATTGCAAAAACTCAAAATCGGTATTTTTTACTCAGTTAAAATTCCAACGGGTCCATTTTACGGCCCATTTAGACACGCTCGCCCAAAACCTCTTCAAAAATGACCGAAAAGAAAGTTTTAATCAAATTTTAGGAGTTCATATCATTGATTACGATCTTTTCAACACGATTATATTGCAAAAACTCAATTTTTGTACTTTTTACTTAGTTAAAAGTCCAACGGGTCCATTTTACGGCCCATTTAGACCAGCTCGTCCAAAACCTCTACAAAAAGGACCGCAAAACAAGTTTTAATCAAAACTTAAGAGTTCATATCATTGATCACGAGCTTTTGAACACTATTGTATTGCAAAAATTCAATTTATGTTCTTTTTACGCAGTTATAAGTTCAACGGGTCCATTTTAAGGCCCATTTAGACTCGCTCGTCCGATACCTCTGCAAAAAGGACCGAAAAACAAGTTTTGATCCAATTTTAGGAGTTCATATAATTGATTACGAGCTTTTCAACAAGAATATATTGCAAAAACTCAAATTCGGTGTTTTTTACTCAGTTAAAATTGCAACGGGTCCATTTTACGGCCCATTTAGACCAGCTCGCCCGAAACCTCTTCAAAAATGACTGAAAAACAAGTTTTAATCAAATTTTAGGAGTTCATATAATTGATTACGATCTTTTCAACACAATTATATTGCAAAAACTCAATTTTTGTACTTTTTACTCAGTTAAAAGTCCAAGGGTCCATTTTACGGCCCATTTAGACCCGCTCGTCCGGAACCTCTACAAAAAGGAGCGCAAAACAAGTTTTAATCAAAACTTAAGAGTTCATATCGTTGATTACGAGCTTTTCAACACTATTGTATTGCAAAAATTCAATTTCTGTTCTTTTTACGAAGTTATAAGTTCAATGGGTCCATTTTAAGGCCCATTTAGACCCGCTCGTCCGAAACCTCTACAAAAAGGACCGATAAACAAGTTTTGATCCAATTTCAGGAGTTCATATAATTGATTACGAGCTTTTCAACAAGATTATATTGCAAAAACTCAAATCCGGTGTTTTTTACTCAGTTAAAAGTCCAACGGGTCCATTTTACGGCCCATTTAGACCCGCTCGCCCAAAACCTTTTCAAAAATGACTGAAAAACAAGATTTGATCAAATTTTAGGAGTTCATATAATTAATTACGAGCTTTTCAACAAGATTATATTGCAAAAACACAAATTCGGTCTTTTTTACCCAGTTAAAAGTCCAACGGGTCCATTTTACGACCCATTTAGATCTGCTCGCCCGAAACCTCTTCAAAAATGACCGAAAAACAGGTTTTAATCAAATTTTAGGACTTCATATCATTGATTACGATCTTTTCAACACGATTATATTGCAAAAACTCAATTTTTGTACTTTTTACTTAGTTAAAAGTCCAACGGGTCCATTTTACGACTCATTTAGACCCGCTCGTCCGAAACCTCTACAAAAAGGATCGAAAAACAAGTTTTGATCCAATTTTAGGAGTTCATATAATTGATTACGAGCTTTTCAACAAGATTATTGTAACACCCGGGTTTAGGGGTTAGGTGAAAATAATATTTTAATATTATTTGGGCTCGATTTTATAATTTAAATAATATTACAGCTTTTTGTTTTCAAATTAATTAATTTGGGTTGACCATGTTTTAAGATTAAAACTCCAATTAGCCATGGTTTTCCCTTCCTTGTGAATAGCCCAATTCATTAAGGGCAAAGTGGTCTTTAGCCCCCCCCAATTTTAAACAAACATAAAGAAAGATTTTAGCTCATCTTCTACCTCTCTCCACCCTTTCATTTTCAACGACAAACAAGACC
The DNA here is from genome assembly GCA_030270665.1 of Hibiscus trionum. Taxonomy (NCBI): domain Eukaryota; kingdom Viridiplantae; phylum Streptophyta; class Magnoliopsida; order Malvales; family Malvaceae; genus Hibiscus; species Hibiscus trionum. Next base: position 41,722,059 of record BSYR01000002.1, on the reverse strand, counting down.
CCTCTCCCCTTGGTACTATTCCATTTCAAAGCTATCTCATTTCAACTCCAAATTGAAAGCTAATGGCATTTTTGACTTCCCCTCATCTCCCTCTCCATGAAAGTACCTTTTATTTTCATTTTCATGAAGGTTTTAGAAAATGGAAGTTTTGAATATTTTGATTAAAAATGAGATCTTTATGTGGTTAAGTGAAATGTTTTGATTTAATATGCTTAGTTATGGTATATAGAGGTCTAATGGTATATCATATGTGAATTTCAAATGATTTTGGGCAATTTTCGGAATTGGGTTTCAAGGGGGTTTTAGGAGGGTTTTAAAGTGGTTTTTGGGGTGGTTTAATGTTGGTTTTTGAGGGCTGGTGTTAGTATGATATATGAGTGTTACTTTGGGTGTATTTGATGGTTGTTTGGATGCTTGAAATGGAAGATTTCAGTGGGTGTTATGGGTTGCTCGGGAATTCTGTTTTGGGCTAGTTTTTGAGTGTTGGATGCTTGAAAATGTTGATCCGGGTTGGTTTCGATGATGAGATATTGATTGTGAATGTTTTGTTTGTGTTTGGGATTGATTATAATCGAGTTTGGACATCGGTGGAGCATCGGAAGTGAATCCGGGAAATTGAAGGTGGTTGCGTGCTTGGCCTTTGAGCTTGGAAGCTTAGGTGAGTGGTTAATTGTTTTAAATGGTTTTAAGATAGTTGGTTCGAGTATATGGACTAGGTTGGGCTTGGTAGACCCACCTAGAGTTAGGATTAGGGTGGTAGCCTAATCCTAAACTTGATCTAGAGCCTTTGGATGAACTCATTTATGTGGTTGTGTATGTCTCGTATGAAATGTGATATGAATGATTGTGTATATTGTATTATACATGTGAGGTGAGATATGACTTGTGATGCATGAGACATGCATGATGATGGTTGTTGGTGAGTACGTGCTAAGCACGGAAATGATTGGAATGAGTAATGTGAAATGAGTAAATGTTGGCACTAGTATACTTGAATACAAATGATCGATCATTAGGATGTTAGTGTGTACACATGAGTCAAAAGTCGCGCGTGGCCTTGGTGGCGTTGAGTCACCAAGGAGGAGTACAGGTTCGCCCAGAAATTGTAATTGTATATGGTCGGTGATGAGTGGAATCCCATCGACGGGGCGTGAGGATGAGTGGAATCCCCTCCGCGAGACCGGTGATGAGTGTAATCCCACCGTGAGGTAATGTGGTTGTAGGATGTGAGTTTCCAACATGTTTATCCGCGTATTCGGGTCATAGCTAGGTGCCAATGTCGTTTGATATGTGTATCAATGTGTTGAGGTTTATGATCCTTGATGGGATGCTTGAATGTGATTACATGTATTGTGGAGTTGAGCTTATGATCATGGCATTTATATTGTATATTGCTCATGCATCTTTATCTTGTGGCTCTTGTGGATCCTTGGTATATTTGTGTAATGCCTTGGCTAGATCGTGCTCGGAGCCTGCAATGTTGAGGTTTGTTTTTAGAGCTTACCCTCACTAAGCATCATTGCTTACGCTCTCTTTGTTCAACATTGCAGATCCTTAGTTCGTGGGTTGCTTGAGCAAGTGGAGGGCCTCCAAGTGTGGTTGCTTGAGTACATCAAGTATGAACTTTTAAATGTTGAACATGTAATAGTTTAAGCAATGGGACATGTGTTATTTTGATGGCTATGTTGTGGTTGATGTTGCTTAGGAGCATGTTAGACTCCTCGTATGTGTTGGCCATTTTGACTTGGGATGTATGCCTTGCTTGATACGTTGTTGACATGTTGCTATTTTGAAGTTGTCTAAGTGTTGACCTTTGAATGCTTAATTCCTTAAATGAGTTGTATGTATGCATGCCTTGCGTTGTTGTGCCTTGGTGTTTAGCTCGTTTTGTTGATGTTGAAGCATGCTTGTATGTTGGTCTGCCTTCAGTTTTATTGCTAGTGTGTTGTTAGAGGTTGTGGAGGTGTTTTGGGGCACCCTTGTGCCTTAAAACAGCCAAAACGAGTTTGCAGACAGGGGGCGTTTCGAAACGGGCCACCCTGTTTCGATACGGTCCCTTTGCATTTGGCCATCCGTTTCGAAACGGGTAGGGGTCGTTTCGGAACATTTTTGCTACTGGAATTTTGAGAAATTGGCGAGATGAAGGCGCTCCGAAATGGGCCTTCGATGTTTCGAAACGGTCAAATCTCGTTGACCACGAGAAGTTGACCGTTGGGGTCGTTTCGATACGGGTCACCCCTGTTTCGGAACGGTATCCCTATGGTTGACCCAGGCCTGTTGACTAAGTCAAGGCGTTTCAAAACACCCCAAGGGCGTTTCGATACGGCCTGCTGTAATGAGCTAAAATGGGCTGTTTATTGTATCGTCTTGGTCGATCGATGTCGTATTGTTGCTTCTTCCGCTGTTGTGCTTCACATGGGAATTAAATGTACATTTAGACAAGATTAAAATTAAAAGAAATTTTCTGGGTCGTTAACCGAGGAGGAACCTTAACGGGTTTCGCTTCGGTTTTCCCCGTGTGGCCCACTCGAACCGGTCGTTCGGCTAGACCGGGACGAGGGGGTTACAATTATATTGCAAAAACTCAAATTCGGTATTTTTTACTCAGTTAAAAGTCCAACGGGTCCATTTTAAGACCCATTTAGACCCGCTCGTCCGAAACCTCTACAAAAAGGACCGAAAAACAAGTTTTGATCCAATTTTAGGATTTCATATAATTGATTACGAGCTTTTCAACAAGATTAAATTGCAAAAACTCAAACTCGGTATTTTTTACTCAGTTAAAAGTCCAACGGGTCCATTTTACGGCCCATTTAGACCCGCTCGCCCGAAACCTCTTCAAAAATGACTGAAAAACAAGTTTTAATCAAATTATAGGAGTTCATATAATTGATTACGATCTTTTCAACACGATTATATTGCAAAAACTCAATTTTTGTACTTTTTACTAAGTTAAAAGTCCAACGGGTCCATTTTACGGCCCATTTAGACCCGCTCGTCCAAAACCTCTACAAAAAGGACCGCAAAACAAGTTTTAATCAAAACTTAAGAGTTCATATCGTTGATTACGAGCTTTTCAACACTATTTTATTGCAAAAATTCAATTTTTGTTCTTTTTACGCAGTTATAAATTCAACGGGTCCATTTTAAGGCCCAATTAGACCCGCTCGTCCGAAACCTCCACAAAAATGACCGAAAAACAAGTTTTGATCCAATTTTAGGAGTTCATATAATTGATTACGAGCTTTTCAACAAGATTATATTGCAAAAACTCAAATTCGGAATTTTTTACTCAGTTAAATATCCAACGGGTCCATTTTACGGCCCATTTAGACCCGCTCGCCCGAAACCTCTTCAAAAATGACCGAAAAGAAAGTTTTAATCAAATTTTAGGACTTCATATCATTGATTACGATCTTTTCAACACGATTATATTGCAAAAACTCAATTTTTGTACATTTTACTCAGTTAAAAGTCCAACGGGTCCATTTAGACCCGCTCGTCCAAAGCCTCTACAAAAAGGACAGCAAAACAAGTTTTAATCAAAACTTAAGAGTTCATATCATTGATCACGAGCTTTTCAACACTATTGTATTGCAAAAATTCAATTTATGTTCTTTTTACGCAGTTATAAGTTCAACGGGTCCATTTTAAGGCCCATTTAGACCCGCTCGTCCGAAACCTCTATAAAAGGACCGAAAAATAAGTTTTGATCCAATTTTAAGAGTTCATATAATTGGTTACGAGCTTTTCAACAAGATTATATTGCAAAAACTCAAATTCGGTATTTTTTACTTAGTAAAAAGTGCAACGGGTCCATTTTACGACCCATTTAGACCCGATCTCCCGAAACCTCTTCAAAAATGACTGAAAAACAAGTTATAATCAAATTTTAGGAGTTCATATAATTGATTACGATCGTTTCAACACAATTATATTGTAAAAACTCAATTTCTGTTTTTTACTCAGTTAAAAGTCCAACGGGTCCATTTTACGGCCAATTTAGACCCGCTCGTCCGAAACCTCTACAAAAAGGACCGCAAAACAAGTTTTAATCAAAACTTAAGAGTTCATATCGTTGATTACGAGCTTTTCAACACTATTGTATTGCAAAAATTCAATTTCTGTTCTTTTTACGCAGTTATAAGTTCAACGGGTCCATTTTAAGGCCCATTTACACCCGCTCACCCGAAACCTCTACAAAAAGGACCGAAAAATAAGTTTGATCCAATTTTAGGAGTTCATATAATTGATTACGAGCTTTTCAACAAGATTATATTGCAAAAACTCAAATTCAGTATTTTTTACTCAGTTAAAAGTCCAACGGGTCCATTTTACGGCCCATTTAGACCTGCTCGCCCGAAACCTCTTCAAAAATGACAGAAAAACAAGTTTTAATCAAATTTTAGGAGTTCATATAATTGATTACGATCTTTTCAACACGATTATATTGCAAAAATCAATTTTTGTAATTTTTACTCAATTAAAAGTCCAACGGGTCCATTTTACGGCCCATTTAGACCCGCTCGTCCGAAACCGCTAAGAAAAGGACAACAAAACAAGTTTTAATCAAAACTTAAGAGTTCATATCGTTGATTACGAGCTTTTCAAAACTATTGCATTGCAAAAAATATAATTTCTATTCTTTTTACGCAGTTATAAGTTCAACGGGTCCATTTTAAGGCCCATTTAGACCCGCTCGTCCGAAACCTCTACAAAAGGGACCGAAAAACAAGTTCTGATCCAATTTTAGGAGTTCATATAATTGATTACGAGCTTTTCAACAAGATTTTATTGCAAAAACTCAAATTCGGTATTTTTTACTCAGTTAAAAGTCCAACGGGTCCATTTTAAGACCCATTTAGACCCGCTCGTCCGAAACCTCTACAAAAAGGACCGAAAAACAAGTTTTGATCCAATTTTAGGAGTTCATATAATTGATTACGAGCTTTTCAACAAGATTAAATTGCAAAAACTCAAATTCGGTATTTTTTACTCAGTTAAAAGTCCAACGGGTCCATTTTACGGCCCATTTAGACCCGCTCGCCCGAAACCTCTTCAAAAACGACTGAAAAAGAAGTTTTAATCAAATTTTAGGAGTTCATATAATTGATTACGATCGTTTCAACACTATTATATTGCAAAAACTCCAGTTTTGATCCATTTTACGGCCCATTTACACCCGCTCGTCCGAAACCTCTACAAAAAGGACCGCAAAACAAGTTTAATCAAAACTTAAGAGTTCATATCGTTGATTACGAGCTTTTCAACACTATTGTATTGCAAAAATTAAATTTCTATTCTTTTTACGCAGTTATAAGTTCAACGGGTCCAATTTAAGGCCCATTTAGACCCGGTCGCCCGAAACCTCTACAAAAAGAACCGAAAAACAAGTTTTGATAAAATTTTAGGAGTTCATATAATTGATAACGAGCTTTTCAACAAGATTATTTTGCAAAATCTCAAATTCGGTATTTTTTACTCAGTTAAAAGTTCAACGGGTCCATTTTACGGCCTATTTAGACCCGCTCGCCCGAAACCTCTTCAAAAATGACTGAAAAACAATTTTTAATCAAATTCTAGGAGTTCATATAATTGATTACGATCTTTTCAACACGATTATATTGGAAAAACTCAATTTTTGTACTTTTTACTTAGTTAAAAGTCCAACGGGTCCATTTTACAGCCCATTTAGACCCGCTCGCCCGAAACCTCTTCAAAAATGACTGAAAAACAAGTTTTAATCAAATTTTCGGAGTTCATATAATTGATTACGGTCGTTTCAACATGATTATATTGTAAAAACTCAATTTCTGTATTTTTTACTTAGTTAAAAGTCCAACGGAACTCAGTTAAAATTCCAACGGGTCAATTCTCTCTCAATTTTTCCGGGGTCTTTGTTGGGTGTTGGCTCGTTCTTCATGCTTTTCCCTCTTTTTCCGGTTGTGTTTCCCACTCTCTCTCTTTCATTCCCCTTCCCCCACACATCACCTCTCTATCTTCCGCCGGACTTGCCAGCATATCATCAAGATAACAGGAAAAATTTAATTTCCTTGGAAATCGGTAAGAGAATGCCAAGGGTCATTCCACCCCGCCCCTTTCTTCAATTTGCTTTGTTTTTTATGTTACTTTATTTTTATCTTCTTTTCTGGTTTTTTAACACACTTATCTCCCTTCCTTGCGAGATCTGGTCACTTCTACTTTTCCATACCACCCCCACCAGATCTGTAACATCTGATAAAAGACTGGAGTCTTTTAATTTCTTTTCCATCATCTCCAATTTTTGGGCGATATCTACAAGATCCAACCGAAAACCGGTAGGGTTTGAAGGTAAGATTCATTGGTTTTATCTTTTTTTATGCTTTCCTTTTCGATATTTTTTTCCTAACCTCTTCTTTTCTAATTTTTGGCTTCCTTTTTTCTCTTTTTATGAATCTGTTTCCACTGCTATTTCGGAGGGTTTCTTTCCCGGTGGCGTCTCACGACGGCTGTAAAAAACCCAACCGTTTGGTCTTGTATCTCTTTTCTCCCCCTTTATTTTTTTCGTGGTTGATTATCTTCCTTTCATTATTTTCTTATTTTTTCCCAACTTTTTTTCCCGATCTATTGCTGTTTTGATATTTCTCAATATACCTCATCGTATTCTAGGGTTTTTCCTCCTTTTGATTTCCAGGCTTCTTCGTCTAACCGTTGGTTCTCCCTTGCAGATGCTGGGTTTCCTATTGTTTGATGAACAGTTACCTTCTACCCTAATAGGACTGTCGGCTCACCTTATCATATCTGTGTTTATCTTCTATTCATTATTTTCTTTTTTCCCAAATTTTTATTTCCGCTCTAGTGCTGTTCTGTTTTTTATCAATATAACTTTTTTCATTCTAGGGTTTTTCCCCTTTTTGATTTTCAGGTTTTTCATCCTAACCGATGATTTTCCTTTGCAGATTTTGGGTTTCCCATCGTTCGATGAATGGTCACCTTCATCACTAATCGGAGTGTCGACTCACCTCCTCGAATCTGCCTTTTTTTACTTGTTATATATCCTTAACCCATCTCTGTTTTCTTTTTCTCTTCCCTTTCTTTTTACTTTTATTTTGCAACTGATATTCACATATTCTAACTCTTTTTTTTCCCAGATTCATTGGTACCCAGATCTGTTGACTATGGACCATCTGATTGCTAATCGGGTACTGTCGTCTCTCCTTTTCCCTTCTATTAATCTGAGATTTTTTATCTATTCTTGCACTGCCATCATCCACCATTTTCATGGTCATGTTATGCTATCTTTGTGGTCGCTTGGTAACCATATTTCATTTTCTTTTCCCTTTATTCATCATCAAATTTAACTACTAAGAATAATTAATTTATCTGCGAAATATCACATTTCTCTATATTGGAATGCTTATAATTCTTTGTGGATTTCATTTACGGTTCTGCTATTCCCCTTACCATGTTCTTTCATCCATATTAAAGAGCTTCACTCTATTCTTATTATAGTTTGGTCTGGATCTACCAAGCCTTTTAACTCTAATCTTATTATACAATTTCTTACTACTACTCGAGCCCTTTCAGGGAAACCTTTATCAAACCACTCTGTGGGAAACTTAATTTCTAATTGTATTTCTATCAATAATTTGTATCAGCCTCTGTCAATAAGATACAATCCTACCGATTCAATCCTACGTCTTAATATTAGTTTTTACAATGTTTCATACATTTCTCTGCCTTCCATTACTCTTATAGAACATCTTACTATGCATATCAGCTCCCACCAGCATATCAACATGCATACTAATCCCTCGGTTATTGTCATGACAAACAGCCTTCATCCTCTCATTTTCATTAGGGCTATTCCTCCTTACTCTGTGCATCCCCATATTCTAATCCTTACATCGCCCTTAATTCTATACAACAATATACCCACTTCTTTATTTGATGTTCTGTGTATGTCTTATACATCTCATCTGGGTATGGTTTGCAACCTTTATGTTTTGATAAGGTTCCTCCCTTTAATTTTACAATACCATTGTTTCTTATATGCTAAATCATTATTCTATCACTCTTTGTACAATTTCACCGCTATCAGGTATATCTCACTCTCCTCGTTGTTGATGGGGTATAAACTAGTTGTGGCACATCTATCCTTCGGGCATATTTCCTGTATATGGTTCTCTTTACTTGTTTATCTGATTTATTTTGTTTGGTCTATGTCTCTGCTCATAGTCTTGATTATTCTCTCTACTTGTTTCTTTCTCTCTCTTTCCTGGTCATCACAAATTAATAACTTTAATTTTTTCTTTTACAATTTTATCCCAGGTCGTTTAAGTACTCACTCTCTCTATATCATTATAAATAACATGGCCTGGTGTGCTAGGACCATCTTCTGGTATTACTTTTTCTGCTTTATAGTTAATGGTATATGTAATTATTTTTTATTAGGCCTCATTTACCCCCCTTTTTTGCTCTTTTGGTATGTAGTTTATTGCTTATCCCCGTTTCTTTCTATCCCTGGGTTTGTAATTTTATTTATTTCCTGTTTTTTCCTGGTTTTCTTTTTTGCCTGCCTTTATCTGCTTAGTCTTCTTTTCTGTTGCTTATCTTTATTGCATGCTACTTATTACTTTTCTTTTAACCATGCATTAGATAAATTTTCTCAGCTTTTCTCCTTAATAAAATTCTTTTCCAACGCCTCATTAGGCGACTTAAATCTAGCCCTTCTATGGGATTACATCACTACCATCTTTATGATGGAAAATAAATTCAATCTATTAATATCAGCGTTTAGATTTTCAAAATCTATTAACTGCCCTTTCATTACCTCATTCATTATTGTAATTATTCTCTATATGATTTATGTGCGATTTAATGGAATTCCTATTTTACTAACTTCAAATACCAAATTCTTCATATCTTTTCCTTTTTTACGGGTCCGCTCTTTATTTCCTCTTTGGTATTTAATACCTTTGTTTTTTTACTGTTCTTCCCTTACTACTTTACCGATTTTCACTCATATGTTAATTATGGAATTTTGCTTATCACAACCTAATTTTTTAACTCCGTTTCCTTTTTTAACCATCCTACATGTAGGCTATTTCCTTGACTTTCAAAATATCTTTTATAACATTAAATTAATCCATATTTTAAGGATTCTAATTCCTTATTTCTTTCCTCTTCTTTCCACTTTCCAAAGGTTAATTATTACTTTCCCGGGTATTAATCATATATCCTTTAAGGAATCCCACCTATCACTATCAAATTTTTTAATTCTATTTTCCTTTTTATTCATACTATACCTATACTATTTCCTTGATTGTCTAACTATCCTCATTAACATTAAATTAATCCATAACTTATGGACTCTAATTTTCTATCCCTTTCCTTTTTCAACCACTTACCAAAGGTTAACCAACACAAACAATCCCCTTTTATACGATCAACATACTAACACGCTACCACAAACCTCTCTCTATCTTTCTATTCTCCTCACTCCTTACCAATCATCCATGGCATCCTGTTGAGTTGTGTGGGGCTCGATTCGATCAATCAATTTAGCTCACCAAGTGGTGGAGAGATGGATTTTTGGGTGGAAGGGTTGTGGAAGCTAAAATAAAGATTGACACAATGATTTATAGTGGTTCAACCTTCTAACCAAGGTCTACATCCACTACCTTAGCTCCCCACTAAGGATTTCTCAATCAATCCACTATTGATTCGTCCCATTTTCCAGGATTAGGAGGAAACCCTTACAACCGATCAAGCTTCTACCCAAAGCCTTGATCAAAACCCTCTTTTACAAAGAGACAATAAAAGCAAACTTAAAACCCTCTAATAGGTGTTTGTTTGCACAATTAAGCACTCACCCAAAACCTAAAACACTTGAGCAAATTTGACAATTTTGGCTCACTAGTGTTTGTCTATACAAGAAATGACAAATTAAGCACTAAGACAATTTCTTGATCATTTGATGTTTGACAATATGAGCATTAGCCTTCTCTTGCTGCTTGGAGGTCCCTTTTATACTCTCAAATGAGTTTGTAGCCGTTACTAGCCGTTGGGGATGAATTGGAGCCGTTGAGGACTTTATTTCCCTTCATAAATGCTATTCTACAGCTATCCGTATCGATACGCGTGACACCGTATCGGTACGGGCTTCATAGGAACTAGCCGTTGAGCTCTTGCCAGCCAAGGCGTATCGATACTCTTGAGGGCGTATCGGTACGGGTCCACATTTGAATGGCCGTTGGGAAATAGCCGTTGGGGTGGTTGAAAGGGGATCGGTAAGCTTACCTGGCGTATCGAAACGATCCCGATACGTATCGATACGGCAAGGGCCTGTATCGATACGGGTTTTGACAGTGGCCAAACTAGGGCAAAAAGGTATCGGTACGTGGGTTTACCGTATCGATACGGGTACTCTGAAAACACAAGTTTGGTTATTAAAAACATGAAAAATCCTTGCCAAAAACCTCTTAAAATACCTCAAACATAATTTCAAGTTGTTTGGACTTAAAAACAAGTTTTAAATTCTTTTCAAATTAGTCCAAAACATTTTTCAATTATTATATCAAAACATTAGTTCTACAATCTCCCCCTTTTTGATATAATAAAACCAACTTGAAAAATTGTTTGGGATTCTCCCCCTTTATCTTTAAAAATGTGAATAAGAGACTAAAGATATGAAATCAAATAAAGCTCCCCCTTATTCATTTGAAAATGCAATTTTTCAAACCATTTCTCCCCCCTTTTGTTATATCAAAAAGAATTTAAAAACATTAAGTTCAAAAATAACAATGGAGGAAAAAATTGACAAAAATATAAATTTGGTTTTAAAATGGCTCCCCTTTACTCAAAGCATCATCAAAAATGTTAGTCCATCATATATGATCATCTAGTTGATTACGAGCTTTTCAACAAGATTATATTGCTAAAACTCAAATTCGGTATTTTTTACTTAGTTAAAAGTCCAACGGGTCCATTTTACGGCCCATTTAGACCCGCTCGTTCGAAACCTCTACAAAAAGGACCAAAAAACAAGTTTTGATCCAATTTTAGGAGTTCATATAATCGATTACGAGCTTTTCAGCAAGATTATATTGCAAAAACTCGAATTCGGTATTTTTTACTTAGTTAAAAGTCCAACGGGTCCATTTTACAGCCCATTTAGACCCGCTCGCCCGAAACCTGTTCAAAAATGACTGAAAAACAGGTTTTAATCAAATTTTAGGAGTTCATATAATTGATTACGATCTTTTCAACACGATTATATTGCAAAAACACAATTTATGTACTTTTTACCCAGTGAAAAGTCCAACGGGTCCATTTTACGGCCCATTTAGACCAGCTCGTCCGAAACCTCTACAAAAAGGACCGCAAAATAAGTTTTAATCAAAACTTAAGAGTTCATATCGTTGATTACGAGCTTTTCAACACTATTGTATTGCAAAAATTCAATTTCTGTTCTTTTTACGTAGTTATAAGTTCAACGGGTCCATTTTAAGGCCCATTTAGACCCGCTCGTCCGAAACCTCTACAAAAAGGACCGAAAAACAAGTTTTGATCCAATTTTAGGAGTTCATATAATTGATTACGAGCTTTTCAACAAGATTATATTGCAAAAACTCAAATTCAGTATTTTTTACTCAGTTAAAAGTCCAACGTGTCCATTTTACGGCCCATTTAGACCCGCTCGCTCGAAACCTCTTAAAAAATGACCGAAAAGAAAGTTTTAAACAAATTTTAGGACTTCATATCATTGATTAAGATCTTTTCAAGACGATTATAGTGCAAAAACTCAATTTTCTACTTTTTACTCAGTTAAAAGTCCAACGGGTCCATTTTACGGCCCATTTAGACCTGCTCGTCCAAAACCTCTACAAAGAGGACCGCAAAACAAGTTTTAATCAAAACTTAAGAGTTCATATCGTTGATTACGAGATTTTCAACACTATTGTATTGCAAAAATTCAATTTCTGTTCTTTTTACGCAGTTATAAGTTGAACAGGTCCATTTTAAGGCCCATTTAGACCCGCTCGCCCGAAACCTCTACAAAAAGGACCGAAAAACAAGTTTTGATCCAATTTTAGGAGTTCATATAATTGATTACGAGCTTTTCAACAAGATTATATTGAAAAACTCAAATCCGGTATTTTTTACTAAGTTAAAAGTCCAACGGGTCCATTTTACGGCCCATTTAGACTCGCTCGCCCGAAACCTCTTCAAAAATAACTGGAAAACAAGTTTTAATCAAATTTTAGGAGTTCATATAATTGATTACGATCTTTTCAACACGATTATATTGCAAAAACTAAATTTTGGTACTTTTTACTCAGTTAAAAGTCCAACGGGTTCATTTTACGTCCCATTTAGACCCGCCCGTCCGAAACCTCTACAAAAACGACCGCAAAACAAGTTTTAATCAAAACTTAAGAGTTCATATCGTTGATTACGAGCTTTTCAACACTATTGTATTGCAAAAATTCAATTTCTGTTCTTTTTACACAGTTATAAGTTCAACGGGTCCATTTTAAGGCCCATTTAGACCCGCTCGTCCGAAACCTCTACAAAAAGGACCGAAAAACAAGTTTTGATCCATTTTTAAGAGTTCATATAATTGATTACGATCTTTTCAACAAGATTATATTGCAAAAACTCAAATTCGGTATTTTTTACTTAGTTAAAAGTCTAACGGGTCCATTTTACGGCCCATTTAGACCCGCTCGTTCGAAACCTCTACAAAAAGGACCGAAAAACAAGTTTTGATCCAATTTTAGGAGTTCATATAATTGATTACGAGCTTTTCAACAAGATTATATTGCAAAAACTCAAATTCGGTATTTTTTACTCAGTTAAAAGTCCAACGGGTCCATTTTACTGCCCATTTAGACCCGCTCGCCCGAAACCTCTTCAAAAATGACCGAAAAACAAGTTTTAATCAAATTTTAGGACTTCATATAATTGATTACGAGCTTTTCAACAAGATTATATTGCAAAAACACAAATTCGATATTTTTTACTCAGTTAAAAGTCCAACGGGTCCATTTTACGGCCCATTTAGACCCGCTCGTCCGAAACCTCTACAAAAAGGACCGCAAAACTAGATTTAATCAAAACTTAAGAGTTCATATCTTTGATTGCGAGCTTTTGAACACTATTGTATTGCAAAATTCAATTTCTGTTCTTTTTACGCAGTTATAAGTTCAACAGGTCCATTTTAAGGCCCATTTAGACCCGCTCGTCCGAAACCTCTACAAAAAGGACCGAAAAACAAGTTTTGATCCAATTTTAGGAGTTCATATAATTGATTACGAGCATTTCAACAAGATTATATTGCAAAAACTCAAATTCGGTATTTTTTACTCAGTTAAAAGTCCAACGGTCCATTTTACGGCCCATTTAGACTCGATCACCCGAAACCTCTTCAAAAATGACTGAAAAACAAGTTTTAATCAAATTCTAGGAGTTCATATATTTGATTACGATTTTTTCAACACGATTATATTGCAAAAACTAAATTTTGGTACTTTTTACTCAGTTAATAGTCCAACGGGTCCATTTTACGGCCCATTTAGACCCGCTCGTCCGAAACCTCTACAAAAATGACCGCAAAACAAGTTTTAATCAAAACTTAAGAGTTCATATCGTTGATTACGAGCTTTTCAACACTATTGTATTGCAAAAATTCAATTTCTGTTCTTTTTACACAGTTATATGTTCAACAGGTCCATTTTAAGGCCCATTTTGACCCGCTCGTCCGAAACCTCTACAAAAAGGACCGAAAAACAAGTTTTGATCCACTTTTAGGATTTCATATAATTGATTACGATCTTTTCAACAAGATTATGTTGCAAAAACTCAAATTCGATATTTTTTACTTAGTTAAAAGTCCAACGGGTCCATTTTACGGCCCATTTAAACCCGCTCGTTCGAAATCTCTACAAAAAGGACCGAAAAACAAGTTTTGATCCAATTTTAGGAGTTCATATAATTGATTACGAGCTTTTCAACAAGATTATATTGCAAAAACTCAAATTCGGTATTTTTTACTCAGTTAAAAGTCCAACGGGTCCATTTTACGGCCCATTTAGACCCGCTCGCCCGAAACCTCTTCAAAAATAACCGAAAAACGAGTTTTAATCAAATTTTAGGACTTCATATAATTGATTACGAGCTTTTCAACAAGATTATAATGCAAAAACACAAATTCGATATTTTTTACTCAGTTAAAAGTCCAACGGGTCAATTTTACGGCCCATTTAGACCCGCTCGTCCGAAACCTCTACAAAAAGGACAACAAAACAAGTTTTAATCAAAAATTAAGAGTTCATATCGTTGATTACGAGCTTTTGAACACTATTGTATTGCAAAATTCAATTTTTGTTCCTTTTACGCAGTTATAAGTTCAACAGGTCCATTTTAAGGCCCATTTAGACCCGCTCGTCCGAAACCTCTACAAAAAGGACCGAAAAACAAGTTTTGATCCAATTTTAGGAGTTCATATAATTGATTACGAGCTTTTCAACAAGATTATATTGAAAAACTCAAATCCGGTATTTTTTACTAAGTTAAAAGTCCAACGGGTCCATTTTACGGCCCATTTAGACTCGCTCGCCCGAAACCTCTTCAAAAAATAACTGGAAAACAAGTTTTAATCAAATTTTAGGAGTTCATATAATTGATTACGATCTTTTCAACACGATTATATTGCAAAAACTAAATTTTGGTACTTTTTACTCAGTTAAAAGTCCAACGGGTTCATTTTACGTCCCATTTAGACCCGCCCGTCCGAAACCTCTACAAAAACGACCGCAAAACAAGTTTTAATCAAAACTTAAGAGTTCATATCGTTGATTACGAGCTTTTCAACACTATTGTATTGCAAAAATTCAATTTCTGTTCTTTTTACACAGTTATAAGTTCAACGGGTCCATTTTAAGGCCCATTTAGACCAGCTCGTCCGAAACCTCTACAAAAAGGACCGAAAAACAAGTTTTGATCCATTTTTAAGAGTTCATATAATTGATTACGATCTTTTCAACAAGATTATATTGCAAAAACTCAAATTCGGTATTTTTTACTTAGTTAAAAGTCTAACGGGTCCATTTTACGGCCCATTTAGACCCGCTCGTTCGAAACCTCTACAAAAAGGACCGAAAAACAAGTTTTGATCCAATTTTAGGAGTTCATATAATTGATTACGAGCTTTTCAACAAGATTATATTGCAAAAACTCAAATTCGGTATTTTTTACTCAGTTAAAAGTCCAACGGGTCCATTTTACTGCCCATTTAGACCCGCTCGCCCGAAACCTCTTCAAAAATGACCGAAAAACAAGTTTTAATCAAATTTTAGGACTTCATATAATTGATTACGAGCTTTTCAACAAGATTATATTGCAAAAACACAAATTCGATATTTTTTACTCAGTTAAAAGTCCAACGGGTCCATTTTACGGCCCATTTAGACCCGCTCGTCCGAAACCTCTACAAAAAGGACCGCAAAACTAGATTTAATCAAAACTTAAGAGTTCATATCTTTGATTGCGAGCTTTTGAACACTATTGTATTGCAAAATTCAATTTCTGTTCTTTTTACGCAGTTATAAGTTCAACAGGTCCATTTTAAGGCCCATTTAGACCCGCTCGTCCGAAACCTCTACAAAAAGGACCGAAAAACAAGTTTTGATCCAATTTTAGGAGTTCATATAATTGATTACGAGCATTTCAACAAGATTATATTGCAAAAACTCAAATTCGGTATTTTTTACTCAGTTAAAAGTCCAACGGGTCCATTTTACGGCCCATTTAGACTCGATCACCCGAAACCTCTTCAAAAATGACTGAAAAACAAGTTTTAATCAAATTTTAGGAGTTCATATATTTGATTACGATTTTTTCAACACGATTATATTGCAAAAACTAAATTTTGGTACTTTTTACTCAGTTAATAGTCCAACGGGTCCATTTTACGGCCCATTTAGACCCGCTCGTCCGAAACCTCTACAAAAATGACCGCAAAACAAGTTTTAATCAAAACTTAAGAGTTCATATCGTTGATTACGAGCTTTTCAACACTATTGTATTGCAAAAATTCAATTTCTGTTCTTTTTACACAGTTATAAGTTCAACAGGTCCATTTTAAGGCCCATTTTGACCCGCTCGTCCGAAACCTCTACAAAAAGGACCGAAAAACAAGTTTTAATCCATTTTTAGGATTTCATATAATTGATTACGATCTTTTCAACAAGATTATGTTGCAAAAACTCAAATTCGATATTTTTTACTTAGTTAAAAGTCCAACGGGTCCATTTTACGGCCCATTTAAACCCGCTCGTTCGAAATCTCTACAAAAAGGACCGAAAAACAAGTTTTGATCCAATTTTAGGAGTTCATATAATTGATTACGAGCTTTTCAACAAGATTATATTGCAAAAACTCAAATTCGGTATTTTTTACTCAGTTAAAAGTCCAACGGGTCCATTTTACGGCCCATTTAGACCCGCTCGCCCGAAACCTCTTCAAAAATAACCGAAAAACAAGTTTTAATCAAATTTTAGGACTTCATATAATTGATTACGAGCTTTTCAACAAGATTATATTGCAAAAACACAAATTCGATATTTTTTACTCAGTTAAAAGTCCAACGAGTCCATTTTACGGCCCATTTAGACCCGCTCGTCCGAAACCTCTACAAAAGGACCGCAAAACTAGTTTTAATCAAAACTTAAGAGTTCATATCTTTGATTGCGAGCTTTTGAACACTATTGTATTGCAAAATTCAATTTTTGTTCTTTTTACGCAGTTATAAGTTCAACAGGTCCATTTTAAGGCCCATTTAGACGCGCTCGTCCGAAACCTCTACAAAAAGGACCGAAAAACAAGTTTTGATCCAATTTTAGGAGTTCATATAATTGAATACGAACTTTTCAACAAGATTATATTGCAAAAACTCAAATTCGGTATTTTTTACTCAGTTAAAAGTCCAACGGGTCCATTTTACGGCCCATTTAGACTCGATCGCCCGAAACCTCTTCAAAAATTATTGAAAAACAAATTTTAATCAAATTTTAGGAGTTCATATAATTGATTGCGATCTTTTCAACGTGATTATATTGCAAAAACTAAATTTTGGTACTTTTTAATCAGTTAAAAGTCCAACAGGTCCATTTTACGGCCCATTTAGACCCGCTCGTCCGAAACCTCTACAAAAAGGACCGCAAAACATGTTATAATCAAAACTTAAGAGTTCATATCGTTGATTACGAGCTTTTCAACACTATTGTATTGCAAAAATTCAATTTCTGTTCTTTTTACACAATTATAAGTTCAACGGGTCCATTTTAAGGCCTATTTAGACCCGCTCGTCCGAAACCTCTACAAAAAGGACCGAAAAACAAGTTTTGATCCATTTTTAGGAGTTCATATAATTGATTACGAGCTTTTCAACAAGATTATATTGCAAAAACTCAAATTCGGTATTTTTTACTTAGTTAAAAGTCCAACGGGTCCATTTTACGGCCCATTTAGACTCGATCGCCCGAAACCTCTTCAAAAATGACTGAAAAAAAAGTTTTAATCAAATTTTAGGAGTTCATATAATTGATTACGATCTTTTCAACACGATTATATTGCAAAAACTAAACTTTGGTACTTTTTACTCAGTTAAAAGTCCAACGGGTCCATTTTACGGCCCATTTAGACCCGCTCGTCCGAAACCTCTACAAAAAGGACCGCAAAACAAGTTTTAATCAAAACTTAAAAGTTCATATCGTTGATTACGAGCTTTTCAACACTATTGTATTGCAAAAAATTCAATTTCTGTTCTTTTTACGCAGTTATAAGTTCAACGGGTCCATTTTAAGGCCCATTTAGACCCGCTCGTTCGAAACCTCTACAAAAAGGACCGAAAAACAAGTTTTGATCCAATTTTAGGAGTTCATATAATTGATTACGAGCTTTTCAGTAAGATTATATTGCAAAAACTCGAATTCGGTATTTTTTACTTAGTTAAAAGTCCAACGGGTCCATTTTACGGCCCATTTAGACCCGCTCGCCCGAAACCTCTTCAAAAATGACTGAAAAACAAGTTTTAATCAAATTTTAGGACTTCATATAATTGATTACGAGCTTTTCAACAAGATTATATTGCAAAAACACAATTTAGGTACATTTTGCTTAGTTAAAAGTCCAACGGGTCCATTTTACGGCCCATTTAGTCCCCTCGTCCGAAACCTCTTCAAAAAGGACCGCAAAACAAGTTTTAATCAAAACTTAAGAGTTCATGGCGTGTATTACGAGCTTTTCAACACTATTGTATTGCAAAAATTCTATTTTTGTTCTTTTTACGCAGTTATAAGTTCAACGAGTCCATTTTAAGGCCCATTTAGACCTGCTCGTCCGAAACCTCTACAAAAAGGACCGAAAAACAAGTTTTGATCCAGTTTTAGGAGTTCATATAATTTATTACGAGCTTTTCAACAAGATTATATTGCAAAAACTCAAATTCGATATTTTTTACTCAGTTAAAAGTCCAACGGGTCCATTTTACGGCCCATTTAGACCCGCTCGCCCGAAACCTCTTCAAAAATGACTGAAAGACAAGTTATAATCAAATTTTAGGAGTTCATATAATTGATTACGATCTTTTCAACACGATTATATTGCAAAAACTAAATTTTTGTACTTTTTACTCAGTTAAAAGTCCAACGGGTCCATTTTACGGCCCATTTAGACCCGCTCGTCCGAAACCTCTAGAAAAAGGACCGCAAAACAAGTTTTAATCAAAACTTAAGAGTTCATATCGTTGATTACGAGCTTTTCAACACTATTTTATTGCAAAAAATTCAATTTATGTTCTTTTTACGCAGTTATAAGTTCAACGGGTCCATTTTAAGGCCCATATAGACCCGCTTGTTCGAAACCTCTACAAAAAGGACCGAAAAACAAGTTTTGATCCAATTTTAGGAGTTCATATAATTGATTACGAGCTTTTCAACAAGATTATATTGCAAAAACTCTAATTCGGTATTTTTTACTTAGTTAAAAGTCCAACGGGTCAATTCTACGGCCCATTTAGACCCGCTCGCCCGAAACCCCTTCAAAAATGACCGAAAAACAAGTTTTAATCAAATTTTAGGACTTCATATAATTGATTACGAGCTTTTCAACAAGATTATATTGCAAAAACACAAATTCGATATTTTTTACTCAGTTCAAAGTCTAACGGGTCCATTTTATGGCCCATTTAGACCCGCTCGTCCGGAATCTCTTCCAAAATGACGGAAAAAACAGGTTTTAATCAAATTTTAGGAGTTCATATAATTGATTACGATCTTTTCAACACGATTATATTGCAAAAACACAATTTATGTACTTTTTACAAAGTTAAAAGTCCAACGGGTCCATTTTACGGCCAATTTAGACCCGCTCATCCGAAACCTCTACAAAAAGGACCGCAAAACAAGTTTTAATCAAAACTTAAGAGTTCATATCGTTGATTACGAGCTTTTCAACACGATTGTATTGCAAAAATTCAATTTATGTTCTTTTTACGTAGTTATAAGTGCAACGGGTCAATTTTAAGTCCCATTTAGACCCGCTCATCCGAAACCTCTACAAAAAGGACCGAAAAACAAGTTTTGATCCAATTTTAGGAGTTCATATAATTGATTACGAGCTTTTCAACAAGATTATATTGAAAAAAGTCCATTTTACGGCCTATTTAGACCCGCTCGCCCGAAACCTCTTCAAAAATGACTGAAAAAAAAGTTTTAATCAAATCTTAGGAGTTCATATAATTGATTACGATCGTTTCAACACGATTATATTGCAAAAACTTAATTTTTTGTATTTTTTACTCAGTTAAAAGTCCAACGGGTCCATTTTACGGCCTATTTAGACCCGCTCACCCGAAACCTCTTCAAAAATGACTGAAAAATAAGTTTTAAACAAATTTTAGGAGTTCATATAATTAATTTCAATCTTTTCAACACGATTATATTGCAAAAACTCAATTTTTGTACTTTTTACTCAGTTAAAAGTCCAACGGGTCCATTTTACGGCCCATTTAGACCCGCTCGCCCGAAATCTCTTCAAAAATAGCTGAAAATCAAGTTTTAATCAAATTTTAGGAGTTCATATAACTGATTACGAGCTTTTCAACAAGATTATATTGCAAAAACTCAAATTCGGTATTTTTTACTTAATTAAAAGTCCAACGGGTCCATTTTACGGCCCATTTAGACCCGCTCGTTCGAAACCTCTACAAAAAGGACCGAAAAACAAGTTTTGATCCAATTTTAGGAGTTCATATAATTGATTACGAGCTTTTCAACAAGATTATATTGCAAAAACTCAATTTCTGTATTTTTTACTCAGTTAAAAGTCCAACGGATCCATTTTACGGCCCATTTAGACCCGCTCGCCCGAAACCTCTTCAAAAATGACCGAAAAAAAGTTTTAATCAAATTTTAGGACTTCAATCATTGATTACGATCTTTTCAACACGATGATATTGCAAAAACTCATTTTTTGTACTTTTTACTCAGTTAAAAGTCCAACGGGTCCATTTTACGGCCCATTTAGACCCGCTCGTCCGAAAACTCTACAAAAAGGGTCGCAAAACAAGTTTTAATCAAAACTTAAGAGTTCATATCGATGATTACAAGCTTTTCAACACTATTGTATTGCAAAAATTCAATTTCTGTTGTTTTTACGTAGTTATAAGTTAAACGGGTCCATTTTAAGGCCCATTTAGACCCGCTCGTCCGAAACCTCTATAAAAAGGACCGAAAAATAAGTTTTGATCCAATTTTGGTAGTTCACGTAATTGATTACGAGCTTTTCAACAAGATTATATTGCAAAAAGTCAATTTCTGTATTTTTTACTCAGTTAAAAGTCCAACAGGTCCATTTTCGGCCCATTTAGACCCGCTCGCCTGAAACCTCTTCAAAAATGACGGAAAAACAAGTTTTAATCAAATTTTAGGAGTTCATATAATTAATTACAATCTTTTCAACACGATTATATTGTAAAAACTCATTTTTTGTACTTTTTACTCAGTTAAAAGTCCAACGGGTCCATTTTACGGCCCATTTAGACCCACTCGCCCGAAACCTCTTCAAAAATGACTGAAAAACAAGTTTTGATCAAATTTTAAGAGTTCATATAATTGATTACGAGCTTTTCAACAAGATTATATTGCAAAAACACAATTTCGGTATTTTTTACTCAGTTAAAAGTCCAACGGGTCCATTTTACGGCCCTTTTAGACCCGCTCGCCCGAAATCTCTTCAAAAATTACCGAAAAACAAGTTTTAATCAAAATTTAGGACTTCATATCATTGATCACGATCTTTTCAACACAAGTATATTGCAAAAACTCAATTTTTGTACTTTTTACTCAGTTAAAAGTCCAACGGGTCCATTTTACGGCCCATTTAGACCTGCTCGTCCGAAACTTCTACAAAAAGGACCGCAAAACAAGTTTTAATCAAAACTTAAGAGTTAATATCGTTGATTTCGAGCTTTTGAAAACTATTGTATTGCAAAAATTCAATTTTTGTTCTTTTTACGCAGTTATAAGTTCAACGGGTCCATTTTAAGGCCAATTTAGACCCGCTCGTCCGAAACCTCTACAAAAAGGACCGAAAAACAAGTTTTGATCCAATTTTAGGAGTTCATATAATTGATTACGAGCTGTTCAACAAGATTATATTGCAAAAACTCAAATTCGATATTTTTTACTCAGTTAAAAGTCCAACGTGTTCATTTTACGGCCCATTTAGACCCGCTCCCCCGAAACCTCTTCAAAAATGACCGAAAAACAAGTTTTAAACAAATTTTAGGAATTCATATCATTGATTACGATCTTTTCAACACGATTATATTGCAAAATCTCAATTTTTGTACTTTTTACTCAGTTAAAAGTCCAACATGTCCATTATACGGCCTATTTAGAACCGCTCGTCCGAAACTCCTATAAAAAGGACCGCAAAACAAGTTTTAATCAAATCTTAAAAGTTCATATTGTTGATTACGAGCTTTTCAACACTATTGTATTGCAAAAATTCAATTTTGTTCTTTTTACGCAGTTATAAGTTCAACGGGTCCATTTTAAGGCCCATTTAGAACCGCTCGTCCGATACCTCTACAAAAAGGACCGAAAAACAAGTTTTGATCCAATTTTAGGAGTTCATATAATTGATTACGAGCCTTTCAACAAGATTATATTGCAAAAACTCAAATTCAGTATTTTTTACTCAGTTAAAAGTCTAACGTGTCCATTTTACGGCCCATTTAGACCCGCTCGCCCGAAACCTCTTCAAAAAAGACCGAAAACAAGTTTTCATCAAATTTTAGGAATTCATATCATTGATTACGATCTTTTCAGCACGATTATATTGCAAAAACTCAAATTCGGTGTTTTTTACTCAGTTAAAAGTCCAACGGGTCCATTTACGGCCCATTTAGACCCACTTGCCCGAAACCTCTTCAAAAATGACTGAAAAACAAGTTTTGATCAAATTTTAGGAGTTCATATAATTGATTACGAGCTTTTCAACAAGATTATATTGCAAAAACACAAATTCAGTATTTTTTACTTAGTTAAAAGTCCAACGGGTCCATTTTACGGCCCATTTAGACCCGCTCGTTCGAAACCTCTACAAAAAGGACCGAAAAATAAGTTTTGATCCAATTTTGGTAGTTCATATAATTGATTACGAGCTTTTCAACAAGATTATATTGCAAAAAGTCAATTTCTGTATTTTTTACTCAGTTAAAAGTCCAACAGGTCCATTTTCGGCCCATTTAGACCCACTCGCCCGAAACCTCTTCAAAAATGACTGAAAAACAAGTTTTGATCAAATTTTAAGAGTTCATATAATTGATTACGAGCTTTTCAACAAGATTATATTGCAAAAACACAATTTCGGTATTTTTTACTCAGTTAAAAGTCCAACGGGTCCATTTTACGGCCCTTTTAGACCCGCTCGCCCGAAATCTCTTCAAAAATTACCGAAAAACAAGTTTTAATCAAATTTTAGGACTTCATATCATTGATCACGATCTTTTCAACACAAGTATATTGCAAAAACTCAATTTTTGTACTTTTTACTCAGTTAAAAGTCCAACGGGTCCATTTTACGGCCCATTTAGACCTGCTCGTCCGAAACTTCTACAAAAAGGACCGCAAAACAAGTTTTAATCAAAACTTAAGAGTTCATATCGTTGATTTCGAGCTTTTGAAAACTATTGTATTGCAAAAATTCAATTTTTGTTCTTTTTACGCAGTTATAAGTTCAACGGGTCCATTTTAAGGCCAATTTAGACCCGCTCGTCCGAAACCTCTACAAAAAGGACCGAAAAACAAGTTTTGATCCAATTTTAGGAGTTCATATAATTGATTACGAGCTGTTCAACAAGATTATATTGCAAAAACTCAAATTCGATATTTTTTACTCAGTTAAAAGTCCAACGTGTTCATTTTACGGCCCATTTAGACCCGCTCCCCCGAAACCTCTTCAAAAATGACCGAAAAACAAGTTTTAAACAAATTTTTGGAATTCATATCATTGATTACGATCTTTTCAACACGATTATATTGCAAAATCTCAATTTTTGTACTTTTTACTCAGTTAAAAGTCCAACATGTCCATTATACGGCCTATTTAGAACCGCTCGTCCGAAACTCCTACAAAAAGGACCGCAAAACAAGTTTTAATCAAATCTTAAAAGTTCATATTGTTAATTACGAGCTTTTCAACACTATTGTATTGCAAAAATTCAATTTTGTTCTTTTTACGCAGTTATAAGTTCAACGGGTCCATTTTAAGGCCCATTTAGAACCGCTCGTCCGATACCTCTACAAAAAGGACCGAAAAACAAGTTTTGATCCAATTTTAGGAGTTCATATAATTGATTACGAGCCTTTCAACAAGATTATATTGCAAAAACTCAAATTCAGTATTTTTTACTCAGTTAAAAGTCTAACGTGTCCATTTTACGGCCCATTTAGACCCGCTCGCCCGAAACCTCTTCAAAAAAGACCGAAAACAAGTTTTCATCAAATTTTAGGAATTCATATCATTGATTACGATCTTTTCAACACGATTATATTGCAAAAACTCAAATTCGGTGTTTTTTACTCAGTTAAAAGTCCAACGGGTTCATTTACGGCCCATTTAGACCCACTTGCCCGAAACCTCTTCAAAAATGACTGAAAAACAAGTTTTGATCAAATTTTAGGAGTTCATATAATTGATTACGAGCTTTTCAACAAGATTATATTGCAAAAACACAAATTCAGTATTTTTTACTTAGTTAAAAGTCCAACGCGTCCATTTTACGGCCCATTTAGACCCGCTCGTTCGAAACCTCTTCAAAAATGACTGAAAAACAAGTTTTAATCAAATTGTAGGACTTCATATAATTGATTACGAGCTTTTCAACAAGATTATATTGCAAAAACACAATTTAGGTACATTTTGCTTAGTTAAAAGTCCAACGGGTCCATTTTACGGCCCATTTAGTCCCCTCGTCCGAAACCTCTTCAAAAAGGACCGCAAAACAAGTTTTAATCAAAACTTAAGAGTTCATAGCGTTGATTACGAGCTTTTCAACACTATTGTATTGCAAAAATTCTATTTTTGTTCTTTTTACGCAGTTATAAGTTCAACGAGTCCATTTTAAGGCCCATTTAGACCCGCTCGTCCGAAACCTCTACAAAAAGGACCGAAAAACAAGTTTTGATCCAGTTTTAGGAGTTCATATAATTTATTACGAGCTTTTCAACAAGATTATATTGCAAAAACTCAAATTCGATATTTTTTACTCAGTTAAAAGTCCAACGGGTCCATTTTACGACCCATTTAGACCCGCTCGCCCGAAACCTCTTCAAAAATGACTGAAAGACAAGTTATAATCAAATTTTAGGAGTTCATATGATTGATTACGATCTTTTCAACACGATTATATTGCAAAAACACAATTTAGGTATTTTTTACTCAGTTAAAAGTCCAACGGGTCTATTTTACGGCCCATTTAGTCCCGCTCGTCCGAAACCTCTACAAAAAGGACCGCAAAACAAGTTTTAATCAAAACTTAAGAGTTCATATCGTTGATTACGAGCTTTTCAACACTATTGTATTGCAAAAATCCAATTTTTGTTCTTTTTACGCAGTTATAAGTTCAACGGGTCCATTTTAAGGCCAATTTAGACCCGCTCGTCCGAATCCACTACAAAAAGGACCGAAAAACAAGTTTTGATCCAATTTTAGGAGTTCATATTATTGATTACGAGCTTTTCAACAAGATTATATTGCAAAAACTCAAATTCGATATTTTTTACTCAGTTAAAAGTCCAACGGGTCCATTTTACGGCCCATTTAGACCCGCTCGCCCGAAACCTCTTCAAAAATGACCGAAAAAACAGGTTTTAATCAAATTTTAGGAGTTCATATAATTGATTACGATCTTTTCAACACGATTATATTGCAAAAACACAATTTATGTACTTTTTACAAAGTTAAAAGTCCAACGGGTCCATTTTACGGCCAATTTAGACCCGCTCATCCGAAACCTCTACAAAAAGGACCGCAAAACAAGTTTTAATCAAAACTTAAGAGTTCATATGGTTGATTACGAGCTTTTCAACACGATTGTATTGCAAAAATTCAATTTATGTTCTTTTTACGTAGTTATAAGTGCAACGGGTCAATTTTAAGTCCCATTTAGACCCGCTCGTCCGAAACCTCTACAAAAAGGACCGAAAAACAAGTTTTGATCCAATTTTAGGAGTTCATATAATTGATTACGAGCTTTTCAACAAGATTATATTGCAAAAACTCAAATTCGGTTTTTTTTACTCAGTTAAAAGTCCAACATGTCCATTTTAGGGCCCATTTAGACCCGCTCGCCCGAAACCTCTTCAAAAATAACGGAGAGACATGTTTTAATCAAATTTTAGGAGTTCATATAATTAATTACGATCTTTTCAACACGATTATATTGCAAAAACTCATTTTTTGTACTTTTTACTCAGTTAAAAGTCCAACGGGTCCATTTTACGGCCCATTTAGACCCACTCGCCCGAAACCTCTTCAAAAATGACTGAAAAACAAGTTTTAATCAAATTTTAGGACTTCATATAATTGATTATGAGCTTTTCAACAACATTATATTGCAAAAACACAATTTAGGTACATTTTGCTTAGTTAAAAGTCCAACGGGTCCATTTTACGGCCCATTTAGTCCCCTCGTCCGAAACCTCTACAAAAGGACCGTAAAACAAGTTTTGATCCAATTTTAGGAGTTCATATAATTGATTACGAGCCTTTCAACAAGATTATATTGCAAAAACTCAAATTCGGTATTTTTTACTCAGTTAAAAGTCTAACGTGTCCATTTTACGGCCCATTTAGACCCGCTCGCCCGAAACCTCTTCAAAAATGACCGAAAACAAGTTTTCATCAAATTTTAGGAATTCATATCATTGATTACGATCTTTTCAACACGATTATATTGCAAAAACTCAAATTCGGTGTTTTTTACTCGGTTAAAAGTCCAACGGGTCCATTTTACGGCCCATTTAGACCCACTTGCCCGAAACCTCTTCAAAAATGACTGAAAAACAAGTTTTGATCAAATTTTAGGAGTTCATATAATTGATTACGAGCTTTTCAACAAGATTATATTGCAAAAACACAAATTCAGTATTTTTTACTTAGTTAAAAGTCCAACGGGTCCATTTTACGGCCCATTTAGACCCGCTCGTTCGAAACCTCTACAAAAAGGACCGAAAAACAAGTTTTGATACAATTTTAGGAGTTCATATAATTGATTACGAGCTTTTCAACAAGATTATATTGCAAAAACTCAAATTCGGTATTTTTTACTCAGTTAAAAGTCCAAAGGGTCCATTTTACGGCCCATTTAGACCCGCTCGCCCGAAACCTCGTCAAAAATGACCTAAAAACAAGTTTTAATCAAATTTTAGGACTTCATATAATTGATTACGAGCTTTTCAACAAGATTATATTGCAAAAACACAAATTCGATATTTTTTACTCAGTTAAAAGTCCAACGGGTCCATTTTACTGCTCATTTAGACCCGCTCGCCCGAAACCTCTACAAAAAGGACCGCAAAACTAGTTTTAATCAAATCTTAAGAGTTCATATCTTTGATTGCGAGCTTTTGAACACTATTGTATTGCAAAATTCAATTTATGTTCTTTTTACACAGTTAAAAGTTCAACATGTCCATTTTAAGGCCCATTTAGACCTGCTCGTACGAAACCTCTACAAAAAGGACCGAAAAACAAGTTTTGATCCAATTTTAGGAGTTCATATAATTGATTACGAGCTTTTCAACAAGATTATATTGCAAAAACTCAAATTCGGTATTTTTTTACTCAGTTAAAAGTCCAACGGGTCCATTTTACGGCCCATTTAGACTCGATCGCCCGAAACCTATTCAAAAATGACTGAAAAACAAGTTTTAATCAAATTTAGGAGTTCATATAATTGATTACGATCTTTTCAACACGATTATATTGCAAAAACTAAATTTTTGTACTTTTTACTCAGTTAAAAGTCCAACGGGTCCATTTTACGGCCCATTTAGACCCGCTCGTCCGAAAACTCTAGAAAAAGGACCGCAAAACAAGTTTTAATCAAAACTTAAGAGTTCATATCGTTGATTACGAGCTTTTCAACACTATTTTATTGAAAAAAAATTCAATTTCTGTTCTTTTTACGCAGTTATAAGTTCAACGGGTCCATTTTAAGGCCCATATAGACCCGCTTGTTCGAAACCTCTACAAAAAGGACCGAAAAACAAGTTTTGATCCAATTTTAGGAGTTCATATAATTGATTACGAGCTTTTCAACAAGATTATATTGCAAAAACTCTAATTCGGTATTTTTTACTTAGTTAAAAGTCCAACGGGTCAATTTTACGGCCCATTTAGACCCGCTCGCCCGAAACCCCTTCAAAAATGACCGAAAAACAAGTTTTAATCAAATTTTAGGACGTCATATAATTGATTACGAGCTTTTCAACAAGATTATATTGCAAAAACACAAATTCGATATTTTTTACTCAGTTCAAAGTCTAACGGGTCCATTTTATGGCCCATTTAGACCCGCTCGTCCGAAACCTCTACAAAAAGGACCGCAAAACAAGTTTTAATCAAAACTTAAGAGTTCATATCGTTGATTACGAGCTTTTGAACACTATTGTATTGCAAAATTCAATTTCTGTTCTTTTTACGCAGTTATAAGTTCAACGGGTCCATTTAAAGGCCCATTTAGACTTGCTTGTTCGAAACCTCTACAAAAAGGACCGAAAAACAAGTTTTGATCCAATTTTAGGAGTTCATATAATTGATTACGAGCTTTTCAGTAAGATTATATTGCAAAAACTCGAATTCGGTATTTTTTACTTAGTTAAAAGTCCAACGGGTCCATTTTATGGCCCATTTAGACCCGCTCGCCCGAAACCTCTTCAAAAATGACTGAAAAACAAGTTTTAATCAAATTGTAGGACTTCATATAATTGATTACGAGCTTTTCAGCAAGATTATATTGCAAAAACACAATTCAGGTACATTTTGCTTAGTTAAAAGTCCAACGGGTCCATTTTACGGCCCATTAATTCCCCTCGTCCGAAACCTCTTCAAAAAGGACCGCAAAACAAGTTTTAATCAAAACTTAAGAGTTCATAGCATTGATTACGAGCTTTTCAACACTATTGTATTGCAAAAATTCTATTTTTGTTCTTTTTACGCAGTTATAAGTTCAACGAGTCCATTTTAAGGCCCATTTAGACCCGCTCGTCCGAAACCTCTACAAAAAGGACCGAAAAACAAGTTTTGATCCAGTTTTAGGAGTTCATATAATTTATTACGAGCTTTTCAACAAGATTATATTGCAAAAACTCAAATTCGATATTTTTTATTCAGTTAAAAGTCCAACGGGTCCATTTTACGGCCCATTTAGACCCGCTCGCCCGAAACCTCTTCAAAAATGACTGAAAGACAAGTTATAATCAAATTTTAGGAGTTCATATAATTGATTACGATCTTTTCAACACGATTATATTGCAAAAACACAATTTAGGTATTTTGTACTCAGTTAAAAGTCCAACGGGTCCATTTTACGGCCCATTTAGTCCCGCTCGTCCGAAACCTCTACAAAAAGGACCGCAAAACAAGTTTTAATCAAAACTTAAGAGTTCATATCGTTGATTACGAGCTTTTCAACACTATTGTATTGCAAAAATCCAATTTTTGTTCTTTTTACGCAGTTATAAGTTCAACGGGTCCATTTTAAGGCCAATTTAGACCCGCTCGTCCGAATCCTCTACAAAAAGGACCGAAAAACAAGTTTTGATCCAATTTTAGGAGTTCATATTATTGATTACGAGATTTTCAACAAGATTATATTGCAAAAACTCAAATTCGGTATTTTTTACTCAGTTAAAAGTCCAATGGGTCCATTTTAAGGCCCATTTAGACCCGCTCGTCCGAAACCTCTACAAAAAGGACCGAAAAACAAGTTTTGATCCAATTTTAGGAGTTCATACAATTGATTAGGAGCTTTTGAACAAGATTATATTGCAAAAATTCAATTTCTGTATTTTTTACTCAGTTAAAAGTCCAACGGGTCCATTTTACGGCCCATTTAGACACGCTCGCCCAGAATCTCTTCAAAAATGACTGAAAAAACAGGTTTTAATCAAATTTTAGGAGTTCATATAATTGATTACGATCTTTTCAACACGATTATATTGCAAAAACACAATTTATGTACTTTTTACAAAGTTAAAAGTCCAACGGGTCCATTTTACGGCCAATTTAGACCCGCTCATCTGAAACCTCTACAAAAAGGACCGCAAAACAAGTTTTAATCAAAACTTAAGAGTTCATATCGTTGATTACGAGCTTTTCAACACGATTGTATTGCAAAAATTCAATTTATGTTCTATTTACGTAGTTATAAGTGCAACGGGTCAATTTTAAGTCCCATTTAGACCCGCTCGTCCGAAACCTCTACAAAAAGGACCGAAAAACAAGTTTTGATCCAATTTTAGGAGTTCATATAATTGATTACGAGCTTTTCAACAAGATTATATTGAAAAAAGTCAATTTCTGTATTTTTTACTCAGTTAAAAGTCCAAAGGGTCCATTTTACGGCCTATTAAGACCCGCTCGCCCGAAATCTCTTCAAAAATGACTGAAAAACAAGTTTTAATCAAATCTTAGGAGTTCATATAATTGATTACGATCGTTTCAACACGATTATATTGCAAAAACTTAATTTTTTGTATTTTTTACTCAGTTAAAAGTCCAACGGGTCCATTTTACGGCCTATTTAGACCCGCTCACCCGAAACCTCTTCAAAAATGACTGAAAAATAAGTTTTAAACAAATTTTAGGAGTTCATATAATTAATTACGATCTTTTCAACACGACTATATTGCAAAAACTCAATTTTTGTACTTTTTACTCAGTTAAAAGTCCAACGGGTCCATTTTACGGCCCATTTAGACCCGCTCGCCCGAAATCTCTTCAAAAATAGCTGAAAATCAAGTTTTAATCAAATTTTAGGAGTTCATATAACCGATTACGAGCTTTTCAACAAGATTATATTGCAAAAACTCAAATTCGGTATTTTTTACTCAGTTAAAAGTCCAACGGGTCCATTTTACGGCCCATTTAGACCCGCTCGTTCGAAACCTCTACAAAAAGGACCGAAAAACAAGTTTTGATCCAATTTTAGGAGTTCATATAATTGATTACGATCTTTTCAACAAGATTATATTGCAAAAAGTCAATTTCTGTATTTTTTACTCAGTTAAAAGTCCAACGGATCCATTTTACGGCCCATTTAGACCCGCTCGTCCGAAACCTCTACAAAAAGGACCGAAAAACAAGTTTTGATCCAATTTTAGGAGTTCATATAATTGATTAGGAGCTTTTGAACAAGATTATATTGCAAAAATTCAATTTCTGTATTTTTTACTCAGTTAAAAGTGCAACGGGTCCATTTTACTGCCCATTTAGACCCGCTCGCCCGAAACCTCTTCAAAAATGACCAAAAAAAAGTTTTAATCAAATTTTAGGACTTCAATCATTGATTACGATCTTTTCAACACGATGATATTGCAAAAACTCATTTTTTGTACTTTTTACTCAGTTAAAAGTCCAACGGGTCCATTTTACGGCCCATTTAGACCCGCTCGTCCGAAAACTCTAAAAAAAGGACCGCAAAACAAGTTCTAATCAAAACTTAAGAGTTCATATCGATGATTACAAGCTTTTCAACACTATTGTATTGCAAAAATTCAATTTCTGTTGTATTTACGTAGTTATAAGTTAAACGGGTCCATTTTAAGGCCCATTTAGACCCGCTCGTCCGAAACCTCTACAAAAAGAACCGAAAAATAAGTTTTGATCCAATTTTGGTAGTTCATATAATTGATTACGAGCTTTTCAACAAGATTATATTGCAAAAAGTCAATTTCTGTATTTTTTACTCAGTTAAAAGTCCAACGGGTCCATTTTTCGGCCCATTTAGACCCGCTCGCCTGAAACCTCTTCAAAAATGACGGAAAAACAAGTTTTAATCAAATTTTAGGAGTTCATATAATTAATTACGATCTTTTCAACACGATTATATTGGAAAAACTAATTTTTTGTACTTTTTACTCAGTTAAAACTCCAACGGGTCCATTTTACGGCCCATTTAGACCCACTCGCCCGAAACCTCTTCAAAAATGACTGAAAAACAAGTTTTGATCAAATTTTAAGAGTTCATATAATTGATTACGAGCTTTTCAACAAGATTATATTGCAAAAACACAAATTCGGTATTTTTTACTCAGTTAAAAGTCCAACGGGTCCATTTTACGGCCCTTTTAGACCCGCTCGCCCGAAATCTCTTCAAAAATTAACGAAAAACAGGTTTTAATCAAATTTTAGGACTTCATATCATTGATCACGATCTTTTCAACACAAGTATATTGCAAAAACTCAATTTTTGTACTTTTTACTCAGTTAAAAGTCCAACGGGTCCATTTTACGGCCCATTTAGACCTGCTCATCCGAAACTTCTACAAAAAGGACCGCAAAACAAGTTTTAATCAAAACTTAAGAGTTCATATCGTTGATTACGAGCTTTTGAAAACTATTGTATTGCAAAAATTCATTTTTTGTTCTTTTTACGCAGTTATAAGTTCAACGGGTCCATTTTAAGGCCAATTTAGACCCGCTCGTCCGAAACCTCTACAAAAAGGACCGAAAAACAAGTTTTGATCCAATTTTAGGAGTTCATATAATTGATTACGAGCTGTTCAACAAGATTATATTGCAAAAACTCAAATTCGATATTTTTTACTCAGTTAAAAGTCCAACGTGTTCATTTTACGGCCCATTTAGACCCGCTCGCCCGAAACCTCTTCAAAAATGACCGAAAAACAAGTTTTCATCAAATTTTAGGAATTCATATCATTGATTACGATCTTTTCAACACGATTATATTGCAAAAACTCAAATTCGGTGTTTTTTACTCAGTTAAAAGTCCAACAGGTCCATTTTACGACCCATTTAGACCCACTTGCCCGAAACCTCTTCAAAAATGACTGAAAAACAAGTTTTGATCCAATTTTAGGAGTTCATATAATTGATTACGAGCTTTTCAACAAGATTATATTGCAAAAAGTCAATTTCTGTATTTTTTACTCAGTTAAAAGTCCAACGGGTCCATTTTACGGCCCATTTAGACCCGCTCGCCCGAAACCTCTTCAAAAATGACTGAAAAAAACTTTTAATCAAATTTTAGGAGTTCATATAATTAATTACGATCTTTTCAACATGATTACATTGCAAAAACTCAATTTTTGTACTTTTTACTTAGTTAAAAGTCCAACGGGTTCATTTTACGGCCCATTTAGACCCACTCGCCCGAAACCTCTTCAAAAATGACTGAAAAACAAGTTTTGATCAAATTTTAGGAGTTCATATAATTGATTACGAGCTTTTCAACGAGATTATATTGCAAAAACACAAATTCGGTATTTTTTACTCGGTTAAAAGTCCAACGGGTCCATTTTACGGCCCATTTAGACCCGCTCGCCCGAAATATCTTCAAAAATGACCGAAAAACAAGTTTTAATCAAATTTTAGGACTTCATATCATCGATTACGATCTTTTCAACACAAGTATATTGCAAAAACTCAATTTTTGTACTTTTTACTCAGTTAAAAGTCCAACAGGTCCATTTTACGGCCAATTTAGACCCGCTCGTCCGAAACCTCTACAAAAAGGACCGCAAAACAAGTTTTAATCAAAACTTAAGAGTTCATATCGTTGGCTACGAGCTTTTCAACACTATTGTATTGCAAAAATTCAATTTTTGTTCTTTTTACGCAGTTATAAGTTCAACGGGTCCATTTTAAGATCCATTTAGACTCGCTCGTCTGAAACCTCAACAAAAAAAGACCGAAAAACAAGTTTTGAACAAATTTTAGGAGTTCATATAATTGATTACGAGATTTTCAACAAGATTATATTGCAAAAACTCAATTTCTGTTCTTTTTACGCAGTTATAAGTTCAACGGGTCCATTTTAAGGCCCATTAAGACCCGCTCGTCCAAAACCTCTACAAAAAGGACCGAAAAACAAGGTTTGATCCAATTTTAGGAGTTCATATCGTTGATTACGAGCTTTTCAACAAGATTATATTGCAAAAACTCAAATTCGGTATTTTTTACTCAATTAAAAGTCCAACAGGTCAGTTTTACGGCCCATTTAGACCCGCTCGTTCGAAACCTCTACAAAAAGGACCGAAAAACAAGTTTTGATCAATTTTAGGAGTTCATATAATTGATTACGAGCTTTTCAGCAAGATTATATTGCAAAAACTCGAATTCGGTATTTTTTACTTAGTTAAAAGTCCAACGGGTCCATTTTACAGCCCATTTAGACCCGCTCGTCCGAAACATCTACAAAAAGGATCGCAATACAAGTTTTAATCGAAACTTAAGAGTTCATATCATTGATTACGAGCTTTTCAACACTATTTTATTGCAAAAATTCAATTTTTGTTCTTTTTACGCAGTTATAAGTTCAACGGGTCCATTTTAAGGCCCATTTAGACCCGCTCGTCCGATACCTCTACAAAAAGCACCGAAAAACAAGTTTTGATCCAATTTTAGGAGTTCATATAATTGATTACGAGCTTTTCAACAAGATTATATTGCAAAAACTCAAATTCGGTATTTTTTACTCAGTTAAAAGTCCAACGGGTCCATTTTACGGCCCATTTAGACCCGCTCGCCCGAAACCTCTCAAAAATGACTGAGAGACAAGTTATAATCAAATTTTAGGAGTTCATATAATTGTTTACGATCTTTTCAACACGATTATATTGCAAAAACTCAATTTTTGTACTTTTTACTCAGTTAAAAGTTCAACGGGTCCATTTTACGGCCCATTTAGACCCGCTCGTCCGAAACCTCTACAAAAAGGACCGCAAAACAAGTTTTAATCAAAACTTAAGAGTTCATATCATTGATTACGAGCTTTTCAACACTATTGTATTGCAAAAATTCAATTTTTGTTCTTTTTACGCAGTTATAAGTTCAACGGGTCCATTTTAAGGCCCATTTAGACCCGCTCGTCCAAAACCTATACAAAAGGACCGCAAAACAAGTTTTGATCCAGTTTCAGGAGTTCATATAATTGATTATGTGCTTTTCAACAAGATTATATTGCAAAAACTCAAATTCGGTATTTTTTACTCAGTTAAAAGTCAAATGGGGCCATTTTATGGCCCATTTAGACCGGCTCGTTCGAAACCTCTACAAAAAGGACCGAAAAACAAGTTTTGATCCAATTTTAGGAGTTCATATAATTGATTACGAGCTTTTCAACAAGATTATATTGCAAAAACTCAAATTCGATATTTTTTACTTAGTTAAAAGTCCAACGGGTCCATTTTACTGCCCATTTAGACCCGCTCGCCCGAAACCTCTTCAAAAATGACTGAAAAACAAGTTTTAATCAAATTTTAGGAGTTCATATAATTGATTACGATCTTTTCAACACAACTATATTGCAAAAACTCAATTTTTGTACTTTTTACTCAGTTAAAAGTCCAACGGGTCCATTTTACGGCCCATTTAGACCCGCTCGTCCGAAACCTCTACAAAAAGGACCGAAAAACAAGTTTTAACTTAAGAGTTCAAATCGTTGATTACGAGCTTTTCAACACTATTGTATTGCAAAAATTCAATTTATGTTCTTTTTACACAGTTATAAGTTCAACGGGTCAATTTTAAGTCCCATTTAGAACCGCTCGTCCGAAACCTCTACAAAAGGACCGAAAAACAAATTTTGATCCAATTTTAGGAGTTCATATAATTGATTACGAGCTTTTCAACAAGATTATATTGCAAAAACTCAAATTCGGTATTTTTTACTCAGTTAAAAGTCCAACGGGTCCATTTTACGGCCCATTTAGACTAGCTCGCCCGAAACCTCTTCAAAAATGACTGAGAGACAAGTTATAATCAAATTTTAGGAGTTCATATAATTGATTACGATCTTTTCAACACGATTACATTGCAAAAACTCAATTTTTGTACTTTTTACTCAGTTAAAAGTCCAACGGGTCCATTTTACGGCCCATTTAGACCCGCTCGTCCGAAACCTCTACAAAAAGGACCACAAAACAAGTTTTAATCAAAACTTAAGAGTTCATATCGTTGATTACGAGCTTTTCAACACTATTGTATTGGAAAAATTCAATTTTTGTTCTTTTTACGCAGTTATAAGTTCAACGGGTCCATTTTAAGGCTCATTTAGACCCACTCGTCCAAAACCTCTACAAAAAGGACCGCAAAACAAGTTTTGATCCAGTTTTAGGAGTTCATATAATTGATTACGAGCTTTTCAACAAGATTATATTGCAAAAACTCAAATTCGGTATTTTTTACTCCGTTAAAAGTCAAACGGGTCCATTTAACTGCCCATTTAGACCGGCTCGTTCGAAAACCCTACAAAAAGGACCGAAAAACATGTTTTGATCCAATTTTAGGACTTCATATAATTGATTACGAGCTTTTCAAAAAGATTATATTGCAAAAACTCAAATTCGGTATTTTTTACTCAGTTAAAAGTCCAACGGGTCCATTTTACGGCCCATTTAGACCAGCTCGCCCGAAACCTCTTTAAAAATGACTGAAAAACAAGTTTTAATCAAAATTTAGGAGTTCATTTAATTGATTACAATCTTTTCAACACGATTATATTGCAAAAACACAATTTATGTACTTTTTACTCAGTTAAAAGTCTAACGGGTCCATTTTACGGCCCATTTAGACCCACTCGTCCGAAACCTCTACAAAAAGAACCGCAAAACAAGTTTTAATCAAAACTTAAGATTTCATATCGTTGATTACGAGCTTTTCAACACTATTGTATTGCAAAAATTCAATTTATGTTTTTTTTACGCAGTTATAAGTTCAACGGGTCAATTTTAAGTCCCATTTTGACCCGCTCGTCCGAAACCTCTACAAAAAGGACCGAAAAACAAGTTTTGATCCAATTTTAGGAGTTCATATAATTGATTACGATCGTTTCAACATGATTATATTGCAAAAACTCAATTTCTGTATTTTTTACTCAGTTAAAAGTCCAACGGGTCCATTTTACGGCCCATTTAAACCCGCTCGCCCGAAACCTCTTCAAAAATGACTGAAAAATAAGTTTTAATCAAATTTCAGTAGTTCATATAATTAATTACGATCTTTTTAACAAGATTATATTGCAAAAACACAAATTCGGTATTTTTTACTCAATTAAAAGTCCAACGGGTCTATTTTACGGCCCATTTAGACCCGCTCGCCCGAAACCTCTTCAAAAATGACCGAAAAATAAGTTTTAATCAAATTTTAGGACTTCATATCATTGATTACGATCTTTTCAACACAAGTATATTGCAAAAACTCAATTTTTGTACTTTTTACTCAGTTAAAAGTCCAACGGGTCCATTTTACGGCGCATTTAGACCCGCTCGTCCGAAACCTCTACAAAAAGGACCGCAAATCAAGTTTGAATCAAAACTTAAGAGTTCATATCATTGACTACGAGCTTTTCAACACGATTGTATTGGAAAAATTCAATTTCTGTTCTTTTTACGCAGTTATAAGTTTAACGGGTCCATATTAAGGCCCATTTCGACCCGCTCATCCAAAACCTCTTCAAAAATGACTGAAAAACAAGTTTTGATCAAATTTTAAGAGTTCATATAATTGATTACGAGCTTTTCAACAAGATTATATTGCAAAAACTCAAATTCGGTATTTTTTACTAAGTTCAAAGTCCAATGGGTCCATTTTACGGCCCATTTAGACCCGCTCGCCCGAAACCTATTCAAAAATGACCGAAAAATGTTTTAATCAAATTTTTGGACTTCATATCATTGATTACGATCTTTTCAACATGATGATATTGCAAAAACTCAATTTTTGTACTTTTTACTCACTTAAAAGTCCAACGGGTCCATTTTATGGCCCATTTAGACCCGCTCGTCCGAAACCTCTACAAAAAGGACATCAAAACAAGTTTTAATCAAAACTTAAGAGTTCATATCGTTGATTACGAGCTTTTCAACACTATTGTATTGCAAAAATTCAATTTCTGTTGTTTTTACGCAGTTATAAGTTCAACGGGTCCATTTTAAGGCCCATTTAGACCCGCTCGTCCGAAACCTCTACAAAAGGACCGAAAAACAAGTTTTGATCCAATTTTAGGAGTTCATATAATTGATTACGAGCTTTTCAACAAGATTATATTGCAAAAAGTCAATTTTTATATTTTTTTACTCAGTTAAAAGTCCAACGGGTCCATTTTACGGCCCATTTAGACCCGCTCGTTCGAAACCTCTACAAAAAGGACCGAAAAACAAGTTTTGATCCAATTTTAGGAGTTCATATAATTGATTACGAGCTTTTCAACAAGATTATATTGAAAAAACTCGAATTCGGTATTTTTTACTTAGTTAAAAGTCCAACGGGTCCATTTTACAGCCCATTTAGACCCGCTCGCCCGAATCCTCTTAAAAAATGACTGAAAACAAGTTTTAATCAAATTTTAGGAGTTCATATAATTGATTACGATCTTTTCAACACGATTATATTGCAAAAACACATTTTATGTACTTTTTACTCAGTTAAAAGTCCAACGGGTCCATTTTACGGCTCATTTAGACCCGCTCGTCCGAAACCTCTACAAAAAGGACCGCAAAACAAGTTTTAATCAAAACTTAAGAGTTCATATCGTTGATTACGAGCTTTTCAACACTATTGTATTGCAAAAAATTTCAATTTCTGTTCTTTTTACGCAGTTATAAGTTCAACGGGTCCATTTTAAGGCCCATTTAGACCCGCTCGTCCGAAACCACTACAAAAAGGACCGAAAACAAGTTTTGATCCATTTTAGCAGTTCATATAATTGATTACGAGCTTTTCAACAAGATTATATTGCAAAAACTCAAATTCGTTATTTTTTACTCAGTTAAAAATCCAACGGGTCCATTTTACAGCCCATTTAGACCCGCTCGCCCAAAACCTCTTCAAAAATGATTGAAAAATAAGTTTTAATCAAATTTTAGTAGTTCATATAATTAATTACGATCTTTTCAACACGATTATATTGCAAAAACTCCATTTTTGTACTTTTTACTCAGTTAAAAGTCCAACGGGTCCATTTTACGGCCCATTTAGACTCGCTCGCCCGAAACCTCTTCAAAAAGGAATGCTGTAACGCCCCGGTTTTGGGCTTAGAAGTTTTGGGCGTTGACCGGTTTGGTCAAAGTGCTGTTCGAATCTAAAAGGGTGAATTTAGGAAAGCCTAGTTCGGGTTGCATTAAAATTATGGAAAAGTGTTCTAAAATCATCTTTTAATATAATTAAGTGAACTGTGAAATCAATTTTGGAAAATGAGTTTTGGAAGGGTGACATTTTGGCTAGTGACCAAAATGTAATTTTTGAAAGTTTTGTGACTGTTTTAGAAAGGGTTGAAACTTTGAATCTTTAAGGAGCTATTATTCCAAAAGTAGTTTCTCCAGATTTTTCTAAGATATTTTAAGCTATATTCTGATTTTAAAACATATCAAAAGAGGAGGGAAAGCCATTTTGGCCATTTTGATAACTAACTTCCTATTTTCTTTTCTCTCATTTTCTCTCAACCCAAACACTTTCTTTCCAGAGAATTGTTTCTGATTTTCTCACCTAAATCTCTCCTTTCAATTCTCTTTTGATTCCTAATCATCATATCTACAAAACCTCATCATTTGCTACTTGATTCATCAAGGTTTTTGATTCCAAAAAGAGGAGAAACTCAAGTTTGGAGGTAAGAACGTCCTTCTCCTCTAAACTATCAGTTCTTTACTGAAATTCCTAAGTTTTCAATCCTTAATTGATGTTTTATTAAAGGCTTTTAAGTTGTGAAATGGATCTTGGCTTACAATGCAAGATTTGGTGATTTTTGATGATTTTCGTTTGATCTGTTAAATCTGTGATTTGAGATGTGTTTTTGATGTTATTTGAACTCTAAATTGATAAGGAATTGGGTTTTGATTGATGCAATCCCGGATAGGTTGGGTTTCCTAAGTTTAGCTTGTGATTCTTGATTTTTTTGAGGTGATCTTGTGGATCTGGTGTTGCTGGAGGTATAAGGATGTTATTAGGTTCTTTTTAGATGTTAAATGATGTTAAAGGATGTTAGGTTTTGATGGTTAATGGCTGGGCTTTGTTGAGAAGTGGTTTGGATGCATTTTCGGTTGTGTTTGGTGGCCGAAAATGGAGTGGGGATGAGAGCAGCGAGTTTAGGTGCTTTCATTGAGGATATTAATGCATGATGATGCATTAATCTACTGTTTTGATGTGTTAAAACAGGGGAGTCATCTTTGGATCCAAGTGGTGGTGATCCGGAGGCTTGATTTGGTGCTTCGGCAAGAGGCGAAGTGGAATCGGTGAGTGAAATTGGGTTTTCGGCTTTGAAACCAATGTCTTGGGAGCTTAGTTTAAGTCTAAACAACTTTGCTAAGCTCAAGTGTAAGTTTTCGGAAATACTCTCTAGTGGTGGCCATGATTTGATTGTTGTGCAATGTGGTTTATTGCATGTTTTAAACTCTGTTTTGAAAGCATGATTTAGCATGGTTAATGCTGTTTTTGTAAGCCATATGTTGAAGGAAGCTCAAGGTAAGAGTTCCTTGTTTTTGAGCATTGATTAAATGTGGTTTGATGCTTTTAAATGCATGATGAATATGGCTTGGTTTAAGGCTTTAAAACAGTGGATAAATTGATGATAATGATGTATATTGGCAAGTGATATTTTGCAAAGGTTAAGGTCACTAAGGTGGTTAAAAGTCCTTGAGTGAGCCTTGTTTACTTAAGAACATCAAGGTGGTTAAAAGTCCTTGGGGTGAAACTTGATACGGACACAAAGGTGGTTAAAAGTCCTTGTGTGGTCCTTTCCATGGTGGTTAAAAGTCCATGGGCCAAGGTGTTTAAAAGTCCTTGGGGCCAAGGTGTTTAAAAGTCCTTGGGGTGAAAGTTGATGAACTTGTTTTTAAAGAAATGGAACTTATCACTTGTGGCCAATATGACATGTTATGATATGAAGCATGAGATGCATGTTTAAGTATGCTTTTGAGCATGTGTAAATGATGATTTGAAGCATGATTTATAAAGTGTTTTATAAATGCATTATTGAATGGTTTTATTGAGCATTCCTCACTAAGCTTTTGCTTACGCTCTCTCTTTGTTTTCTCAAATCAATAATGCAGAACATTAAAGTACTTTGAGGGCAGCAAGGAAGGCAAGCATTTAAGTGAAAGTAAAGCTCAAAGTATGGAAGGTTTTCTTAAGTACATTTAGCTTTTGGTAATTTGGCAATGGGGGACCTATGTGTATGTTTTGGGAGATGTTTTGAACTCCCTAAGTATTTTGAATGTTGTTGAGAATGCTGGTTTTTGTGGTTGGCCACTATATGCTTGAATTGGAAGTTTATGCTTGAATGGTTGCTTGTGTAGGAAGCATGCCTATAGATTTGGGGTTTTTCACATATGTTGATGTTTTGATGAATTGTTGATGCAAGTATGTCTCATATATGTTGAATTGCATGTTGGTAAAGTTTGGTGGCATTTGGAGCATGATTGGATGTTTAATTGCATGTTTAAGTATGCATTTTGGGGTAATCTGTGCAGGGTGTTCCGGAACAGTACCTACCGTTTCAGAACGGGTGCCGTAAACAAGCCCAGGCGTCCGAAACGGGAGGGACCGTTCCGAAACGGTTGGCTACTGTCAGCCCGTGTTGCGGTACGCGTTGCGGAACGGCCCCGCGTTTCGAAACGGGCTCTGCCTGTTTCGGAACGGGTGACCGTTAGGGGCTGACATTGGCAGTTAAATGTTTTGAATTGTTTGCATTTTGGTCCTGAATCTTGTTTGTGCAATTGTATGAGTTTGGGAAGTCCTTTTGAGCTGAAATTTCACAGAGAAGCATGAAACCTGATTAATTTCAAGTTGGTAACTTTAATTTGGGTTAAGTCCTTATATATATCAGAAATTACAATTTGGTCCCTAAAGTTGTAATTTGTTCAATTGGATCCCTGTTTGATCTCTGATGTTTATGATCTTTGAGTATGCTGTTGTATGATCATATCTAAGGATTAATATGCATCTAGACAAGTTTAAAAAGAAAAAAAAGGGTCGTTAATCAAGGTTGACTTTCGGGTTGACTTTGGTTTTCCCCGTGTGACTTTCTTAATTCGGGTCAACCGTCTAGGCCGAGTTAAGGGGGTTACAAATGCAAAACAAGTTTTAATTAAAACTTACAAGTTCATATCGTTAATTACGAGCTTTTCAACACTATTGTATTGCAAAAATTCAATTTCTGTTCTTTTTACGCAGTTATAATTCAACGGGTCCATTTTAAGGCCTACTTAACCCGCTCGTCCAAAACCTCTACAAAAAGGACCGAAAACAAGTTTTGATCCAATTTTAGGAGTTCATATAATTGATTACGAGATTTTCAACAAGATTATATTGCAAAAACTCGAATTCGGTATTTTTTACTTAGTTAAAAGTCCAACAGGTCCATTTTGCAGCCCATTTAGACCCGCTCGCCCGAAACCTCTTAAAAAAATAACTGAAAAACAAGTTTTAATCAAATTTTAGGATTTCATATAATTGATTACGATCTTTTCAACACGATTATATTGCAAAAACACATTTTATGTAATTTTTACTCAGTTAAAAGTCCAACGGGTCCATTTTACGGCCCATTTAGACCCGCTCGTCCGAAACCTCTACAAAAAGGACCGCAAAACAAGTTTTAATCAATACT
Source organism: Hibiscus trionum (assembly GCA_030270665.1). Taxonomy (NCBI): domain Eukaryota; kingdom Viridiplantae; phylum Streptophyta; class Magnoliopsida; order Malvales; family Malvaceae; genus Hibiscus; species Hibiscus trionum. The sequence goes on along the minus strand of BSYR01000002.1, from coordinate 41,679,656 downwards.
TAAGAGTTCATATCGTTGATTACGAGCTTTTCAACACTATTGTATTGCAAAAATTCAATTTATGTTCTTTTTACGCAGTTATAAGTTCAACAGGTCCATTTTAAGGCCCGTTTTGACCCGCTCGTCCGAAACCTCTACAGAAAGGACCGAAAAAAGTTTTAATCCAATTTTAGGAGTTCATATAATTGATTACGAGCTTTTCAACAAGATTATATGGCAAAAACTCAAATTCGGTATTTTTTACTGAGTTAAAAGTCCAAAGGGTCCATTTAACGGCCCATTGAGACCCGCTCGCCCGAAACCTCTTCAAAAATGACTGAAAAACAAGTTTTAATCAAATTTTAGGAGTTCATATAATTGATTGCGAGCTTTTCAACAAGATTATATTGCAAAAACACAAATTCAGTATATTTTACTCAATTAAAAGTCCAACGGGTCCATTTTAAGGCCCATTTAGACCCGCTCGCCCAAAACCTCTACAAAAAGGACCGAAAAACAAGTTTTGATCAAATTTTAGGAATTCATATAATTGATTACGAGCTTTTCAACAAGATTATACTGCAAAAACTCAAATTCAGTATTTTTTACTCAGTTAAAAGTCCAACGGGTCTATTTTACGGCCCATTTAGACTCGCTCGCCCGAAACCTCCTCAAAAGTGACTGAAAAACAAGTTTTCATCAAATTTTAGGAGTTCATATAATTAATTACGATCTTTTCAACCCGATTATATTGCAACAACTCATTTTTTTACTTTTTACTCAGTTAAGAGTCCAACGGGTCCATTTTACGGCCCATTTAGACCCGCTCGCCCGAAACCTCTTCAAAAATGGCTGAAAAACAAGTTTTAATCAAATTTTAGGAGTTCATATAACTGATTACGATCTTTTCAACACTGTTGTATTGCAAAAATTCAATTTATGTTCTTTTTACGCAGTTATAAGTTCAACGGATCCATTTTCAGACCCATTTAGACCCGCTCGTCCGAAACCTCTTCAAAAATGACTGAAAAACAAGTTTTGATCAAATTTTAGGAGTTCATATAATTGGTTACGAGCCTTTCAACAAGATTATATTGCAAAAACTCAAATTTGTTATTTTTTACTCAGTTAAAAGTCCAACGTGTCCATTTTACGGCCCATTTAGACCCGCTCGCCCGAAACCTCTTCAAAAATGACCGAAAAAAAGTTTTAATCAAATTTTAGGACCTCATATCATTGATTACGATCTTTTCAACACGATTATATTGCAAAAACACAAATTTTGTACTTTTTACGCAGTTCAAAGTCCAACTGGTCCATTTTACGGCCCATTTAGACCCGCTCGTCCGAAACCTTTACAAAAAGGATCGTAAAACAAGTTTTAATCAAAACTTAAGAGTTCATATCGTTGATTACGAGCTTTTCAACACTATTGTATTGCAAAAATTCAATTTCTGTTGTTTTACGCAATTATAAGTTCAACGGGTCCATTTTAAGGCCCATTTAGACACGGTCGTCCGAAACCTCTACAGAAAGGACCGAAAAAAGTTTTAATCCAATTTTAGGAGTTCATATAATTGATTACGAGCTTTTCAACAAGATTATATTGCAAAAACTCAAATTCGGTATTTTTTACTGAGTTAAAAGTCCAAAGGGTCCATTTTACGGCCCGTTGAGACCCGCTCGCCCGAAACCTCTTCAAAAATGACTGAAAAACAAGTTTTAATCAAATTTTAGGAGTTCATATAATTGATTGCGAGCTTTTCAACAAGATTATATTGCAAAAACACAAATTCAGTATTTTTTACTCAATTAAAAGTCCAACGGGTCCATTTTAAGGCCCATTTAGACCCGCTCGCCCAAAACCTCTACAAAAAGGACCGAAAAACAAGTTTTGATCAAATTTTAGGAATTCATATAATTGATTACGAGCTTTTCAACAAGATTATCCTGCAAAAACTCAAATTCAGTATTTTTTACTCAGTTAAAAGTCCAACGGGTCTATTTTACGGCCCATTTAGACTCGCTCGCCCGAAACCTCCTCAAAAGTGACTGAAAAACAAGTTTTCATCAAATTTTAGGAGTTCATATAATTAATTACGATCTTTTCAACCCGATTATACTGCAACAACTCATTTTTTTACTTTTTACTCAGTTAAGAGTCCAACGGGTCCATTTTACGGCCCATTTAGACCCGCTCGCCCGAAACCTCTTCAAAAATGGCTGAAAAACAAGTTTTAATCAAATTTTAGGAGTTCATATAACTGATTACGATCTTTTCAACACTATTGTATTGCAAAAATTCAATTTATGTTCTTTTTACGCAGTTATAAGTTCAACGGATCCATTTTAAGGCCCATTTAGACCCGCTCGTCCGAAACCTCTTCAAAAATGACTGAAAAACAAGTTTTGATCAAATTTTAGGAGTTCATATAATTGGTTACGAGCCTTTCAACAAGATTATATTGCAAAAACTCAAATTTGGTATTTTTTACTCAGTTAAAAGTCCAACGTGTCCATTTTACGGCCCATTTAGACCCGCTCGCCTGAAACCTCTTCAAAAATGACCGAAAAAAAAGTTTTAATCAAATTTTAGGACCTCATATCATTGATTACGATCTTTTCAACACGATTATATTGCAAAAACACAAATTTTGTACTTTTTACGCAGTTCAAAGTCCAACTGGTCCATTTTACGGCCCATTTAGACCCGCTCGTCCGAAACCTTTACAAAAAGGATCGTAAAACAAGTTTTAATCAAAACTTAAGAGTTCATATCGTTGATTACGAGCTTTTCAACACTATTGTATTGCAAAAATTCAATTTCTGTTGTTTTACGCAATTATAAGTTCAACGGGTCCATTTTAAGGCCCATTTAGACCCGGTCGTCCGGAACCTCTACAAAAAGGACTGAAAAACAAGTTTTGATCCAATTTTAGGAGTTCATATAATTGATTACGAGCTTTTCAACAAGATTATACTGCAAAAACTCAAATTCTGTATTTTTTACTGAGTTAAAAGTCCAACGGGTCCATTTTACGGCCCATTTAGACCCGCTCGTTCGAAAACTCTACAAAAAGGACCGAAAAACAAGTTTTGATCCAATTTTAGGAGTTCATATAATTGATTACGAGCTTTTCAAAAAGATTATATTGCAAAAACTCAATTTTATGTATTTTTTACTCAGTTAAAAGTCCTACGGGTCCATTTTACGGCCCATTTAGACCCGCTCGCCCGAAACCTCTTCAAAAATGACCGAAAAACAAGTTTTAATCAAATTTTAGGAGTTCATATAATTGATTACAAGCTTTTCAACATAAGTATATTGCAAAAACTCAATTTTTGTACTTTTTACTAAGTTAAAAGTCCAACAGGTCCATTTTACGGCCCATTTAGACCCGCTCGTCCGAAACCTTTACAAAAAGGACCGCAAAACAAGTTTTAATCAAAACTTAAGAGTTCATATCGTTGATTACAAGCTTTTGAACACTATTGTATTGCAAAAATTCAATTTCTGTTCTTTTTACGCAGTTATAAGTTCAACGGGTCCATTTTAAGGCCCATTTAGACCCGCTCGTCCAAAACCTCTACAAAAAGGACCGCAAAACAAGTTTTGATCCAGTTTTAGGAGTTCATATAATTGATTACGAGCTTTTCAACAAGATTATATTGCAAAAACTCAAATTCGGTATTTTTTACTCAGTTAAAAGTCAAACGGGTCCATTTAACGGCCCATTTAGACCGGCTCGTTCGAAACCTCTACAAAAAGGACCGAAAAACAATTTTTGATCCAATTTTAGGAGTTCATATAATTGATTACGAGCTTTTCAACAAGATTATATTGCAAAAACTCAAATTCGATATTTTTTACTTAGTTAAAAGTCCAACAGGTCCATTTTACTGCCCATTTAGACCCGCTCGCCCGAAACCTCTTCAAAAATGACTGAAAAACAAGTTTTAATCAAATTTAAGGAGTTCATTTAATTGATTACGATCTTTTCAACACGATTATATTGCAAAAACACAATTTATGTACTTTTTACTCAGTTAAAAGTCTAACGGGTCCATTTTACGGCCCATTTAGACCCGCTCGTCCGAAACCTCTACAAAAAGAACCGCAAAACAAGTTTTAATCAAAACTTAAGATTTCATACCGTTGTTTACGAGCTTTTCAACACTATTGGATTGCAAAAATTCAATTTATGTTCTTTTTACACAGTTATAAGTTCAACGGGTCTATTTTAAGTCCCATTTAGACCCGCTCGTCCGAAACCTCTACAAAAAGGACCAAAAAACAAGTCTTGATCCAATTTTAGGAGTTCATATAATTGATTACGAGCTTTTTAACAAGATTATATTGCAAAAAGTCAATTTCTGTACTTACTCAGTTAAAAGTCCAACGGGTCCATTTTACGGCCTATTTAGACCCGCTCGCCCGAAACCTCTTCAAAAATGACTGAAAAACAGGTTTTAATAAAATTTAAGGAGTTCATATAATTGATTACGATCTTTTTAACACAAGTATATTGCAAAAACTCAATTTTTGTACTTTTTACTCAGTTAAAAGTCCAACGGGTCCATTTTACGGCTCATTTAGACCCTCTCGTCCGAAACCTCTACAAAAAGGACCGAAAAACAAGTTTTAACTTAAGAGTTAATATAGTTGATTACGAGCTTTTCAACACTATTGTATTGCAAAAATTCGATTTTTGTTCTTTTTACGTAGTTATAAGTTCAACGGGTCCATTTTAAGGCCCATTTAGACCCGCTCGTCCGAAACCTCTACAAAAAGGACCGAAAAACAAGTTTTGATCCAATTTTAGGAGTTCATATAATTTGATTACGAGGTTTTCAACAAGATTATATTGCAAAAACTCAAATTCGGTATTTTTTACTTAGTTAAAAGTCCAACGGGTCCTTTTTACGGCCCATTTAGACCCACTCGCCCTAAACCTCTACAAAAAGGACCGAAAAACATGTTTTGATCAAATTTTAGGAGTCCATATAATTGATTACGAGTTTTTCAACAAGATTATATTGCAAAAACTCAAATTCGATATTTTTTTACTTAGTTAAAAGTCCAACGGGTCCATTTTACGGCTCATTTAGACCCGCTCGTCCGAAACCTCTACAAAAAGGACCGAGAAACAAGTTTTAACTTAAGAGTTCATATCGTTGATTACGAGCTTTTCAACACTATTGTATTGCAAAAATTCAATTTATGTTCTTTTTACACAGTTATAAGTTCAACGGGTCAATTTTAAGTCCCATTTAGACCCGCTCGTCCGAAACCTCTACAAAAAGGACCGAAAAACAAGTTTTGATCCAATTTTAGGAGTTCATATAATTGATTACGAGCTTTTCAACAAGATTATATTGCAAAAAGTCAATTTCTGTACTTACTCAGTTAAAAGTCCAACGGGTCCATTTTACAGCCTATTTAGACCCGCTCGCCCGAAACCTCTTCAAAAATGACTGAAAAACAAGTTTAAATCAAATTTTGGAGTTCATATAATTGATTACGATCGTTTCAACAAGATTATATTTCAAAAACTCAATTTCTGTATTTTTTACTCAGTTAAAAGTCCAACGGGTTTATTTTACGGCCTATTTAGACCCGCTCGCCCGAAACCTCTTCAAAAATGACTGAAAAACAAGTTTTAATCAAATTTTAGGAGTTCATATAATTTATTACGATCGTTTCAACACGATTATATTGCAAAAACAAAATTTCTGTATTTTTTACTCAGTTAAAAGTCCAACGGGTCCATTTTACGGCCCATTTAGACCCGCTCGTCCGAAACCTCTACAAAAAGGACCGCAAAACAAGTTTTAATCAAAACTTAAGAGTTCATATCGTTGATTAAGAGCTTTTAAACAAGATTGTATTGCAAAAATTCGATTTTTGTTCTTTTTACGTAGTTATAAGTTCAACGGGTCCATTTTAAGGTCCATTTAGACCCGCTCGTCCGAAACCTCTACAAAAAGGACCGAAAAACAAGTTTTGATCCAATTTTAGGAGTTCATATAATTTGATTACGAGCTTTTCAACAAGATTATATTGCAAAAACTCAAATTCGGTATTTTTTACTTAGTTAAAAGTCCAACGGGTCCATTTTACGGCCCATTTAGACCCACTCGCCCGAAACCTCTACAAAAAGGACCGAAAAACAAGTTTTGATCAAATTTTAGGAGTTCATATAATTGATTACGAGCTTTTCAACAAGATTATATTGCAAAAACTGAAATTCGATATTTTTTTACTTAGTTAAAAGTCCAACGGGTCCATTTTACGGCCCATTTAGACCCGCTCGCCCGAAACCTCTTCAAAAATGATTGAAAACAAGTTTTAATCAAATTTTAGGACTTCATATCATTAATTACGATCGTTTCAACACGATTATATTGCAAAAACTCAATTTTTGTACTTTTTACTCAGTTAAAAGTTCAACGGGTCCATTTTACGGCCAATATAGACCCGCTCGCTCGAAACCTCTTCAAAAATTGCTGAAAACAAGTTTTGATCAAATTTTAAGAGTTCATATAATTGATTACGGGCTTTTCAACAAGATTATATTGCAAAAACTCAAATTCGGTATTTTTTACTCAGTTAAAAGTCCAACGGGTCCATTTTACGACCCATTTAGACCCTCTCGCCCCAAACCTCTTCAAAAATGACCGAAAAAAGTTTTAATCAAATTTTAGGACTTCATATCATTGATTACGATCTTTTCAACACGATGATATTGCAAAAACTCATTTTTTTTACTTTTTACTCACTTAAAAGTCCAACGGGTCCATTTTATGGCCCATTAGACCCGCTCGTCTGAAACCTCTAATAAGGACCGCAAAACAAGTCTTAATCAAAACTTAAGAGTTCATATCGTTGATTACGAGCTTTTCAACACTATTGTATTTCAAAAATTCAATTTATGTTGTTTTTACGCAGTTATAAGTTCAACGGGTCCATTTTAAGGCCCATTTAGACCCGCTCGTTAGAAACCTCTACAAAAAGGACCGAAAAACAAGTTTTGATCCAATTTTAGGAGTTCATAAAATTGATTACGAGCTTTTCAACAAGATTATATTGCAAAAAGTCAATTTTTGTATTTTTTTACTCAGTTAAAAGTCCAACGGGTCCATTTTACGGCCCATTTAGACCCACTCGCCCGAAACCTCTACAAAAAGGACCGAAAAACAAGTTTTGATCAAATTTTAGGAGTTCATATAATTGATTACGAGCTTTTCAACAAGATTATATTGCAAAAACTCAAATTCGATATTTTTTTACTTAGTTTAAAGTCCAACGGGTCCATTTTACGGCCCATTTAGACCCGCTCGCCCGAAACCTCTTCAAAAATGACTGAAAAACAAGTTTTAATCAAATTTTAGGAGTTCATATAATTGATTACGATCTTTTCAACACAAGTATATTGCAAAAACTCAATTTTTGTACTTTTTACTCAGTTAAAAGTCCAACGGGTCCATTTTACGGCCCATTGAGACCCGCTCGTCCGAAACCTCTACAAAAAGGACCGAAAAACAAGTTTTAACTTAAGAGTTCATATCGTTGATTACGATCTTTTCAACACTATTGTATTGCAAAAATTCAATTTGTGTTCTTTTTACGCAGTTATAAGTTCAATGGGTCAATTTTAAGTCCCATTTAGACCCGCTCGTCCGAAACCTCTACAAAAAGGACCGAAAAACATGTTTTGATCCAATTTTTGGAGTTCATATAATTGATTACGAGCTTTTCAACAAGATTATATTGCAAAAAGTTAATTTCTGTACTTCTTACTCAGTTAAAAGTCCAACGGGTCTATTTTACAGCCTATTTAGACCCGCTCGCCCGAAACCTCTTCAAAAATGACTGAAAACAAGTTTTAATCAAATTTTAGAATTCATATAATTAATTACGATCGTTTCAACAAGATTATATTGCAAAAACTCAATTTCTGTATTTTTTACTCAGTTAAAAGTCCAACGGGTCCATTTTACGGCCCATTTAGACCCGCTTGTCCGAAACCTCTACAAAAAGGACCGCAAAACAAGTTTTAATCAAAACTTATGAGTTCATATCGTTGATTACAAGCTTTTCAACACTATTGTATTGCAAAAATTCAATTTTTGTTGTTTTTACGTAGTTATAAGTTCAATGGGTCCATTTTAAGGCCCATTTAGAACCGCTCGTTAGAAACCTCTACAAAAAGGACCGAAAAACAAGTTTTAATCCAATTTTAGGAGTTCATATAATTGATTACGAGCTTTTCAACAAGATTATATTGCAAAAAGTCAATTTCTGTATTTTTTACTCAGTTAAAAGTCCAACGGGTCCATTTTACGGCCCATTTAGACCCGCTCGCCCGAAACCTCTTCAAAAATGACTGAAAAAAGTTTTAATCATATTTTAGGAGTTCATATAATTAATTACGATCTTTTCAACATGATTACATTGCAAAAACTCAATTTTTGTACTTTTTACTTAGTTAAAAGTCCAACGGGTCCATTTTACGGCCCATTTAAACCCACTCGCCCGAAACCTCTTTCAAAAATGACTGAAAAACAAGTTTTGATCAAATTTTAGGAGTTCATATAATTGATTACGAGCTTTTCAACGAGATTATATTGCAAAAACACAAATTCGGTATTTTTTACTCGGTTAAAAGTCCAACGGGTCCATTTTACAGCCCATTTAGACCCGCTCGCCCGAAATATCTTCAAAAATGACCGAAAAACAAGTTTTAATCAAATTTTAGGATTTCATATCATCGATTACGAACTTTTCAACACAAGTATATTGCAAAAACACAATTTTTGTACTTTTTACTCAGTTAAAAGTCCAACGGGTCTATTTTACGGCCCATTTAGACCCGCTCGTCCGAAACCTCTACAAAAAGGACCGCAAAACAAGTTTTAATCAAAACTTAAGAGTTCATATCGTTGGCTACGAGCTTTTCAACAAGATTATATTGCAAAAACTCAATTTCTGTTCTTTTTACGCAGTTATAAGTTCAACGGGTCCATTTTAAGGCCCATTTAGACCCGCTCGTCCAAAACCTCTACAAAAAGGACCGAAAAACAAGGTTTGATCCAATTTTAGGAGTTCATATTGTTGATTAAGAGCTTTTCAACAAGATTATATTGCAAAATCTCAAATTCGGTATTTTTTACTCAATTAAAAGTCCAACGGGTCAGTTTTACGGCCCATTTAGACCCGCTCGTTCGAAACCTCTACAAAAAGGACCGAAAAACAAGTTTTGATCCAATTTTAGGAGTTCATATAATTGATTACGAGCTTTTCAGCAAGATTATATTGCAAAAACTCGAATTTGGTATTTTTTACTCAGTTAAAAGTCCAACGGGTCCATTTTTACGGCCCATTTAGACCCGCTCGCCCGAAACCTCTTCAAAAATGACCGAAAAACAAGTTTTAATCAAACTTTAGGACTTCATATCATTGATTACGATCTTTTCAACACGATTATACTGCAAAAAAACAAGTTAAAAGTCCAACGGGTCCATTTAACGGCCCATTTAGACCCGCTCGTCCGAAACCTCTACAAAAAGGACCGAGAAACAAGTTTTAACTTAAGAGTTCATATCGTTGATTACGAGCTTTTCAACACTATTGTATTGCAAAAATTCAATTTATGTTCTTTTTACACAGTTATAAGTTCAACGGGTCAATTTTAAGTCCCATTTAGACCCGCTCGTCCGAAACCTCTACAAAAAGGACCGAAAAACAAGTTTTGATCCAATTTTAGGAGTTCATATAATTGATTACGAGCTTTTCAACAAGATTATATTGCAAAAAGTCAATTTCTGTACTTACTCAGTTAAAAGTCCAACGGGTCCATTTTACAGCCTATTTAGACCCGCTCGCCCGAAACCTCTTCAAAAATGACTGAAAAAGAAGTTTTAATCAAATTTTAGGAGTTCATATAATTGATTACGAGATTTTCAACAAGATTATATTGCAAAAACTCAATTTCTGTTCTTTTTACGCAGTTATAAGTTCAACGGGTCCATTTTAAGGCCCATTTAGACCCGCTCGTCCAAAACCTCTACAAAAAGGACCGAAAAACAAGGTTTGATCCAATTTTAGGAGTTCATATCGTTGATTACGAGCTTTTCAACATGATTATATTGCAAAAACTCAAATTCGGTATTTTTTACTCAATTAAAAGTCCAACGGGTCAGTTTTACGGCCCATTTAGACCCGCTCGTTCGAAACCTCTACAAAAGGACCGAAAAACAAGTTTTGATCCAATTTTAGGAGTTCATATAATTGATTACGAGCTTTTCAGCAAGATTATATTGCAAAAACTCGAATTCGGTATTTTTTACTCAGTTAAAAGTCCAACGGGTCCATTTTTACGGCCCATTTAGACCCGCTCGCCCGAAACCTCTTCAAAAATGACCGAAAAACAAGTTTTAATCAAATTTTAGGACTTCATATCATTGATTACGATCTTTTCAACACGATTATATTGCAAAAAAACAATTTATGTACTTTTTACTCAGTTAAAAGTCCAACGGGTCCATTTTACGGCCCATTTAGACCAGCTCGTCCGAAACCTCTACAAAAAGGACCGCAAAACAAGTTTTAATCAAAACTTAAGAGTTCATATCATTGATTACGAGCTTTTCAACACTATTTTATTGCAAAAATTCAATTTCTGTTCTTTTTACGCAGTTATAAGCTCAACGGGTCCATTTTAAGGCCCATTTAGACCCGCTCGTCCGAAACCTCTACAAAAAGCACCGAAAAACAAGTTTTGATCCAATTTTAGGAGTTCATATAATTGATTACTAGCTTTTCAACAAGATTATATTGCAAAAACTCAAATTCAGTATTTTCTACTCAGTTAAAAGTCCAATGGGTCCATTTTACGGCCCATTTAGACCCGCTCGCCCGAAACCTCTCAAAAATGACTGAGAGACAAGTTATAATCAAATTTTAGGAGTTCATATAATTGATTACAATCTTTTCAACACGATTATATTGCAAAAACTCAATTTTTGTACTTTTCACTCAGTTAAAAGTTCAACGGGTCCATTTTACGGCCCATTTAGACCCGCTCGTCCGAAACCTTTACAAAAAGGACCGCAAAACAAGTTTTAATCAAAACTTAAGAGTTCATATCATTGATTACGAGCTTTTGAACACTATTGTATTGCAAAAATTCAATTTTTGTTCTTTTTACGCAATTATAAGTTCAACGGGTCCATTTTAAGGCCCATTTAGACCCGCTCGTCCAAAACCTATACAAAAAGGACCGCAAAACAAGTTTTGATCCAGTTTTAGGAGTTCATATAATTGATTACGTGCTTTTCAACAAGATTATATTGCAAAAACTCAAATTCGGTATTTTTTACTCAGTTAAAAGTCAAATGGGTCCATTTTACGGCCCATTTAGACCGGCTCGTTCGAAACCTCTACAAAAAGGACCGAAAAACAAGTTTTGATCCAATTTTAGGAGTTCATATAATTGATTACGAGCTTTTCAACAAGATTATATTGCAAAAACTCAAATTCGATATTTTTTACTTAGTCAAAAGTCCAACGGGTCCATTTTACTGCCCATTTAGACCCGCTCGCCCGAAACCTCTTCAAAAATGACTGAAAAAAAAGTTTTAATCAAATTTTAGGAGTTCATATGATTGATTACGATCTTTTCAACACGATTATATTGCAAAAACATAATTTATGTACTTTTTACTCAGTTAAAAGTCCAACGGGTGTATTTTACGGCCCATTTAGACTCGCTCGTCCGAAACCTCTACAAAAAGGACCGCAAAACAAGTTTTAATCAAAACTTAAGAGTTCATATCGTTGATTACGATCATTTCAACACTATTGTAATGCAAAAATTCAATTTATGTTCTTTTTACGCAGTTATATGTTCAACGGGTCAATTTTAAGTCTCATATAGACCCGCTTGTCCGAAACCTCTACAAAAAGGACCGAAAAACAAGTTTTGATCCAATTTTAGGAGTTCATATAATTGATTACGATCTTTTCAACAAGATTTTATTGCAAAAACTCAAATTCGGTATTTTTTACTTAGTTAAAAGTCCAACGAGTCCATTTTACGGCCCATTTCGACCAGCTCGCCCGAAACCTCTTCAAAAATGATCGAGAGACAAGTTATAATCAAATTTTAGGAGTTCATATAATTGATTACGATCTTTTCAACACGATTATATTGCAAAACTCAATTTTTGTACTTTTTACTCAGTTAAAATTCCAACGGGTCCATTTTACGACCCATTTAGACCCGCTCGTCCGAAACCTCTACAAAAAGGACCGCAAAACAAGTTTTAATCAAAACTTAAGAGTTCATATCGTTGATTACGAGCTTTTCAACACTATTGTATTGCAAAAATTCAATTTTTGTTCTTTTTACGCAGTTATAAGTTCAACGGGTCCATTTTAAGGCCCATTTAGACCCGCTCGTCCAAAACCTCTACAAAAAGGACCGCAAAACAAGTTTTGATCAAGTTTTAGGAGTTCATATAATTGATTACGAGCTTTTCAACAAGATTATATTGCAAAAACTCAAATTCGGTATTTTTTACTCAGTTAAAAGTCAAACGGGTCCATTTAACGGCCCATTTAGACCGGCTCGTTCGAAACCTCTACAAAAAGGACCGAAAAACAAGTTTTGATCCAATTTTAGGAGTTCATATAATTGATTACGAGCTTTTCAACAAGATTATATTGCAAAAACTCAAATTCGATATTTTTTACTTAGTTAAAAGTCCAACAGGTCCATTTTACTGCCCATTTAGACCCGCTCGCCCGAAACCTCTACAAAAAGAACCGCAAAACAAGTTTTAATCAAATTTTAGGACTTCATATCATCGATTACGATCTTTTCAACACAAGTATATTGCAAAAACTCAATTTTTGTACTTTTTACTTAGTTAAAATTCCAACGGGTCAATTTTACGGCCCATTTAGACCCGCTCGTCCGAAACCTCTACAAAAAGGACCGCAAAACAAGTTTTAATCAAAACTCAAGAGTTCATATCGTTGACTACGAGCTTTTCAACACGATTGTATTGCAAAAATTCAATTTATGTTCTTTCTACGAAGTTATAAGTTCAACGGGTCCATTTTAAGGCCCATTTAGACCCGCTCATCCGAAACCTCTTCAAAAATGACTGAAAAACAAGTTTTGATCAAATTTTAAGAGTTCATATAATTGATTACGAGCTTTTCAACAAGATTATATTGCAAAAACTCAAATTCGGTATTTTTTACTAAGTTAAAAGTCCAACGGGTCCATTTTACGGCCCATTTAGACCCGCTCGCCCGAAACCTCTTCAAAAATGACCGAAAAATTTTTTAATCAAATTTTAGGACTTCATATCATTGATTACGATCTTTTCAACACGATGATATTGCAAAAACTCAATTTTTGTACTTTTTACTCACTTAAAAGTCCAACGGGTCCATTTTATGGCCCATTTAGACCCGCTCGTCCGAAACCTCTACAAAAAGGACATCAAAACAAGTTTTAATCAAAACTTAAGAGTTCATATCGTTGATTACGAGCTTTTCAACACTATTGTATTGCAAAAACTCAATTTCTATTGTTTTTACGCAGTTATAAGTTCAACGGGTCCATTTTAAGGCCCATTTAGACCCGCTCGTCCGAAACCTCTACAAAAAGGACCGAAAAACAAGTTTTAATCCAATTTTAGGAGTTCATATAATTGATTACGAGCTTTTCAACAAGATTATATTGCAAAAAGTCGAATTCGGTATTTTTTACTTAGTTAAAAGTCCAACGGGTCCATTTTACAGCCCATTTAGACCCGCTCGCCCGAAACCTCTTCAAAAATGACTGAAAAACAAGTTTTAATCAAATTTTAGGACTTCATATAATTGATTACGATCTTTTCAACACGATTATATTGCAAAAACACATTTTATGTAATTTTTACTCAGTTAAAATTCCAACGGGTCCATTTTACGGCCCATTTAGACCCGCTCGTCCGAAACCTCTACAAAAAGGACCGCAAAACAAGTTTTAATCAATACTTAAGAGTTTATATCGTTGATTACGAGCTTTTCAACACTATTGTATTGCAAAAATTCAATTTCTGTTCTTTTTACGCAGTTATAAGTTCAACAGGTCCATTTTAACGCCCATTTAGACCCGCTCGTCCGAAACCTCTACAGAAAGGACCGAAAAAAGTTTTGATCCAATTTTAGGATTTCATATAATTGGTTACGAGCTTTTCAACAAGATTATATTGCAAAAACTCAAGTTCGGTATTTTTTACTGAGTTAAATGTCCAAAGGGTCCATTTTACGGCCCATTGAGACCCGCTAGCCCGAAACCTCTTCAAAAATGACTGAAAAACAAGTTTTAATCAAATTTTAGGAGTTCATATAATTGATTGCGAGCTTTTCAACAAGATTATATTGCAAAAACACAAATTCGGTATTTTTTACTCAATTAAAAGTCCAACGGGTCCATTTTAAGGCCCATTTAGACCCGCTCGCCCAAATCCTCTACAAAAAGGACCGAAAAACAAGTTTTGATCAAATTTTAGGAATTCATATAATTGATTACGAGCTTTTCAACAAGATTATCTTGCAAAAACTCAAATTCGGTATTTTTTACTCAGTTAAAAGTCCAACGGGTCTATTTTGCGGCCCATTTAGACTCGCTCGCCCGAAACCTCTTCAAAAATGACTGAAAAACAAGTTTTCATCAAATTTTAGGAGTTCATATAATTAATTACGATCTTTTCAACCCGATTATATTGCAACAACTCATTTTTTACTTTTTACTCAGTTAAGAGTCCAACGGGTCCATTTTACGGCCTATTTAGACTCGCTCGCCCGAAACCTCTTAAAAAATGGCTGAAAAACAAGTTTTAATCAAATTTTAGGAGTTCATATAACTGATTACGATCTTTTCAACACGATTGTATTGCAAAAATTCAATTTCTGTTCTTTTTACGCAGTTATAAGTTCAACGGATCCATTTTAAGGCCCATTTAGACCCGCTCGTCCGAAACCTCTTCAAAAATGACTGAAAAACAAGTTTTGATCAAATTTTAGGAGTTCATATAATTGGTTACGAGCTTTTCAATAAGATTATATTGCAAAAACTCAAATTTGGTATTTTTTACTCAGTTAAAAGTCCAACGGGTCCATTTTACGGCCCATTTAGACCCGCTCGCCCGAAATCTCTTCAAAAATGACCGAAAAAAAGTTTTAATCAAATTCTAGGACCTCATAACATTGATTACGATCTTTTCAACACAATTATATTGCAAAAACACAATTTTTGTACTTTTTACTCAGTTCAAAGTCCAACTGGTCTATTTTACGGCTCATTTAGACCCGCTCGTCCGAAACCTTTACAAAAAGGACCGGAAAACAAGTTTTAATCAAAAGTTTAGAGTTCATATCGTTGATTACGAGCTTTTCAACACTATTGTATTGCAAAAATTCAATTTCTGTTGTTTTACGCAATTATAAGTTCAACGGGTCCATTTTAAGGCCCATTTATACCCGCTCGCACGGAACCTCTACAAAAAGGACCGAAAAACAAGTTTTGATCCAATTTTAGGAGTTCATATAATTGATTACGAGCTTTTCAACAAGATTATACTGCAAAAACTCAAATTCTGTATTTTTTACTGAGTTAAAAGTCCAACGGGTCCATTTTACGGCCCATTTAGACCCGCTCGTTCGAAAACTCTACAAAAAGGACCGAAAACAAGTTTTGATCCAATTTTAGGAGTTCATATAATTGATTACGAGCTTTTCAAAAAGATTATATTGCAAAAACTCAATTTATGTATTTTTTACTCAGTTAAAAGTCCAACGGGTCCATTTTACGGCCCATTTAGACCTCCTCGCCCAAAACCTCTTCAAAAATGACTGAAAAACTAGTTTTAATCAAATTTTAGGAGTTCATATAATTGATTACGAGCTTTTCAACAAGATTATATTGCAAAAACACAAATTCGGTAGTTTTTTACTCGGTTAAAAGTCCAACGGGTCCATTTTACGGCACATTTAGACCCGTTCACCCAAAACCTCTTCAAAAATGACCGAAAAACAAGTTTTAATCAAATTTTAGGACTTCATATCATTGATTACGATCTTTTCAACACAAGTATATTGCAAAAACTCAATTTTTGTACTTTTTTCTAAGTTAAAAGTCCAACAGGTCCATTTTACGGCCCATTTAGACCCGCTCGTCCGAAACCTTTACAAAAAGGACCGCAAAACAAGTTTTAATCAAAACTTAAGAGTTCATATCGTTGATTACAAGCTTTTGAACACTATTGTATTGCAAAAATTCAATTTCTATTCTTTTTACGCAGTTATAAGTTCAACGGGTCCATTTTAAGGCCCATTTAGACCCGTTCGCCCGAAACTTCTACAAAAAGGACCGAAAAACAAGTTTTGATCAAATTTTAGGAGTTCATATAATTTATTACGAGCTTTCCAAGAAGATTATATTGTAAAAACTTAAATTCCGTATTTTTTACTCAGTTAAAAGTCCAACGGGGCCATTTTACGGCCCATTTAGACTCGCTCGCCCGAAACCTTTTCAAAAATGACCGAAAAAAAGTTTTAATCAAATTCTAGGACCTCATATCATTGATTACGATCTTTTCAACACGATTATATTGCAAAAACACAATTTTTGTACTTTTTACTCAGTTCAAAGTCCAACGGGTCCATTTTACGGCCCATTTAGATCCGCTCGTCCGAAACCTTTACAGAAAGGACCGCAAAACAAGTTTTAATCAAAACTTAAGAGTTCATATCGTTGATTACGAGCTTTTCAACACTATTGTATTGAAAAAATTCAATTTCTGTTGTTTTTACGCAATTATAAGTTCAACGGGTCCATTTTAAGGCCTATTTAGACCCGCTCGTCCGAAACCTCTACAAAAAGGACCGAAAAACAAGTTTTGATCCAATTTTAGGAGTTCATATAATTGATTACGAGCTTTCCAACAAGATTATACTCCAAAAACTCAAATTCTGTATTTTTTACTGAGTTAAAAGTCCAACGGGTCCATTTTACGGCCCATTTAGACCCGCTCCTTCGAAAACTCTACAAAAAGGACCGAAAACAAGTTTTGATCCAATTTTAGGAGTTCATATAATTGATTACGAGCTTTTCAAAAAGATTATATTGCAAAAACTAAATTTATGTATTTTTTTACTCAGTTAAAAGTCCAACGGGTCCATTTTACGGCCCATTTAGACCTACTCGCCCAAAACCTCTTCAAAAATGACTGAAAAACTAGGTTTAATCAAATTTTAGGAGTTCATATAATTGATTACGAGCTTTTCAACAAGATTATATTGCAAAAACACAAATTCGGTAGTTTTTTACTCAGTTAAAAGTCCAACGGGTCCATTTTACGGCCCATTTAGACCCGCTCGCCTAAAACCTCTTCAAAAATGACCGAAAAACAAGTTTTAATCAAATTTTAGGACTTCATACCATTGATTACGATCTTTTCAACACAAGTATATTGCAAAAACTCAATTTTTGTACTTTTTACTAAGTTAAAAGTCCAACAGGTCCATTTTACGGCCCATTTAGACCCGCTCGTCCGAAACCTTTACAAAAAGGACCGCAAAACAAGTTTTAATCAAAACTTTAGAGTTCATATCGTTGATTACAAGCTTTTGAACATTATTGTATTGCAAAAATTCAATTTTTGTTCTTTTTACGCAGTTATAAGTTCAACGGGTCCATTTTAAGGCCCATTTAGACCCGTTCGCCCGAAACTTCTACAAAAAGGACCGAAAAACAAGTTTTGATCAAATTTTAGGAGTTCATATAATTTATTACGAGCTTTCCAACAAGATTATATTGCAAAAACTTAAATTCGGTATTTTTTACTCAGTTAAAAGTCCAACGGGTCCATTTTACGGCCCATTTAGACCCGCTCGCCCGAAACCTTTTCAAAAATGACTGAAAACAAGTTTTAACAAAATTTTAAGACTTCATATCATTGATTACGACCTTTTCAATACAATTATAATGCAAAAACTCAATTTATGTACTTTTTACTCAGTTAAAAGTCCAACGGGTCCATTTTACGGCCCATTTAGACCCGCTCGTCCGAAACCTCTACAAAAAGGACCGAAAAACAAGTTTTAATCAAAACTTAAGAGTTCATATCGTTGATTACGAGCTTTTCAACACTATTGTATAGAAAAAATTTAATTTATGTTCTTTTTACGCAGTTATAAGTTTAACGGGTCCATTTTATGGCCCATTTAGACCCGCTCGCTCGAAACCTCTACAAAAAGGACTGTAAAACAAGTTTTGATCAAATTTTAGGAGTTCATATAATTGATTACGAGCTTTTCAACAAGATTATATTGCAAAAACTCAAACTCGGTATTTTTTTACTAAGTTAAAAGTCCAACAGGTCCATTTTACGGCCCATTTAGACCCGCTCGCCCGAAACCTCTTCAAAAAGGACCGAAAAACAAGTTTTAATCAAATTTTAGGAGTTCAAATCATTGATTACGATCCTTTTAACACGATTATATTGCAAAAACTCAATTTTTGTACTTTTTACTCAGTTAAAGGTCCAACGGGTCCATTTTACGGCCCATTTAGACCCACTCGTCCGAAACCTCTACAAAAAGAACCGCAAAACAAGTTTTAATCAAAACTTAAGAGTTCATAAAGTTGATTACGAGCTTTTCAACACTACTGTATTGCAAAAATTCAATTTATGTTCTTTTTACGCAATTATAAGTTCAACGGGTCCATTTTAAGGCCCATTTAGACCTGCTCGTCCGAAACCACTAGAAAAAGGACCAAAAAACAAGTTTTGATACAATTTTAGGAGTTCATATAATTGATTACGAGCTTTTCAACAAGATTATATTGCAAACACTCAAATTCGGTTTTTTTTACTAAGTTAAAAGTCTAATGGGTCCATTTTACGGCCCATTTAGACCCGCTCGCCCGAAACCTCTTCAAAAAGGAACGAAAAACAGGTTTAATCAAATTTTAGGAGTTGGTATCATTGATTATGATCTTTTCAACACGATTATATTGCAAAAACTCAATTTATGTACTTTTTACTCAATTAAAAGTCCAATGGGTCCATTTTACGGCCCATTTAGACCCGCTCGTCCGAAACCTCTACAAAAAGGACCGCAAAACAAGTTTTAATCAAAACTTAAGAGTTCATATCGTTGATTACGAGCTTTTCAACACTATTGTATTGCAAAAATTCAATTTATGTTCTTTTTACGCAGTTATAAGTTCAACGGGTCCATTTTAAGGCCCATTTAGACCCGCTCATCAGAAACCTCTACAAAAAGGACTGAAAAACAAGTTTTGATCCAATTTTAGGAGTTCATATAATTGATTACGAGCTTTTCAACAAGATTATATTGCAAAAACTCAAATTCGGTATTTTTTACTGAGTTAAAAGTCCAACGGGTCCTTTTTACGGCCCATTTAGACCCGCTCGCCCGAAACCTCTTCAAAAATGAATGAAAAATAAGTTTTAATCAAATTTTAGGACTTCATATCATTGATTACGATCTTTTCAACACGATTATATTGCAAAAACTCAATTTTTGTACTTTTTACTTAGTTAAAAGTCCAACGGGTAACGGGTAATGGAACGGGTGGGATGGCTCTCTATTCTCTCTTAATTTTTCTAGGTTTCTTTTTGGGTTTTGGGTTGTTCTCCACCTTTTCCCCCTTTTTTCCGGTCGGTTTCTTCCCTCTCTCTCTTCATCTTCCCCCCTACATGGCACCTTTTCGTCTTCTGCCGATTATGCTTGTATTTTTTCGAGACAACCATCACAAACTGGTTCCCTTGGAAATCGGTAAGAGCTTTTTGGGGGTTATCCCACCCCGTTTATTATTTTTCCAATTATTCTTGCAAATTGTTTTGTGCTATACGCCTTTTCTTTGGTTTGTTTTTTTTCGGCCATTTCCCACTAATCTCTTCTTTTTTTGTGAGATCTGGCACCAAATTTTATTCCACAAATCCCTCACCAGATTTGTTTCATCTGTTGAGGGGATGACTTTAGCGTGCATTTGTCTCATCATTTTCCCTTATATGACGGTATTGTCTATCCCCAAACTGAAATCTCTTTTTTTCGACGGTAAGAATCTCAAGAGGGGCGTTCTTTTTCAGATCTCTTCCCCTGTCTTTCTTCTTTCATTTCTTTTCTTTTTTTTTACTATTGATCTAACTTTTTCTTTCTTTTTTCTTTGTTTCTGGCCTTGATTCATCGGATGATCTGGAGGGTTTCTTCCCCTGTTTCGACCCACGGCGGGAGTATGAAATCAGGCTGATCAGATTTGGTCGTCTCCACCTTCTGTTCAATCGATCTGCTCTTTTTTAAGGATTTATCCTTTTTGTTATTTTCTCGTTGGTTTTTATTCTATGCTAATTCTTTTTTCTTCTTTTACAGCCTCCCCCGATTTCGATTAGGGTTTCTTCTTCCCAAACATTTCTGGTTTCAACAGATAGTTCTTGAAGTATTTCTGCAATTTATGGGCTCTTCATTGGCCATCAAAAGGCCAATCTTGACCCCTTCATGGGTGTCGGTTCATATTCTGGGCTCTATCTTTTCTTTTTTTATATATATTTTTATTCTGTTTTTCCCTATTTTGTATCTAATCATATTTCTTTTCCTTGCTTTTTTCCCTAATGTTCCATTTTCTAATTCTCTCTTTTCTTTATCGCAGTATCAAAGGGGTGCAGTTTCGTCACGGATGCATTCTCTGATATCGTGTCGGGTATTATCTTCTTTATCCCCTTACCAATCTCTAGGTTTTTGGTTTATCATGCATATCTATTTGTTCCTCATTTCCTTTTCCCCTAAAAATGTTTATCTACCCCTGTGGTTTTCTAGTAAGCCTGTTTGGTTCTTTTCCTTAATTTTTCTGATTGTTCTTTATCATAATTGGTATTTAACTTTAGTAAAGTCATTTGTTATCACTCACAATGTATTATCTAGGAACGTATACATTATTTTACTGATTATTTGTTGTTATAAACCTTTACATGCCCCTTTATATCTGGATTATAGCTTTTATGCAATCTGCTATGTCCTCCGAACTAATAATAGCTATACTGATCATGTAAAAGCTAGCCCAGTCTTGAATAAGTTTGTTCATCTTATTATTACTATCTCTACTCATACCAATATTCGAGCCCTTTCAGGGAATCTTCTATCAACCCACTCTGTGGGATCTTTTAAGTTTGTTATTTTCATTAATTTTCTGCAAACTCCTCTTCTAATGTATATTCATGCTCCTTCATTTATGCACCATTTGAGTCCAGAATTCTGGACTCTGTTTTCTTTCACTCAATACAACCTTCGTTGGTCTTACATTCTTATTCATATTTCTTTGCCTACTAATTTTTCTTTAATTCATTTTATTTCCTATGTGCAATCTTATGCATTGATTCTAAGCACGTCAAACCCTCTCTGTAAATTTCCCGTCAACCTATCCTTCGATGTTTCTTGCGTTTCTTATTTTATACCTATGGAGATTTTTTTAATAGCTCACCACTGTTGCTTTCAATCTTTAATCTTGTTATCTTTTCCCTCTTTGGATAATATTATTTTTAATAGGTCTATTTCCTTCTCCGCTTTGATGATAGTGTACAAACTAGTATATTTATACTTTCCAAATTGGTATCCTCTTTGTTTTTGCTTTTACTTACTTTTCCTCTGGTTCCTTAGTTTCTCTATTCCAATATGTACTTGTTCCCTACCATTCTATATTTGCTGTTCCTCCTGTTATAGCATTGTGTACTTTGTTTTTTCTATGCCTCTGCTCATATATTTGACTGTTTCCTCATTTCTATCTCCTCTTTCTATTAGATGGTTTTTGCAACCTTCTAACTTTATTTTTTTCTCTTTTAATATTGAATCAGATCGAATTAGGAATCCTTTTCATTCCTTCTTTGTTGCAACAAACTTGAACGCTTGGAGAGCCGGGCCCACAATCTGGTATAGATTATACTACTTTATTCTTAATTGGACATGTAATTATTTTTTCACAGCTATTATTTACCCCCCCTTTTGCTCTTTTGGTATGTAAATTATTTCTTACCCCCGCTTCCTTCTATCCCTGGGTCTGTAATTATTATTATTTCTTGCTCTTTTTTTCTGTTTTTCTTTCTTGCATGCCTTTTCCCTTTACGCTTAGTTTATTCCTGCTTGCTTTTACCTCGTATTTTTACTATTTTCCATTAGCTACAAGTTATATAAATTGATTAGCAAAATTTTTATCGATAAAATTAATAGCTCAACGAGCTTCCATTTTCTTATTGAATTTCTATTTACAAAATTTTGTCTCAACGCCTCCCTAGGCACCTTAAATCTAGCCCTTTTAAGGGAATTTAATACGACCATCTTTATGATGGAAAATAACTTTCCCACCATATTTCTCCCCTGCTATACTCTCCCTTTCACCTTTCCATCATTAGTGATTCAACTTTCATATTTCTTTAATTGCCTATTAATTACCTTAAATTTTAATGTAATTACTTTTCACACGTTTCTCGCGCAATTCACTACAATCATTACCTTTTTGAAAGGAAAAATTTACTCTTCCATAGTCTTTACTTTTCACATGTTTCCCTTCTATACGATTTCATCCTTAATTTTCTCTTTCTCAATTGTATCAATCAATTCCTTCTTTTATTACTCCTCCATCTTCTTTACTGTTCCCGATCTCCCACCTATATCATTTAAAGAATCTTATTTATTACTTCTAACGGAACAGGAAATTTACTGGGCACAAAGATCTAGAAACCTCTGGCTCTCTCAAGGGGATAAAAATACAAGATTCTTTCATGCCAAAGCCAATAATAGGAAGAAAAAAAATTCAATAATCGGTCTCTTTGACTCTAACTCGAATTGGTGTACTGATGAAAAGGATATAATGTCAATTGCTTCTGATTATTTCCAAAATCTTTTCATGTCTTCTAATCCACAGCTTTATGAAAATATACTCAATAAAATTTCGCCATCAATAACACAAGCTATGAATGATACCCTTTTAAAGACATTCACTAAGAACGGAATTTTTCAAGCTTTCCGCAACATTGACCCACGGAAAGCACCTGGTATTGACGGTCTACCAAGCAGCTTTTTTAGACAACACTGGGACACGATAGGCGATGATGTCACTACTCTATGCCTTAATCTGCTAAATGGCACTGCAGATATGGCCTCCGTTAACAAAACTATTCTTGTTCTTATTCCGAAAATCAAGGATCCGACTTCTATGAGACAACTAAGGCCCATTAGTCTCTGTACTGTTTTATACAAAATAGTAGCTAAAACCATTGTTAATAGAATGAAGCATACAATACCTTTTTGTATCAGCCCTAACCAAGCAGCATTTGTCCAGGGACGTAACATAACTGATAATATACTCGTTGCCCATAAAATTATTCACAACATTAATGCTGGTGCTACCAAATCTGCCAATGATGCTGCTTTAAAATTAGATATGGAGAAAGCTTTTGATAGAGTCGAATGGTCTTTTTTGGCTAATGTAATGAATCGTATGGGTTTTGCACCTGCATGGGTCTCCCTTATTATGCGATGCATCTCCTCAGTTTCTTTTACAGTTAAGATTAATAATTCTTTCTCCCCTTTCTTTCAACCGCACCGTGGTCTTCGTCAAGGCGACCCCATTATCCCCTTTCCTTTTCCTTTTTTGCACACAAGGTCTCTCTGCCTATTTATCCGCTGCCCAACAGACAAACGTCCTACCAGGGCTTGGGGCTTGTAGGCATGGTCCCAAAGTCAATCATCTCCTCTTTGCAGATGACTGCATGGTTTTCATAAATACTAATCCAGATGAAGCCACTCATCTCAAACGGGCACTACAAACCTACGCTACCGCTTCTGGTCAAGCAGTAAATTTTGAGAAATCGACTATTTTCTACAACCCTCACACCCCACATTCAAAAAGGGTTACAATTAACAATCTCTTGCAAGTCCGTGAAGTCTCCAACCCTGGTGTATACCTAGGTGTTCCATTGCTCATTGGGAAAAATAAGACTGAGGCTCTAGGTTTTGTTCGTGAGAAGGTACCCGACCGCCTTTCTAATTGGGATAAACAACTCCTTTCATTTAGTGGACGTGAGATTTTCATCAAAGCAGTCCTACAATCTTTACCTCAATATGTCATGTCTTGTTACCTTCTGCCACAAAACATCATTGATGATATGACTTCAGCTATTCGTCAATATTGGTGGACTGGTAAATCAAACAAGAAAGGGTGGCATATGCTTCCCTGGAATCATGTTTGTCTACCTAAGTCTGCTGGGGGAATGGGTTTCAAAGACCTGAAGGATTTTAATGTTGCCCTCTTGGGTAAGCAACTATGGCGTCTCATTTGTGAACTGGATTCCTTATTGGGCCAAATATATCGCGCCAAATATTTCCCTTCAGGGAATATCCTTGATGCTTCCCGACCCAACAGAGGCTCCTTTGCTTGGCAAGGTCTCCATAGTGCACTACAACGCCTCTTCCAGGGCTTTTTATATCGTCCAAGCATAAATAGTAACATACGTGTCCATAAAGACATTTGGGGAGGCTCTTCTCCTGTTACCCTTACAGGGGACTATGAAATCTCTAAGGAAATCCATATTCGATGTCGTGACTTCATGCTCCATAATCAGACTGCTTGGGATACCGAGAAGGTCCGTACCTATTTCAATCAAGTGGATGCCGATGCCATTCTCCGTATTCCCATTATTAATGATCACCGTGATTCTATCCTCTGGGCTCCTAATGACTCTGGTATCTACTCAGTCCGTTCATGATACTTATTTCTACAACACAATTCGGATCCTCATACTCCCCCCACTCGGTTCTGGAAGTTCCTGTCTAAAACTAAGGCCCTTCCCAAAGTTAAAACTTTTGGATGGCGGGCAGCATCTGCATCTCTCCCCGTTGGCTCAAAATCGCAAGTTTCTCCCCCAACTCTGGGCCCTGTCCTATTTGCGGGACCCACTCTGAATCTATCCTCCATGCCCTTCGTGACTGTGCTGGGGCTTCTGAGGCTCTTCACCTCTCTGGAATTCCCAATACAATAACTAGGAGCACGACTACTACTCCTATCCAATGGTTAGAAGAGGCAGCCCACCTCTTACCGTCGGATAAATTTGGTCTTTTCCTCACAACCATCTGGAACATCTGGAATAGACGTAACGATTGGACTCATAACCGTCATCTACAACCGCCATGGCTTACTGCTATTAACTCCATAAATCTTCATGATGAATTTTACAAAGCCACCCTTCAATCTATTCAATCATCGTCTATTCTATCTACTTCATGTTGGACACCTCCACCACATGATCACATTAAAATAAATGTGGATGGGGCTTTTGACCCTATCACTCGTGCTGCGACTGTTGGTGTCGTGGCACGTGATTTGTCAGGTGCGGTAGTTGGAGGCCTTGCTTTCCCGATAGGCAGCTGTTTGGACGCTACCACTTGTGAAGGTGAAGGCCTTCTCGCGGGGATCACTTTCGCTCTATCTCATGGATGGAATCGGGTTTTGTTCGAAACAAACTGTGCATCTATTGCGAATAGACTCAACAACCCAGGACATGACCTTTCTACAATGGGACCCCTCCTTATTAGGATTCGAGAGTCTTTACATACTTTACCTTTTGCTCTTGTATCTTATGTACGCCGTGAGGCAAACGTTGTAGCCCATACTTTGGCTGCCAATGCTCTAGGATCCATGTCTTCTGTATCTTTCAATTCTGTTGCACCACCTTGTATCTATCATCTTGTAAATAGCATCTCTCTGAATTAATAAAATCTAAGGCAATCTTTTCCCATTTTTAGGGTCCTCTAGCTCTGCTTGAAGGACAGTAGTAGGGGTTTTTAATAAGGCCTTTTTCTTCAAAAAAAGTCCAACGAATCCATTTTACGGCCCATTTAGACCTGCTCGTCTGAAACCTCTACAAAAAGGACCACAAAACAAGTTTTAATCAAAACTTAAGATTTCATATCGTTGATTACGAGCTTTTCAACACTATTGTATTGCAAAAATTCAATTTCTGTTCTTTTTACGCAGTTGTAAGTTCAACGGGTCCATTTTAAGGCCTATTTAGACCCGCTCGACCGAAACCTCTTAAAAAATGACTGAAAAACAAGTTTTAATCAAATTTTAGGAGTTCATATAATTGATTATGATCTTTTCAACATGATTATATTGCAAAAACTCAATTTAGGTACTTTTTACTCAGATAAAAGTTCAACGGGTCCATTTAGACCCGCTCGTCCGAAACCTCTACAAAAAGGACCGCAAAACAAGTTTTAATCAAAACTTAAGAGTTCATATCGTTGATTACGAGCTTTTCAACACTATTGTATTGCAAAAATTCAATTTCTGTTCTTTTTACGCAGTTATAAGTTCAACGAGTCCATTTTAAGGCCCATTTAGACCCGCTCGTCCGAAACCTCTACAAAATGGACCGAAAAACAAGTTTTGATCCAATTTTAGGAGTTCATATAATTGATTACGAGCTTTTCAACAAGATTATATTGCAAACACTCAAATTCGGTATTTTTTACTAAGTTAAAAGTCCAAAGAGTCCATTTTACGGCCCATTTAGACCCGCTCGCCCGAAACCTCTTCAAAAATGACTGAAAAACAAGTTATAATCAAATTTTAGGACTTAATATCATTAATTACGATCTTTTCAACACGATTATATTGCAAAAACTCAATTTTTGTACTTTTTACTTAGTTAAAAGTCCAACGGGTTTTTTTACTCAGTTAAAATTCCAACGGGTAAAATTCCAACGGGTGGGTATGGCTCTCAGTTTTCTCTCAAATTTTTCGGTTCTCTCAAGTGTGTTTGTCGGAATTCTTTTTTTGCGCCGCTTCATTTTCTTTCTTTTTTGTCTTAACCCGCTTTTCCTTTCACCCTATTTCCGCCCCCTCCTTTCCCCCACCACGCCGTTCACCCTTCCCCTTCCCTCCATACTAGCCGTCACACCTTACGAATCTAAGAACCTGGAGCTTCATGGCAGAGATCTCATGAGAGCCATCCCCACCGATAATATTTCTTCCCTAATCTATCTTATTTTGTTACGATTTTTCTTAAATTTTTTCAATCCTTTTTAATCCATTTGTTTGTTGTATGAGGATATCACCAGCTACAAGGATTTTCCAGATTATTTGCCTCTCTCCGTCTCTTCTTGATTCAAAGACGCCGGCCAGAACCAGATCTAGGGTTTCCCTCGAAACCCATCCTCTGCCGTCTTCTTTATTCGATCGGTTTTGGTTTTGGGCTTCTCCGTTAATCTCCGCATCCCATTTTTTTCCGTTTTCTTTCTTTTATTTTTTTTCTTCATATCTGTTTTCTCCTCATTGTTCTCTCCGTTTTCCAGTTCCAACAATGGTTGTCCTCGGCCATTTTGCACAGAAGCGAGGTAGAGGCTGTGCTTCCTTGCCGTTTTTCAACCACTCCAACAACTTTGTTTCCACCTTGCTCGGTTATTTAAAGGTATTTTTCTTTTTTCCCTCTTTTTACATTGTTGTGTTTCCTTTCTTTATGTGTACTCTTTGTTATCAAATTCTTTTTATTTTTTTTATATATGTTGTTTGATCTGTTTCTTTTTGCACTCGTTGGTTTTTCTTTTATCTCGATATTTTCTGTATGATATGTTCAATCTTCTTTCTTTTTTCTCCATCGTCTACCCACTGTTTTCCCCTCTTTTACTTATCGAGTATGCTGGTTATCTCCTTTTCATTATTCTTTGGCTTAGTATCTGTGTTATTTTTTCAGATTGGCCTCTTGTCTTTTACATCTATTTGAGAATTGTTGTTGTTTCCCATGTTTCCCTTTCTCATTGTAATTGGTATGTTCTTAATCCTGCGTTGCTAGCTTGCTTTTTAGTTATATTATTCATGTTATACTTCTTTGTCTTCTATATTTACCTTTTTTGTCCATCCCCTATATGGGGAATTCATGATCCCTTCTTGGGGAAATATTCTCGAACCACCACGTGGGTTTCCCTTCTGCTTACCTTACGAATTTTACCTGGTTCTATAGAGGATGTATTCTCCCTTCTTGGTTTGATGTTACAAGATCTTATTCGACTATGTTAGATATAATTGTTGTTATCTTTCTATGTGGGTTTCCCTCTCTTTGCTCCATGGCTACCTGTATGCTTCTCATTACTCTTTATAATGTTTTATATATTACTTTGGCTTCCCATTATATCTGCTTATCCATACTTCATTTTCTAACTGTTTTTACCTTTCAAATTATTGTTAATAGCTCCATCGATGGTAATTTCTCTTGCATATGGTTTATATCCTCCCTCTCATCTCTCAATATTATTACCTGCCGCCACCATCTCAAATCCATGCTTTATCAGCTCCCTCCTCTGTCTGATCCAAGTTTTTCTTTTTTCACTCTAACTTTTTTCCTTCCATCTTTTTGTTTACGAGAACTTCAATGCTTTGTGGAAGATCCTGCCCCGAAGACCTTGGCCATGCTTCAATGTAACATGTCTACGGTTTTTTATTTTAGAATTTATGGGATGTATTTATTTTTTTAATTCCCCCTATGTTTGCCCTTTTCTTTACTACAACCTATATTCGTCACCTTACGCCTTTCTTTTTGTTTTGCATGTTTCATACCCCACCCGTGAGGCTATCGTTCTATTAAGCTGGTCGTATAGCTGCGTCTGCTGCTTCTACCCAAGTCTAGCTACCTTTCTTTTTTATATGTTTCTCTTTTATTGCTTATGGGCCTGTAATTATTCTTTTACCCCCATTTCCTTTGCTCATTTGGTATGTACTAAGTTTCTTCTCCCCTCTTCTCTCTATCCCATGGTTTGTAATCCTTATTATTTGGGTGTGCCTTTACTCTGTTTGCTTCTTTCTTTACATATGCTTCATGCATTCTTTTTACTATTATTTCATGTTTAGTTCTTCTATATGATGACATGCTCTCTGGTATTATTTTCTTCCTGTATAGTATATCCTATCTCAAGGGGAATTACCACGATCACCTTCCAGGTGAAAACAATCTATTACACAAAACTATTATACAGTAATATCCTCAATCCTTTTATCATTCTTTCTATCCACTCATCTCTTGCAAAATTTACAAAATTTTATCAAAATTCGTTAAAATTACAAGGCAATACTCAGACATTTCATTAATATGGCCTCAAGTTTTATCAAAATTATATGCTCTCAACCAGACTTTGCCCTCTTTAATTGCTAGACAAAAGGTCAAACGCTACCCAATCCATCAAATTCCATCTCTAATATTTAGGCTCTTGAATGCTATCAATTTTAAAGTCAACTCTCCTTACGTAACACATCCTCTTACAACAATTACTATTTTTCGTCAAATTCCACCAATGCCTACATTTACCCCCCATTCCCTAATTATTTTCATAATTTATTTCCTACTTTATTTCATTCCTCTAGTGATCCTTACTATCACCATAAATACAAATATCTCTTTAGTCAAAGCTGTGAATCTACTTGCCTTCTAGAATATATTGCCTTTTACCTTATTCGAACTACACAATTACTTGGATATCTTTCTTCCCAGATTCTATTATAATTATAGATTGTATACAACACTTACCATAATTATTTCTTACACCTTCCCCATTTCTGAATTTCTTTCCTCAAATTATCCCCTATTATTTCTCTTCACACTATTCTATCATACGTTCCCCCATGATTTAAGGGGCTTCTTTCCATACTACACTTTATATGATCTACTACTATACTTTCTTTCATTTTCAATATTTCCTATAATTCAGATCTTTAACCCCATGCGCCCACTCCCCACGATTCTCCCTTCTTTCCTTATTAGCATACGATCTTCATATCCAAATCTTGGAAACTTTCCCTCCTCTTGTTTTATTTACATTCTTCTCTCTTTCCTTATTCCATTAATCACATCTTTTCTTTCCGTAACTCTTATTCATAAGTTACTTCTCTTTTTTATTTTTTCTACATAGTCTATCACTATTTGTCTCTCACTATTGCTCACTCTCCTATTTTCGACCAAATGGCTTCATCATCCTCTCTTCCCCACTACACCAATCTAGATCTCACCAATGAAGAGGCAAATGCTATCTATACTCCAGATTTTGACTTCTTTGAGGAGGACCCGAAAACAATTCTAGTTGGAAATTTCATCTCCACAAAACCGATCGATGACTGGGCTGTTCTTTCAGCCTTTGAAGGTATCTGGAAAAAGAATAACCTCAAATCAATCTCCATTATTAGAGATTCTTTCTTTAGAATTGAGTTTGCCACAATTAGTGATCGAGATGATGTTTATGAACGAGGCCCCTGTCTTTATAAAGATGAGTGGCTGGCACTTGCTGAATATAACCCCGGGAAAAGTATGGATGAATATTGTTTCAATCCTATGCGAATCTGGTTTCGTATACTTGCTCTACCCAAGCCTTTAATGGAAGATCCTGATAGAACTCACTTAGTGGGCCAATCTCTTGGTGCTATGGTTGGCACCGTTCTCAAAACTGACACACGAAGAGAAAGGGGAAATATGACTGAATTTTTACGAGTTGAAATTCTCATGGACATCTCTAAGCCTATCCGACGCTTCCTACTTATTGGGAAAGGTACACATACTACTTCTCGTCGTCTCCAATATGAGCGTCTTCCTCTATTATGCCACGGGCGTGGTCTCATTAGTCATATCTTCGAACATTGTCCCAACAAAGCCACGATTGATCCGGCTAAACTTCAATATGGTGAGTGGCTCCGTTGGCTTCCCCCGCATCGCCGGGATCAGGGACCACGTGGCCGTATCCGTGCAGTTGAGCCTTCTTCTAATGCTAGCCGCCATCCACCGATAGGTATTTTATCTCTTTTATTCTGGCTCCAACAACTTCTCTATTTTTCTTTACGTTTATATATTGATTCTCCTCTTTATACAGACACAAAGGATAAGGGTAAATCTGTTGAGACCTCTGCTAATGATAGCCGCCACCCACCGATAGGTATTTTATCACTTTTATTCTGTTTTCAACAACCTCTTTACTTTTCTTCACATTCATATTTTGATTCTCTTTTTTTTTACAGACCCGAAGGATAAGGGTAAATCTGTTGCTGAACCTGTTGCATCTGCGCAAGAATCGGGTCTGTCATTTATTCACTCACATCATTTACTCTTTATCCGACGTTTCCTACACTTGAAACTCACTTCCTCTTTCTCGGAATTTCTAGGGAAACTCAATGAAGGGGATGCTGCATCATTCGCAGATCTTCCTGCTGAGGATAATTACAATAATGATGAGATGATAGGAGAGGAATCTTCCGAGACGCCTACTACCAAAATGGATACCCAGAAACCATCACGAGTTTCACTCCCTCCTCGTGTTTTAGAGCCACAACCTCTGAATACAATATACCCTATCCCTGAGGACCCTGAGAAAGGTGATTGGGAAGACCAAGATGATGGTGTACCAAGCCCTACTGTCCAACAAGTGGAAAATCTGGATGCTCAATTATGTAAGCCTTTCCTTCAAACCGGTATTTCACTTTTTGATGCATTTGACTCTTGGCTTCTTAAAAACTATCCCAATGATGCAGCATCAGCTCCTGCTCCTATCCCTATTCCTCCTAACCGTGGCACTAAGAGACGCTCCCCCATCCATGTGATCCTCCAGCCAAAGAAGTCCAGGCCCTCTCCTTCTCCAACCCCGAAAGCTGGGATGAGCAGGGGAAAAAACTCTCCGACGGTGGCTGACTCACAGCCCCGCCGAGGGAAATGATCATCTTATGCTGGAACTGTCAGGGTCTTGGGAAGGTCCAGGCAGTTCAACACCTCCAGCAATATGTTCGTCTTCATTCTCCTGATTTACTTTTTTTATGTGAAACAAAACTTAAAAATACGGCTTGTAGCTGTCTTAGTTCTTTGCTAGGTATGAATAAGGTTTTTTCGGTTGATTACTCTGAACATTGCTCTGGTATTGCTTTATTTTCCTCGAATAATTATGATATTTCTATGCTTTCTTATTCGGATCGTTTCATTCATACTTATATTTGTTGCAATTCTTATTCGTTTTATTTCACTGGTATACATGGTTACTCTGAAACAAGTCATAAAACTAAAACTTGGGATTTAATTGATTCACTAAACAACAACGACGGTCTACCTTGGCTTCTCGGTGGTGATTTCAACGAAATCCTATCTGATAATGAGAAACAAGGCGGCTGTCGTCGTGCAAGATCTCAAATCAATAATTTTCGTCAATGCCAATCACGCAATAACCTTTTTGACTGCAAACCTACCTCGGGTTGGTTCACATGGTCTAAACTTGGGCCTAAAACCCCTACTTTGTTCGAGAGATTAGATCGATTTGTTGGTAATGTGGCATGGAAAGCTACTAATCCAAATTATACCATCATTTCTGATTATGATGCTAAATCTGATCACTGCTTTCTACTTTTGAATACGGAACCCCCACCACAATCCAATCACCGACCACCCCCATCTAAATTCTGCTTTGAAAATTGCTGGGCAACCAATGAAGAAGGCATCTCCATAGTCAAGCAAACTTGGAACTCTACTAAAGGCAATACCCTCGATAAAATTCAAGCTATTGGCTCCTGTTTAGGAGATTGGCAATCTCAGCAACGCTTTAAATCCACTGGACGCATCAACATTCTCTCTAAGAAAATCAACAAATTCCTACAGCGTCCTCTCTCGGCTGCTGCTGAGGAAAACTACATTGCTGCTAGATCTGAGCTCCATAAATTATTAAATGAACAAGAAGTGTACTGGGCGCAACGCTCTCGTAATCTATGGTTGTCTCAAGGAGGCAAAAACACCCGGTTTTTTCATGCCCGTGCTACTAGCAGGAAAAAGAAGAATACCATCACTGGCCTCCTCGATACGAATAATAATTGGTGTAATGCCGACTCAGATCTTATGACAATTGCTTCCTCATATTTCCACACTCTCTTTACTTCCTCTATTCCCTCTTTTTCAGATCAAATACTATCAAAAATCCCTTCCTCCATCACGCCTGCTATGAATGAGTCCACTAAGGAATTCACAGCGGAGGAGATTTTCACCGCTTTTCGTGATATAGACCCAAGGAAAGCCCCTGGCATTGATGGCTTGCCTAGCGGGTTTTTCCGACAACACTGGGACACGGTTGGGACGGATGTCACCACACTTTGCCTAAATCTTCTCAATGGATCTGCAGATATGGCTTCGGTAAACCAAACCATTTTGGTACTCATACCTAAGATAAAGGACCCAACTACTATGAGGCATCTTAGGCCCATTAGTCTCTGCACAGTAATTTACAAAATTATTGCAAAGGTCTTGGTTAATAGAATGAAACATACTATTCCTTTTTGTATTAGCTCCAACCAAGCTGCCTTCGTTCAGGGACGTAATATTATAGACAACATTCTTATTGCTCATGAAATAATTCATTCTATTAACACTGGTACTTCTAAGCATTCTCAAGGTGCTGCTCTTAAGCTCGATATGGAGAAGGCCTTTGATAGAGTTGAATGGACCTTCCTCGAAAATGTTATGACCCGTATGGGCTTTGCGCCATCATGGGTCTCTCTTATAATGCGATGTATCTCGTCAGTCTCTTTCTCAGTTAAGGTCAACAATTCTTTTTCCCCCTTCTTTCGCCCTCAACGGGGTCTCCGACAAGGTGACCCCTTGTCCCCTTTCCTCTTCCTCTTTTCCACTCAAGGGCTCTCAGCTTTTCTGTCTGACGCTAAACAGCACGGTCTGCTTCCTGGCCTTGGTGCCAACAAGCAGGGCCCCAAGGTTAACCACCTCTTATTTGCAGATGATTGTATTGTTTTTATCAACTCAAAACCAGAGGAAGCCGCTCACCTTAAATTGGCTCTCCAAACTTACGCTTCTCCTTCTGGTCAGGCAGTTAACTTTGACAAGTCCACTATTTTTTACAACCCTCGTACCCCCAGTTCGACTCGCCATGCTATTAATTCCTGTCTTCAAGTTCGTGAGGTCTCCAACCCTGATGTCTATCTGGGGGTTCCTCTTCTTATTGGCAAAAATAAGACCTTATCCTTAGGGTTTATACGTGATAAAGTTCATGAAAGACTATCCAATTGGGACAAACAACTCCTTTCTTTCAGTGGTAGGGAAATCTTTATCAAAGTTATTTTACAATCTCTACCTCAATATGTTATGTCGTGTTATTTATTGCCCCAAAACATTATTGATGACATGACTTCTGCCATCATACGATATTGGTGGTCTGGCAAAAATAATAAAAAAGGTTGGCACATGCTCCCTTGGGAGCAGGTGTGCTTGCCTAATTTAGTTGGAGGTATGGGATTTAGGGATCTCAATAACTTTAACATTGCGCTTCTTGGTAAACAATTATGGCGCCTTATCTGCGAACCAGATTCTCTTTTGGGTCAAATCTATAAAGCTAAATATTTTCCTTCAGGTAACATCCTTCATGCATCTCGGCCGTCTCGTGGATCTTTTGCCTGGCAAGGTCTCTTTCATGCTATGAAACATCTCTTTGGGGGCTTTCTTTATCGTCCTGGTATTAATAGTAATATTCGAATCCATCAGGACAACTGGGGAGGCTCTTCGATCGTTCACCTATACGGGGATTATGAGATCTCGGATGAAGTCCACGTTCGTTGTCGCGACTTCATGATTCGAAACCAAGCAGCTTGGGACCCTGCTAAGGTCCGTGCGTATTTTACTACGGCCGATGCCGACTAAGTTTTGTCAATCCCTATTACCAATGACCCTCTTGATTCCATCCTTTGGAGTCCTAATGATTCTGGTATTTACTCGGTCAGATCTGGCTATCTTTTCTTACAACGCCATCCAGAAACCAGAATTCGTCCTCCCCGGATTTGGAAGTTCCTCTCTAATCTCAAGGTCTTGCCTAAAGTCAAAACCTTTGGTTGGCGCATGGGATCTGAGGCTCTACCCGTTGGGGTTCGTCTACAGGCTTTTGCGCCAGACTCAGGTTCCTGCCTCGTTTGTCACTCCGGTACGGAATCTATTCTCCATGCTCTTCGTGACTGCCCTGGTGCTTCGGAGGTCCTTCGGTTGGTTGGCCTCCCTAACTCCCTGATTAACAGCACTGCATCCACCGGACTACAATGGCTAGAGGAAGGTGCTCGCCATCTATCCTCTGACCTTTTCGGGCTTTTCCTGACTACTCTGTGGAACATATGGAAGCGGCGTAATGACTGGATCCATAACCGCCATCTTCAACCACCATGGTTAATTGCCGTCAATTCTATCAGTCTTCATCGTGACTACACTGTTGCTACTTCTTCCTCAACATCCCCTTCCCCTTTGCCGGTTTCTCCTTCTCTCTGGAGACATCCCCCTCGGGGGCACATTAAAATTAATGTGGATGGGGCTTTTGACCCTTCCACACGTGCAGCGGCGGTTGGAGTTGTGGCCCGTGATGAAGCAGGTACGGTTGTCGGTGGTCTAGCTTACCCTCTGGGCAGCTGCCCAGATGCCATTACATCTGAAGGGCAAAGTCTTCTAGCGGGTATCACTTTTGCTCAATCTCAAGGATGGATCCGTTTGATTATTGAGACAGATTGCGCTTCTCTTGCGAAAAGACTCAACTTTCTAGGCCCTGATCTCTCTTCTATGGGTCCAACGATTTTACAAGCTCATGATGCTTTGGATTGTTTTTCTTTTGCTCATGTTCAGTTTGTTTGCCGTGAGGCTAATATTGTTGCTCATACTTTGGCTACACATGCTCTTAGGACCATGACTTCTATGTCTTTTGGCTCCATGTTTCCTGATTGTATTCGCAATGCTGTACTCTGTGAGGTTTCACCTCGATCTTCATAAATAAATCTTGGGTACTCTTTTCCCCTTTTAGGTTTCTCCAGGTCTTGTGCGTGGGGATATTAGTAGGGGTTTTTAATGAGGCCCTCTTTCTTCAAAAAAAGTCCAACAGGTCCATTTTAAGGCCTATTTAGACCCGCTCGTCCGAAACCTCTACAAAAAGGATCGAAAAACAAGTTTTAATCAAAACTTAAGAGTTCATATCGTTGATTACGAGCTTTTAAACACTATTGTATTGCAAAAATTCAATTTTTGTTCTTTTTACGCAGTTATAGTTCAACGGGTCCATTTTAAGGCCCATTTAGACCCGCTCGTACGAAACCTCTACAAAAAGGACCGAAAAACAAGTTTTGATCCAATTTTAGGAGTTCATATAATTGATTAGGAGCTTTTGAACAAGATTATAATGAAAAAAGTCAATTTCTGTATTTTTTACTCAGTTAAAAGTCCAACGGGTCCATTTTACGGCCCATTTAGACCCGCTCGCCCGAAACCTCTTCAAAAATTATTGAAAAACAAGTTTTAATCAAATTTTAGGAGTTCATATAATTTATTACGATATTTTAAACACGATTATATTGCAAAAACTCAAATTCGGTATTTTTTACTCAGTTAAAAGTCCAACGGGTCCATTTTAAGGCCCGTTTAGACCCGCTCGTCCGAAACCTCTACAAAAAGGACCGCAAAACAAGTTTTAATCAAAGCTTAAGAGTTCATATCTTTGATTACGAGCTTTTCAACACTATTGTATTGCAAAAATTCAATTTCTGTTCTTTTCACGCAGTTATAAGTTCAACGGGTCCATTTTAAGACCCATTTAGACCCGCTCGCCCGAAACCTCTACAAAAAGGACCGAGAAACAAGTTTTAATCAAATTTTAAGAGTTCATATAATTGATTACGAGCTTTTCAATAAGATTATATTGCAAAAACTCAAATTTGGTATTTTTTACTAAGTTAAAAGTCCAATGGGTCCATTTTACGGCCCATTTAGACCCGCTCACCCGAAACCTCTTCAAAAAGGACCGAAAAACAAGTTTAATCAAATTTTAAGACTTCATATCATTGATTACGATCTTTTCAATACGATTATATTTTAAAAACTGAATTTATGTACTTTTTACTCAGTTAAAAGTCCAACGAGTCCATTTTACGGCCCATTTAGACCCGCTCGTCCGAAACCTCTACAAAAAGGAACGCAAAACAAGTTTTAATCAAAACTTAAGAGTTCATATCGTTGATTTCGAGCTTTTCAACACTATTGTATTGTAAAAATTCAATTTCTGTGCTTTTTACGCAGTTATAAGTTTAACGGGTCCATTTTAAGGCCCATTTAGACCCGCTCGTCCGAAACCTCTACAAAAAGGACCGAAAAACAAGTTTTGATCTAATTTTAGGAGTTCATATAATTGATTACGAGCTTTTCAACAAGATTATATTGCAAAAACTCAAATTCGGTATTTTTTACTCAGTTAAAAGTCCAACAGGTTCACATTACGGCCCAATCAGACCCACTCGCCCGAAACCTCTACAAAAATTACTGAAAAACAAATTTTAATCAAATTTTAGGACTTCATATCATTGATTACGATCTTTTCAACACGATTATATTGCAAAAACTCATTTTTTGTACTTTTTACTTAGTTAAAGTCTAACGGGTCCATTTTACGGCATTTAGACCCGCTCGTTCGAAACCTCTACAAAGAGGACCGCAAAACAAGTTTTAATCAAAACTTAAGAGTTCATATCGTTGATTACGAGCTTTTCAACACTATTGTATTGCAAAAATTCAATTTTTGTTCTTCTCAAGCAGTTATAAGTTCAACGGGTCCAATTTAAGGACCATTTAGACCCGCTCGTTCGAAACCTCTATAAAACGGACCGAAAAACAAGTTTTGATCCAATTTTAGGTGTTCATATAATTGATTACGAGCTTTTCAACAAGATTATATTGCAAAAACTCAAATTCGGTATTTTTTACTCAGTTAAAAGTCCAACGGGTCCATTTTACGGCCCATTTAGACTCGCTCGTTCGAAACCTCTACAAAAAAGACCAAAAAACAAGTTTTGATCCAATTTTAGGAGTTCATATAATTGATTACGAGCTTTTCAATAAGATTATATTGCAAAAACTCAAATTCGGTATTTTTTTACTAAGTTAAAAGTCCAACTGGTCCATTTTACGGCCCATTTAGACCCGCTCACCCGAAACCTCTTCAAAAAGGACCGAAAAACAAGTTTAATCAAATTTTAAGACTTCATATCATTGATTATGATCTTTTCAATACGATTATATTTCAAAAACTCAATTTATGTACTTTTTACTCAGTTAAAAGTCCAACGAGTCCATTTTACGGCCCATTTAGACCCGCTCGTCCGAAACCTCTACAAAAAGGACCGAAAAACAAGTTTTGATCCAATTTTAGGAGTTCATATAATTGTTTACGAGATTTTCAACAAGATTATATTGCAAAAAGTCAATTTCAGTATTTTTTACTCAGTTAAAAGTCCAACGGGTCCATTTTACGGCCCATTTAGACCCGCTCGCCCGAAACCTCTTCAAAAATGACTGAAAAACAAGTTTTAATCAAATTTTAGGAGTTCATATTATTGATTACGATCTTTTCAACACGATTATATTGCAAAAACTCAATTTTTGTACTTTTTACTCAGTTAAAAGTCCAACGGGTCCATTTTAAGGCCCATATAGACCCGCTCGTCCGAAACCTCTAGAAAAATGACCGCAAAACAAGTTTTAATCAAAGCTTAAGAGTTCATATCGTTGATTACGAGCTTTTCAACACTATTGTATTGCAAAAATTCAATTTCTGTTCTTTTCACGCAGTTATAAGTTCAACGGGTCAATTTTAAGGCCCATTTAGACCCGCTCGCCCGAAACCTCTACAAAAAGGATCGAAAAACAAGTTTTGATCAAATTTTAAGAGTTCATATAATTGATTACGAGCTTTTCAACAAGATTATATTGCAAAAACTC
This sequence comes from Hibiscus trionum, assembly GCA_030270665.1. Taxonomy (NCBI): domain Eukaryota; kingdom Viridiplantae; phylum Streptophyta; class Magnoliopsida; order Malvales; family Malvaceae; genus Hibiscus; species Hibiscus trionum. Next base: position 41,640,788 of record BSYR01000002.1, on the reverse strand, counting down.
AAATTCAGAATTTTTTACTAAGTTAAAAGTCCAACAGGTCCATTTTACGTCCCATTTAGACCCGCTCGTCCGAAATCTCTACAAAAATGACCGCAAAACAAGTTTTAATCAAAACTTAAGAGTTCATATCATTTATTACGAGCTTTTCAACACTATTGAATTGCAAAAATTCAATTTATGTTCTTTTTACACAATTATAAGTTCCACGAGTCCATTTCAAGGCCCATTTAGACCCGCTCGCCCGAAACCTCTACAAAAACGACCGAAAAACAAGTTTTGATCCAATTTTAGGAGTTCATAAAATTGATTACGAGCTTTTCAACAAGATTATATTGCAAAACCTCAAATTCGGTATTTTTTACTCAGTTAAAAGTCCAATGGGTCCATTTTACGGCCCATTTAGACCCGCTCGCTCGAAACCTCTTCAAAAATGACTGAAAAACAAGTTTTAATCAAATTTTAGGAGTTCATATAATTGATTACGATCTTTTCAACAGGATTATATTGCAAAAACTCAATTTTTGTACTTTTCACTCAGTTAAAAGTCCAACGGGTCCATTTCACGGCCCATTTAGACCCGCTCGTCCGAAACCTCTACACAAAGGACCGCAAAACAAGTTTTAATCAAAAATTAAGAAGTCATATCGTTGATTACGAGCTTTTCAACACTATTGTATTGCAAGAATTCAATTTCTGTTGTTTTTTACGCAGTTATAAGTTCAACGGGTCCATTTTAAGGCCCATTTAGACCCGCTCGTCCGAAACCTCTACAAAAAGGACCGAAAAACAAGTTTTGATCCAATTTTAGGAGTTCATAAAATTGATTACGAGCTTTTCAACAAGATTATATAGCAAAACCTCAAATTCGGTATTTTTTACTCAGTTAAAAGTCCAATGGGTCCATTTTACGGCCCATTTAGACCCGCTCGCCCGAAACCTCTTCAAAAATGACTGAAAAACAAGTTTTAATCAAATTTTAGGAGTTCATATCGTTGATTACGAGCTTTTCAACACTATTGTATTGCAAAAATTCAATTTCTGTTCTTTTCACGCAGTTATAAGTTCAACGGGTCCATTTTAAGGCCCATTTAGACCCGCTCGTCCGAAACCTCTACAAAAAGGACCGAAAAACAAGTTTTGATCCAATTTTACGAGTTCATATAATTAATTACGAGCTTTTCAACAAGATTATATTACAAAAACTCAATTTTACGAGTTCATATAATTTTACGAGTCCATTTTACAGCTCATTTAGACCCGCTCGTTCGAAACCTCTACAAAAAGGACCGCAAAACAAGTTTTAATCAAAAATTAAGAGTTCATATCGTTGATTACGAGCTTTTCAACACTATTGTATTGCAAAAATTCAATTTTTGTTCTTTTTACGCAGTTATAAGTTCAACGGGTCCATTTTAAGGCTCATTTAGACCCGCTCGTCCGAAACCTCTACAAAAAGGACCGAAAAACAAGTTTTGATCCAATTTTAGGAGTTCATATAATTGATTACGAGCTTTTCAACATGATTATATTGCAAAAACTCAAATTCGGTATTTTTACTCAGTTAAAAGTCCAACGGGTCAATTTTAAGGCACATTTAGACCCGCTCGTCCGAAACCACTACAAAAAGGACCGAAAAACAAGTTTTGATCCAATTTTAGGAGTTCGTATTGTTGATTATGAGCTTTTCAACAAGATTATATTGGAAAAAGTCAATTTCTGTATTTTTTTACTCAGGAAATAGTCCAACGGGTCCATTTTACGGCCCATTTAGTCCCGCTCGCCCGAAACCTCTTCAAAAATTACTGAAAAACAAATTTTAATCAAATTTTAGGAGGTCAAATAATTGATTACGATCGTTTCAACACGATTATATTGCAAAAACTCAATTTCTGTATTTTTTACTTAGTTAAAAGTCCAACGGGTCTATTTTACGGCCCATTTAGACCCGCTCGTCCGAAACCTTTACAAAAAGGACCGCAAAACAAGTTTTAATCAAAACTTAAGAGTTCATATCGTTGATTACAAGCTTTTCAACACTATTGTATTGCAAAAATTCAATTTCTGTTGTTTTTTACGCAGTTATAAGTTCAACGGGTCCATTTTAAGGCCCATTTAGACCCGCTCGTCCGAAACCTCTACAAAAAGGACCGAAAAACAAGTTTTGATCCAATTTTAGGAGTTCATAAAATTGATTACGAGCTTTTTAACAAGATTATATTGCAAAACCTCAAATTCGATATTTTTTACTTAGTTAAAAGTCCAATGGGTCCATTTTACGGCCCATTTAGACCCGCTCGCCCGAAACCTCTTCAAAAATGACTGAAAAACAAGTTTTAATCAAATTTTAGGAGTTCATATTATTGATTACGATCTTTTCAACAGGATTATATTGCAAAAACTCAATTTTTGTACTTTTTACTCAGTTAAAAGTCCAACGGGTCCATTTCACGGCCCATTTAGACCCGCTCGTCCGAAACCTCTACAAAAAGGACCGCAAAACAATTTTTAATCAAAACATAAGAGTTCATATCGTTGATTACGAGCTTTTCAACACTATTGTATTGCAAAAATTCAATTTCTATTCTTTTCACGTAGTTATAAGTTCAACGGGTCCATTTTAAGGCCCATTTAGACCCGCTCGTCCGAAACCTCTACAAAAAGGACCGAAAAACAAGTTTTGATCCAATTTTACGAGTTCATATAATTAATTACGAGCTTTTCAACAAGATTATATTATAAAAACTCAATTTCGGTACATTTTACTAGGTTAAAAGTCCAAAGGGTCCATTTTACAGCTCATTTAGACCCGCTCGTTCGAAACCTCTACAAAAAGGACCGCAAAACAAGTTTTAATCAAAAATTAAGAGTTCATATCGTTGATTACGAGCTTTTCAACACTATTGTATTGCAAAAATTCAATTTTTGTTCTTTTTACGCAGTTATAAGTTCAACGGGTCCATTTTAAGGCTCATTTAGACCCGCTCGTCCGAAACCTCTACAAAAAGGACCGAAAAACAAGTTTTGATCCAATTTTAGGAGTTCATATAATTGATTACGAGCTTTTCAACAAGATTATATTGCAAAAACTCAAATTCTGTATTTTTTACTCAGTTAAAAGTCCAACGGGTCAATTTTAAGGCACATTTAGACCCGCTCGTCCGAAACCACTACAAAAAGGACCGAAAATAAGTTTTGATCCAATTTTAGGAGTTCGTATAGTTGATTATGAGCTTTTCAACAAGATTATATTGCAAAAAGTCAATTTCTGTATTTTTTACTCAGGAAATAGTCCAACGGGTCCATTTTACGGCCCATTTAGACCCGATCGCCCGAAACCTCTTCAAAAATTACTGAAAAACAAATTTTAATCAAATTTTAGGAGTTCATATAATTGATTACGATCGTTTCAACACGATTATATTGCAAAAACTCAATTTCTGTATTTTTTACTTAGTTAAAAGTCCAACGGGTCCATTTTACGGCCCATTTAGACCCGCTCGTCCGAAACCTCTACAAAAAGGACCGCAAAACAAGTTTTAATCAAAACTTAAGAGTTCATATCGTTGATTACGAGCTTTTCAACACTATTGTATTGCAAAAATTCAATTTTCGTTCTTTTTACGCAGTTATAAGTTCAACAGGTCCATTTTAAGGCCCATTTGGACCCGTTCGCCCGAAACCTCCACACAAAGGGCCGAAAAAACAAGTTTTGATCAAATATTAGGAGTTCATATAATTGATTACGAGCCTTTCAAAAGGATTATATTGCAAAAACTCAAATTTGGTATTTTTTACTCAGTTAAAAGTCCAACGGGTCCATTTTACGGCCCATTTAGAACCGCTCGCCCGAAACCTCTTCAAAAATGACCGAAAACAAGTTTTAAACAAATTTTAGGACTTCATATCATTGATTACGATATTTTCAACACGATTATATTGCAAAAACTCAATTTTTGTACTTTTTACTCAGTTAAAAGTCCAACGGGTCCATTTTACGGCCCATTTAGACCCGCTCGTCCGAAACCTCTACAAAAAGGACCGCAAAACAAGTTTTAATCAAAACTTTAAGAGTTCATATCGTTGATTACGAGCTTTTCAACACTATTGAATTGCGAAAATTCAATTTATGTTCTTTTTACACAATTATAAGTTCAACGAGTCCATTTTAAGGCCCATTTAGACCCACTCTACCGAAACCTCTACAAAAAGGGCCGAAAAACAAGTTTTGATAAAATTTTAGGAGTTCATATCGTTGATTACGAGCTTTTCAACAAGATTATATTGCAAAAAGTCAATTTCTGTATTTTCTACTCATTTAAAAGTCCAATGGGTCCATTTAGACCCGCTCGCCCGAAACCTCTTCAAAAATGACTGAAAAACAAGTTTTAATCAAATTTTAGGAGTTCATATAACTAATTACGATCTTTTCAACACGATTGTATTGCAAAAATTCAATTTCTATTATTTTTACGCAGTTATAAGTTCAACGAGTCCATTTTAATGCCCATTTAGACCCGCTCGTCCGAAACATCTACAAAAAGGACCGAAAAACAAGTTTTGATCCAATTTTAGGAGTTCATATAATTGATTACGAGCTTTTCAACAAGATTATATTGAAAAAAGGCAATTTTCTGTATTTTTTACTCAGTTAAAAGTCAAACGGGTCCATTTTACGGCCCATTTAGACCCGCTCGCCCGAACCCTCTTCAAAAATGACTGAAAAACAAGTTTTAATCAAATTTTAGGAGTTCATATAACTGATTACGATCTTTTCAACACGATTATATTGCAGAAACTCAATTTTTGTACTTTTTACTCAGTTAAAAGTCCAACGGGTCCATTTTACGGCCCATTTAGACCCGCTCGCCCGAAATCTGTTCAAAAATGACTAAAAAACAAGTTTCAATCAAATTTTAGGAGTTCATATAACTGATTACGATCTTTTCAACACGATTGTATTGCAAAAATTCAATTTCTGTTATTTTTACGAAGTTATAAGTTCAACGGGTCCATTTTAAGGCCCATTTAGACCCACTCGTCCGAAACCTCTTCAAAAATGACTGAAAACAAGTTTTAATCAAATTTTAGGAGTTCATATAATTGATTACAAGCTTTTCAACAAGATTATATTGCAAAAACTCAAATTCGGTATTTTTTACTCAGTTAAAAGTCCAACGGGTCCGTTTTACGGCCCATTTAGACCAGCTCGCCCGAAACCTCTTCGAAACTGACTGAAAAACAAGTTTTAATCAAATTTTAGGAGTTCATATAATTGATTACGATCTTTTCAACACGATTATATTGCAAAAACTCAATTTTGTACTTTTTACTCAGTTAAAAGTCCAACGGGTCCATTTTACGGCCCATTTAAACCCGCTCATCCGAAACCTCTACAAAAAGGACCGCAAAACAAGTTTTAATCAAAACTTAAGAGTTCATATCGTTGATTACGAGCTTTTCAACACTATTGTATTGCAAAAATTCAATTTATGTTCTTTTTACGCAGTTATAAGTTCAACGGGTCCATTTTAAGGCCCATTTAGACCCGCTCGTCCGAAACCTCTACAAAAAGGACCAAAAACAAGTTTTGATCCAATTTTACGAGTTTATATATTTGATTAAGAGCTTTTCAACAAGATTATATTGCAAAAACTCAAATTCGGTATTTTTTACTTAGTTAAAAGTCCAACGGGTCCATTTTACGGCCCATTTAGACCCGCTCGCCCGAAACCTCTTCAAAATGACTGAAAAACAAGTTTTAATCAAATTTTAGGAGTTCATATAACTGATTACGATCTTTTCAACACGATTGTATTGCAAAAATTCAATTTCTGTTATTTCTACGCAGTTATAAGTTCAACGGGTCCATTTTAAGGCCCATTTAGACCCGGTCGTCCGAAACCTCTTCAAAAATGACTGAAAATCAAGTTTTGATCAAATTTTAGTAATTCATATAATTGATTACGAGCTTTTCAAAAAGAGTATATTGTAAAAACTCAAATTCGGTATTTTTAACTCAGTTAAAATTCCAACGGGTCCATTTTACGGCCCATTTAGACCCGCTCGCCCGAAACCTCTTCAAAAATGACTGAAAACAAGTTTTAATCAAATTTTAGGAGTTCATATAATTGATTACGATCTTTTCAACACGGTTATATTGCAAAAACTCAATTTTTGTACTTTTTACTCAGTTAAAAGTCCAACGGGTCCATTTTACGGCCCATTTAGACTCGCTCGTCCGAAACCTCTACAAAAAGGACCGCAAAGAAGTTTTAATCAAAACTTAAGAGTTCATATTGTTGATTACGAGCTTTTTAACACTATTGTATTGCAAAAATTCAATTTTTGTTCTTTTTACGCAGTTATAAGATCAACGGGTCCATTTTAAGGCCCATATAGACCTGGTCGCCCGAAACCTCTACAAAAAGGACCGAAAAACAAGTTTTGATCAAATTTTAGGAGTTCATATAATTGATTACGAGCTTTTCAACAAGATTATATTTCAAAAACTCAAATTCGGTATTTTTTACTTAGTTAAAAGTCCAACGGGTCCATTTTACGGCCCATTTAGACCCGCTCGCCCGAAACCTCTTCAAACAAAGATTGAAAAAAAAGTTTTAATCAAATTTTAGGACTTCATATCATTGATTACGATCTTTTCAACACGATTATATTGCAAAAACTCAATTTTTATACTTTTTACTCAGTTAAAAGTCCAACGGGTCCATTTTACGGCCCATTTAGACCTACTAGTCCAAAACCTCTACAAAAAGGATCGCAAAACAAGTTTTAATCAAAACTTAAGAGTTCATATCGTTGATTACGAGCTTTTCAACACTATTGTATTGCAAAAATTCAATTTCTGTTATTTTTACGCAGTTATAAGTTCAACGGGTCCATTTTAAGGCCCATTATTACCCCCTCGTCCGAAACCTATACAAAAAGGACCGAAAAACAAGTTTTGATCCAATTTTAGGAGTTCATATAATTGATTACGAGCTTTTCAACAAGATTATATTGCAAAAACTCAAATTCGGTATTTTTTACTCAGTTAAAAGTCCAACGGATCCATTTTACTGCCCATTTAGACCCGCTCGCCCGAAACCTCTTCAAAAAATGACTGAAAAACAGGTTTTAATCAAATTTTAGGACTACATATCATTGATTACGATCTTTTCAACACGATTATATTGCAAAAACTCATTTTTTGTACTTTTTACTCAGTTAAAAGTCCAACAGGTCCATTTTACGGCCCATTTAGGCCCGCTCGTCCGAAACCTCTACAAAAAGGACCGCAAAACAAGTTATAATCAAAACTTAAGAGTTCATATTGTTGATTACGAGGTTTTCAACACTATTGTGTTGCAAAAATTCATTTTCTGTTCTTTTTACGCAGTTATAAGTTCAACGGGTCCATTTTAAGGCCCATTTAGACCCGGTCGCCCGAAACCTCTACAAAAAGGACCGAAAAACAAGTTTTGATCAAATCTTAGGAGTTCATATAATTGATTACGAGCTTTTCAACAAGATTATATTGCAAAAACTCAAATTCGGTATATTTTACTTAGTTAAAAGCCCAACGGGTCCATTTTACGGCCCATTTAGACCCGCTCGCCTGAAACCACTTCAAAAGTTACTGAAAAACATGTTTTAATCAAATTTTAGGAGTTCATATAATTTATTACGATCTTTTCAACACGATTATATTGCAAAAATTCAATTTCTATTCTTTTTACGCAATTATAAGTTCAACGGGTCCATTTTAAGGCCCATTTAGACTCGCTCGTCCGAAACCTCTACAGAAAGTACCGCAAAACAAGTTTTAATCAAAACTTAAGAGTTCATATCGTTAATTACTAGCGTTTCAACACTATTGTATTGCAAAATTTCAATTTCTGTTCTTTTTACGCAGTTATAAGTTCAACGGGTCCATTTTAAAGCCCATTTAGACCCGCTCGTCCGAAACCTCTACAAAAAGGACCGAAAAACAAGTTTTGATCCAATTTCACGAGTTCATATAATTGATTACGAGCTTTAAAAACAAGATTATATTGCAAAAACTCAAATTCAGTATTTTTACTTAGTTAAAAGTCCAACGGGTCCATTTTACGGCCCATTTAGACCCGCTCGCCCGAAACCTCTTCAAAAATGACTAAAAAACAAGTTTTAATCAAATTTTAGGAGTTCATATAACTAATTACGATCTTTTCAACATGATTGTATTGCAAAAATTCAATTTCTATTCTTTTTACGCAATTATAAGTTCAACGGGTCCATTTTAAGGCCCATTTAGACCCGCTCGTCCGAAACCTCTTAAAAATGACTGAAAAAAAAGTTTTGATCAAATTTTAGGAGTTCATATAATTGATTACAAGCTTTTCAACAAGATTATATTGCAAAAACACAAATTCGGTATTTTTTTACTTAGTTAAAAGTCCAACGGGTCCATTTTACGGCCCATTTAGACCCGCTCGCCCGAAACCTCTTCAAAAATGATTGAAAAACAAGTTTTAATCAAATTTTAGGAGTTCATATAACTAATTACGATCTTTTCAACAGGATTGTATTGCAAAAATTCAATTTCTGTTCTTTTTACGCAATTATAAGTTCAACGGATCCATTTTAAGGCCAATTTAGACCCGCTCGTCCGAAACCTCTTAAAAAATGACTGAAAAAAAAGTTTTGATCAAATTTTAGGAGTTCATATAATTGATTACGATCTTTTCAACACGATTATATTGCAAAAACTCAATTTTTGTACTTTTTACTCAGTTAAAAGTCCAACGGGTCCATTTTACGGTCCATTTAGACCCGCTCGTCCGAAACCTCTTCAAAAAGGACCGCAAAACAAGTTTTAATCAAAACTTAAGAGTTCATATCGTTGATTACGAGCTTTTCAACACTATTGTATTGCAAAAATTCAATTTATGTTCATTTTACGCAGTTATAATTTCAACGGGTCCATTTTAAGGCCCATTTAGACCCGCTCGTCCGAAACCACTACAAAATGGACCGAAAAACAAGTTTTGATCCAATTTTAGGAGTTCATATAATTGATTACGAGCTTTTCAACAAGATTATAAGTTCAACGGATCCATTTTACGGCCCATTTAGTCCCGCTCGCCCGAAACCTCTTCAAAAATTACTGAAAAACAAGTTTTAATCAAATTTTAGGAGTTCATATAATTGATTACGATCGTTTCAACACGATTATATTGCAAAAACTTAATTTCTGTATTTTTTACTCAGTTAAAAGTCCAACGGGTCCATTTTACGACCCATTTACACCCGCTCGTCCGGAACCTCTACAAAAAGGACCGCAAAACAAGTTTTAATCAAAACTTAAGAGTTCATATGGTTGATTACGAGCTTTTCAACACTATTGTATTGCAAAAATTCAATTTCTGTTCTTTTTACGCAGTGATAAGTTCAACGGGTCCATTTTAAGGCCCATTTAGACCCGCTCGTCCGAAACCTCTTCAAAAATGACCGAAAAACAAGTTTTGATCCAATTTTACGAGTTCATATAATTGATTACGAGCTTTTCAACAAGATTATATTGCAAAAACTCAAATTCGGTATTTTTTACTTAGTTAAAAGTCCAACGGGTCCATTTTACGGCCCATTTAGACCCGCTCGCCCGAAACCTCTTCAAAAATGACTGAAAAACAAGTTTTAATCAAATTTTATGAGTTCATATAATTGATTACGATCTTTTCAACACGATTATATTGCAAAAACTCAATTTCTGTATTTTTTACTCAGTTAAAAGTCCAACGGGTCCATTTTACGACCCATTTAGACCCGCTCCCCCGAAACCTCTTAAAAATGACTGAAAAATAAGTTTTAATCAAATCTTAGGAGTACATATAACTGATTACGATCTTTTCAACACGATTGTATTGCAAAAATTCAATTTCTGTTCTTTTTACGCAGTTATAAGTTCAACGGGTCCATTTTAAGGCCCATTTAGACCCGCTCGTCCGAATCCTCTTAAAAAATGAATGAAAAACAAGTTTTGATCAAATTTTAGGAGTTCATATAATTGATTATGAACTTTTCAACAAGATTATATTGCAAAAACTAAAATTCGGTATTTTTTACCCAGTTAAAAGTCCAACGGGTCCATTTTACGTCCCATTTAGACCCGCTCGCCCGAAACATCTTCAAAAATGACCGAAAAAAAGTTTTAATCAAATTTTAGGACTTCATATCATTGATTACGATCTTTTCAACACGATTATATTGCAAAAACTCAATTTTTGTACTTTTTACTCAGTTAAAAGTCCAACGGGTCCATTTTACGGCCCATTTAGACCCGCTCGTCCGAAACCTCTACAAAAAGGACCGCAAAACAAGTTTTAGTCAAAACTTAAGAGTTCATATCGTTGATTACGAGCTTTTCAACACTATTGTATTGCAAAAATTCAATTTCTGTTCTTTTTACGCAGTTATAAGTTCAACGGGTCCATTTTAAGGACCATTTAGACCCGCTCGTCCGAAACCTCTACAAAAAGGACCGAAAAACAAGTTTTGATCCAATTTTAGGAGTTCATATAATTGATTACGTGCTTTTCAACAAGATTATATTGCAAAAACTCAAATTCGGTATTTTTTACTTAGTTAAAAGTCCAACGGGTCCATTTTACGGCCCATTTAGACCCGCTCGCCCGAAACCTCTTTAAAAATGACTAAAAAACAAGTTTTAACCAAATTTTAGGAGTTCATATAATTGATTACGATATTTTCAACATGATTATATTGCAAAAACTCAATTTATGTACTTTTTACTCAGCTTAAAGTCCAACGGGTCCATTTTACGGCCCATTTAGACCCGCTCGTCCGAAACCTCTACAAAAGGGACTGCAAAACAAGTTTTAATCAAAACTTAAGAGTTCATATCATTGATTACGAGCTTTTGCAACAGTATTGTATTTCAAAAATTCAATTTCTGTTCTTTTTACGCAATTATAAGTTCAACGGGTCCATTTTAAGGCCCATTTAGACCCGCTCGTTCGAAACCACTACAAAAAGGACCGAAAAACATGTTTTGATCCAGTTTTACGAGTTCATAAAATTGATTACGAGCTTTCAACAAGATTATATTGCAAAAACTCAATTTATGTATTTTTTACTCAGTTAAAAGTCCAACGGGTCCATTTTATGGCCCATTTAGACCCGCTCGCCCGAAACCTCTTCTAAAATGACTGAAAAACAAGTTTTAATCAAATTTTAGGAGTTCATATAATTGATTACGATCGTTTCAACATGATTATATTGAAAAACTCAATTTCTGTATTTTTTTACTCAATTAAAAGTCCAACGGGTCCATTTTACGGCCCATTTACACCCCCTCGTCCGAAACCTCTACAAAAAGGACCGCAAAACAAGTTTAATCAAAACTTAAGAGTTCATATCGTTGATTACGAGCTTTTCAACACTATTGTATTGCAAAAATTAAATTTCTATTCTTTTTACGCAGTTATAAGTTCAACGGGTCCATTTTAAGGCCCATTTAGACCCGGTCGCCCGAAACCTCTACAAAAAGAACCGAAAAACAAGTTTTGATCAAATTTTAGGAGTTCATATAATTGATAACGAGCTTTTCAACAAGATTATTTTGCAAAATCTCAAATTCGGTATTTTTTACTCAGTTAAAAGTTCAACGGGTCCATTTTACGGCCCATTTAGACCCGCTCGCCCGAAACCTCTTCAAAAATGACTGAAAAACAAGTTTTAATCAAATTCTAGGAGTTCATATAATTGATTACGATCTTTTCAACACGATTATATTGCAAAAACTCAATTTTTGTACTTTTTACTTAGTTAAAAGTCCAACGGGTCCATTTTACAGCCCATTTAGACCCGCTCGCCCGAAACCTCTTCAAAAATGACTGAAAAACAAGTTTTAATCAAATTTTCGGAGTTCATATAATTGATTACGATCGTTTCAACATGATTATATTGCAAAAACTCAATTTCTGTATTTTTTACTTACTTAAAAGTCCAACGGAACTCAGTTAAAATTCCAACGGGTCAATTCTCTCTCAATTTTTCCGGGGTCTTTGTTGGGTGTTGGCTCGTTCTTCATGCTTTTCCCTCTTTTTCCGGTTGTGTTTCCCACTCTCTCTTTCATTCCCCTTCCCCCACACAACACCTCTCTATCTTCCGCCGGACTTGCCAGCATATCATCAAGATAACAAGAAAATTTTAATTTCCTTGGAAATCGGTAAGAGAATGCCAAGGGTCATTCCACCCCGCCCCTTTCTTCAATTTGCTTTGTTTTTTATGTTACTTTATTTTTATCCTCTTTTCTTGTTTTTTAACACACTTATCTCCCTTCCTTGCGAGATCTGGCCACTTCTACTTTTCCATACCACCCCCACCAGATCTGTAACATCTGATAAAAGACTGAAGTCTTTTAATTTCTTTTCCATCATCTCCAATTTTTGGGCGATATCTACAAGATCCAACCGAAAACCGGTAGGGTTTGAAGGTAAGATTCATTGGTTTTATCTTTTTTATGCTTTCCTTTTCGATATTTTTTTCCTAACCTCTTCTTTTCTAATTTTTGGCTTCCTTTTTTCTCTTTTTATGAATCTGTTTCCACTGCTATTTCGGAGGGTTTCTTTCCCGGTGGCGTCTCACGGCGGCTGTAAAAAACCCAACCGTTTGGTCTTGTATCTCTTTTCTCCCCCTTTATTTTTTTCGTGGTTGATTATCTTCCTTTCATTATTTTCTTATTTTTTCCCAACTTTTTTTTCCCGATCTATTGCTGTTTTGATATTTCTCAATATACCTCATCTTATTCTAGGGTTTTTCCTCCTTTTGATTTTCAGGCTTCTTCGTCTAACCGTTGGTTCTCCCTTGCAGATGCTGGGTTTCCTATTGTTTGATGAACAATTACCTTCTACCCTAATAGGACTGTCGGCTCACCTTCTCGTATCTGTGTTTATCTTCTATTCATTATTTTATTTTTTCCCAAATTTTTATTTCCGCTCTAGTGCTGTTCTGTTTTTTATCAATATAACTTTTTTCATTCTAGGGTTTTTCCCCTTTTTGATTTTCAGGTTTTTCATCCTAACCGATGATTTTCCTTTGCAGATTTTGGGTTTCCCATCGTTCGATGAATGGTCACCTTCATCACTAATCGGAGTGTCGACTCACCTCCTCGAATCTGCCTTTTTTTACTTGTTATATATCCTTAACCCATCTCTGTTTTCTTTTTCTCTTCCCTTTCTTTTTACTTTTATTTTGCAATTGATATTCACATATTCTAACTCTCTTTTTTCCCAGATTCATCGGTACCCAGATCTGTTGACTCTGGACCATCTGATTGCTAATCGGGTACTGTCGTCTCTCCTTTTCCCTTCTATTAATCTGAGATTTTTTTATCTATTCTTGCACTGCCATCATCCACCATTTTCATGGTCATGTTATGCTATCTTTGTGGTCGCTTGGTAACCATATTTCATTTTCTTTTCCCTTTATTCATCATCAAATTTAACTACTAAGAATAATTAATTTATCTGCGAAATATCACATTTCTCTATATTGGAATGCTTATAATTCTTTGTGGATTTCATTTACGGTTCTGCTATTCCCCTTACCATGTTCTTTCATCCATATTAAAGAGCTTCACTCTATTCTTATTATAGTTTGGTCTGGATCTACCAAGCCTTTTAACTCTAATCTTATTATACAATTTCTTACTACTACTCGAGCCCTTTCAGGGAAACCTTTATCAAACCACTCTGTGGGAAACTTAATTTCTAATTGTATTTCTATCAATAATTTGTATCAGCCTCTGTCAATAAGATACAATCCTACCGATTCAATCCTACGTCTTAATATTAGTTTTTACAATGTTTCATGCATTTCTCTGCCTTCCATTACTCTTATAGAATATCTTACTATGCATATCAGCTCCCACCAGCATATCAACATGCATACTAATCCCTCGGTTATTGTCATGACAAACAACCTTCATCCTCTCATTTTCATTAGGGCTATTCCTCCTTACTCTGTGCATCCCCATATTCTAATCCTTACATCGCCCTTAATTCTATACAACAATATACCCACTTCTTTATTTGATGTTCTGTGTATGTCTTATACATCTCATCTGGGTATGGTTTGCAACCTTTATGTTTTGATAAGGTTCCTCCCTTTAATTTTACAATACCATTGTTTCTTATATGCTAAATCATTATTCTATCACTCTTTGTACAATTTCACCGCTATCAGGTATATCTCACTCTCCTCGTTGTTGATGGGGTATAAACTAGTTGTGGCACATCTATCCTTCGGGCATATTTCCTGTATATGGTTCTCTTTACTTGTTTATCTGATTTACTTTGTTTGGTCTATGTCTCTGCTCATAGTCTTGATTATTCTCTCTACTTGTTTCTTTCTCTCTCTTTCCTGGTCATCACAAATTAATAACTTTAATTTTTTCTTTTACAATTTTATCCCAGGTCGTTTAAGTACTCACTCTCTCTATATCATTATAAATAACATGGCCTGGTGTGCTAGGACCATCTTCTGGTATTACTTTTTCTGCTTTATAGTTAATGGTATATGTAATTATTTTTTATTAGGCCTCATTTACCCCCCTTTTTTGCTCTTTTGGTATGTAGTTTATTTCTTATCTCCGTTTCTTTCTATCCATGGGTTTGTAATTTTATTTATTTCCTGTTTTTTCCTGGTTTTCTTTTTTGCCTGCCTTTATCTGCTTAGTCTTCTTTTCTGTTGCTTATCTTTATTGCATGCTACTTATTACTTTTCTTTTAACCATGCATTAGATAAATTTTCTCAGCTTTTCTCCTTAATAAAATTCTTTTCCAATGCCTCATTAGGCGACTTAAATCTAGCCCTTCTATAGGATTACATCACTACCATCTTTATGATGGAAAATAAATTCAATCTATTAATATCAGCGTTTAGATTTTCAAAATCTATTAACTGCCCTTTCATTACCTCATTCATTATTGTAATTATTCTCTATATGATTTATGTGCGATTTAATGGAATTCCTATTTTACTAACTTCAAATACCAAATTCTTCATATCTTTTCCTTTTTTACGGGTCCGCTCTTTATTTCCTCTTTGGTATTTAATACCTTTGTTTTTTTACTGTTCTTCCCTTACTACTTTGCCGATTTTCACTCATATGTTAATTATGGAATTTTGCTTATCACAACCTAATTTTTTAACTCTGTTTCCTTTTTTAACTATCCTACATGTAGGCTATTTCCTTGACTTTCAAAATATCTTTTATAACATTAAATTAATCCATATTTTAAGGATTCTAATTCCTTATTTCTTTCCTCTTCTTTCCACTTTCCAAAGGTTAATTATTACTTTCCCGGGTATTAATCATATATCCTTTAAGGAATCCCACCTATCACTATCAAATTTTTTAATTCTATTTTCCTTTTTATTCATACTGTACCTATACTATTTCCTTGATTGTCTAACTATCCTCATTAACATTAAATTAATCCATAACTTATGGACTCTAATTTTCTATCCCTTTCCTTTTTCAACCACTTACCAAAGGTTAACCAACACAAACAATCCCCTTTTATACGATCAACATACTAACACGCTACCACAAACCTCTCTCTATCTTTCTATTCTCCTCACTCCTTACCAATCATCCATGGCATCCTGTTGAGTTGTGTGGGGCTCGATTCGATCAACCAATTTAGCTCACCAAGTGGTGGAGAGATGGATTTTTGGGTGGAAGGGTTGTGGAAGCTAAAATAAAGATTGACACAATGATTTATAGTGGTTCAACCTTCTAACCAAGGTCTACATCCACTACCTTAGCTCCCCACTAAGGATTTCTCAATCAATCCACTATTGATTCGTCCCATTTTCCAGGATTAGGAGGAAACCCTTACAACCGATCAAGCTTCTACCCAAAGCCTTGATCAAAACCCTCTTTTACAAAGAGACAATAAAAGCAAACTTAAAACCCTCTAATAGGTGTTTGTTTGCACAATTAAGCACTCACCCAAAACCTAAAACACTTGAGCAAATTTGACAATTTTGGCTCACTAGTGTTTGTCTATACAAGAAATGACAAATTAAGCACTAAGACAATTTCTTGATCATTTGATGTTTGACAATATGAGCATTAGCCTTCTCTTGATGCTTGGAGGTCCCTTTTATACTCTCAAATGAGTTTGTAGCCGTTACTAGCCGTTGGGGATGAATTGGAGCCGTTGAGGACTTTATTTCCCTTCATAAATGCTATTCTGCAGCTATCTGTATCGATACGCGTGACACCGTATCGGTACGGGCTTTATAGGAACTAGCCGTTGAGCTCTTGCCAGCCAAGACGTATCGATACTCTTGAGGGCGTATCGGTACGGGTCCACATTTGAATGGCCGTTGGGAAATAGCCGTTGGGGTGGTTGAAAGGGGATCGGTAAGCTTACCTGGCGTATCGAAACGATCCCGATACGTATCGATACGGCAAGGGCCTGTATCGATACGGGTTTTGACAGTGGCCAAATTGGGGCAAAAAGGTATCGGTACGTGGGTTTACCGTATCGATACGGGTACTCTGAAAACACAAGTTTGGTTATTAAAAACATGAAAAATCCTTGCCAAAAACCTCTTAAAATACCTCAAACATAATTTCAAGTTGTTTGGACTTAAAAACAAGTTTTAAATTCTTTTCAAATTAGTCCAAAACATTTTTCAATTATTATATCAAAACATTAGTTCTACAATCTCCCCCTTTTTGATGTAATAAAACCAACTTGAAAAATTGTTTGGGATTCTCCCCCTTTATCTTTAAAAATGTGAATAAGAGACTAAAGATATGAAATCAAATAAAGCTCCCCCTTATTCATTTGAAAATGCAATTTTTCAAACCATTTCTCCCCCTTTTTGTTATATCAAAAAGAATTTAAAAACATTAAGTTCAAAAATAACAATGGAGGTAAAAATTGACAAAAATAAAAATTTGGTTTTAAAATGGCTCCCCTTTACTCAAAGCATCATCAAAAATGTTAGTCCATCATATATGATCATCTAGTTGACATAAATAAAAATAAAACAAATAAACACTAAAGCAACTAGATTTTTACCAACACTGGAACTCAAGGTAGGATGTGAAGCCTTCCTTCTTCAAGTGTTCTTCCTTGTGTGCATGGAGCTCCCCCTCAATGTTTGACTTGTTGAACATCTCCATCACACCTAACAAAAGACAATCAAGTGATTTTTGGTATCCAAATTGCTTTGGATCCATGAACGTTAGTAGCACAAATTTTTGACCCCTTAGGAATCCATTTTTCAATGTCATCCTTTTTAATTGAGTATTAAGTCCTTTTGGGACCCAAATACTTCTAAAACATTTTCCTTTTACAAATCTAGGGGCACTAGATTGTCTCACATAAAAATTTGATTTTCCAACATTATTTTTCTTTTCAAGCTCTTTGGAAATCAAATTTTTTTCTTCTTGAACTTTTTGAAGCAATTTTTGTAAATCAAAACATTTTAATTCAAACTCTTCAAGTTTTGTTTCAAGTTCAAGTTTGGTTTTAGAAAGCAAATCATTTTGAATTTTTAACTTTGAAATCAATTTATTGTTTTTCAAAATATGGCTTTTAAAATCTAAAACCAAATCGTCATAGGCATCTTGTAATTCATCAAAAGTGTAAGAACATGAAGTAGATGAATTAGAAGTTACCCTTGAATCTTCTTCGATGGCCATAAGGCAAAGGTTGGCTTGTTCATCGTCGGTGGAGTCCTCATCACTCCAAATAGCCACATGTGCCTTCTTCTTATGGCTTGAAGTGTTTGCGCTTGTTGAGTGTGTAAAAGTTCTATTATTTACACCCTTTTTAACATATATTTCTGCTGCATTCAAGCATTATTCATTGCATTTAGGTCAGTTTACAGCAAAACATCACAAATATATTAAAGGCACAGATTCTACTAAAAATGGTTGTTTTTGCAGGTATCCGCCATAGCTGACGGAGAAGGCAGGCGCTGGGCAGAGAAGCAGAAGAGCTGAACTGGACAAGTAGACAAAGAGAACGATGGTGCCATGGTGCCGCCGTGACAGCATGGTGACAGCAGTTATGTGGAGAGAAAAAGCAAAATGGACCTCGATAGATAGAGAAAATTCTGCTCGTCTGTCGTGTGAAAACCATATATTTTTCCGAGCCCCAGATCAAAAGATATGTCAAGCCCAAAGTTCAAGGAGAGAAAATCCCAAGAAATAAGGAGGACGGCTGGAAAGTAGATTCCTTGAAGATTTAGTCTTTACTAGAATCATACTTTTAATTAAAGTTGTAATCCTTGTTAACTTAGAATACTTGAGCCCAAAGCTTATATAAGGGCATATATTTAAACCTAGAGGGAGATCATAGCCGATTACCCCATAACCGACAACCAAAAACCCCTAGCCGTTTACCCACCGTCGACATGTTCTAAATCCTTCCTAGGGCCACGGGTTGATTTGTAAAGTAGTTGCACGGGTTGTTTTGTTTTAGGAATTTTCAGTTCAATAAAATAAACTTCAAGTTCTCTTATTTTGGTTATTAATATCTTGCAAGAGCATCGGGAGAGCATTGTGAGGTTATTCATTTACTTAGCATCGGGAGAGTTAAGTATACGAAAGAAATAAGAGCAAGTTCTCTAGTTTATAGTTGAACTATCTCGTGCCTAGGGATAGGGCAAGGTTAAGTGGCTAAAGAAGAATTCATACACATCGGTGTTCATCCTTCGATTCACGCCGGGAGGTATCATCAAGACGTGATCATCGACAGACTTGGACCTAGGGATAGGCCAAGGCAGATCTGGGATTCTTGCCAAACTTGAAGAACTGAGTTGGTGTGTTTGTTGCCGCGACGATCAACGGACTGCCGCCGCGACAGGTACTGTCGCGACGGGCGCGACGACAGAACTGGATTTCCTAAACTCTGCAATACCTGCACTACTGAGCAATTCAATACCAGCCCATTCTCTCTATCTTGATATCTTTACTCTTTTATTTACGTTTACTTTATTATTTTCGTGACAACTCTCAAATATTTCCTTTACTTTCGTGCAGTGAATTAAGGTGAAGCTATTAGCCCAATCCCTGTGGAGACGATATCCGATACTTCGTATCACTTTACTACTTGCGTCGTGTATACTTGCACTACCATTACGATAGACTATTTTACACGCAACAAGTTTTTGGCGCCGTTGCCGGGGATTGGCAACATAACTCTACCTTTTCTTTTATTGCACTTTTCGTTTTTATTTTATTTTTATTTTTCTGTTTTTCTGTGGTGTGTTCAACTCTTGCTTTTCACAAGGTTCATTGTTTATGCGCAGATCGAAACGAGGTGAAGATCCTGAGTATCCATTAGACCCAGAAATCGAACGTTCATTCAATCTTAGGAACCGACTTCGTTACGTGCTAGCCAGGAACGAGTACCTTGAAGAACAGTTAGAGACAATGGCATACCGAGGAGATAATCCTGCTGCTAGAGATGGAGCTGTTATACCGCCTGACGGCGACCCGCCCGCCGCTGCCGGCCGACGGTCCTGTCGTGACTACATGTTGAACGATCATGTAGAGCTGGAAACCACGCTGCCGGACATAGATGTTGACAACTTCGAGCTGAAACCTGTCATGTACAGCATGATCAACAATGCCGGGCAGTTTAGTGGCGCTGTTACAGATGATGCTAGGGAGCATCTAAAAACGTTCCAGGAGATCTGTGGTTCGTTTAGACTGCCAAGAGTCAATCCGGAGATACTGAGGCTTCGGTTATTTCCCCATTCATTGAGGGACAGAGCCAAAACTTGGTGGAATAAACTTACGCCGGGTTCAATTAGAACTTGGGCAGATTTATCTCGTGAATTTTTATCTCGTTTTAATCCTTCACATTTATCTGAGCAATTACGTAATGAAATTGCTACTTTTCAACAGGAAGATGACGAGCCGATGCACGAAGCCTGGGACAGATTTACTACTCTTCTACAGAACTGCCCAATGCATGGATTCCCCGTCTGGAATCAGGTAACAAAGTTTTATAATGCTGCCAACTTACAAACTCGTATTCGAATTGATTCAGCAGCAAACGAACTATTATTGGATAAAGACCCGGACGAGGCAATGCTAGTTTTGAAAAATCTGGCTAAGAATGAGGAGCAGTTTCCGACAGCAAGAAGAGGGGGTAAACGGGTACTAGCTGTCAAGGACTATGAGGCCGACAGCACGTTGAAATCACAGGTGGCATACCTTACTAAGGCAATGAAAAAACTCTTGAACGAGGATGCACAACAGGGGTTTGCTGTCGAGGAGGTATGTGACATTTGTGAGGGAAATCATAGTTCGGAAGAATGTCCAATACAGTTAGAAGAGGGAAAGTATGTTGGAAATTACAACAAGCCGAATTACAACTCCAACAACTATAATCCCAATTGGAGGAAGGACCCCAAGTTCTCTTGGAGCAATCCTAATAATGCCCTGAACCCTCAAGCACACAATCAGAATCAGGGAGGACCTAGATTGCTGACGCGACATCAACTGCCGCCGCAGCAGCAACAGCAGCCACCAGCTGCCACGAGCAGTATACTGGAACAGACTCTGGCCACTTTCATGTCTTAGACAGGTACTTATATTGAGAATATGAATCAATTTGTCAAGAAAACAGAGACGTTCATGGATAAAACAGAGATGCGGATGACAAACCATGAAGCCACTCTGAAATCTTTGGAGATAGAAATGGGTCAGGTTTCCCAACATATTAAGCCGAGGCAGACTGGAGGATTCCCTAGTAATACTGAAAATGCTAGGCAGCCCACACATGAGCAATGTAAGGCCATTACTACTAGGAGTGGGAAGAAACTACCAGGGCCGGAAAAGGAAGCTGAAACAGTAAGAAAACCTGCCTTGGATAAACCTGCCGAGGAAGCTGCCCCGACAGGTGATAAACAGACTGCTGCCGATGAGCTTGTCACGACAACAGAAGCGACAGAGGAGAAAATTGATGAACCCAAACTTCCTCAGATTCGTATGCAGTGGGAAGGACGTATTGCTGATTACCGTCCCCCACCTCTTTTTCCCCAACGGATACAGCAAGCTAAGCAAGAATCTCAACTTAAAAAGATTTATGATATTTTTAAGAAGGTTCATATCAATATTCCGTTGTTAGATGCCGTTAGGGAGATGCCCGGTTATGCCAAATTTCTCAAGGATGTTATGTCAAAGAAATCTAAACTTGGGGAATTTGAAACGGTAAAGATGACAGAAGGTTGCATGAGTATTCTTCATCGGCAGCCACCCCAGAAAAAGAAGGATTCGGGAAGCTTCATCATACCTTGTGTAATCGGAAATAAATTCGTGGGTAAGGCACTTTGTGATCTTGGTGCTAGTGTTAATTTAATGCCAAAGTCTGTTTTTCAGAAATTAGGTATTGGAAAGACGCGGCCCACGACAGTAACTCTGCAGCTGGCAGACCGCTCTTACGTTCATCCAGAAGGAAAAATTGAAGATATTCTGGTAAGAGTGGATAAATTTATTTTTCCTGCTGACTTTCTTGTTTTAGATTGTGAGGCAGACGAAAATGCACCAGTCATCCTTGGGCGACCCTTCTTAGCCACGGGAAGATCACTGATTGATGTAGAGAAAGGAGAACTCACCATGCGAGTGAACGATCAAGAGATTAAGTTGAATGTTCTCCAAGCGATGAAACATGCTGATGTGGACGAAGAATGCAAGGCTATCATTGACGTTACCCTTGATCAACCCTGCATCAGGTCGGGCTGTCACGATATAAAATTTGGTCACTGCCGCGGCAGCCATTTACAAGACTGTCACGACAGCACTGACGACAGCACCGATGACAGCAACTCCTCTGAATCCGATACATCTGATACTGAAGATCAGGAGGAGGTAAACTGGTTAGGCAACCGTCCAGGTAAGTTATTCGAACCTCTGAATTATACTTCGGATAACCATTTAATCCAAAAGCCATCTACTGTTGAACCACCTGCCTTAGAACTGAAGCCCCTGCCAGGGCAGCTAAAATATGCTTTTCTTGGTTCAAATGATACACTGCCCGTAATCATCTCTTCTAAGCTGCCACAGGAACAGGAACGGCAGCTAATAGGCATGCTAAGGCAGCACAAAAAGGCGACTGGATGGACGATTGCTGACATTCAAGGCATTAGTCCGGCGTTATGCATGCACAAAATCCTTCTAGAGGAAGATCATAAGCCGACTATTGATGCCCAAAGGCGGCTAAACCCTGCGATGAAAGAGGTGGTTCGTAAAGAAATAATCAAATGGTTAGATGCTGGTATTATTTACGCCATCTCTGACAGCAAATGGGTGAGCCCGGTGCAATGTGTTCCAAAGAAAGGAGAAATGACTGTGATAACCAATGAGAACAATGAGTTAATCCCAACCAGGACTGTGACCGGTTGGAGGGTTTGTATGGACTATCGGAAGCTTAACAAAGCTACCCGAAAGGACCACTTTCCTTTACCCTTTATTGATCAAATGCTTGATTGATTAGCGGGTAAACCTTATTATTGTTTTCTTGATGGTTATTCAGGGTACAATCAAATTGTTATCGCACCGGAGGATCAAGAAAAGACGACTTTCACATGCCCCTACGGAACGTATGCTTTTAGGAGGATGCCGTTTGGACTATGCAATGCACCCGCCACCTTCCAAAGGTGCATGATGGTCATATTCTCCGATATGGTGGAGGACTTCCTCGAAATTTTTATGGATGATTTTTCAGTCTTTGGGGACGATTTTGAGAGCTGCCTCGGCAATCTACAAAAGGTACTTGAAAGATGTGAAAAAGCAAACCTAGTCTTAAATTGGGAAAAATGCCACTTTATGGTGGATGAAGAGATAGTCCTTGGCCATAAGATTAGCTGTCGTGGGATAGAAGTCGACAAGGCCAAAATAGAAGTGATCGAGAAGCTGCCGCCACCGACCATAGTCAAGGGTATTAGAAGTTTCTTGGGACATGCTGGTTTTTATAGGAGATTCATTGCAAATTTCTCAAAAATCACCAAGCCCCTATGCCATCTTTTGGAGCAGAACCGACCCTTTGACTTTAATGATGAATGTACTGAAGCATTCAAGGTTCTGAAGGAAAAACTGGTAACAGCCCCAATAGTACAGCCACCAGACTGGACACAGCCATTTGAGATCATGTGTGATGCTAGTGACTATGCTGTCGGGGCAGCACTTGGGCAGCGGAGAGACAGGATATTTCATGTCATATATTATGCCAGCAAGACATTAAATGACGCCC
Source organism: Hibiscus trionum (assembly GCA_030270665.1). Classification (NCBI taxonomy): domain Eukaryota; kingdom Viridiplantae; phylum Streptophyta; class Magnoliopsida; order Malvales; family Malvaceae; genus Hibiscus; species Hibiscus trionum. Next base: position 41,617,494 of record BSYR01000002.1, on the reverse strand, counting down.
AAGTGAACTACACCACCATAGAAAAAGAGTTACTAGCCGTGGTGTTCTCCATCGACAAGTTTCGTTCTTACATTCTTGGAACGAAGGTAATAGTGCACACAGACCATTCTGCCCTGAAGTATTTATTCGCGAAAAAAGATGCAAAGCCTAGATTGATACGGTGGATCCTGCTATTGCAAGAATTCGACCTTGAAATCAAGGACAAAAAAGGGACATAAAATCAGGTGGCAGATCACTTGTCGAGGTTGGAGAAGGGAAAAAGTCTACCAATAGATGAGACAAACATACTGGAGACTTTCCCAGACGAGCAACTCTTTGCTGCCGCAATCACTGCCGCGACAGCCATGGCGGCAGGTAAGTCTTCTGAACTTCCCTGGTATGCTGATTTCGTTAATTTTATAGTTAGCGGAATAATTCCTTCTGATCTTAATTATTAAGCCAGGAAGAGGTTCCAAAATGATGTTAAACATTATTATTGGGACGAACCTCTTCTTTTCAAAATTTGTGCAGATCAGGTCATAAGGAGGTGTGTACCACAAGAAGAGCAAGAAGACATACTTCATCAGTGTCATGCTTCACAGTCTGGAGGTCACTTAGGAGGTAACAAAACTGCTGCCAAGGTGCTGCAGTCAGGATTTTATTGGCCGTCACTCTATAAAGATGCACAAACCTTCTACAAGAGCTGTGACAGGTGCCAAAGGACAGGAAACATCTCAAGGAGAAACGAGATGCCACTGCAGAACATTCTAGAGGTCGAAATCTTCGATGTTTGGGGGATTGATTTTATGGGACCTTTTCCATCCTCATGTGGAAATCTATACATCCTCCTGGCAGTAGATTATGTCTCTAAGTGGGTTGAAGCTATCGCCACTCAAAAGAATGATGCCAAGACAGTCCAAAGGTTTTTGCACAAAAATATCTTTTCTAGGTTTGGCATCCCTAAGGCGATTATCAGTGATGAAGGGAGACATTTTGGCAATAGGGTTATTGCTGCCGCCTTGAAGAAATATGGTGTCAAGCATCGGATCGCGACAGCATATCACCCACAGACCAATGGACAAGCTGAGATATCCAATAGGGAAGTTAAGAACATTCTTGAAAAGATGGTTAAGCCAACTAGGAAAGATTGGTCTTTACTCCTCAATGATGCGCTATGGGCATATAGGACAGCTTTCAAGACTCCATTGGGCATGTCTCCATACCGATTGATCTATGGAAAAACCTGTCATCTGCCTGTCGAGATAGAACACAGAGCATACTGGGCAATCAAGGCAGTGAATATGGACTTGGACAAGGCAGGCCAGAAATGGCTGTTAGATCTGAACGAGATTGAAGAAATACGGACAATGGCCTACGACAATGCAAGAATCTACAAGGAGAAAACCAAGAAGTGGCATGACAGGAAGTTGCTGCCACGACAGTTCTGCCCTGGGCAGCTTGTATTGTTGTTCAATTCTAGACTTAAACTTTTCCCAGGAAAATTGAAATCTAGATGGTCTGGCCCATTCCAAGTCGTACAAGTTTTTCCCCATGGTGTCATCACAATCCGATCATTAAAAGACGGGCACCAATTCAAAGTCAACGGACAGCGCCTCAAGCATTATCAGGGGACTGAAGCCCCGGGAATACAAGAAGTGGTTACCTTAGGAGATGCCCCACAAGGCATCCCTAATTTAACCTAAATTTTATTTTTATTTTTATTACTTATTATTTATTAGGAAATAAGTTTTATTTTATTCGAATAATGTTTTTATGTTTACTGTTTTTAGGAAATAAAGGAGTCAAGAAGAATAGGAGAAGTGAACTCAGCCCACCATCCGTCCATCAGCCCAGCAAAGCCCAATATTGAAGCCTGTCGTTCCAGCTGCCGCGGCAGACACGGAAAAGACAGGCTGTCACCAGACTGTCACGACAGACGCGGAAATGTGTGACAGACGCGTAACAGACGCAGAAACGCGTGTCAGACGCGTCAGACACGCTAAAGCTCAACAGTCGCCCCGTTATTCACGCCTGCCGTTACAGCTTAAACGGGCAGCAACTTCTCTTCTATAAAACCCCGTTTCATTTTCATTTTCATTCACTTCTGCTTTTCTTACTTGTTCTCCCCCTTTAGTTTTCATTTGCTTTCTTTTACTTTCAACAACCCTTGCAACTAACATGTCTTCCAGAAGAACCCGCCGCAGTGCTGCTTCAACTTCTTCACCGACAGCAACTCCCCCACAGCCCTTTGCCACCAGAGATATATGGGAAGAACAAGGATTTATTTACACACCAAGGGCAGTGAATATGGGCCTCAAGCCTTTCATCGCAAGGACGATTAGAGCCCTCTTGTGGGAAACATTCGTAGAGCAACCACCAGAGATGAATGAGACACTGGTAAGGGAATTCTATGCTGCCATCGGCAGCAGGACGGCAACAGCAGTAACTGTCCGAGGGACAGAAGTGCAGTTCACAGCCGAGCGCATCAACTCTTTCTATGGCCTTCACTTCGGCCCCAATGACGATGCTCACCAGCAGTTCCTGGACACTCTAGATGAGGCTGCCTACGACGCTGTCATGGCAGAAGTAACGGAAGAAGGGACTGAATGGAACACGAGCCGCAAAAATCCCCACACAGTGAAGAGGGGACAGCTGCTGCCGGAGGCCAAACTGTGGAACGCCTTCATTAAGAAGAGGATTCTGCCGTCCTCACATCACACCACCGTGGACCAGCAGAGGTTAGCCCTAATACACTCCATTATCAATAAACGACCCATTAATGTGGGGAGTTATATACGGGAGAGTATTTTGGACTGCGCCCATCGATCGACAGCCCTCCTCTGCCTTCCCTACCTTATCACATCCCTCTGTCGCTGCTCTACCGTGTCGGAAGCTGACACCGACCGCATAGTGATGGGACGGGGCTGGACAGACAAAAACATCATCAGCCTTATGGAGCTGACAGTAGCAACCCCTCTCTCCTCTTTCAACCCCGCTGCCGCCCAAGCTGAATCAACAGAGTAGCCAAGTCATGAACCTGCCGCCACAGCAGCTGCGCCGACAGACCCATCCACCCAAATCCTAGCTGCCATTCAAAGGATGGAGGACAGACAGCTGGGTCTAATGACATTCATCAAAGATTTTGCCGCATCCACGGTAAATTTCATTCACCATACTTTAAATTTTCCTGATGTTGTCTTTCCCACCTTCCCTGCCCACTACTTCACCGTTCCCACCCCTGCCCACACACCTACACCTGCTGCAACTCCACAAACACCATCTGCCGCCTCCACACCATCACCTGCCAAGACAGCAGCCGGCAGCACCCATGCCGAAACATCCACTCGCGGAACAAAGCGACCAGTGCCAATGGATGACCTTGACGCCTTTGTCGATGGGTTTTCCTCCGCCTCGGTATGGGCAGCCAGTGATGCTGAAACCCCTATTCAGAGGAATCCGTCAAAGGAAGCTACACCGGTAAAGAGGCAGAAAAGAATGGCAGTCAAGACAACTCTGCCAACAGCCAGCGGCAGCAGTAGCAGCTGGGACAGCGGCAGCAGCTCCGACATCCAGGTTGTAGAGCAACCACAGCAGCCTGCCCCAAAGCTCAGAATCCGCCGCCAAATCCGCCTCAGCAGCAGCAGTGAAGACAGCGCTTAAAAATTTAAGTTTCTTATTTTCTTATTGCTGCTTGCTATTTATATATTTTGTGATGTACTGCCTTCATTTATTTTGCTTTTTATCTTGTCATTTGCATTGAGGGCAATGCAACCCTTGAGTTTGGGGGTGGCAACCCTCCATATTAATGGAGTCCAAGTACATCTTTAGTTAAATTGTTGTGTCTTTTACTTAGTTTATTTTCTTAAAAAAAAGATGAAAATATTGGAAATTTTGGCTGAAAACTGTGAACTGAACTTACCTGTCGTGACAGCTCTGTAGTGACAGCAACTTTAGGATAGTTTTAGGAGAAGTTTAGAGCCTTTCTATAGTTCTGAAAACTTAAACACCATTGTGACTGTTATACTGCTTAGACTTCTTTTAGCCAAACTAGAATAGGAAGCTTAGCACTTGAATAGCCCCTAGAGGTGCCTAACACTGGCTCTAGGAAAGAAGTTTAGCAAAAGAGACTCAATAGCCCTAGTGGTGCCCGAAACCGGCTCTAGGAAGTTAGCTAGAGGTGCCCGAAACCGGCTCTAGTGAAACTTTAGCTAAAAAAATAAAAAAACAAGTCAAAACAGAAAATCAAAGAAGCATGAAAATGTGCCTTCAAAAAGATAAACTTTGGCATAAAAATTTGAGTTAAGAGTTTAATATTCTAGTGAAACTAAGAGAGTCTTGGCATATAACTGTTCACAAGCATGCACACACTACACGAGAACTATAGTGAGATTCCGGACAGACCCTAAATTATCCGACAGGTTGCTGCCGTCACAGGAAACGAACGACGGGTAAGGGAAAGTCCACTGTTTGAAAGCCAAAACAAAAATATTTCACTTTTCTTTTAGGTCTTATTTGCTTGAGGGCAAGAAAAAACTTGAGTTTGGGGGTGTGTTGAGTGTGTAAAAGTTCTATTATTTACACCCTTTTTAACCCATATTTCTGCTGCATTCAAGCATTATTCATTGCATTTAGGTCAGGTTACAGCAAAACATCACAAATATATTAAAGGCACAGATTCTACTAAAAATGGTTGTTTTTGCAGGTATCCGCCATAGCTGACGGAGAAGGCAGGCGCTAGGCAGAGAAGCAGAAGAGCTGAACTGGACAAGCAGACAAAGAGAACGATGCTGCCATGGTGCCGCCGTGACAGCATGGTGACAGCAGTTCTGTGGAGAGAAAAAGCAAAATGGACCACGATAGATAGAGAAAATTATGCTCGTCTGTCGTGTGAAAACCATATATTTTTCCGAGCCCCAGATCAAAAGATATCTCAAGCCCAAAGTTCAAGGAGAGAAAATCCCAAGAAATAAGGAGGACGGCTGGAAAGTAGATTCCTTGAAGATTTAGTCTTTATTAGAATCAAACTTTTAATTAAAGTTGTAATCCTTGTTAACTTAGAATACTTGAGCCCAAAGCTTATATAAGGGCATATATTTAAACCTAGAGGGAGATCATAGCCGATTACCTCATAACCGACAACCAAAAACCCCTAGCCATTTACCCGCCGTCGACATGTTCTAAATCCTTCCTAGGGCCACGGGTTGATTTGTAAAGTAGTTGCAAGGGTTGTTTTGTTTTAGGAATTTTCAGTTCAATAAAATAAACTTCAAGTTCTCTTATTTTGGTTATTAATATCTTGCAAGAGCATCGGGAGAGCATTGTGAGGTTATTCATTTACTTAGCATCGGGAGAGTTAAGTATACAAAAGAAATAAGAACAAGTTCTCTAGTTTATAGTTGAACTATCTCGTGCCTAGGGATAGGGCGAGGTTAAGTGGCTAAAGAAGAATTCATACACATCGGTGTTCATCCTTCGATTCACGCCGGGAGGTATCATCAAGACGTGATCATCGACAGACTTGGACCTAGGGATAGGCCAAGGCAGATCTGGGATTCTTGCCAAACTTGAAGAACTGAGTTGGTATGTTTGCTGCCGCGACGATCAACGGACTGCCGCCGCGACAGGTGCTGCCGCGACGGGCGCGACGACAGAACTTGATTTCCTAAACTCTGCAATACATGCACTACTGAGCAATTCAATACCAGCCCATTCTCTCTATCTTGATATCTTTACTCTTTTATTTACGTTTACTTTATTATTTTCGTGACAACTCTCAAATATTTCCTTTACTTTCGTGTAATGAATTAAGGTGAAGCTATTAGCCCAATCCCTGTGGAGACGATATCCGATACTTCGTATCACTTTACTACTTGCGTCGTGTATACTTGCACTACCATTGCGATAGACTATTTTACACGCAACAACGCTCTCCTTTCTTTTAGGTTCACGTTCAAGCTCTCTCAAGGCTTTCTTCATGAACGGGGCACACTTCTTGAAGAGATAAACTATCTCTTCATCTTCATCCTCCTCCTCACTAGAATAAGCATGATGGCAAGTGGAGGACTTGAGAGCCGTGGCACTTGCATTGATGCCAAGCCCTTTGATTTTCTTCTCTCCCATAGCTCTAATTTCTTCCCTCTTCTTCTCATCCTCTTTATTCTTCTTCATGATTTGATGAGTTAGGAGTGACCCCATGAGTTCATCAAGCTTCAAAGTCTTCAAATTTTTGGCTTCGATGATGGCGGTCCTCTTTGAGTCCCAAGACTCAGGAAGTGAGTAGATGAGCTTTCGGACAAGCTTTTCTTCCGGGATGGCTTCTCCATAACCTTTAAGACCATTGGTGATGGTGGAGAATCTATCAAACATCTTCTCGATGTTCTCTTCCGGATCCATCTTGAAGTTCTCATACTCTAAGGTTAGGAGCCCAATTTTGGTCTCCTTGACTTCATCGGTTCCCTCGTATGTGACTTCAAGCTTGTCCCATACCTCCTTGGCACTCTCACAAGAAGACATCTTCTCATAGATAGATGGACCAAATGCACAAAATAGAATGTGCAAGGCTTTGCGATTTAGCTCCATCTTCTTGCGATCGTCGGCACTCCACTCCGCTTTACTTCTTTGAGGCACGAACGGACCATCTTCAACTACATCCCATAGCTTGTAATCTCTTGATTTGATGAAGAACTTCATCTTTGTCTTCCAATGGGCATAGTGGGTTCCGTCAAAGAAAGGCGGTTTGTCGATTGATTGTGCCATTTGAGCCGGTTGATGAAATAGTGATCGAGCTTGCCGGATCTTCTCAATAGGATGTGAATCCTCTTCGATTGAGCCAAGCTCTGATACCAATTGTTGAGTTGTGTGGGGCTCGATTCGATCAACCAATTTAGCTCACACAGTGGTGGAGAGATGGATTTTTGGGTGGAAGGGTTGTGGAAGCTAAAATAAAGATTGACACAATGATTTATAGTGGTTCAACCTTCTAACCAAGGTCTACATCCACTACCTTAGCTCCCCACTAAGGATTTCTCAATCAATCCACTATTGATTCGTCCCATTTTCTAAGATTAGGAGGAAACCCTTACAACCGATCAAGCTTCTACCCAAAGCCTTGATCAAAACCCTCTTTTACAAAGAGACAATAAAAGCAAACTTAAAACCCTCTAATAGGTGTTTGTTTGCACAATTAAGCACTCACCCAAAACCTAAAACACTTGAGCAAATTTGACAATTTTGGCTCACTAGTGTTTGTCTATACAAGAAATAACAAATTAAGCACTAAGACAATTTCTTGATCATTTGATGTTTGACAATATGAGCATTAGCCTTCTCTTGATGCTTGGAGGTCCCTTTTATACTCCCAAATGAGTTTGTAGCCGTTACTAGCCGTTGGGGATGAATTGGAGCCGTTGAGGACTTTATTTCCCTTCATAAATGCTGTTATGCAGCTATCCGTATCGATACGCATGACACCGTATCGGTACGGGCTTCATAGGAACTAGCCGTTGAGCTCTTGCCAGCCAAGGAGTATCGATACGCTTGAGGGCGTATCGGTACGGGTCTACATTTGAATGGCCGTTGGGAAATAGCCGTTGGGGTGGTTGAAAGGGGATCGGTACGCTTACCTGGCGTATCGAAACGATCCCGATACGTATCGATACGGCAAGGGCCTGTATCGATACGAGTTTTGACAGTGGCCAAACTGGGGCAAAAAGGTATCGGTACGGGGGTTTACCGTATCGATACGGGTACTCTAAAAACACAAGTTTGGTTATTAAAAACATGAAAAAATCCTTGCCAAAAACCTCTTACAATACCTCAAACATAATTTCAAGTTGTTTGGACTTAAAAACAAGTTTTAAATTCTTTTCAAATTAGTCCAAAACATTTTTCAATTATTATATCAAAACATTAGTTCTACACATCCTCTTCTATTCCCCAACTCAGTTCCATCGACCTTACCAGTGAGGAAGCAGAGCTTCTTTATACCCCGGAATTCGGCTGGGATTTTGTCAAGGAGGATCCCAAGCTCTTCCTTTTAGGTTGCTTTATCTCATCCAAAACTATTGACATCTACGCGGTCATCAACGCAATGTGGTATCTATTTCTGTCATCCAAGACAATTTTCTCAAGATCAAATTCAAGGACGTCAAGTCTTGTTATGAAGTCCTCAACCACGATCCTTGGCTGTACAAGGACGAATGGCTAGCCATTACGGAATACGACCCGGCTAAATCCATTGGAGAGTATTCCTTCAACGTTATGAGGATCTGGATCTGCATCTTCGCCCTTCCTTCCTCACTCTTTGAGGACATTGATCGATCGCACCTTGTGGGACAAGCCCTAGGGTCTATGGTTGGTAATGTCATACGAACTGATACTCGAGAAGCTGAAGGAAATATGAAAGACTTCCTGCGGGTAGAAATCTTCCTGAATATCACCAAACCGGTCACCTGTTTCGTGTTCATTTGATCTGGGGCCAACAAAACCATGTGTCGTCTTCAATACGAACGCCTTCCCACTTTATGTTCAGGCTGTGGTTTAATTAGCCATTCGGTTGAAAACTGTCCTATTCGTTCTTCGCTAGATCTAAACAAGTTGCAATACGGGGAGTGGCTTCGCTACCTCCCTCCAAGACGTCGCCCAGTTGGTACCCGTGGGCGTCTTCGCTATGTCGAACCTAATCTCAACCAGAACAATCCTTTACCGAATGGTACCCTCTCTTACTTTATTACCAATTTTTCATCTCTTTCACAGTTTAGATTTAAACTTATCTTATCCTTTTTGTTTTTTTTTTTACTTCTGTTTCTGTACTTACTATTTTCTTTCCTCACAGCTACTCCTGTTCCAACTGCTTCTGCCAATACTAATATTCCCAACAATGAACCGAATGGTATGGGTATATCTCCCTGTCCTTCTATCATCATTAACCCCTTTATTAAAAAACCTTCGTTTACTAAACTGTTTTGCTTCAAATTTTCTACAGGCTCTCTTAACGAGGGCGATGATGCATCCTTCTCGGAACAACCCACCGAGGAAGCCCCCAACACAGATACGGCAATGGGTGATGTCCCCCCTGCCAAAGACCCATCTGCTTCAGATTCAAAACAGAAAGCCCCTCTCGAGCCTCAACCTCTAAAAACCATCTATCCTATCCCTGAAGATGCTTCAGATGATGATTGGGATGCCACGGATGATGGTGTTCCAAGTCCAAATGTCCAGCAAATTAAGAAAATTGAAGCTGAACTGCGTAAGCCCCCTGTTTCTACCGATTCCAATTTCAATGAATTTAACCAATGGCTTTTGAAAACTTATCCAAATGATGCAGCTCCTGCCCCTGCTCCAGCCCCACCGAATCGTGGCACAAAACGCCGTTCTCCCATCCAAGTGTCGCTCCCACCAAAGAAATCCAAACCCTCCGGTTCCACCCCAAAGGCTGGGATGAGTAGCTCAAAAAACTCTCCGGCAGCGGCTGATTCCCAGCCCCGCGGAGCAAAATGAGGATCCTATGCTGGAACTGCCAGGGTTTAGGACAAGCCCCGGTGGTTCAACATCTTCGCGACTATGTCCGACAATCCAACCCTGATGTTATCTTCCTATGCGAAACAAAAATTAATAATGTGGCTTGTAGCCAACTTTGTCTTTCTTTAGGTTTTATAAACGTTATTGCTATTTCCCCTACGGAGGAGTGTTCCGGTATTGCTCTTTTCGTTACAAACAATATTAATATTACTTTACTTTCGTACTCTCCGCATTATATACATACTCAAATCACATCAAATAATTGCAATATGTTTTTCACGGGTATACATGGCTATTCCGAAACTAGCCAAAAATACAAAACATGTGAAATTATTGATTCCTTAAATATAAATAATAACAATATTCCCTGGCTTCTAGGAGGGGATTTTAATAAAATCTTATCCGACTCTGAAAAGCAAGGTGGAAGTCGAAGGGCTAGATCACAAATAACTAACTTCCGTTATTGTCTTTCACGCAATAATCTTTTTGACTGTAAGCCAACATCGGGATGGTTTACTTGGACAAAAGTTGGGCCTCTAACTCCAACTATACATGAAAGACTAGACCGGTTCATTGCTAACTCGGCCTGGCAGGATCTTTTTTCCTTCATTTCGTATCACAACAGACTATGTGGCCAAGTCTGACCACTGCTTCCTGTCTCTTGATACATCCCCCGCGGTTGCTACTCCACTTCAGCGATCACCCAACACGTTCCGATTCGAGAACTGTTGGGCAAATAATGAGGATAATATATCTACTATTAAACGCACTTGGACCAATACCTCAGGAACAACTATTGATAAAATAAATGATGTTGGTACAAGCCTGGAGGAATGGCAGAATCAACAAAGACTAAAATCCTTTGGCCGTATTAATTTCCTCACCAAGAAAATAAACAAATTCTTATGTCGTCCCTTAAATGCCACAACCGAAGGCATCTATATAAAACACAGAACTGAACTTGATAAACTTCTAATGGAACATGTAATTTATTGGGCTCAAAGATCTCGAACACTTTGGCTTTCTCAAGGTGATAAAAATACGAGGTTTTTCCATGCCCGGGCAAACAATAGAAGGAAAAAAAACTCGATCAATGGTTTATTTGATTCCAACTCGAACTGGTGTACGACTGAGTCAGATCTAATGTCTATTGCTTCTAGCTATTTCCAAAATCTCTTTACGTCTTCCAACCCCCAAATCTCCGATAATATACTCGATAAAATTACTCCTTCTATCACTCAATCTATGAATGACAACCTCTTAAGGACTTTCACAAAGGAAGAAATACTCCATGCCTTCCGGGACATTGATCCTAGGAAAGCTCCTGGTTTTGATGGACTACCAAGTAGTTTTTTACGTCAACACGGGGACACTGTTGGAGAAGATGTTATTAATCTATGCCTTAATTTACTAAATGGCACTACTGATATGTCCTTGGTCAATAAAACTATACTAGTTCTAATTCCCAAAATCCAAGACCCAACTACCATGAAACAACTAAGACCAATCAGTCTTTGCACTGTTCTTTATAAAATAGTTGCTAAAACCATTGTCAACAGAATGAAACAAACAATTTCCCATTGTATTAGCCCTAATCAAGCAGCCTTCGTCCAGGGACTTAACATCTCTGATAACATCCTTGTTGCCCATGAAATTATTCACAATATCAATTCAGGGGCAACTAAATCCTCCCAAGGAGTTGCTCTTAAACTAGATATGGAAAAAGCTTTTGATAGAGTTGAATGGTCTTTCTTAGCAAATGTTATGGAACGCATGGGCTTCACATCTGATTGGATCTCCCTCATAATGCGATGCATCACCACAGTTTCTTTTTCAGTCAAAATTAATAACTCCTTCTCCCCCTTTTTTCAACCTCAACGTGGTTTACGCCAAGGTGACCCTCTTTCCCCTTTTCTCTTCCTATTCTGCACACAAGGGCTCTTTGCTTACCTATCTGCTGCCCAACAAACAAACATTCTTCCGGGGCTTGGTGCCTGCAAATATGGACCCAAAGTCAATAATCTACTATTTGCTGATGACTGTATGGTCTTCATTAATAATACTACAACTGAAGCTACTCATCTCAAAAGAGCTCTGCAAACTTATGTTGCTGCTTCCGGTTAAGCGGTTAATTTTGAGAAATCAACAATCTTTCATAATCCTCGTACCCCATCCTCCACAAGAACTACGATCAACAGTCTCCTGTAAGTACGTGAGGTATCTAACCCCGGTGTATACCTAGGTGTTCCTCTTCTCATTGGAAAGAACAAGACTGAATCATTAGGCTTTGTGCGTGATAAAGTTCATGACCGCCTTTCTAGCTGGGACAAGCATCTTCTTTCTTTCAGTGGTCGAGAGATTTTCATTAAAGCAGTCCTCCAATCCCTACCTCAATATGTTATGTCTTGTTATCTTCTTCCACAAAACATTATTGACGATATGACTTCAGCTATCAGGCAATATTGGTGGACTGGCAAATCCAATAAAAAAGGATGGCATATGCTTCCATGGAATCATGTTTGTTTACCCAAGGCCGCTGGAGGTATGGGGTTTAAGGACTTACATGACTTCAATGTTGCCCTCTTGGGTAAACAATTATGGAGACTCATTTGTGAACCAGATTCTTTATTAGGCCAAATATATCGTGCTAAATACTTTCCTTCTGGGAATATCCTCGATGCCTCCAGACCCATTCGAGGCTCCTTTGCATAGCAAGGTATGTATAATGCTCTACAACGTCTCTTTCCAGGCTTCCTATATCGTCCAGGTATTAACAGTAATATAAGAGTACACAAAGACATCTGGGGCGGTCCTTCCCCTATTACCCTTACTGGGGATTACGAAATCTCGGATGAAGTCCATATTTGTTGTCGTGATTTCATGCTTCGTAATCAAACTGCTTGGGACCCTGTTGAGGTCCATCGTTATTTTAACCCAACCGATGCTGCTGCCATTCTCAGTATACCAATCATAAATGATCACCGTGACTCTATTCTTTGGTCTCCTAATGATTCGGGTATTTACTCGGTTCGCTCTGGTTATCTTTTCTTACAACGTTCTACGTTTCCACAAACACCACCTACACATTTTTGGAAATTTCAGTCCAAAGTCAAGGCCTTGCCTAAGGTCAAAACTTTTGGATGGCGTATGGCGTCTGATGCTCTACCGGTTGGCTCCAAAATGCAAGTTTTTTTCACCAAATTCGGGGCCTTGTCCTATTTGTGGAGGCCACTCGGAGACCATTCTCCATGCTCTTCGTGATTGTGCAGGGGCTTCTGAAGCCCTTCAGCTCTCTGGCATTCCCATAACTCTTTCTAGGAGTTCGGCTAATACCCCATTACAATGGTTGGAGGAAGCCGCCCATCTCCTATCCTCTGACAAGTTTGGCCTTTTCCTCACTACTATTTGGAACGTTTGGAACAGACGTAATGACTGGGTTCATAATCACCATCTGCAACCATCATGGCTTACAGCCGTTAACTCCATTAGTTTACATAATGACTTCTGTAATGCCTCTTCTCCTTCCACCCCAACACCCTCTATCCTATCTCCTCCATGCTGGAACCCTCCTCCACCTAACCATATAAAAATAAATGTAGATGGGGCTTTTAATCCCTCAACTCGTGCAGCGGCTGTTGGCGCGGTTGCACGTGACTCTACAGGTACAGTTGTGGGTGGCCTTGCATTTCCGCTAGGTAGCTGTCTGGATGCAGCTACTTGTGAAGGTGAAAGCCTTCTTGCAGGAATCACCTTCGCCCATTCTCAAGGATGGACTCGGATCTTGCTTGAAACTGATTGTGCTTCTATTGAAAATAGGATTAACAATCCAGGACTGGACCTTTCTACCTTGGGGCCTCTTCTTCATCAGATTCGAGAGTCTCTCCGTGATTTTGATTCAGCATCTGTTTCTTTTGTACGCCGTGAGGCAAATCATGTGGCCCATACTTTGGCTACTTATTCACTTAGTTCTATGTCTTCCATGTCTTTACTTTCTGATATTCCTCACTGTATCAATCATCTTGTAACAAATTTCTCTTGATATAATAAAACTTAGGCACTATTTTCCCCTTTTTAGGGTCCTCTAGCTCTGCTTGAAGGACATTAGTAGGGGTTTTTAACGAGGCCTTTTCCTTCAAAAAAAGTCCAACGGATCCATTTTACGGCCCATTTAGACCCGCTCGTCCGAAACCTCTACAAAAAGGACCGCAAAACAAGTTTTAATCAAAACTTAAGAGTTCATATCGTTGATTACGAGCTTTTCAACACTATTGTATTGCAAAAATTCAATTTCTGTTCTTTTTACGCAGTTATAAGTTCAACGAGTCCATTTTAAGGCCCATTTGGACCCGCTCGTCCGAAACCTCTACAAAAAGGATCGAAAACAAGTTTTGATCAAATTTTAGGAGTTCATATAATTGATTACGATCTTTTCAACAAGATTATATTGCAAAACCTCAAATTCGGTATTTTTAACTCAGTTAAAAGTCCAACGGGTCAATTTTACGGCCCATTTAGACCCACTCGCACGAAACCTCTTCAAAAATGACTGAAAACAAGTTTTAATCAAATTTTAGGAGTTCATATAATTGATTACGATCTTTTCAACACGATTATATTGCAAAAACTCAATTTTTGTACTTTTTACTCAGTTAAAAGTCCAACGAGTCCATTTTACGGCCCATTTAGACCCGCTCGTCCGAAACCTCTACAAAAGGAACGCAAAACAAGTTTTAAACAAAACTTAAGAGTTCATATCGTTGATTACGAGCTTTTCAACACTATTTTATTGCAAAAATTCAATTTCTGTTCTTTTTACGCAGTTATAAGTTCAACGGGTCCATTTTAAGGCCCATTTAAACCCGCTCGTCCGAAACCTCTACAAAAAGGACCGAAAAACAAGTTTTGATTCAATTTTAGGAGTTCATATAATTGATTACGAGCTTTTCAACAAGATTATATTGCAAAGACTCAAATTCGGTATTTTTTACTTAGTTAAAAGTCCAACGGGTCCATTTTGCGGCCCATTTAGACCCGCTCGCCCGAAACCTCTTCAAAAATGACCGAAAAATAAGTTTTGATCAAATTTTAGGAGTTCATAAAATTGATTACAATCTTTTCAACAAGATTATATTGCAAAAACACAAATTCGGTATTTTTTACTTAGTTAAAAGTCCAACGGGTCCAATTTACGGCCCATTTAGACCCGCTCGCCCGAAACCTCTTCAAAAATGACCGAAAAAACATGTTTTAATCAAATTTTAGGACTTCATATCATTGATTACGATCTTTTCAACACGATTATATTGCAAAAACTCAATTTTTGTACTTTTTACTCAATTAAAAGTCCAACGGGTCCATTTTACGGCCCATTTAGACCCGCTCGTCCGAAACCTCTACAAAAAGGACCGCAAAACAAGTTTTAATCAAAACTTAAGAGTTCATATCGTTGATTACGAGCTTTTCAACACTATTGTATTGCAAGTATTCAATTTATGTTCTTTTTACGCAGTTATATATTTAACGGGTCCATTTTAAGGCCCATTTAGACCCGCTCGTCCGAAACCAAAACAAAAAGGACCGAAAAACAAGTTTTGATCCAATTTTAGGAGTTCATATAATATTTTATGAGCTTTTCAACAAGTTTATATTGCAAAAAGTCAATTTATATATTTTTCACTCAGGTAAAAGTCTAACGTGTCCATTTTAAAGCCCATTTAGACCCGCTCGCCCGAAACCTCTTCAAAAATTACTGAAAAACAAGTTTTGATCAAATTTTAGGAGTTCATATAATTGATTACGATCGTTTCAACACGATTATATTGCAAAAACTCAATTTCTGCATTTTTTACTTAGTTAAAAGTCCAACGGGTCCATTTTACGGCCCATTTAGACCCGCTCGTCCGAAACCTCTACAAAAAGAACCGCAAAACAAGTTTTAATCAAAACTTAAGAGTTCATATCGTTGATTACGAGCTTTTCCACACTATTGTATTGAAAAAAATTCAATTTCTGTTCTTTTTACGTAGTTATAAGTTCAACGAGTCCATTTTAAGGCCCATTTGGACCCGCTCGCCCGAAACCTCTACAAAAAGGGCCGAAAAACAAGTTTTGATCAAATTTTAGGAGTTCATATAATTGATTACGAGCTTTACAAAAAGATTATATTGAAAAAACTCAAATTCGGTATTTTTTACTCAATTAAAAGTCCAACGGGTCCATTTTACTGCCCATTTAGACCCGCTCGCCCGAAACCTCTTCAAAAATGACTGAAAAACAAGTTTTAATCAAATTTTAGGAGTTCATATAATTGATTACGATCTTTTCAACACGATTATATTGTAAAAACTCAATTTTTGTACTTTTTACTCAGTTAAAAGTCCAACGGGTCCATTTTACGGCCCATTTAGACCCCCTCGTCCGAAACCTCTACAAAAAGGACCGCAAAAAAAGTTTTAATCAAAACTTAAGAGTTCATATCGTTGATTATGAGCTTTTCAACACTATTGTATTGCAAAATTTCAATTTATGTTCATTTTACGCAGTTATAAGTTCAACGGGTCCATTTTAAGGCCCATTTAGACCCGCTCGTCCGAAACCTCTACAAAAAGGACCGAAAAACAAGTTTTGATCCAATTTTAGGAGTTCATATAATTGATTACGAGCTTTTCAACAAGATTATATTGTAAAAACTCAAATTCGGTATTTTTTACTTAGTTAAATGTCCAACGGGTCCATTTTACGGCACATTTAGACCCGCTCGCCCGAAACCTCTTCAAAAATGACCGAAAAAAAAGTTTTAATCTTATTTTAGGACTTCATAGCATTGATTACGATCTTTTCAACACGATTATATTGCAAAAACTCAATTTTTCTACTTTTTACTCAGTTAAAAGTCCAACGGGTCCATTTACGAACCATTTAGACCCGCTCGTCCGAAACCTCTAGAAAAAGGACCGCAAAACAAGTTTTAATCAAAACTTAAGAGTTCATATCGTTGATTACGAGCTTTTAAACACTATTGTATTACAAAAATTCAATTTCTGTTGTTTTTACGCAGTTATAAGTTCAACGGGTCCATTTTAAGGCCCATTTAGACCCGCTCGTCCGAAACCTCTACAAAAAGGAACGAAAAACAAGTTTTGATCCAATTTTAGGATTTCATATAATTGATTATGAGCTTTTCAACAAGATTATATTGCAAAACCTCAAAGTCCAACGGGTCCATTTTACGGCCCATTTAACCCGCTCGCCCGAAACCTTTTTAAAAATGACTGAAAAACAAGTTTTAATCAAATTTTAGGAGTTCATATAATTGATCACGATCGTTTCAACACGATTATATTGCAAAAACTCAATTTCTGTATTTTTTACTTAGTTAAAAGTCCAACGGGTCCATTTTACGGCCCATTTAGACCCGCTCGTCCGAAACCTCTACAAAAAGGACCGCAAAACAAGTTTTAATCAAAACTTAAGAGTTCATATCGTTGATTACGAGCTTTTCAACACTATTGTATTGCAAAATTTCAAATTCTATTCTTTTTACGCATTTATAAGTTCAACGGGTCCATTTTAAGGCCCATTTAGACCCGCTCGTCCGAAACCTCTACAAAAAGGACCGAAAAACAAGTTTTGATCCAATTTTAGGAGTTCGTATAATTGATTACGAGCTTTTCAACAAGATTATATTGCAAAAACTCAAATTTCGTATTTTTTACTCAGTTAAAAGTCCAACGGGTCCATTTTACGGCCCATTTAGACCCGCTCGTTCGAAACCTCTACAAAAAGGACCGAAAAACAAGTCTTGATCCAATGTTAGGAGTTCATATAATTGATTACGAGCTTTTCAACAAGATTATATTGCAAAAACTCAAATTCGGTATTTTTTACTTAGTTAAAAGTCCAACAGGACCATTTTACGGCCCATTTAGACCCGCTCGCCCGAAACCTCTTCAAAAATGACTGAAAAACAAGTTTTAATCAAATTTTAGGAGTTCATATAATTGATTACGATCTTTTCAACACGATTATATTGTAAAAACTCAATTTATGTACTTTTTACTCAGTTAAAAGTCCAATGGGTCCATTTTACGGTCCATTTAGACCCGCTTGTCTGAAACCTCTACAAAAAAGAACCGCAAAACAAGTTTTAATCAAAACTTAAGAGTTCATATCGTTGATTACAAGCTTTTCAACACTATTGTATTGCAAAATTTAAATTATGTTCTTTTTACGCAGTTATAAGTTCAACGGGTCCATTTTAAGGCCCATTTAGACCCGCTCGTCCGAAACCTCTACAAAAAGGACCGAAAAATAAGTTTTGATCCAATTTTAGGAGTTCGTATAATTGATTACGAGCTTTTCAACAAGATTATATTGCAAAAACTCAAATTCGGTATTTTTTACTCAGTTAAAAGTCCAACGGGTCCATTTTACGGCTCATTTAGACCCGCTCGTTCGAAACCTCTACAAAAAGGACCGAAAAACAAGTCTTGATCCAATGTTAGCAGTTCATATAATTGTTTACGAGCTTTTCAACAAGATTATATTGCAAAAACTCAAATTCGGTATTTTTTACTTAGTTAAAAGTCCAACAGGACCATTTTACGGCCCATTTAGACCCGCTCGCCCGAAACCTCTTCAAAAATGACTGAAAAACAAGTTTTAATCAAATTTTAGGAGTTCATATAATTGATTACGATCTTTTCAACACGATTATATTGTAAAAACTCAATTTATGTACTTTTTACTCAGTTAAAAGTCCAACGGGTCCATTTTACGGTCCATTTAGACCCGCTTGTCTGAAACCTCTACAAAAAGGACCGCAAAACAAGTTTTAATCAAAACTTAAGAGTTCATATCGTTGATTACGAGCTTTTCAACACTATTGTATTGCAAAATTTCAAATTCTGTTTTTTTTACGCAGTTATAAGTTCAACGGGTCCATTTTAAGGCCCATTTAGACCCGCTCGTCCGAAACCTCTACAAAAGGACCGAAAAACAAGTTTTGATCCAATTTTAGGAGTTCGTATAATTGATTACGAACTTTTCAACAAGATTATATTGCAAAAACTCAAATTCGGTATTTTTTACTCAGTTAAAAGTCCAACGGGTCCATTTTACGGCCCATTTAGACCCGCTCGTTCGAAACCTCTACAAAAAGGACCGAAAAACAAGTTTTGATCCAATTTTAGGAGTTCATATAATTGATTACGAGCTTTTCAACAAGATTATATTGCAAAAACTCAAATTCGATATTTTTTACTAAGTTAAAAGTCCAACGGGTCCATTTTACGGCCCATTTAGATCCGTTCGCCCGAAACCTCTTCAAAAATGACTGAAAAACAAGTTTTAATCAAATTTTAGGAGTTCATATAATTGATTACGATCTTTTCAACACGATTATATTGCAAAAACTCAATTTTTGTACTTTTTACTCAGTTAAAAGTCCAACGGGTCTATTTTACGGCCCATTTAGACCCCCTCGTCCGAAACATCTACAAAAAGGACCGCAAAACAAGTTTTAATCAAAACTTAAGAGTTCATATCGTTGATTACGAGCTTTTCAACACTATTGTATTGCAAAATTTCAAATTCTGTTCTTTTTACGCAGTTATAAGTTCAACGGGTCCATTTTAAGGCCCATTTAGACCCGCTCGTCCGAAACCTCTACAAAAAGGACCGAAAAACAAGTTTTGATCCAATTTTAGGAATTCGTATAATTGATTACGAGCTTTTCAACAAGATTATATTGCAAAAACTCAAATTCGGTATTTTTTACTTAGTTAAAAGTCCAACGGGTCCATTTTACGGCCCATTTAGACCCGCTCGTTCGAAACCTCTACAAAAAGGACCGAAAAACAAGTCTTGATCCAATGTTAGGAGTTCATATAATTGATTACGAGCTTTTCAACAAGATTATATTGCAAAAACTCAAATTCGGAATTTTTTACTTAGTTAAAAGTCCAACAGGTCCATTTTACGGCCCATTTAGACCCGCTCGCCCGAAACCTCTTCAAAAATGACTGAAAAACAAATTTTAATCAAATTTTAGGAGTTCATATAATTGATTACGATCTTTTCAAAACGATTATATTGCAAAAACTCAATTTATGTACTTTTTACTGAGTTAAAAGTCCAACGAGTCCATTTTACGGTCCTTTTAGACCCGCTTGGCCAAAACCTCTACAAAAAGGACCGCAAAACAAGTTTTAATCAAAACTTAAGAGTTCATATCTTTGATTACGAGCTTTTCAACACTATTGTATTGCAAAAATTCAATTTATGTTCTTTTTACGCAATTATAAGTTCAACGGGTACATTTTAAGGCCCATTTAGACCCACTCGTCCGAAACCACTACAAAAAGGACCGAAAAACAAGTTTTGATCCAATTTTAGGAGTTCATATAATTGATTACGAGCTTTTCAACAAGATTATATTGCAAAAAGTCAATTTCTCTATTTTTTACTCAAGTAAAAGTCCAACGGGTCCATTTTACGGCCCATTTAGACTCTCTCGCCCGAAACCTCTTCAAAAATGACTGAAAACCAAGTTTTAATCAAATTTTAGGAGTTCATATAACTGATTATGATCTTTTCAACATGATTGTATTGCAAAAATTCAATTTCTGTTCTTTTTACGCAGTTATAAGTTCAACGGGTCCATTTTAACGTCCATTTAGACCCGCTCGTCCGAAACCTCTACAAAAAGGATCGAAAACAAGTTTTGATAAAATTTTAGGAGTTCATATAATTGATGAGGAGCTTTTCAACAAGATTATATTGCAAAACCTCAAATTCGGTATTTTTTACTCAGTTAAAAGTCCAACGGGTCCATTTTACGGCCCATTTAGACCTGCTCGCCTGAAACCTCTGAAAAACAAGTTTTAATCAAATTTTAGGAGTTCATATAATTGATTACGATCTTTTCAACACGATTATATTGCAAAAACTCAAATTTTGTACTTTTTACTCAGTTAAAAGTCCAACGGGTCCATTTTACGGCCCATTTAGACCCGTTCGTCCGAAACCTCTACAAAAGGACCGCAAAACAAGTTTTAATCAAAACTTAAGAGTTCATACCGTTGATTACGAGCTTTTCAACACTATTGTATTGCAAAAATTCAATTTCTGTTCTTTTTACGCAGTTATAAGTTCAACGGGTCCATTTTAAGGACCATTTAGACCCGCTCGTCCGAAACCTCTACAAAAAAGGGCCGAAAAACAAGTTTTGATCCAGTTTTAGGAGAGTTCATATAATTGATTACGAGCTTTTCAACAAGATTATATTGCAAAAACTCAAATTCGGTATTTTTTACTAAGTTAAAAGTCCAACGAGTCCATTTTACGGCCCATTTAGACCCGCTCGCCCGAAACCTCTTCAAAAATGACTGAAAAACAAGTTTTAATCAAATTTTAGGAGTTCATATAATTGATTACGATCTTTTCAACACGATTATATTGCAAAAACTCAATTTTTGTACTTTTTACTCAGTTAAAAGTCCAACGGGTCCATTTTACGGCCCATTTAGACCCCCTCGTCCGAAACCTCTACAAAAAGGACCGCAAAACAAGTTTTAATCAAAACTTAAGAGTTCATATCGTTGATTACAAGCTTTTCAACACTATTGTATTGCAAAAATTCAATTTCTAATCTTTTTACGCAGTTATAAGTTTAACGAGTCCATTTTAAGGCCCATTTAGACTTGCTCGTCCGAAACCAGTACAAAAAGGACCGAAAAAAAGTTTTGATCCAATTTTAGGAGTTCATATAATTGATTACGATCGTTTCAACACGATTATATTGCAAAAATTCAATTTCTGTATTTTTTACTCAGGTAAAAGTCCAACGGGTCCATTTTACGGCCCATTTAGACCCGCTCGTCCAAAACCTCTACAAAAAGGACCGCAAAACAAGTTTTAATCAAAACTTATGAGTTCATATCGCTGATTACGAGCTTTTCAACACTATTGTATTGCAAAAATTCAATTTCTATTCTTTTTACGCAGTTATAAGTTTAACGAGTCCATTTTAAGGCCCATTTAGACTTGCTCGCCCGAAACCTCTTCAAAAATGATCGAAAAAGGTTTTAATCTAATTTTAGGACTTCATATCATTGATTACGATCTTTTCAACACGATTATATTGCAAAAACTCAATTTTTTTTATTTTTTACTCAGTTAAAATACCAACATGTCCATTTTACGGCCCTTTTAGACCCGCTCGTCCGAAACCTCTACAAAAGGACCGCAAAACAAGTTTTAATCAAAACTTAAGAGTTCATATCGTTGATTACGAGCTTTTCAACACTATTGTATTGCAAAAATTCAGTTTCTGTTCTTTTTACGCAGTTATAAGTTCAACGGGTCCATTTTAAGGCCCATTTAGACCCGCTCGTCCGAAACCTCTACAAAAAGGACCGAAAAACAAGTTTTGATCCAATTTTAGGAGTTCATATAATTGATTACGAGCTTTTCAACAAGATTACATTGCAAAAACTCAAATTCGGTACTTTTTACTCAGTTAAAAGTCCAACGGGTCTATTTTGCGGCCCATTTAGACCCGCTCGCACGAAACCTCTTCAAAAATGACCGAAAAATAAGTTTTGATCAAATTTTAGGAGTTCATATAATTGATTACGATCTTTTCAACAAGATTATATTGCAAAAACACAAATTCGGTATTTTTTACTTAGTTAAAAGTCCAACGGGTCCATTTTACAGCCCATATAGGCCCACTCGCCTGAAACCTCTTCAAAAATGACCGAAAAACAAGTTTTAATCAAATTTTAGGACTTCATATCATTGATTACGATCTTTTCAACACGATTATATTGCAAAATATCAATTTTTGTACTTTTTACTCAATTAAAAGTCCAACGGGTCCATTTTACGGCCCATTTAGACCCGCTCGTCCGAAACCTCTACAAAAAGGACCGCAAAACAAGTTTTAATCAAAACTGAAGAGTTCATATCGTTGATTACGAGCTTTTCAACACTATTGTATTGGAAAAATTCAATTTCTGTTCTTTTTATGCAGTTATAAGTTCAACAGGTCCATTTTAAGGCCCATTTAGACCCGCTCGTCCGAAACCACTACAAAAAGGACCGAAAAACAAGTTTTGATCCAATTTTAGGAGTTCTTATATTTGATTACGAGCTTTTCAACAAGATTATATTGCAAAAACTCAAATTCAGTATTTTTTACTCAGTTAAAAGTCCAACAGGTCCATTTTACGACCCATTTAGACCCGCTCGCCCTAAACCTCTTCAAAAATGACTGAAAAACAAGTTTAATCAAATTTTAGGAGTTCATATAATTGATTACGATCTTTTCAACACGATTATTTTGCAAAAACTCAATTTTTGTACTTTTTACTCAGTTAAAAGTCCAACGGGTCCATTTTACGGCCCATTTAGACCCCCTCGTCCGAAACCTCTACAAAAAGGACCGCAAAAAAAGTTTTAATCAAAACTTAAGAGTTCATATCGTTGATTATGAGCTTTTCAACACTATTGTATTGCAAAATTTCAATTTCTGTTCTTTTTACGTAGTTATAAGTTCAACGGGTCCATTTTAAGGCCCATTTAGACCCGCTCGTCCGAAACCTCTACAAAAAGGACCGAAAAACAAGTTTTGATCCAATTTTAGGAGTTCATATAATTGATTACGAGCTTTTCAACAAGATTATATTGTAAAAACTCAAATTCGGTATTTTTTACTTAGTTAAATGTCCAACGGGTCCATTTTACGGCACATTTAGACCCGCTCGCCCGAAACCTCTTCAAAAATGACTGAAAAAAGTTTTAATCTAATTTTAGGACTTCATAGCATTGATTACGATCTTTTCAACACGATTATATTGCAAACACTCAATTTTTGTACTTTTTACTCAGTTAAAAGTCCAACGGGTCCATTTACGAACCATTTAGACCCGCTCGTCCGAAACCTCTAGAATAAGGACCGCAAAACAAGTTTTAATCAAAACTTAAGTGTTCATATCGTTGATTACGAGCTTTTAAACACTATTGTATTGCAAAAATTCAATTTCTGTTGTTTTTACGCAGTTATAAGTTCAACGGGTCCATTTTAAGGCCCATTTAGACCCGCTCGTCCGAAACCTCTACAAAAAGGAACGAAAAACAAGTTTTGATCCAATTTTAGGATTTCATATAATTGATTATGAGCTTTTCAACAAGATTATATTGCAAAACCTCAAATTCGGTATTTTTTACTTAGTTAAAAGTCCAACGGGTCCATTTTGTGGCCCATTTAGACCCGCTCGCCCGAAACCTCTTCAAAAATGACCTCAAAATAAGTTTTGATCAAATTTTAGGAGTTCATAAAATTGATTACAATCTTTTCAACAAGATTATATTGCAAAAACACAAATTCGACATTTTTTACTTAGTTAAAAGTCCAACGGGTCCATTTTACGGCCCATTTAGACCCGCTCGCCCGAAACCTCTTCAAAAATGACCGAAAAACATGTTTTAATCAAATTTTAGGACTTCATATCATTGATTACGATCTTTTCAACACGATTATATTGAAAAAACTCAATTTATGTACTTTTTTACTCAGTTAAAAGTCCAACGGGTCCATTTTACGGCCCATTTAGACCCGCTCGTTCGAAACCTCTACAAAAAGGACCGAAAAACAAGTCTTGATCCAATGTTAGGAGTTCATAAAATTGATTACGAGCTTTTCAACAAGATTATATTGCAAAAACTCAAATTCGGTATTTTTTACTTAGTTAAAAGTCCAACGGGTCCATTTTACGGCCCATTTAGACCCGCTCGCCCGAAACCTCTTCAAAAATGACCGAAAAACATGTTTTAATCAAATTTAGGACTTCATATCATTGATTACGATCTTTTCAACACGATTATATTGCAAAAACTCAATTTTTGTACTTTTTACTCATTTAAAAGTCCAACGGGTCCATTTTACGACCCATTTAGACCCGCTCGTCCGAAACCTCTACAAAAAAGACCGCAAAACAAATTTTAATCAAAACTTAAGAGTTCATATCGTTGATTACGAGCTTTTCAACACTATTGTATTGCAAGTATTCAATTTCTGTTCTTTTTACGCAGTTATATGTTTAACGGGTCCATTTTAAGGCCCATTTAGACCCGCTCGTCCGAAACCACTACAAAAAGGACCGAAAAACAAGTTTTGATCCAATTTTAGGAGTTCATATAATATATTATGAGCTTTTCAACAAGTTTATATTGCAAAAAGTCAATTTCTATATTTTTCACTCAGGTAAAAGTCCAACGGGTCCATTTTAAAGCCCATTTAGACCCGCTCGCCCGAAACCTCTTCAAAAATTACTGAAAAACAAGTTTTGATCAAATTTTAGGAGTTCATATAATTGATTACGATCGTTTCAACACGATTATATTGCAAAAACTCAATTTCTGTATTTTTTACTTAGTTAAAAGTCCAACGGGTCCATTTTACGGCCCATTTAGACCCGCTCGTCCGAAACCTCTACAAAAAGGACCGCAAAACAAGTTTTAATCAAAACTTAAGAGTTCATATCGTTGATTACGAGCTTTTCCACACTATTGTATTGAAAAAAATTCAATTTTTGTTCTTTTTACGCAGTTATAAGTTCAACGAGTCCATTTTAAGGCCCATTTGGACCCGCTCGCCCGAAACCTCTACAAAAAGGGCCGAAAAACAAGTTTTGATCAAATTTTAGGAGTTCATATAATTGATTACGAGCTTTACAAAAAGATTATATTGCAAAAACTCAAATTCGGTATTTTTTACTCAATTAAAAGTCCAACGGGTCCATTTTACTGCCCATTTAGACCCGCTCGCCCGAAACCTCTTCAAAAATGACTGAAAAACAAGTTTTAATCAAATTTTAGGAGTTCATATAATTGATTACGATCTTTTCAACACGATTATATTGCAAAAACTCAAATTTTGTACTTTTTACTCAGTTAAAAGTCCAATGGGTCCATTTTACGGCCCATTTAGACCCCCTCGTCCGAAACCTCTACAAAAAGGACCGCAAAAAAAGTTTTAATCAAAACTTAAGAGTTCATATCGTTGATTATGAGCTTTTCAACACTATTGTATTGCAAAATTTCAATTTCTGTTCTTTTTACGCAGTTATAAGTTCAACGGGTCCATTTTAAGGCCCATTTAGACCCGCTCGTCCGAAACCTCTACAAAAAGGACCGAAAAACAAGTTTTGATCCAATTTTAGGAGTTCATATAATTGATTACGAGCTTTTCAACAAGATTATATTGTAAAAAGTCAAATTCGGTATTTTTACTTAGTTAAATGTCCAACGGGTCCATTTTACGGCACATTTAGACCCGCTCGCCCGAAACCTCTTCAAAAATGACCGAAAAAAAAGTTTTAATCTTATTTTAGGACTTCATAGCATTGATTACGATCTTTTCAACACGATTATATTGCAAAAACTCAATTTTTGTACTTTTTACTCAGTTAAAAGTCCAACGGGTCCATTTACGAACCATTTAGACTCGCTCGTCCGAAACCTCTAGAAAAAGGACCGCAAAACAAGTTTTAATCAAAACTTAAGAGTTCATATCGTTGATTACGAGCTTTTAAACACTATCGTATTGCAAAAATTCAATTTCTGTTGTTTTTACGCAGTTATAAGTTCAACGGGTCCATTTTAAGGCCCATTTAGACCCGCTCGTCCGAAACCTCTACAAAAAGGAACGAAAAACAAGTTTTGATCCAATTTTAGGATTTCATATAATTGATTATGAGCTTTTCAAAAAGATTATATTGCAAAACCTCAAATTCGGTATTTTTTACTAAGTTAAAAGTCCAACGGGTCCATTTTACGGCCCATTTAACACGCTCGCCCGAAACCTTTTTAAAAATGACTGAAAAACATGTTTTAATCAAATTTCGTATTTTTTACTCAGTTAAAAGTCCAACGGGTCCATTTTACGGCCCATTTAGACCCGCTCGTTCGAAACCTCTACAAAAAGGACCGAAAAACAAGTCTTGATCCAATGTTAGGAGTTCATAAAATTGATTACGAGCTTTTCAACAAGATTATATTGCAAAAACTCAAATTCGGTATTTTTTACTTAGTTAAAAGTCCAACAGGACCATTTTACGGCCCATTTAGACCCGCTCGCCCGAAACCTCTTCAAAAATGACTGAAAAACAAGTTTTAATCAAATTTTAGGAGTTCATATAATTGATTACGATCTTTTCAACACGATTATATTGTAAAAACTCAATTTATGTACTTTTTACTCAGTTAAAAGTCCAATGGGTCCATTTTACGGTCCATTTAGACCCGCTTGTCTGAAACCTCTACAAAAAGAACCGCAAAACAAGTTTTAATCAAAACTTAAGAGTTCATATCGTTGATTACAAGCTTTTCAACACTATTGTATTGCAAAATTTCAAATCATGTTCTTTTTACGCAGTTATAAGTTCAACGGGTCCATTTTAAGGCCCATTTAGACCCGCTCGTCCGAAACCTCTACAAAAAGGACCGAAAAATAAGTTTTGATCCAATTTTAGGAGTTCGTAAAATTGATTACGAGCTTTTCAACAAGATTATATTGCAAAAACTCAAATTCGGTATTTTTTACTCAGTTAAAAGTCCAACGGGTCCATTTTACGGCCCATTTAGACCCGCTCGTTCGAAACCTCTACAAAAAGGACCGAAAAACAAGTCTTGATCCAATGTTAGCAGTTCATATAATTGTTTACGAGCTTTTCAACAAGATTATATTGCAAAAACTCAAATTCGGTATTTTTTACTTAGTTAAAAGTCCAACAGGACCATTTTACGGCCCATTTAGACCCGCTCGCCCGAAACCTCTTCAAAAATGACTGAAAAACAAGTTTTAATCAAATTTTAGGAGTTCATATAATTGATCACGATCGTTTCAACACGATTATATTGCAAAAACTCAATTTATGTACTTTTTACACAGTTAAAAGTCCAACGGGTCCATTTTACGGCCCATTTAGACCCGCTCGTCCGAAACCTCTACAAAAAGGACCGCAAAACATGTTTTAATCAAAACTTAAGAGTTCATATCGTTGATTACGAGCTTTTCAACACTATTGTATTGCAAAATTTCAAATTCTATTCTTTTTACGCAGTTATAAGTTCAACGGGTCCATTTTAAGGCCCATTTAGACCCGCTCGTCCGAAACCTCTACAAAAAGGACCGAAAAACAAGTTTTGATCCAATTTTAGGAGTTCGTATAATTGATTACGAGCTTTTCAACAAGATTATATTGCAAAAACTCAAATTTCGTATTTTTTACTCAGTTAAAAGTCCAACGGGTCCATTTTACGGCCCATTTAGACCCGCTCGTTCGAAACCTCTACAAAAAGGACCGAAAAACAAGTCTTGATCCAATGTTAGGAGTTCATAAAATTGATTACGAGCTTTTCAACAAGATTATATTGCAAAAACTCAAATTCGGTATTTTTTACTTAGTTAAAAGTCCAACAGGACCATTTTACGGCCCATTTAGACCCGCTCGGCCGAAACCTCTTCAAAAATGACTGAAAATCAAGTTTTAATCAAATTTTAGGAGTTCATATAATTGATTACGATCTTTTCAACACGATTATATTGTAAAAACTCAATTTATGTACTTTTTACTCAGTTAAAAGTCCAATGGGTCCATTTTACGGTCCATTTAGACCCGCTTGTCTGAAACCTCTACAAAAAGAACCGCAAAACAAGTTTTAATCAAAAATTAAGAGTTCATATCGTTGATTACAAGCTTTTCAACACTATTGTATTGCAAAATTTCAAATTATGTTCTTTTTACGCAGTTATAAGTTCAACGGGTCCATTTTAAGGCCCATTTAGACCCGCTCGTCCGAAACCTCTACAAAAAGGACCGAAAAATAAGTTTTGATCCAATTTTAGGAGTTCGTATAATTGATTACGAGCTTTTTAACAAGATTATATTGCAAAAACTCAAATTCGGTATTTTTTACTCAGTTAAAAGTCCAACGGGTCCATTTTACGGCCCATTTAGACCCGCTCGTTCGAAACCTCTACAAAAAGGACCGAAAAACAAGTCTTGATCCAATGTTAGCAGTTCATATAATTGTTTACGAGCTTTTCAACAAGATTATATTGCAAAAACTCAAATTCGGTATTTTTTACTTAGTTAAAAGTCCAACAGGACCATTTTACGGCCCATTTAGACCCGCTCGCCCGAAACCTCTTCAAAAATGACTGAAAAACAAGTTTTAATCAAATTTTAGGAGTTCATATAATTGATTACGATCTTTTCAACACGATTATATTGTAAAAACTCAATTTATGTACTTTTTACTCAGTTAAAAGTCCAACGGGTCCATTTTACGGTCCATTTAGACCCGCTTGTCTGAAACCTCTACAAAAAGGACCGCAAAACAAGTTTTAATCAAAATTTAAGTGTTCATATCGTTGATTACGAGCTTTTCAACACTATTGTATTGCAAAAATTCAATTTATGTTCTTTTTACGCAGTTATAAGTTCAACGGGTACATTTTAAGGCCCATTTAGACCCACTCGTCCGAAACCACTACAAAAAGGACCGAAAAACAAGTTTTGATCCAAATTTAGGAGTTCATATAATTGATTACGAGCTTTTCAACAAGATTATATTGCAAAAAGTCAATTTCCGTATTTTTTACTCAGGTAAAAGTCCAACGGGTCCATTTTACGTCCCATTTAGACTCTCTCGCCCGAAACCTCTTCAAAAATGACTGAAAACCAAGTTTTAATCAAATTTTAGGAGTTCATATAACTGATTATGATCTTTTCAACATGATTGTATTGCAAAAATTCAATTTCTGTTTTTTTTACGCAATTATAAGTTCAACGGGTCCATTTTAACGCCCATTTAGACCCGCTCGTCCGAAACCTCTACAAAAAGGATCGAAAACAAGTTTTGATCAAATTTTAGGAGTTCATATAATTGATGACGAGCTTTTCAACAAGATTATATTGCAAAACCTCAAATTCGGTATTTTTTACTCAGTTAAAAGTCCAACGGGTCCATTTTACGGCCCATTTAGACCTGCTCGCCTGAAACCTCTGAAAAACAAGTTTTAATCAAATTTTAGGAGTTCATATAATTGATTACGATCTTTTCAACATGATTATATTGCAAAAACTCAAATTTTGTACTTTTTACTCAGTTAAAAGTCCAACGGGTCCATTTTACTGCCCATTTAGACCCGCTCGTCCGAAACCTCTACAAAAGGACAGCAAAACAAGTTTTAATCAAAACTTAAGAGTTCATATCGTTGATTACGAGCTTTTCAACACTATTGTATTGCAAAAATTCAATTTCTATTGTTTTTACGCAGTTATAAGTTCAACGGGTCCATTTTAAGGACCATTTAGACCCGCTCGTCCGAAACCTCTACAAAAAGGGCTGAAAAACAAGTTTTGATCCAATTTTAGGAGTTCATATAATTGATTACGAGCTTTTCAACAAGATTATATTGCAAAAACTCAAATTCGGTATTTTTTACAAAGTTAAAAGTCCAACGGGTCCATTTTACGGCCCATTTAGACCTGCTCGCCCGAAACCTCTTCAAAAATGACTGAAAAACAAGTTTTAATCAAATTTTAGGAGTTCATATAATTGATTACGATCTTTTCAACATGATTATATTGCAAAAAATCAATTTTTGTACTTTTTACTCAGTTAAAAGTCCAACGGGTCTATTTTACGGCCCATTTAGACCCCCTTGTCTGAAACATCTACAAAAAGGACCGCAAAACAAGTTTTAATCAAAACTTAAGAGTTCATATCGTTGATTACGAGCTTTTCAACACTATTGTATTGCAAAATTTCAAATTCTGTTCTTTTTACGCAGTTATAAGTTCAACGGGTCCATTTTAAGGCCCATTTAGACCCGCTCGTCCGAAACCTCTACAAAAAGGACCGAAAAACATGTTTTGATCCAATTTTAGGAGTTCGTATAATTGATTACGAGCTTTTCAACAAGATTATATTGCAAAAACTCAAATTCGGTATTTTTTACTCAGTTAAAAGTCCAACGGGTCCATTTTACGGCCCATTTAGACCCGCTCGTTCGAAACCTCTACAAAAAGGACCGAAAAACAAGTCTTCATCCAATGTTAGGAGTTCATATAATTGATTACGAGCTTTTCAACAAGATTATATTGCAAAAACTCAAATTCGGTATTTTTTACATAGTTAAAAGTCCAACAGGTCCATTTTACGGCCCATTTAGGCCCGCTCGCCCGAAACCTCTTCAAAAATGACTGAAAAACAAGTTTTAATCAAATTTTGGAGTTCATATAATTGATTACAATCGTTTCAACAAGATTATATTGCAAAAACTCAATTTCTGTATTTTTTCCTTAGTTAAAAGTCCAACGGGTCCATTTTACGGCCCATTTAGACCCGCTCGCCTGAAACCTCTTCAAAAATGACTGAAAAACAAGTTTTAATCAAATTTAAGGAGTTCATATAATTGATTACGATCTTTTCAACACAAGTATAGTACAAAAACTCAATTTTTGTACTTTTTACTCAGTTAAAAGTCCAACGGGTCCATTTTACGGCCCATTTAGACCCGCTCGCCCGAAACCTCTTCAAAAATGACTGAAAACAAGTTTTAATCAAATTTTAGGAGTTCATATAATTGATTACGATCTTTTCAACACGATTATATTGCAAAAACTCAATTTTTGTACTTTTTACTCAGTTAAAAGTCCAACGGGTCTATTTTACGGCCCATTTAGACCTGCTCGCCCGAAACCTCTTCAAAAATGACTGAAAATAGGTTTTAATCAAATTTTAGGATTTCATATAACTAATTACGAGCTTTTCAACAAGATTGTATTGCAAGAATTCAATTTCTGTTCTTTTTACGCAGTTATAAGTTCAACGGGTCCATTTTAAAGCCCATTTAGACCCGCTCGTCCGAAACCTCTACAAAAAGGACCACAAAACAAGTTTTAATCAAAACTTAAGAGTTCATATCGTTGGTAACGGGCTTTTCAACACTATTGTATTGCAAAAATTCAATTTATGTTCTTTTTACGCAGTTATAAGTTCAACGGGTCCATTTTAAGGCCCATTTAGACCCGCTCGCCCGAAACCTCTACAAAAAGGACCGAAAAACAAGTTTTGATCAAATTTTAGGAGTTCATATAATTGATTACGAGCTTTTCAACAAGATTATATTGAAAAAACTCAAATTCGGTATTTTTTACTCAGTTAAAAGTCCAACGGGTCCATTTTACGGCCCATTTAGACCCGCTCGCCCGAAACCTCTTCAAAAATGACCGAATAAAGTTTTAATCTAATTTTAGGACTTCATATCA
This sequence comes from Hibiscus trionum, assembly GCA_030270665.1. Lineage (NCBI taxonomy): Eukaryota > Viridiplantae > Streptophyta > Magnoliopsida > Malvales > Malvaceae > Hibiscus > Hibiscus trionum. The sequence goes on along the minus strand of BSYR01000002.1, from coordinate 41,585,650 downwards.
TTGGTTACGATCTTTTCAACACGATTATATTGCAAAAAATCAATTTTTTTATTTTTTACTCAGTTAAAAGTCCAACATGTCCATTTTACGACCCATATAGACCTGCTCGTCCGAAACCTCTACAAAAAGGACCGCAAAACAAGTTTTAATCAAAACTTAAGAGTTCATATCGTTGATTACGAGCTTTTCAACACTATTTTATTGCAAAAATTCAATTTCTGTTGTTTTTACGCAGTTATAAGTTCAACGGGTCCATTTTAAGGCCCATTTAGACCCGCTCGTCCGAAACCTCTACAAAAAGGACCGAAAAACAAGTTTTGATCCAATTTTAGGAGTTCATATAATTAATTACGAGCTTTTCAACAAGATTATATTGCAAAAACTCAAACTCGGTATTTTTTTACTTTGTTAAAAGTCCAACGGGTCCCATTTACGGCCCATTTAGACCCGCTCGCCTGAAACCTCTTCAAAAATGACTGAAAAACAAGTTTTAATCAAATTTTAGGAGTTCATATAATTGATTACGATCTTTTCAACATGATTATATTGCAAAAACTCAATTTTTGTACTTTTTACTCAGTTAAAAGTCCAACGGGTCCATTTTACAGCCCATTTAGACTCGATCGTCCGAAACCTCTACGAAAAGGACCACAAAACAAGTTTTAATCAAAACTTAAGAGTTCATATCGTTGATTACGAGCTTTTCAACAATATTGTATTGCAAAAATTCAATTTTTGTTCTTTTTACGCAGTTATAAGTTCAACGGGTCCATTTTAAGGCCCATTTAGACCCGCTCGTCCGAAACCTCTACAAAAAGGACCGGAAAACAAGTTTTGATCCAATTTTAGGATTTCATATAATTGATTACGAGCTTTTCAACAAGATTATATTGCAAAACCTCAAATTCGATATTTTTTACTCAGTTAAAAGTTCAACGGGTCCGTTTTACGGCCCATTTAGACCCGCTCGCCCGAAACCTCTTCAAAAATGACCGAAAAATAAGTTTTGATCAAATTTTAGGAGTTCATATAATTGATTACGATCTTTTCAACACTATTATATTCGAAAAACTCAATTTTAGTACTTTTTTCTCAATTAAAAGTCTAACGGGTCCATTTTACGGCCCATTTTGACCAGCTCGTCCGAAACCTCTACAAAAAGGACCGCAAAACAAGTTTTAATCAAAACTTAAGAGTTCATATCGTTGATTACGAGCTTTTCAACACTATTGTATTGCAAAAATTCAATTTATGTTCTTTTTATGCAGTTATAAGTTCAACAGGTCCATTTTAAGGCCCATTTAGACCCGCTCGTCCGAAACCTCTACAAAAAGGACGGAAAAACAAGTTTTGATCCAATTTTAGGAGTTCATATAATTGATTACGAGCTTTTCAACAAGATTATATTGCAAAAACTCAAATTCGGTATTTTTACTCAGTTAAAAGTCCAACATGTCCATTTTACAGCCCATTTAGACCCGCTCGCCCGAAACCTCTTCAAAAATGACTGAAAAACAAGTTTAATCAAATTTTAGGAGTTCATATAATTGATTACGATCTTTTCAACACGATTATATTGCAAAAACTCAATTTTGTACTTTTTACTCAGTTAAAAGTCCAACGGGTCCATTTTATAGCCCATTTAGACCCGCTCGTCCGAAACCTCTACAAAAAGGACCGCAAAACAAGTTTTAATCAAAACTTAAGAGTTCATATCGTTGATTACAAGCTTTTCAACACTATTGTATTGCAAAATTTCAATTTCTATTTTTTTACGCAGTTATAAGTTTAACGGGTCCATTTTAAGGCCCATTTATACCCGCTCGTCCGAAACCACTACAAAAAGGACCGAAAAAAAGTTTTGATCCAATTTTAGGAGTTCATATAATTGATTACGAGCTTTTCAACAAGATTATATTGCAAAAAGTCAATTTCTGTATTTTTTACTCAGGTAAAAGTCCAACGGGTCCATTTTACAGCCAATTTAGACACGCTCACCCGAAACCTCTTCAAAAATTACTGAAAAACAAGTTTTAATCAAATTTTAGGAGTTCATATAATTGATTACGATCGTTTCAACACGATTATTTTGCAAAAATTCAATTTCTGTATTTTTTACTCAGGTAAAAGTCCAACGGGTCCATTTTACGGCCCATTTAGACCCGCTCGTCCAAAACCTCTACAAAAAGGACCGCAAAACAAGTTTTAATCAAAACTTAAGAGTACATATCGTTTATTACGAGCTTTTTAACACTATTGTATTGCAAAAATTCAATTTATGTTCTTTTTACGCAGTTATAAGTTCAACGGGTCCATTTTAAGGCCCATTTGGACCCGCTCGCCCGAAACCTCTACAAAAAGGGCCGAAAAACAAGTTTTGATCAAAATTTAGGAGTTCATATAATTGATTACGAGCTTTTCAAAAAGATTATATTGCAAAAACAAAAATTCGGTATTTTTTACTCAGTTAAAAGTCCAACGGGTCCATTTTACTGCCCATTTAGACCCGCTCGCCCGAAACCTCTTCAAAAATGATAGAAAAAGGTCTTAATCTAATTTTTGACTTCATATCATTTATTACGATCTTTTCAACACGATTATATTGCAAAAACTCAATTTGTTTATTTTTTACTCAGTTAAAAGTCCAACATGTCCATTTTACGGCCCATTTAGACCCGCTCGTCCGAAACCTCTACAAAAGGACCGCAAAACAAGTTTTAATCAAAACTTAAGAGTTCATATCGTTGATTACGAGCTTTTCAACACTATTGTATTGCAAAAATTCAATTTATGTTCTTTTTACGCAGTTATAAGTTCAACGGGTCCATTTTAAGGCCCATTTAGACCCGCTCGTCCGAAACCTCTACAAAAAGGACCGAAAAACAAGTTTTGATCCAATTTTAGGAGTTCATATAATTGATTACGAGCTTTTCAACAAGATTATATTGCAAAAACTCAAATTCGGTACTTTTTACTCAGTTAAAAGTCCAACGGGTCTATTTTGCGGCCCATTTGGCCCCGCTCGCCCGAAACCTCTTCAAAAATGACCGAAAAATAAGTTTTGATCAAATTTTAGGAGTTCATATAATTGATTACGATCTTTTCAACACGATTATATTGCAAAAACTCAAATTCGGTATTTTTTACTCAGTTAAAAGTCCAACGGGTCCATTTTACGGCCCATTTAGACCCGCTCGTCCGAAACCTCTACAACAAGGACCGCAAAACAAGTTTTAATCAAAACTAAAGTGTTCATATCGTTGATTACGAGCTTTTCAACACTATTGTATTGCAAAAATTCAATTTATGTTCTTTTTACGCTGTTATAAGTTCAACGGGTCCATTTTAAGGCCCATTTAGACCCGCTCGTCCGAAACCTCTACAAAAAGGACCGAAAAACAAGTTTTGATCCAATTTTAGGAGTTCATATAATTGATTACGAGCATTTCAACAAGATTATATTGCAAAAACTCAAATTCGGCACTTTTTACTCAGTTAAAAGTCCAACGGGTCTATTTTGCGGCCCATTTAGACCCGCTCGCCCGAAACCTCTTCAAAAATGACCGAAAAATAAGTTTTGATCAAATTTTAGGAGTTCATATAATTGATTACGATCTTTTCAACACGATTATATTGCAAAAACTCAAATTCGGTATTTTTTACTCAGTTAAAAGTCCAACAGGTCCATTTTACGGCCCATTTAGACCCGCTCGTCCGAAACCTCTACAACAAGGACCGCAAAACAAGTTTTAATCAAAACTAAAGAGTTCATATCGTTGATTACGAACTTTTCAACACTATTGTATTGCAAAAATTCAATTTATGTTCTTTTTACGCTGTTATAAGTTCAACGGGTCCATTTTAAGGCCCATTTAGACCCGCTCGTCCGAAACCTCTACAAAAAGGACCGAAAAACAAGTTTTGATCCAATTTTAGGAGTTCATATAATTGATTACGAGCTTTTCAACAAGATTATATTGCAAAAACTCAAATTCGGTACTTTTTACTCAGTTAAAAGTCCAACGGGTCTATTTTGCGGCCCATTTAGACCCGCTCGCCCGAAACCTCTTCAAAAATGACCGAAAAATAAGTTTTGATCAAATTTTAGGAGTTCATATAATTGATTACGATCTTTTCAACAAGATTATATTGCAAAAACTCAAATTCGGTATTTTTTACTCAGTTAAAAGTCCAACGGGTCCATTTTACGGCCCATTTAGACCCGCTCGTCCGAAACATCTACAAAAAGGACCGCAAAACAAGTTTTAATCAAAACTTAAGAGTTCATATCGTTGATTACGAGCTTTTCAACACTATTGTATTGCAAAAATTCAATTTATGTTCTTTTTACGCAGTTATAAGTTCAACGGGTCCATTTTAAGGCCCATTTGGACCCGCTCGCCCGAAACCTCTCTAAAAAGGGCCGAAAAATAGGTTTTGATCAAATTTTAGGAGTTCATATAATTGATTACGAGCTTTTCAAAAAGATTATATTGCAAAAACTCAAATTCGGTATTTTTTACTTAGTTAAAAGTCTAACTGGTTCATTTTACGGCCCATTTAGACCCGCTCGCCCGAAACCTCTTCAAAAATGATTGAAAAACAAGTTTTAATCAAATTTTAGGAGTTCATATAACTGATTAAGATTTTTCCAACACGATTATATTGCAAAAACTCAATTTTTGTACTTTTTACTTAGTTCCTCACTAAAAAAATAAATAAATTACTATGCCGTCCTTTAACAGCCACAAATGAACAAGTTTATTTAAATTATAGATCTGAATTAAATAAACTTTTAACAGAACAAGAAGTTTATTGGGCTCAAAGATCACGAACTCTTTGGCTTTCCCAAGGGGACAAAAACACCAAGTTCTTCCATGCTAGAGCTTCCAATAGGAACAAGAAAAACTCAATCATAGGCCTTTATGATGCCAACTCCAATTGGCGCACTTCTGAATCGGACATTATGAATATCGCTTCCGATTACTTCCAAAACTTGTTCGCAACATCTAGACCCCAAATATTGAACATCATTCTCGACAAAATCCACCCTTCCATCAATTCTTCAATGAATGAAAACCTTCTTAAGGCGTTCACTAGAGAGGAAATTCTTCATGCTTTTAAAGATATTGACCCTAGGAAAGCTCCTGGTTCGGATGGCCTACCCAGTAGCTTCTTTAGACAACACTGGGATACAGTGGGAGACGATGTTATTAACCTATGTATTAATCTATTAAACGGCAACGCTAATATGGCTTCAGTAAACAAAACAATTTTGGTATTAATACCTAAAGTACAGGACCCAACCTCCATGAAACACCTTAGACCAATCAGTCTCTGCACTGTACTCTATAAAATTGTTGCCAAAACAATAGTCAACAGAATGAAACAGGCTATTCCTCTATGCATCAGCCCTAATCAAGCAGCCTTTGTCCAGGGACGTAACATATCTGACAACATCCTTATTGCTCATGAAATTATCCACAATATTAACTCCGGAGCTACTAAATCCTCTCAAGGAGCTGCTCTCAAGCTAGACATGGAAAAAGCTTTCGATAGAGTAGAATGGTCTTTTCTCGCAAATGTAATGGAACGTATGGGCTTTGCATCTGAATGGATCGAGCTTATAATGCGTTGCATTACTACAGTCTTTTTTTCAGTTAAAATTAATAATTCGTTTTCACCCACCTTTCAACCTCAACGAGGTCTTCGCCAGGGGGATCCTCTATCCCCTTTCCTCTTTCTCTTCTGTACTCAAGGCCTCTCAGCTTACTTAGCTGCTGCTCAACAAACTAAAATACTACCAGGTCTAGGCGCTAGCAAACATGGGCCCAAAGTCAACCACCTTCTTTTTGCTGATGATTGTATGGTATTTATAAATACTAATCGGTCTGAAGCGTCCCTTCTGAAAAATGCTCTTCAAACATATGCTAATGCATCCGGTCAAGCAGTCAATTTTGAGAAGTCAACAATTTTCTATAATCCGCGTACACCATCTGCAACAAGAAATGCAATCAACAGCCTTTTACAAGTACGCGAGGTTACTAACCCTGGAGTATACCTAGGCATCCCGCTCCTAATCGGGAAAAATAAAACTGAATCTTTAGGTTTTGTACGTGATAAAGTACATGATCGTCTCTCTAGTTGGGACAAACATCTTCTATCCTTTAGTGGTCGAGAGATTTTCATCAAAGCTGTCTTACAATCTCTCCCACAATATGTTATGTCTTGCTACCTACTACCACAAAATATCATCGATGACATGACTACTTCAATCCGTCAGTACTGGTGGACTGGTAAATCCAACAAAAAAGGTTGGCATATGTTACCTTGGAATCGGATATGCTTACCTAAATCTGCTGGCGGCATGGGTTTTAAGGATTTACACGACTTTAACATTGCTCTCTTGGGCAAGCAAATTTGGAAACTCATCTGTGAACCAGATTCCTTATTAGGACAAATATACCGTTCTAAATATTTTCCTTCCGGCAACATTTTGGACGCACCAAAACCCAACAGGGGCTCCTTCGCTTGGCAAGGTATATATAACGCTATTCAGCGTCTTTTCCCTGGCTTCCTTTGCCGCCCTGGCATAAACAGTAATATTAGAATACACAAAGACATATGGGGAGGGTCTTCCCCGATTGAGCTTACTGGGGATTATGAAATCTCCGATGAATTTCATATTCGATGTCGTGATTTTATGTTACGCAACCAAACTGCCTGGGATGCGGTTAAGATAAACAATTATTTCAATCCAATTGATGCCAATGCCATTCTCCGTATCCCCATCATAAATGATCAACGTGACTCAATACTCTGGTCTCCCAACGACTCGGGTATTTACTCAGTCCGTTCTGGATATACTTTCTTACAACGTCCAATAACCCAACCTGCGCCACCAACTCACTTTTGGAAGTTTTTATCCAAAATCAAAGCTTTACCCAAAGTTAAAACTTTTGGCTGGCGTATGGCTTCTGATGCTCTACCAGTTGGATCTAAAATGCAAGCCTTTTCCCATAGCTCGGGGCCTTGCCCTATCTGTGGAGGCCATTCGGAATCGATCCTTCATGCGCTTCGTGACTGCCCTGGGGCATCTGAAGCTCTCCAAATTAGTGGTATCCCTATCTCTCTCTATAAGAGTTTAGCTCTTACGCCCATGCAATGGTTAGAGGAAGCAGCCTCTACAATTTCCTCTGACAAATTTGGTCTCTTCCTTACTGTTTTATGGAATATATGGAACAGACGAAATGATTGGGTTCACAACCACCATCTACAACCTCCATGGCTAATTGTTGTTAATTCAATTAGCTTACATGATGAATTTTGTAAATCTTTAAATCCGATTGACTCAGCTCCATCTACATTTTCTAATCCTTCTCGAACACTCCCTCCACCTATTCATATCAAAATAAATGTGGACGGAGCCTTTAACCCATCTACTCGTGCAGCAACCGTCGGCGTTGTTGCTCGTGATTCTGTAGGAGCAGTCGTGGGTGGTCTTGCTTTCCCTATTGGTAGCTGTCAGGACGCTATCACCAGTGAAGGGGAAAGCATTCTAGCTGGTCTCACCTTTGCCCGATCACAAGGTTGGACTCGCGTCTTGATCGAAACTGACTGCGCTTCTCTCGCGAATAGGATCAACAATCCTGCTCAGGACCTCTCTACCATGGGACCAACTATTCTCCAGATACAAGCTGCTCTTCACGACTTCGACTTTAGTTCTATTTCTTTTGTACGCCGTGAGGCAAATGTTATAGCCCATACTTTGGCTACCTTTTCACTGAATTCTATGACTTCTACGTCATTTAATTCGGATGTCCCACATTGTATACAACATTTTGTAACACATCATTCTTGATTAATAATATTTGGGCACTCTTTTCCCCTTTTTAGGGTCCTCTAGCTCTGCTTGAAGGACAGTAGTAGGGGTTTTTAATGAGGCCTTCTCTTCAAAATGACTGAAAATAGGTTTTAATCAAATTTTAGGAGTTCATATAACTGATTACGAGCTTTTCAACAAGATTGTATTGCAAAAATTCAATTTCTGTTCTTTTTACGCAGTTATAAGTTCAACGGGTCCATTTTAAAGCCCATTTAGACCCGCTCGTCCGAAACCTCTACAAAAAGGACCGCAAAACAAGTTTTAATCAAAACTTAAGAGTTCATATCGTTGGTTACGGGCTTTTCAACACTATTGTATTGCAAAAATTCAATTTATGTTCTTTTTACGCAGTTATAAGTTCAACGGGTCCATTTTAAGGCCCATTCAGACCCGCACGCCCGAAACCTCTACAAAAAGGACCGAAAAACAAGTTTTGATCAAATTTTAGGAGTTCATATAATTGATTACGAGCTTTTCAACAAGATTATATTGCAAAAACTCAAATTCGGCATTTTTTACTCAGTTAAAAGTCCAACGGGTCCATTTTACGGCCCATTTAGACCCGCTCCCCCGAAACCTCTTCAAAAATGACCGAAAAAAGTTTCAATCTAATTTTAGGACTTCATATCATTGATTATGATCTTTTCAACACGATTATATTGCAAAAAATCAATTTTTTTTATTTTTTACTCAGTTAAAAGTCCAACATGTCCATTTTACGGACCATTTAGACCCGCTCGTCCGAAACCTCTACAAAAAGGACCGCAAAACAAGTTTTAATCAAAACTTAAGAGTTCATATCGTTGGTTACGAGCTTTTCAACACTATTGTATTGCAAAAATTCAATTTCTGTTGTTATTACGCAGTTATAAGTTCAACGGGTCCATTTTATGGCCCATTTAGACCCGCTCGTCCGAAACCTCTACAAAAAGGACCGAGAAACAAGTTTTGATCCAATTTTAGGAGTTCATATAATTAATTACGAGCTTTTCAACAAGATTATATTGCAAAAACTCAAATTCGGTATTTTTTTACTTTGTTAAAAGTCCAACGGGTCCATTTTACAGCCCATTTAGACCCGCTCGCCCGAAACCTCTTCAAAAATGACTGAAAAACAAGTTTTAATCAAATTTTAGGAGTTCATATAATTGATTACGATCTTTTCAACACGATTATATTGCAAAAACTCAATTTTTGTACTTTTTACTCAGTTAAAAGTCCAACGGGTCCATTTTACAGCCCATTTAGACTCGATCGTCCGAAACCTCTACAAAAAGGACCGCAAAACAAGTTTTAATCAAAACTTAAGAGTTCATATCGTTGATTACGAGCTTTTCAACAATATCATATTGCAAAAATTCAATTTTTGTTCTTTCTACGCAGTTATAAGTTCAACGGGTCCATTTTAAGGCCCATTTAGACCCGCTCGTTCGAAACCTCTACAAAAAGGACCGAAAAACAAGTTTTGATCCAATTTTAGGAGTTCTTATAATTGATTACGAGCTTTTCAACAAAATTATATTGCAAAAACTCAAATTCGGTATTTTTTACTCAGTTAAAAGTCCAACGGGTCCATTTTACGGCCCATTTAGACCCACTCGCCCAAAACCTCTTCAAAAATGACTGAAAAACAAGTTTTAATCAAATTTTAGGAGTTAATATAATTGATTACGATCTTTTCAACACGATTATATTGCAAAAACTCATTTTTTGTACTTTTTACTCAGTTAAAAGTCCAACGGGTCCATTTTAAGGCCCATTTAGACCCGATCGTCAGAAACCTCTACAAAAAGGATCGAAAACAAGTTTTGATCAAATTTTAGGAGTTCATATAATTTATTACGAGCTTTTCAACAAGATTATATTGCAAAACCTCAAATTCGGTATTTTTTACTCAGTTAAAAGTCCAACGAGTCCATTTTACGGCCCATTTAGACCCGCTCGCCCAAAACCTCTTCAAAAATGACTGAAAAACAAGTTTTAATCAAATTTTAGGAGTTCATATAATTGATTACGATCTTTACAACACGATTAAATTGCAAAAACTCAATTTTTGTACTTTTTACTCAGTTAAAAGTCCAACGGGTCCATTTTACGGCCCATTTAGCCCCCTCGTCCGAAACATCTACAAAAAAGACCGCAAAACAAGTTTTAATCAAAACTTAAGAGTTCATATCGTTGATTACGAGCTTTTCAACACTATTGTATTGCAAAAATTCAATTTCTGTTGTTTTTAAGCAGTTATAAGTTCAACGGGTCCATTTTAAGGCCCATGTAGACCCGCTCGTCCGAAACCTCAACAAAAAGGACCGAAAACAAGTTTTGATCCAATTTTAGGAGTTCATATAATTAATTACGAGCTTTTCAACAAGATTATATTGCAAAAACTCAAATTCGGTATTTTTTTTACTTTGTTAAAAGTCCAACGGGTCCATTTTACGGCCCATTTAGACCCGCTCGCCCGAAACCTCTTCAAAAATGACTGAAAAACAAGTTTTAATCAAATTTTAGGAGTTCATATAATTGATTACGATCTTTTCAACATGATTATATTGCAAAAAACTCAATTTTTGTACTTTTTACTCAGTTAAAAGTCTAACGGGTCCATTTTACGGCCCATTTAGACCCGCTCGTCCGAAACCTCTACAAAAAGGACGGAAAAACAAGTTTTAATCAAAACTTAAGAGTTCATATCGTTGATTACGAGCTTTTCAACACTATTGTATTGCAAAAATTCAAATTTTGTTCTTTTTACGCAGTTATAAGTTCAACGGGTACATTTTAAGGCCCATTTAGACCCGCTCGTCCGAAACCAGTACAAAAAGGACCGAAAAACAAGTTTTGATCCAATTTTAGGAGTTCATATAATTTATTACGAGCTTTTCAACAAGATTATATTGCAAAAAGTCAATTTCTATATTTTTTACTCAGGTAAAAGTCCAACGGGTCCATTTTACGGCCCATTTAGACCCGCTCGCCCAAAACCTCTTCAAAAATGACGAAAAACAAGTTTTAATCAAATCTTAGGAGTTCATATAATTGATTACGATCGTTTCAACACGATTATATTGCAAAAACTCAATTTCTGTATTTTTTACTTAGTTAAAAGTCCAACGGGTCCATTTTACGGCCCATTTAGACCCGCTCGTCCGAAACCTCTACAAAAAGGACCGCAAAACAAGTTTTAATCAAAACTTAAGAGTTCATATCGTTGATTACAAGCTTTTCAACACTATTGTATTGCAAAAATTCAATTTCAATTCTTTTTACGCAGTTATAAGTTTAACGGGTCCATTTTAAGGCCTATTTAGACCCGCTCACCAGAAAGCTCTACAAAAAGGACCAAAAAACAAGTTTTGATCAAATTTTAGGAGTTCATATAAATGATTACGAGCTTTTCAACAAGATTATATTGCAAAAACTCAAATTCGGTATTTTTTACTCAGTTAAAAGTCCAACGGGTCCATTTTACGGCCCATTTAGACCCGCTCGCCCGAAACCTCTTCAAAAATAACTGAAAAACAAGTTTTAATATAATTTTAGGAGTTCATATAATTGATTACGATATTTTCAACACGATAATATTGCAAAAACTCAATTTTTGTACTTTTTACTTAGTTAAAAGTCCAACGGGTCCATTTTACGGCCCATTTAGACCCACTCGCCCGAAAACTCTTCAAAAATGACTGAAAAACAAGTTTTAATCAAATTTTAGGAGTTCATATAACTAATTATGATCTTTTCAACACGATTGTATTGCAAAAATTCAATTTATGTTCTTTTTACGCAGTTATAAGTTCAACGGGTCCATTTTAAGGCCCATTTAGACCCGCTCGTCCGAAACCTCTACAAAAAGGACCGCAAAAAAAGTTTTAATCAAAACTTAAGAGTTCATATCGTTGATTACGAGCTTTTCAACACTATTGTATTGCAAAAACTCAATTTATGTTCTTTTTATGCAGTTATAAGTTCAACATGTCCATTTTAGGCCCATTTAGACCCGCTCGTCCGAAACCACTACAAAAAGGACCGAAAAACAACTTTTGATCCAATTTTAGGAGTTCTTATAATTGATTACGAGCTTTACAACAAGATTATATTGCAAAACCTCAAATTTGGTAATTTTTACTCAGTTAAAAGTCCAACGGGTCCATTTTACAGCCCATTTAGACCCGCTCGCCCGAAACCTCTTCAAAAATGACTGAAAAACAAGTTTTAATCAAATCTTAGGAGTTCATATAATTGATTACGATCGTTTCAACACGATTATATTGCAAAAACTCAATTTCTGTATTTTTTACTTAGTTAAAAGTCCAACGGGTCCATTTTACGGCCCATTTAGACCCGCTCGTCCGAAATCTCTACAAAAAGGACCGCAAAACAAGTTTTAATCAAAACTTAAGAGTTCATATCGTTGATTACGAGCTTTTCAGCACTATTGTATTTCAAAAATTCAATTACTGTTCTTTTTACGCAGTTATAAGTTCAACGGGTCCATTTTAAGGCCCATTTAGACCCGCTCGCCCGAAACCTCTACAAAAAGGACCGAAAAACAAGTTTTGATCAAATTATAGGAGTTCATATAATTGATTACGAGCTTTTCAACAAGATTATATTGCAAAACCTCAAATTTGGTATTTTTTACTCAGTTAAAAGTCCAACGGGTCCATTTTACGGCCTATTTAGACCCGCTCGCCCGAAACCTCTTCAAAAATGACTGAAAAACAAGTTTTAATCAAATTCTAGGAGTTCATATAATTGATTACGATGGTTTCAACACGATTATATTTCAAAAACTCAATTTCTGTATTTTTTACTTAGTTAAAAGTCCAACGGGTACATTTTACGGCCCATTTAGACCCGCTCGTCCGAAACCTCTACAAAAAGGACTGCAAAACAAGTTTTAATCAAAACTTAAGAGTTCATATCGTTGATTACGAGCTTTTCAACACTATTGTATTGCAAAAATTCAATTTATGTTCTTTTTACGAAGTTATAAGTTCAACGGGTCCATTTTAAGGCCCATTTAGACCCGGTTGCCCGAAACCTCTACAAAAATGACTGAAAAACAAGTTTTGATCAAATTTTAGGAGTTCATATAATTGATTCCGAGCTTTTCAACAAGATTATATTGCAAAAACTAAAATTCGGTTTTTTTTACTCAGTTGAAAGTCCAACGGGTCCATTTTACGGCCCATTTAGACCCGCTCGCCCGAAACCTCTTCAAAAATGACCGAAAAAAAGTTTTAACAAAATTTTAGGACTTCATATCATTGATTACGATCTTTTCAACACGATTATATTGCAAAAACTCAATTTGTTTACTTTTTACTCAGCTAAAAGTCCAACGGGTCCATTTTACGGCCAATTTAGACCCCCTCGTTCGAAACATCTACAAAAAAGACCGCAAAACAAGTTTTAATCAAAACTTAAGAGTTCATATCGTTGATTACGAGCTTTTCAACACTATTGTATTGCAAAAATTCAATTTCTGTTGTTTTTACGCATTTATAAGTTCAATGGGTCTATTTTAAGGGCCATTTAGACCCGGTCGCCCGAAACCTCTACAAAAAGGACCGAAAAACAAGTTTGATCAAATTTTAGGAGTTCATATAATTGATTACGAGGTTTTCAACAAGATTATATTGCAAAAACTCAAATTCGGTATTTTTTACTCAGTTAAAAGTCCAACGGGTCCATTTTACGGCCCATTTAGACCCGCTCGCCCGAAAACTCTTCAAAAATGACTGAAAAACAAGTTTTGATCCAATTTAACGAGTTCATATAATTGATTACGAGCTTTTCAACAAGACTATATTGCAAAAACTCAAATTCGGTATTTTTTACTTAGTTAAAAGTCCAACGGGTCCATTTTACGGCCCATTTAGACCCGCTCGTCCGAAAACCTGTAGAAAAATGACCGCAAAACAAGTTTTAATCAAAACTTAAGAGTTCATATCGTTGATTACTTGCTTTTCAACACTATTCTATTGCAAAAATTCAATTTCTATTCTTTTTACGCGGTTATAAGTTCAACAGGTCCATTTTAAGGCCCATTTGGACCCGCTAGTCCGAAACCTCGACAAAAAGGACCGAAAAACAAGTTTTGATCCAATTTAACGAGTTCATATAATTGATTACGAGCTTTTCAACAAGACTATATTGCAAAAACTCAAATTCGGTATTTTTTACTTAGTTAAAAGTCCAACGGGTCCATTTTACAGCCCATTTAGACCCGCTCGCCCGAAACCTCTTCAAAAATGATTGAAAAACAAGTTTTAATCAAATTTTAGGAGTTCATATAATTGATTACGATCTTTTCAACACGATTATATTTCAAAAACTCAATTTATGTACTTTTTACACAGTTAAAAGTCCAACGGGTCCATTTTACAGCCCATTTAGACCCGCTCGTCCGAAACCTCTACAAAAAGGACAGCAAAACAAGTTTTAATCAAAACTTAAGAGTTCATATCATTGATTACGAGCTTTTCAACACTATTGTATTGCAAAATTCAATTTATGTTCTTTTTACGCAGTTATAAGTTCAACGGGACCATTTTAAGGCCCATTTACACCCGCTCGTCCGAAACCACTACAAAAAGGACCGAAAAACAAGTTTTGATCCAATTTTAGGAGTTCATATAATTGATTACGAGCTTTTCAACAAGATTATATTGCAAAAAGTCCATTTCTGTATTTTTTTACTCAGCTAAAAGTCCAATGGGCCCATTTTACGGCCCATTTAGACCCGCTCGCCCGAAACCTCTAAAAAAATGACCGAAAAATAAGTTTTAATCAAATTTTAGGACTTCATATCATTGATTGTGATCTTTTCAACACGATTATATTGCAAAAACTCAATTTCTATATTTTTTACTCAGTTAAAAGTCCAACGGGTCCATTTTACGGCCCATTTAGACCCGCTCGCCCGAAACCTCTTCAAATATGACCGAAAAATAAGTTTTAATCAAATTTTAGGAGTTCATATAATTGATTACGATCGTTTCAACACGATTATATTGCAAAAACTCAATTTTTGTATTTTTTACTCAATTAAAAGTCCAACGGGTCCATTTTACGGCCCATTTACACCCGCTCGTCTGAAACCTCTACGAAAAGGACCGCAAAACAAGTTTTAATCAAAACTTAAGAGTTCATATCGTTGATTATGAGCTTTTCAACACTATTGTAGTGCAAAAATTCAATTTATGTTCTTTTTACGAAGTTAAAAGTTCAACGGGTCTATTTTAAGGCCCATTTAAACCCGGTCACCCGAAACCTCTACAAAAAGGACCGAAAAACAAGTTTTGATCAAATTTTAGGAGTTCATATAATTGATTTGGAGCTCTTCAACAAGATTATATTGCAAAAACTCAAATTCGGTATTTTTTACTCAGTTAAAAGTCCAACGGGTCCATTTTACGGCCCATTTAGACCCGCTCGCCCGAAACCTCTTCAAAAATGACCGAAAAAAAGTTTTAACCAAATTTTAGTACTTCATATCATTGATTACAATCTTTTCAACATGATTATATTGCAAAAACTCAATTTTTGTACTTTTTACTCAATTAAAACTCCAACGGGTCCATTTTACGGCCCATTTAGACCCGCTCGTCCGAAACCTCTACAAAAAGGACTGCAATACAAGTTTTAATCAAAACTTAAGAGTTCATATCGTTGATTACGAGCTTTTCAACACTATTGTATTGCAAAATTTCAATTTCTGTTCTTTTTACGCATTTATAAGTTCAACGGGTCTATTTTAAGGCCCATTTAGACCCGGTCGCCCGAAACCTCTACAAAAAGGACCGAAAAACAAGTTCTGATCAAATTTTAGGAGTTCATATAACTGATTACGAGCTTTTCAACAAGATTATAATGCAAAAACTCAAAATCGGTATTTTTTACTCAGTTGAAAGTCCAATGGGTCCATTTTACAGCCCATTTAGGCCCGCTCGCCCGAAACCTCTTCAAAAATGATTGAAAAACAAGTTTTAATCAAATTTTAGGAGTTCATATAATTGATTACGAGCTTTTCAACAAGACTATATTGCAAAAACTCAAATTCGGTATTTTTTACTTAGTTAAAAGTCCAACGGGTCCATTTTACGGCCCATTTAGACCCGCTCGCCCGAAACCTCTTCAAAAATGACTGAAAAACAAGTTTTAATCAAATTTTAGGAGTTCATATAATTGATTACGAGCTTTTCAACAAGATTATATTGCAAAAACTCAAATTCGATATTTTTTATTTAGTTAAAAGTCCAACGGGTCCATTTTACGACCCATTTAGACCCGCTCACCCGAAACCTCTTCAAAAAATGACTGAAAAACAGGTTTTAATCAAATTTTAGGAGTTCATATAATTGATTACGATCTTTTCAACATGATTATATTGCAAAAACTTAATTTTTGTACTTTTTACTCAGTTAAAAGTCCAATGGGTGTGCGAATGGGGTCTCTCGGTTTTCTCTCAATTTTCCTGGTTCTCTCAAGGGTTTCTGTTGCTATTTGGCTTTGCGTGTTTTTCTTTCTTCCCCCCCTTTTCCTTTTCATCCGCCTCCTTTTTCTCTCCCCCTCTCAATCCTCCGCTTCCTTTGCCAATACCACGCTGTCCGCCTCCCCTTTCTCCTCTCCATCTGGCGTTCCCTCCGATGCCAAGGACCACGTGCTTCACGACAGAGTAAACAAGAGAGACACCCCCTCCGTGCCGATCGGTATATCCCTCCACTTTTTTACCTTTTTTTCTTTTTCTATTTTATTTCAATTTTAGTTCTGTTAATTTTTTTCTCTTTTTCTTGTTTCACGAGGATCACCCCCACCATATGCTCCATCCAGTTCGCTTCCCTATCTCTTTTTGTTTCGGAGACGACGGCCAGATCCAGATCTGGCGTTTCTTTCGAAATCCATCCTTTGCCGATTGATGCTTCCGATCGTCTCCCCCATTTTTTGGTCTTGAAAAGGTTGTGAAACCATTAGCTGCCTTCTTTTTTTGTTGTTGCAGCCGGATAATTTTTATGCGACGTTTGGGAGTCTCTTCTACATCCCCGGATCGGGCTGCCTTTTTCAACCGGATCTTTCAGATCTGGGTTTTCTCCTCTACCGCTCGTCGGCTGAGAATCTTCTTCTTATCAAAGAAGGGACGCCGGCTCACCGTTCTCCTCCTTCCCCCTCCACCAGTGGCCGTCTCCGCCTTGTCCCCTGGCGGCCCCATCCGTCTTCCAGTCCCGGCGGACTCAATCGTCCTCCTCCTCCATCACCATTACCCATTTCGGGTTTATCTCCATATCTATAAGGGTTTCGGAATGGGATTGTTCCCCTGCCCAATTCTATGGTTTTTTTGTTTCTTCATTTTTTATTTTCTTTTGATTCTATTAAAATTAAATCTTATTGTTCTTTACAGTTCTACCATCAGCCGTCCACTGCTCGCTGGGGATTTCTTCCAATCTAGAGGTAAAATAATCATATTTCTTGTTATTCTTATTACCCTCTTTCCAATACATAATTTAAACCTTTATCTATTTTTTATATGTTCTTTAATTGCCCGATTATTCTATTTGTCTTTTTACATGCCTTCCTGCACTCTATGTTTCTGTGTTATTCTTTAGTTTTATCCTTTTTTATCTAATATTCTTCTGCCGTTTGCTTATTAGAATGTATTTTAATTCCAATGCATCCATGGTTATTATTCTTCTGCTCATTTGTTTTGTTGCTCAAATTCCACCTATGGAATTTCCATACCACCTGCTTCATTTATGTTATATATGTTTCTTTTCAACCATCCTCCAATTGAGGAACTCTCGATCCCTCTATAGGGAAAAATTATCGATCCACATTGTGGTCTCTTCCATTATGCCTAATATGTTATTTATCTGGATCTCTCTGCAAATTTTTGCTATTAGTTACTCACTATGTAAAGATTCGTATTCTTTTAGTTACTACATCTCAAAATTTGCAACTATGCTTTATGTCCCTTTTCTGGTACTTTCTGATATCTATTACTGTCATTGGTTTTCCCATTTCACTCATCACTATTTTTTTGCCCTATCTCGTTTAGCTTCACCGCATGATATTTTATGTCACACTCCTATTATCATCACTTACAACATCTCATACAATGGCATCTACACTTTTCAATCGATTACATACACTTTTACCTATCATGTGTTTTACATCCCTCCTTCTTGTTTCCCCTATTGTGGTTTGATTCATGTTCATGTATTGGTCTCTTACAACATTCTCGTTCATAGCTACATTTTCATGCTTCTAACTCCTTTCAAATTTGTTTTGCATGTCTTTTTCTTCTCCTGCCCCGACGGCATCTATCGAGCCTCTCATCAAAGTTCTATCTGCGGGTCCTCCAGCGTCCAAGGCCTCCCTACCCGCTTAATCTTTCCCCTTTACTTTTTTATTATTTTGTATTATTTTTTACCCCACTTTTTTTGCTCTTTTGGTCTGTTTTAATTTTCTTTGTCCCCCTTCTCTTTCTATCCTTGGTCTGTAATTATTCTCTTTTTTGTGTTTCTTATTTTATCTTTTTTTATGCCCTAGCATGCATTTATCTTTCTTACCCTCGTGCGTGTTTTTTTCCTTTTTTTCAATGCTTCTATTTTAGTTGGTTTTTCCTCTTCATGATTGTTTTTATACCCTATTTTGTTCTTCTTATTTTCCATGTTTGCATACTACGTCACTTTACTTCTTTTCTTGATTGCTTGCTAAACCCTCATTTCTCTCCATTTATTTTTTCCTCATATTTCCATGCCTTTTTTTATGTAGTTACTATATATCCTGTTTTATTGCCTCTGCTAGTTAGGTTATTTTTTATGTTGTCCCAATTATCAAGTTTTGATACGTTACCTCTTTTTGCTTACTTTCTAATTCTTGCTCTTCCTCACACCTTATTAGGTGCTATCTTACTATCCCCTGTTGGGGAAATTAATACGATCACCTTCATGGTGAAACCCTATATTCAACTAAAATACTACTTGAAACAAATGACAACAAAACCTTCCATTCCCCCTCCCACTACTAAATTTCATATGGAAATAAAACATTTAACTAAAATTACTCGCTTATCCCACCATTTGCTTAACGAACCAATCAACTCTCTCTACAAATCTACTAATTTGCTCCCCAACTCGTGGGGTCTAGCATCTACCGTTCTCGATCTCCACCTAAATTACACTCACCCTCGATCTTACAACTGTGTACTTCTTAATTTCTGTCACAATAGATCCTGCTATCTCTACCCCTTTCAATCGGTTATATTTATCCATTTAATAATAATCATAATCTACTTCCAATGCCATCTTAATCATCTATCATTTACCATATTAAATACATTCTTTTTTACCTACCAAACTAAAACTAAATCTCTACTCACAATTTTGAAAATACTATCCTCAATACTAATTGATTTGCTCTTAAATCTTATTATCTTTCTTTCCTTTCTCTATTATTGCCATAATCTAACTATAAGCCTTACCATATCTTTTTTTCATTACTTTCCTTTTTTCGTACATTTATTATTAAATTATTTCTTTCCTTTATTATATACCCTTTCCAATCGATATCTCACCCACAATCAAAGTTCTTTCTTTCCTCTTTACATCTTACAATATTCCAAATATGTCCTATCTTTAATTTCCATTTTCAACTGTTTCCTATACTTCTCCCTAACTCTAATTTATTCAAAAATCCAATACCTTAAATTCACATTTCTTTTTCCACGATCCTCTCTCCTCCCCTTCTTTAATTTACGCACTTCACTCCCAATTTTTGGGAATTTTGTCTACTTGCATTCCATCTACACTTTTTTCCTTTCCATTTTCCCAATTCTTACCTCATTTCTTTCTATTATTCTCTTTTATAAGGCTCTACCTTTTCTTATTTTCCCTTTTCCTGTTTACAACTCCCTGTCAATCTTTACTCTGCATTCCCCCCTCTACGACCAAATGGCTTCTTCATCCTCTCTTCCCCACTATACCAACCTGGATCTTACAAACGAGGAAGCAAATGCAATCTATACTCACGACTTTGACTTTTTTGAAGAAGACCAAAAGACCATCCTAATTGGCAAATTCATTTCCACCAAACCGATAGACGACTGGGCTGTTCCCTCAGCCTTTGAAGGCATTTGGAAGAAAAATCATCTTAAGTCAATCTCCATCATTAGAGATTCCTTCTTCAAAATTGAGTTTGCCACAATAAGCGATAGAGACGATGTTTTTGAAAGAGGTCCATGGCTCTATAAAGATGAATGGATGGCTCTAGCTGATTATAACCATGGTAAAAGCATGGATGAGTACTCTTTCAATCCCATGAGGATTTGGTTCCGTATACATTCTTTACCCAAACCTTTTCTGGAAGATCCCGAAAGAACTCACCTCGTGGGACAGTCTCTTGGTGCTATGGTAGGCACTGTACTACGTACTGATACACGTAAAGAAAGAGGGAACATGACTGAATTTCTACGAGTGGAAATACTCATGGATATATCTAAACAGGTCCGTCGATTCCTCCTTATTGGGAAAGGTACACGCACCACTTCTTGTCGTTTCCAATATGAGCGTCTTCCCCTACTTTGCCATGAGTGTGGCCTCATTAGTCACATTTTCTAACACTGTCCCAACAAAGCTACGATTGACCCAACCAAACTTTAGTATGGCGAATGGCTCCGTTGGCTCCCCCCGTGTCGCCGAGACCAGGGACCACGTGGTCGTATCCGCATTGTTGAGCACTCCTCCTCCGCTGATCGCAACCCTCCAATAGGTATTTTACCATTTATTCAATGGATCCAGCTGCTTTACTATTTTGCACCTAGTTTATATATTAAATTGCTATTATGTACAGCCCCAACGGACAAAGGTAAATCTGTGGAACCCTCTGCTAATGCTAATCAGAATCCGCCGTTAGGTATTCTACCATCTTTATTCTGGTTTCCACTTTTTCATTATTTCCTTCTATGTTATTTTATTGGTTCTCCTTTCTCTTCAGAACCCACGGATAAGGGAAAAGCACATGTTGCCTCCGCGCAAGGTTCGGGTCTTATTCTCATTAAACATCACCATCTTCTTTTCCTCCATCGTTTCCAACATATGAAACTTACTTCCTCTTTTGCTGAATTTTTAGGGAATCTCAACGAAGGGGATGCTGCCTCTTTCGCAGACCTCCCTACTGAGGAAAATAATAATAATGATGAGATGGTGGGGGAGGAATCCTCTAAGTTGCCTCCTACAAATGCGGATTCCCAGCAGCCTCCAAGAGCCCCACTCCCTTCTCGGGTTATTTCTCCACAACCTCTGAATACCATATACCATGTTCAAATCGATTTGGATGGCCAAGACGATGGTGTGTCAAGCCCTACTGCTCAACAAGTGAGGAAATTAGATGCTCAATTAAGTAAGCCTTTCCTACAAACCGGTATTTCCTTTTTTGATGCATTTGACTCATGGCTACTTAAGAACTATCCCAATGATGCAGCATCGGCTCAGGCCCCTATCCCTATTCCACCCAACCGTGGTACCAAGAGACGCTCCCCCATCCATGTGGTCCTCCAGCCCAAGAAGTCTAGGCCCTCTCCTTCTCCTACCTTGAAAGATGGGATGACCAGCGGTAAAAACTCTCCTGCGGTGGCTGATTCACAGCCCCGCCGAGGGAAATGATCATCTTATGTTGGAACTGTCAGGGTCTCGGGAAGGTCTAGGCAGTTCAACACCTCCAGCAATACGTTCAATTTCATACTCCTGATTTACTTTTTTTATGCGAAACTAAACTTAAAAATACGGCTTGTAGCCGTCTTAGTTCTTTGCTAGGTATGGACCTAGTTTTTTCGGTTGATTATTCTGATGAATGCTCTGGACTTGCTTTATTTTCGTTAAAAAATTATGATATTGCTATGCTTGCTTACTCGGATCGTTTTATTCATACTTATGTTAGTTGCAATTCCTCTTCATTTTATTTCACTGGTTTTCATGGTTTTTCTGAAACAAGTAATAAAACTAAAACTTGGGATTTAATTGATTCGCTCAACAATAATGATGGTCTACCTTGGCTTCTCGGTGGTGATTTCAACGAAATCCTATCCGATAATGAAAAACAAGGAGGCTGCCGTCGTGCTAGATCTCAAATTAATAATTTTCGACATTGTCTTTCCCGTAATAACCTTTTCGGCTGTAAACCTACAACGGGTTGGTTCACTTGGTCTAAAACGGGGCCCAAAACCCCTACTTTTTTTGAAAGATTAGACCACTTCGTCGGGAATATGGCATGGAAAGCAAATAATCCCAATTATAGCATTATTTCCGATTTTGATGCTAAATCTGATCACTGTTTTCTACTCTTGAATACGGAACCGCCACCTCTAACAAATCATTGTCCCCCGCCAACTAAGTTCCGATTTGAAAATTGCTGGGCAACCAATGACGAAGGAATCTCTGTTGTCAAACAAACTTGGTCTTCTACTAAGGGCAATACACTGGATAAAATTAAAGCTATAGGCTCCTGCCTAGGAGACTGGCAATCCCAACAAAGACTTAAGTCCATTGGTCGTATTAACATTCTCACTAAGAAAATCAACAAACTTTTACAATGGCCTCTTTCAGCTTCTGCTGAAAATAGATATATTTCTGCCAAAGCTGAGCTCCACAAATTACTAGAGGAGCAAGAAGTTTACTGGGCACAACGCTCTCGCAACCTATGGCTATCTCAAGGAGATAAAAATACCCGTTTCTTTCATGCCCGAGCTTCTAGTAGGAAGAAAAAGAACACCATCTCTGGCCTTTTTGATTCCAACAACAATTGGTGTATTGACGACTCCGACCTTATGACAATTGCATCCTCATATTTCCACAATCTTTTTACTTCCTCTAACCCACCCTTGTCAGAACAAATTCTTTCAAAAATCACTCCCTCTATTACGTCTGCTATGAATGAGTCCCTCTCTAAGGAATTCACATCAGAAGAAATTATCACCGCTTTCCGCGATATTGATCCTAGAAAAGCCCCTAGTATTGATGGCTTGCCTAGCGGTTTCTTTCGGCAACATTGGGATACTGTAGGGTCCGATGTCATCTCACTCTGCCTTAATCTCCTAAATGGGTCAGCTGATATGGCTTCGGTAAACCAAACAATTCTGTGCTCATACCCAAGATTAAGGACCCGACCACCATGAGGCACCTAAGGCCCATTAGTCTTTGCACAGTAATCTATAAAATTATTGCCAAAGTTTTAGTTAACCGGATGAAACATACTATTCCCTTCTGCATCAGTTCCAATCAAGCTGCTTTCGTTCAGGGACGTAACATCACATATAACATTCTTATTGCCCACGAAATAATTCACTCAATTAATACTGGTACTTCTAAGTCCAATCAAGGTGCTGCCATTAAGCTTGATATGGAAAAGGCTTTCGACAGGGTCGAATGGTCTTTCCTCGAAAATGTCATGAACCACATGGGTTTTGCACCATCATGGGTATCTCTTATAATGAGATGTATTTCCTCAGTATCCTTTACGGTTAAGGTCAACAATTCTTTTTCCCCTTTGTTTCGTCCTCAACGGGGTCTCCGCCAAGGGGATCCTCTATCTCCCTTTCTCTTCCTTTTTTGTACTCAAGGGCTTTCAACCTTTTTGTCAGATGCTAAACAACATGGCATGCTCCCTGGTCTAGGGGCTAGTAAGTACGGACCCAAGGTTAACCACCTCTTATTTGCAGATGATTGTATAGTTTTCCTTAATTCGAAGTCCGAGGAAGCTGCGCATCTTAAATTAGCTCTCCAAACTTATGCTTTTGCCTCTGGACAAGCATTTAATTTTGACAAGTCTACTATTTTTTACAACCCACGTACTCCCGCTTCGACTCGCCATGCTATTAATTCCTACCTTCAGGTTCGTGAGGTCTCCAACCCTGGTGTCTATCTGGGGGTACCTCTTCTTATTGGCAAAAATAAGACCTTATCCTTAGGGTTTATACGTGCTAAAGTTCATGATAGATTATCCAACTGGGATAAACAGCTCCTTTCCTTCAGTGGCAGGGAAATTTTTATTAAAGCCGTGTTACAATCTCTACCTCAATATGTCATGTCCTGTTATTTATTACCCCAAAATATTATCGATGATATGACATCTGCCATTCGGTTCTATTGGTGGTCTGGCAAAACTAATAACAAAGGTTGGCATATGCTCCCTTGGGAACAGGTGTGCTTGCCTAAATCAGTTGGCGATATGGGTTTTAGGGACCTCAACAATTTTAACATTGCACTTCTCAGTAAACAATTATGGCGTCTTATTTGCGAACCTAACTCCCTCCTGGGTCAAATCTATAAATCCAAATACTTTCCGTCAGGCAACATTCTTAATGCCTCTCGGCCTTCCCGAGGTTCTTTTGCCTGGCAAGGTCTTTATAATGCTATGCAACACCTTGTTGGAGGCTTCCTTTATCGTCCTGGTATTAACAGTAACATACGTATCCATCATGATAATTGGGGAGGCTCTTCGACTATTCACCTTTGCGGGGACTATGAGTTATCGGATGAAGTCCAAATCCGTTGTCGCGACTTTATGATAAGGAACCAAGCATCTTGGGACCATGTTAAAGTCCGTGCGTACTTTACATCGGCTGATGCCGACTCCATTCTATCCATTCCTATCATCAATGATACTCGGGACTCCATCCTCTGGAGGCCTAACGATTCTGGTATCTATTCTGTCAGATCTGGCTATCTCTTTCTGCAATGCCCCCCCTGAGCCTAGATTGCGGCCCCCTCGGATCTGGAAATTTCTTTCCAAACTCAAGGTTTTACCTAAAGTTAAAACTTTTGGCTGTCGCCTGGGATCAGAGGCTCTACCTGTTGGGGTTCGTCTACAGGCTTTTGCCCCTGACTCAGGGCCCTGCCCCGTTTGCCAATCTGGTTCGGAGTCAATTCTTCATGCTCTCCGAGATTGCTCTGGAGCTTCGGAAGCCCTTCGGTTGATTGGTCTTCCCATTTCTCTTATTAATAGCACTGCTTCCTCCGGCCTTCATTGGCTTGAGGAAGGCGCTGCCCTCCTTTCTCCTAATCTTTTCGGGCTTTTTTGACTACTCTCTGGAACATTTGGAACAGGCGTAACGACTGGATCCATAATCGACATCTTCAACCCCCATGGCTAATTGCTGTCAATTCCATCAGTCTTCATCGTGATTACTCTGTTGCTATATCTTCATCTACCTCTTCCATCCCTTTGTCGTCGACTCCTCCATCTCGCTGGAGGCATCCTCCTAGAGGTCATATTAAAGTTAATGTGGATGGGGCTTTTGATCCTTCCACACGTGCAGCGGCGGTTGGTGTTGTAGCCCGTGATGAAACATGGATGGTTATTGGCGGCCTGGCTTTCCCTTTAGGCAGTTGCTCTAATGCTATTACATCTGAAGGGAGAGGACTTCTTGCTGGTATTACTTTCGCTCAATCCCAAGGAAGGAGCCATTTTATTTTCGAGACAGACTGTGCTTCTCTTGCGAATAGGATCAATTCCCTGGGCCCAGATCTTTCTTCTATGGGTCCAATGATTCTGCAAGCTCATGCTGCTCTGGAGTATTTTTCTTCTGAACATGTTCAGTATGTATGCCGTGAGGCTAATATTGTTGCTCATACGTTGGCTACCCATGCCCTTAGGTCTATGACTTCTATGTCCTTTGGATCCATGTATCATGATTGTATTCAAAACGTTGTTCTTTGCGAGGTTTCACCTCGTTATTTATAAATATATTTGGGTACTCTTTTCCCCTTTTAGGTTTCTCCGGGTCTTGTGCCTGGGGATATTAGTATGGGTTTTTAACGAGGCCTGCTTTCTTCAAAAAAAAAGTCCAACGGGTCCATTTTACAGCTCATTTAGACCCGCTCGTCCGAAACCTCTACAAAAAGGACCGCAAAACAAGTTTTAATCAAAACTTAAGAGTTCATATCGTTGATTACGAGCTTTTCAACACTATTGTATTGCAAAAATTCAATTTCTGTTGTTTTTACGCAGTTATAAGTTCAACGGGTCCATTTTAAGGCCCATTTAGACCCGCTCGTCCGAAACCTCTACAAAAAGGACCGAAAAACAAGTTTTGATCCAATTTTACGAGTTCGTATAATTGATTACGAGCTTTTCAACAAGATTATATTGCAAAAACTCAAATTTGGTATTTTTTACTCAGTTAAAAGTCCAACGGGCCCATTTTACGGCCCATTTAGACCCGCTCGCCCGAAACCTCTTCAAAAATGACTGAAAACAAGTTTTAATCAAATTTTAGGAGTTCATATAATTGATTACGATCTTTTCAACACGATTACATTGCAAAAATTCAATTTTTTTACTTTTTACTCAGTTAAAATTCCAAGGGGTCCATTTTACGGCCCATTTAGACCCGCTCGCCCGAAACCTCTTCAAAAATGACTGAAAAACAAGTTTTCAACAAATTTTAGGACTTCATATCATTGATTACGATCATTTCAACACGATTATATTGCAAAAACTCAATTTTTGAACTTTTTACTCAGTTAAAAGTCCAACGGGTCCATTTTACGGCCCATTTAGACCCGCTCGTCCGAAACCTCTACAAAAAGAGCCGCAAAACAAGTTTTAATCAAAACTTAAGAGTTCATATCGTTGATTACGAGATTTTCAACACTATTGTATTGCAAAAATTCAATTTATGTTCTTGTTACGCAGTTATAAGTTCTACAGGTCCATTTTAAGGCCCATTTAGACCCGCTCGTCCGAAACCTCTACAAAAAGGACCGAAAAACATGTTTTAATCAAAACTTAAGAGTTCATATCGTTGATTACGAGCTTTTCAACACTATTGTATTGCAAAAATTCAATTTATGTTGTTTTTACGCAATTATAAGTTCAACGGGTCCATTTTAAGGCCCATTTAGACCCGCTCGTCCGAAACCTCTACAAAAAGGACCGAAAAACAAGTTTTGATCCAATTTTACGCGTTCATATAATAGATTACGAGCTTTTCAACAAGATTATATTGCAAAAACTAAAATTTGGTATTTTTACTCAGTTAAAAGTCCAACGGGACCATTTTACGGCCCATTTAGACCCGCGCGCCCGAAATCTCTTCAAAAATGACTGAAAATAGGTTTTAATCAAATTTTAGGAGTTCATATAATTGATTACGATCTTTTCAACACGATTAAATTGCAAAAATTAAATTTTTTTTACTTTTTACCTAGTTAAAAGTCCAAGGTGTTTCATCAAAAAAAAAGTCCAAGGTGTCCATTTTACGGCCCATTTAGACCTGCTCGCCTGAAACCTCTTCAAAAATGACTGAAAAACAAGTTTTAATCAAATTTTAGGAGTTCATATAACTGATTACGATCTTTTCAACACGATTGTATTGCAAAAATTCAATTTTTGTTCTTTTTACGCAGTCATAAGTTCAACGGGTCCATTTTAAGGCTCATTTAGACCCGCTCGTTCGAAACCTCTTCAAAAATGACTGAAAAACAAGTTTTGATCAAATTTTCGGAGTTTATATAATTGACTACGAGCTTTTCAACAAGATTATATTGCAAAAACTCAAATTCGGTATTTTTTACTTAGTTAAAAGTCCAACGGGTCCATTTTACGGCCCATTTAGACCCGCTCGCCCGAAACCTCTTCAAAATGACTGAAAAACAAGTTTTAATCAAAATTTAGGAGTTCATATAATTGATTACGATCTTTTCAACACGATTATATTGCAAAAACTCAATTTTTATACTTTTTACTCAGTTAAAAGTCCAACGGGTCCATTTTACGGCCCATTTAGACCCGCTCGTCTGAAACCTCTACAAAAAGGACTGCAAAACAAGTTTTAATCAAAACTTAAGAGTTCATATCGTTGATTACGAGCTTTTCAACACTATTGTATTGCAAAAATTGAATTTATGTTCTTTTTACGCATTTATAAGTTCAACGGGTCCATTTTAAGGCCCATTTAGACCTGGTCTCCCGTAACCTTTACAAAAAGGACCGAAAAACAAGTTTTGATCAAATTTTAGGAGTTCATATAATTGATTACGAGCTTTTCAACAAGATTATATTGCAAAAACTAAAATTCAGTATTTTTTACTCAGTTAAAAGTCCAACTGGTCCATTTTACGGCCCATTTAGACCCGCTCGCCCGAAACCTTTTCAAAAATGACTGAAAAACAAGTTTTAATCAAATTTTAGGAGTTCATATAATTGATTACGATCTTTTCAACACAATTATATTGCAAAAACTCAATTTTTGTACTTTTTACGCAGTTAAAAGTCCAACGAGTCCATTTTACTGCCCATTTAGACCCGCTCGCCCGAAACCTCTTCAAAAATGACTGAAAAACAAGTTTTAATCAAATTCTAGGAGTTCATATAATTGATTACGATCTTTTCAACACGATTATATTGCAAAAACTCAATTTTTGTACTTTTTACTCAGTTAAAAGTCCAACGGGTCCATTTTACGGCTCATTTAGACCCCCTCGTCCGAAACCTCTACAAAAAGGACCGCAAAAAAAGTTTTAATCAAAACTTAAAAGTTCATATCGTTGATTATGAGCTTTTCAACACTATTGTATTGCAAAATTTCAATTTCTGTTCTTTTTACGCAGTTATAAGTTCAACGGGTCCATTTTAAGGCCCATTTAGACCCGCTCGTCCGAAACCTCTACAAAAAGGACCGAAAGACAAGTTTTGATCAAATTTTAGGAGTTCATATAATTGATTACGAGCTTTTCAACAAGATTATATTGCAAATACTCAAATTCGGTATTTTTTACTCAGTTAAAAGTCCAAAGAGTCCATTTTAGGGCCCATTTAGACCCGCTCGTTCGAAACCTCTACAAAAAGGACTGAAAAACAAGTTTTCAACAAATTTTAGGACTTCATATCATTGATTACGATCTTTTCAACACAATTATATTGCAAAAACTCAATTTTTGTACTTTTTACGCAGTTAAAAGTCCAACGGGTCCATTTTACTACCCATTTAGACCCGCTCGCCCGAAACCTCTTCAAAAATGACTGAAAAACAAGTTTTAATCAAATTTTAGGAGTTCATATAATTGATTACGAGCTTTTCAACAAGATTATATTGCACTCAAATTCGGTATTTTTTTACTCAGTTAAAAGTCCAACGGGTCCATTTTACGGCCCATTTAGACCCGCTCACCCAAAACCTCTTCAAAAAATGACTGAAAAACATGTTTTAATCAAATTTTAGGGGTTCATATAATTGATTACGATCTTTTCAACACGATTATATTGCAAAAACTTAATTTTTGTACTTTTTACTCAGTTAAAAGTCCAACGGGTCTATTTTACGGCTCATTTAGACCCGCCCGAAAGCTCTTCAAAAATGACTGAAAGACAAGTTTTAATCAAATTTTAGGAGTTCATATAATTGATTACGATCTTTTCAACACGATTATATTGCAAAAACTTAATTTTTGTACTTTTTACTCAGTTAAAAGTCCAACGGGTCCATTTTACGGCCCATTTAGACCCGCTCGTCCGAAACCTCTACAAAAAGGACCGCAAAACAAGTTTTAATCAAAACTTAAGAGTTCATATCGTTGATTACGAGCTTCTCAACACTATTGTATTGCAAAAATTCAATTTATGTTCTTTTTACGCAGTTATAAGTTCAACGGGTCCATTTTAAGGCTCATTTAGACCCGCTCGTCCGAAACCACTACAAAAAGGACCGAAAAACAAGTTTTGATCCAATTTTAGGAGTTCATATAATTGATTACGAGCTTTTCAACAAGATTATATTTCAAAAAGTCCATTTCTGTATTTTTTACTCAGTTAAAAGTCTAACGGGTCCATTTTACGGCCCATTTAGACCCGCTCGTCCGAAACCTATATAAAAAGGACAGCAAAACAAGTTTTAATCAAAACTTAAGAGTTCATATCGTTGATTACGAGCTTTTAACACTATTGTATTGCAAAAATTCAATTTATGTTCTTTTTACGCAGTTATAAGTTCAACGGGTCCATTTAAGGCCCATTTAGATCAGCTCGTCCGAAACCTCTTCAAAAATGACTGAAAAACAAGTTTTGATCAAATTTTAGGAGTTCATATAATTGATTACGAGCTTTTCAACAAGATTATATTGCAAAAACTCAAATTCGGTATTTTTTACTCAGTTAAAAGTCCAACGGGTCCATTTTACGGCCCATTTAGACCCGCTCGCCCGAAACCTCTTCAAAAATGACTGAAAAACAAGTTTTAATCAAAATTTATGAGTTCATATAATTGATTACGATCTTTTCAACACGATTATATTGCAAAAACTCAATTTTTGTACTTTTTACTCAGTTAAAAGCCCAACGGGTCCATTTTACGGCCCATTTAGACCCGCTCGCCTGAAACCTCTTCAAAAATGATTGAAAAACAAGTTTTAATCAAAATTTATGAGTTCATATAATTGATAACATTCTTTTCAACACGATTATATTGCAAAAACTCAATTTTTGTACTTTTTACTCAGTTAAAAGCCCAACGGGTCCATTTTACGGCCCATTTAGACCCGCTCGCCCGAAACCTCTTCAAAAATGGCAGAAAAAAAGTTTTAATCAAATTTTAGGAGTTCATATAACTAATCACGATCTTTTCAACACGATTGTATCGCCAAAATTCAATTTCTGTTCTTTTTACGCAGTTATAAGTTCAACGGGTCCATTTTAAGGCCCATTTAGACGCGCTCGTCCGAAACCTATTAAAAAATGACTGAAAAATCAACACGATTATATTGTAAAAACTTAATTTTTGTACTTTTTACTCAGTTAAAAGTCCAACGGGTCCATTTTACGGCCCATTTAGACCCGCTCACCCGAAACCTCTTCAAAAATGACTGAAAAACAGATTTTAATCAAATTTTAGGAGTTCATAAAATTGATTACGATCTTTTCAACACGATTATATTGCAAAAACTTGATTTTTGTACTTTTTACGAAGTTAAAAGTCCAACAGGTCCATTTTACGGCTCATTTAGACCCGCTCGTCCGAAACCTCTATAAAAAGGACCGCAAAACAAGTTTTAATCAAAACTTAAGAGTTCATATCGTTGATTACGAGCTTTTCAACAAGATTATATTGCAAAAAGTCCATTTATGTATTTTTTACTCAGTTAAAAGTCCAACGGGTCCATTTTACGGCCCATTTAGACACGCTCGCCCGAAACCTCTTCAAAAATGACTGAAAAACAAGTTTTAATCAAATTTTAGGAGTTCATATAATTGACTATGATCTTTTCAACACGATTATATTGCAAAAACTCAATTTCTGTATTTTTTACTCAGTTAAAAGTCCAACGGGTCCATTTTACGGCCCATTTAGACCCGCTCGTCCGAAACCTCTACAAAAAGGACCGCAAAAAAGTTATAATCAAAACTTAAGAGTTCATATCGTTGATTATGAGCTTTTCAACACTATTGTATTGCAAAATTTCAATTTCTGTTCTTTTTACGCAGTTATAAGTTCAACGGGTCCATTTTAAGGCCTATTTAGACCCGCTCGTCCGAAACCTCTACAAAAAGGACCGAAAAACAAGTTTTGATCAAATTTTAGGAGTTCATATAATTGATTACGAGCTTTTCAACAAGATTATATTGCAAATACTCAAATTCGGTATTTTTTACTCAGTTAAAAGTCCAACGAGTCCATTTTAGGGCCCATTTTGACCCGCTCGTTCGAAACCTCTACAAAAAGGACTGGAAAACAAGTTTTCAACAAATTTTAGGACTTCATATCATTGATTACGATCTTTTCAACACAATTATATTGCAAAAACTCAATTTTTGTACTTTTTACGCAGTTAAAAGTCCAACGGGTCCATTTTACTACCCATTTAGACCTGCTCGCCCGAAACCTCTTCAAAAATGACTGAAAAACAAGTTTTAATCAAATTTTAGGAGTTCATATAATTGATTACGAGCTTTTCAACAAGATTATATTGCAAAAACTCAAATTCGGTATTTTTTACTCAGTTAAAAGTCCAACGGGTCCATTTTACGGCCCATTTAGACCCGCTCACCCAAAACCTCTTCAAAAAATGACTGAAAAACAAGTTTTAATCAAATTTTAGGGGTTCATATAATTGATTACGATCTTTTCAACACGATTATATTGCAAAAACTTAATTTTTGTACTTTTTACTCAGTTAAAAGTCCAACGGGTCCATTTTAAGGCCCATTTAGACCCGCTCGTCCGAAACCTCTACAAAAAGGACCGAAAAACAAGTTTTGATCCAATTTTACGAGTTCATACGATTGATTACGAGCTTTTCAACAACATTATATTGCAAAAACTCAAATTCTGTATTTTTTACTCAGTTAAAAGTCCAACGGGTCTATTTTACGGCTCATTTAGACCCGCCCGAAAGCTCTTCAAAAATGACTGAAAGACAAGTTTTAATCAAATTTTAGGAGTTCATATAATTGATTACGATCTTTTCAACACGTTTATATTGCAAAAACTTAATTTTTGTACTTTTTACTCAGTTAAAAGTCCAACGGGTCCATTTTACGGCCCATTTAGACCCGCTCGTCCGAAACCTCTACAAAAAGGACCGCAAAACAAGTTTTAATCAAAACTTAAGAGTTCATATCGTTGATTACGAGCTTTTCAACACTATTGTATTGCAAAAATTCAATTTATGTTCTTTTTACGCAGTTATAAGTTCAACGGGTCCATTTTAAGGCTCATTTAGACCCGCTCGTCCGAAACCACTACAAAAACGACCGAAAAACAAGTTTTGATCCAATTTTAGGAGTTCATATAATTGATTACGAGCTTTTCAACAAGATTATATTGCAAAAAGTCCATTTCTGTATTTTTTTCTCAGCTAAAAGTCCAACGGGTCCATTTTACGGCCCTATTAGACCCGCTCGTCCGAAACCTCTATAAAAAGGATCGCAAAACAAGTTTTAATCAAAACTATAGAGTTCATATCGTTGATTACGAGCTTTTCAACACTATTGTATTGCAAAAATTCAATTTCTGTTGTTTTTACGCAGTTAGAAGTTCAACGGGTCCATTTTAAGGCCAATTTAGACCCGCTCGTCCGAAACCTCTACAAAAAGGACCGAAAAACAAGTTTTGATCCAATTTTAGGAGTTCATATAATTGATTACAAGCTTTTCAACAAGATTATATTGCAAAAACTAAAATTCGATATTTTTTACTCAGTTAAAAGTCCAACGGGTCCATTTTACAGCCCATTTAGACCCGCTCGCCCGAAACCTCTTCAAAAATGACTGAAAAACAAGTTTTAATCAAATTTTAGGAGTTCATATAATTGATTACGATCTTTTCAACACGATTATATTGTAAAAACTTAATTTTTGTACTTTTTACTCAGTTAAAAGTCCAACGGGTCCATTTTACGGCCCATTTAGACCCGCTCACCCGAAACCTCTTAAAAAATGACTGAAAAACAGGTTTTAATCAAATTTTAGAGGTTCATAAAATTGATTACGATCTTTTCAACACGATTATATTGCAAAAACTTGATTTTTGTACTTTTTACAAAGTTAAAAGTCCAACGGGTCCATTTTACGGCTTTTTTAGACCCGCTCGTCCGAAACCTCTATAAAAAGGACCGCAAAACAAGTTTTAATCAAAACTTAAGAGTTCATATCGTTGATTACGAGCATTTCAACACTATTGTATTGCAAAAATTCAATTTATGTTCTTTTTACGCAGTTATAAGTTCAACGGGTCCATTTTAAGGCTCATTTAGACCCGCTCGTCCGAAACCACTACAAAAAGGACCGGAAAACAAGTTTTGATCCAATTTTAGGAGTTCATATAATTGATTACGAGCTTTTCAACAAGATTATATTGCAAAAAGTCCATTTATGTATTTTTTACTCAGTTAAAAGTCCAACGGGTCCATTTTATGGCCCATTTAGATATGCTCGCCCGAAACCTCTTCAAAAATGACTGAAAAACAAGTTTTAATCAAATTTTAGTAGTTCATATAATTGATTACGATCTTTTCAACACGATTATATTGCAAAAAACTCAATTTTTGTACTTTTTACTCAGTTAAAAGTCTAACGGGTCCATTTTACGGCCCATTTAGACCCGCTCGTCCGAAACCTCTACAAAAAGGACGGCAAAACAAATTTTAATCAAAACTTAAGAGTTCATATCGTTGATTACGAGCTTTTCAACACTATTGTATTGCAAAAATTCAAATTTTGTTCTTTTTACGCAGTTATAAGTTCAACGGGTACATTTTAAGGCCCATTTAGACCCGCTCGTCCGAAACCAGTACAAAAACGACCGAAAAACAAGTTTTGATCCAATTTTAGGAGTTCATATAATTGATTACGAGCTTTTCAACAAGATTATATTGCATAAAGTCAATTTCTATATTTGTTACTCAGGTAAAAGTTCAACGG
This sequence comes from Hibiscus trionum, assembly GCA_030270665.1. Lineage (NCBI taxonomy): Eukaryota > Viridiplantae > Streptophyta > Magnoliopsida > Malvales > Malvaceae > Hibiscus > Hibiscus trionum. Next base: position 41,551,350 of record BSYR01000002.1, on the reverse strand, counting down.
GTCCATTTTACGGCCCATTTAGACCCGTTCGCCCAAAACCTCTTCAAAAATGACGAAAAACAAGTTTTAATCAAATCTTAGGAGTTCATATAATTGATTACGATCGTTTCAACACGATTATATTGCAAAAACTCAATTTCTGTATTTTTTACTTAGTTAAAACTTCAACGGGTCCATTTTACGTGCCATTTAGACCCGCTCGTCTGAAACCTCTACAAAAAGGACCGCAAAACAAGTTTTAATCAAAACTTAAGAGTTCATATCGTTGATTACGAGCTTTTCAACACTATTGTATTGCAAAAATTCAATTTCTGTTCTTTTTACGCAGTTATAAGTTTAACGGGTCCATTTTAAGGCCCATTTAGACCCGCTCACCCGAAAGCTCTACAAAAAGGACCAAAAAACAAGTTTTGATCAAATTTTAGGAGTTCATATAATTGATTACGAGCTTTTCAACAAGATTATATTGCAAAAACTCAAATTCGGTATTTTTTACTCAGTTAAAAGTCCAACGGGTCCATTTTACGGCCCATTTAGACCCGCCCGCCCGAAACCTCTTCAAAAATATCTGAAAAACAAGTTTTAATATAATTTTAGGAGTTCATATAATTGATTACGATATTTTCAACACGATTATATTGCAAAAACTCAATTTTTGTACTTTTTACTTAGTAAAAAGTCCAACGGGTCCATTTTACGGCCCATTTAGACCCACTCGCCCGAAACCTCTTCAAAAATGACTGAAGAACAAGTTTTAATCAAATTTTAGGAGTTCATATAACTAATTATGATCTTTTCAACACGATTGTATTGCAAAAATTCAATTTCTGTTCTTTTTACGCAGTTATAAGTTCAACGGGTCCATTTTAAGGCCCATTTAGACCCGCTCGTCCGAAACCTCTACAAAAAGGACCGCAAAACAAGTTTTAATCAAAACTTAAGAGTTCATATCGTTGATTATGAGCTTTTCAACAATATTGTATTGCAAAAATTCAATTTCTGTTCTTTTTATGCAGTTATAAGTTCAACATGTCCATTTTAGGCCCATTTAGACCCGCTCGTCCGAAACCACTACAAAAAGGACCGAAAAACAACTTTTGATCCAATTTTAGGAGTTCTTATAATTGATTACGAGCTTTACAACAAGATTATATTGCAAAACCTCAAATTTGGTATTTTTTACTCAGTTAAAAGTCTAACGGGTCCATTTTACAGCCCATTTAGACCCGCTCGCCCGAAACCTCTTCAAAAATAAATGAAAAACAAGTTTTAATCAAATATTAGGAGTTCATATAATTGATTACGATCGTTTCAACACGATTATATTGCAAAAACTCAATTTCTGTATTTTTTACTTAGTTAAAAGTCCAACGGGTCCATTTTACGGCCCATTTAGACCCGCTCGTCCGAAATCTCTACAAAAAGGACCGCAAAACAAGTTTTAATCAAAACTTAAGAGTTCATATCGTTGATTACGAGCTTTTCAACACTATTGTATTTCAAAAATTCAATTTCTGTTCTTTTTACGCAGTTATAAGTTCAACGGGTCCATTTTACGGCATATTTAGACCCGCTCGCCCGAAACCTCTACAAAAAGGAACGAAAAACAAGTTTTGATCAAATTTTAGGAGTTCATATAATTGATTACGAGCTTTTCAACAAGATTATATTGTAAAACCTCAAATTTGGTATTTTTTACTCAGTTAAAAGTCCAACGGGTCCATTTTACGGCCCATTTAGACCCGCTCGCCCGAAACCTCTTCAAAAATGACTGAAAAACAAGTTTTAATCAAATTCTAGGAGTTCATATAATTGATTACGATGGTTTCAACACGATTATATTTCAAAAACTCAATTTCTGTATTTTTTACTTAGTTAAAAGTCCAACGGGTACATTTTACGGCCCATTTAGACCCGCTCGTCCGAAACCTCTACAAAAAGGACCGCAAAACAAGTTTTAATCAAAACTTAAGAGTTCATATCCTTGATTACGAGCTTTTCAACACTATTGTATTGCAAAAATTCAATTTTTGTTCTTTTTACGAAGTTATAAGTTCAACGGGTACATTTTAAGGCCCATTTAGACCCGCTCGTTCGAAACCTCAACAAAAAGGACCGAAAAACAAGTTTTGATCCAATTTTAGGAGTTCATATAATTGATTACGAGATTTTCAACAAGATTATATTGCAAAATCTCAAATCTGGTATTTTTTACTCAGTTAAAAGTCCAACGGGTCCATTTTACGGCTCATTTAGACTCGATCGCTCGAAACCTCTTCAAAAATGACCGAAAAATAAGTTTTGATCAAATTTTAGGAGTTCATATAATTGATTACGATCTTTTCAACAAGATTATATTGCAAAAACACAAATTCGGTATTTTTTACTCAGTTAAAAGTCCAACGGGTCCATTTTACGGCTCATTTAGACCCGATCGCCCGAAACCACTTCTAAAATGACCGAAAAATAAGTTTTAATCAAATTTTAGGACTTCGTATCATTGATTACGATCTTTTCAACACGATTATATTGCAAAAACTCAATTTTTGTACTTTTTACTCAGTTAAAAGTCCAACGGGTCCATTTTACGGCCCATTTAGACCCGCTCGTCCGAAACCTCTACAAAAAGGACCGCAAAACAAGTTTTATTCAAAACTTAAGAGTTCATATCGTTAATTACGAGCTTTTCAACACTATTGTATTGCAAAAATTCAATTTATGTTCTTTTTATGCAGTTATAAGTTCAACGGGTCCATTTTAAGGCGCATTTAGACCCGCTCGTCCGAAACCACTACAAAAAGGACCGAAAAAAACTTTTGATCCAATTTTAGGAGTTCATATAATTGATTACGAGCTTTTCAACAAGATTATATTGCAAAAATTCAATTTTTGTATTTTTTACTCAGTAAAAAGTCCAACGGGCCCATTTTAAGGCCAATTTAGACCTGCTCGCCCGAAACCTCTTCAAAAATGACCGAAAAATAAGTTTCAATCAAATTTTAGGAGTTCATATAATTGATTATGATCGTTTCAACACAATTATATTGCAAAAACTCAATTTCTGTATTTTTTACTCAGTTAAAAGTCCAACGGGTCCATTTTATGGCCCATTTACACCCGCTCGTCCGAAACCTCTACAAAAAGGACCGCAAAACAAGTTTTAATCAAAACTTAAGAGTTCATATCGTTGATTATGAGCTTTTCAACAATATTGTATTGCAAAAATTCAATTTATGTTCTTTTTACGAAGTTATAAGTTCAACGGGTCCATTTTAAGGCCCATTTAGACCCGGTTGCCCGAAACCTCTACAAAAATGACTGAAAAACAAGTTTTGATCAAATTTTAGGAGTTCATATAATTGATTCCAAGCTTTTCAACAAGATTATATTGCAAAAACTCAAATTCGGTATTATTTACTCAGATGAAAGTCCAACGGGTCCATTTTACGGCCAATTTAGACCCGCTCGCCCGAAACCTCTTCAAAAATGACCGAAAAAAAGTTTTAACAAAATTTTAGGACTTCATATCATTGATTACGATCTTTTCAACACGATTTTATTGCAAAAACTCAATTTTTGTACTTTTTACACAGTTAAAAGTCCAACGAGTCCATTTTACGGCCCATTTAGACCCCCTCGTCCGAAACATCTACAAAAAAGACCGCAAAACAAGTTTTAATCAAAACTTAAGAGTTCATATCGTTGATTACGAGCTTTTCAACACTATTGTATTGCAAAAATTCAATTTCTGTTGTTTTTACGCATTTATAAGTTCAATGGGTCTATTTTAAGGCCCATTTAGACCCGGTCGCCCGAAACCTCTACAAAAAGGACCGAAAAACAAGTTTGATCAAATTTTAGGAGTTCATATAATTGATTACGAGCTTTTCAACAAGATTATATTGCAAAAACTCAAATTCTGTATTTTTTACTCAGTTAAAAGTCCAACGGGTCCATTTTACGACCCATTTAGACCCGCTCGCCTGAAACCTCTTCAAAAATGACTGAAAAACAAGTTTTGATCCAATTTAACGAGTTCATATAATTGATTACGAGCTTTTCAACAAGACTATATTGCAAAAACTCAAATTCGGTATTTTTTACTTAGTTAAAAGTCCAACGGGTCCATTTTACGGCCCATTTAGACCCGCTCGTCAGAAAACCTCTAGAAAAAGGACCGCAAAACAAGTTTTAATCAAAACTTAAGAGTTCATATCGTTGATTACTTGCTTTTCAACACTATTGTATTGCAAAAATTCAATTTCTGTTCTTTTTACGCAGTTATAAGTTCAACAAGTCCATTTTAAGGCCCATTTGGACCCGCTAGTCCGAAACCTCGACAAAAAGGACCGAAAAACAAGTTTTGATCCAATTTTACGAGTTCATATAATTGATTACGAGCTTTTCAACAAGACTATATTGCAAAAACACAAATTCGGTATTTTTTACTTAGTTAAAAGTCCAACGGGTCCATTTTACAGCCCATTTAGACCCGCTCGCCCGAAACCTCTTCAAAAATGATTGAAAAACAAGTTTTAATCAAATTTTAGGAGTTCATATAATTGATTACGATCTTTTCAACACGATTATATTTCAAAAACTCAATTTATGTACTTTTTACTCAGTTAAAAGTCCAACGGGTCCATTTTACGGCCCATTTAGACCCGCTCGTCCGAAACCTCTACAAAAAGGACCGCAAAACAAGTTTTAATCAAAACTTAAGAGTTCATATCATTGATTACGAGCTTTTCAACACTATTGTATTGCAAAAATTCAATTTATGTTCTTTTTACGCAGTTATAAGTTCAACGGGACCATTTTAAGGCCCATTTACACCCGCTCGTCCGAAACCACTACAAAAAGGACCGAAAAACAAGTTTTGATCCAATTTTAGGAGTTCATATAATTGATTACGAGCTTTTCAACAAGATTATATTGCAAAAAGTCAATTTCTGTATTTTTTTACTCAGTTAAAAGTCTAATGGGCCCATTTTACGGCCCATTTGGACCCGCTCGCCCGAAACCTCTTCAAAAATGACCGAAAAATAAGTTTTAATCAAAATTTAGGACTTCATATCATTGATTGCGATCTTCTCAACACGATTATATTGCAAAAACTCAATTTCTGTATTTTTTACTCAGTTAAAAGTCCAACGGGTCCATTTTACGGCCCATTTAGACCCGCTCGCCCGAAACCTCTTAAAAAATGACTGAAAAACAAGTTTTAATCAAATTTTAGGAGTTCATATAATTGATTACGATCGTTTCAACACGATTATATTGCAAAAACTCAATTTCTGTATTTTTTACTCAGTTAAAAGTCCAATGGGTCCATTTTACGGCCCATTTACACCCGCTCGTCCGAAACCTCTACGAAAAGGACCGCAAAACAAGTTTTAATCAAAACTTAAGAGTTCATATCGTTGATTATGAGCTTTTCAAGACTATTGTAGTGCAAAAATTCAATTTATGTTCTTTTTACGAAGTTAAAAGTTCAGCGGGTCCATTTTAAGGCCCATTTAAACCCGGTCACCCGAAACCTCTACAAAAAGGACCGAAAACAAGTTTTGATCAAATTTTAGGAGTTCATATAATTGATTTCGAGCTCTTCAACAAGATTATATTGCAAAAACTCAAATTCGGTATTTTTTACTCAGTTAAAAGTCCAACGGGTCCATTTTACGGCCCATTTAGACCCGCTCGCCCGAAACCTCTTCAAAAATGACCGAAAAAAAGTTTTAACCAAATTTTAGTACTTCATATCATTGATTACAATCTTTTAAACACGATTATATTGCAAAAACTCAATTTTTGTACTTTTTACTCAGTTAAAACTCCAACGGGTCCATTTTACGGCCCATTTAGACCCGCTCGTCCGAAACGTCTACAAAAAGGACTGCAAAACAAGTTTTAATCAAAACTTAAGAGTTCATATCGTTGATTATGAGCTTTTCAAGACTATTGTAGTGCAAAAATTCAATTTATGTTCTTTTTACGAAGTTAAAAGTTCAGCGGGTCCATTTTAAGGCCCATTTAAACCCGGTCACCCGAAACCTCTACAAAAAGGACCGAAAAACAAGTTTTGATCAAATTTTAGGAGTTCATATAATTGATTTCGAGCTTTTCAACAAGATTATATTGCAAAAACTCAAATTCGGTATTTTTTACTCAGTTAAAAGTCCAACGGGTCCATTTTACGACCCATTTAGACCCGCTCACTCGAAACCTCTTCAAAAAATGACTGAAAAACAGGTTTTAATCAAATTTTAGGAGTTCATATAATTGATTACGATCTTTTCAACACGATTATATTGCAAAAACTTAATTTTTGTACTTTTTACTTAGTTAAAAGTCCAATGGGTGTGCGAATGGGGTCTCTCGGTTTTCTCTCAATTTTCCTGGTTCTCTCAAAGGTTTCTTTTGCTATTTGGCTTTGCGTGTTTTTCTTTCTTCCCCCCCTTTTCCTTTTCATCCGCCTCCTTTTTCTCTCCCCCTCTCAATCCTCCGCTTCCTTTGCCAATACCACGCTGTCCGCCTCCCCTTTCTCCTCTCCATCTGGCGTTCCCTCCGATGCCAAGGACCACGTGCTTCACGATAGAGTAAACAAGAGAGACACCCCCTCCGCTCCGATCGGTATATCCCTCCACTTTTTACCTTTTTTCTTTTTCTATTTTATTTCAGTTTTAGTTCTGTTAATTTTTTTCTCTTTTTCTTGTTTCACGAGGATCACTCCCACCATATGCTCCATCCAGTTCGCTTCCCTATCTCTTTTTGTTTCGGAGACAACGGCCAGATCCAGATCTGGCGTTTCTTTCGAAATCCATCCTTTACCGATTGATGCTTCCGATCGTCTCCCCCATTTTTTTGGTCTTGAAAGGGTTGTGAAACCATTAGCTACCTTCTTTTTTTGTTGTTGCAGCCGGATAATTTTTATGCGACGTTTGGGAGTCTCTTCTACATCCCCGGATCGGGCTGCCTTTTTCAGCCAGATCTTTCAGATCTGGGTTTTCTCTTCTACCGCTCGTCGGCTGAGAATCTTCTCCTTATCAAAGAAGGGACGCCGACTCACCGTTCTCCTCCTTCCCCCTCCACCAGTGGCCGTCTCCGCCTTGTCCCCTGGCGGCCCCATCCGTCTTCCAGTCCCGGCGGACTCAATCGTCCTTCTCCTCCATCACCATTACCCATTTCTGGTTTATCTCCATATCTATAAGGGTTTCGGAATGGGATTGTTCCCCTGCCCAATTCTATGGTTTTTTTGTTTCTTCATTTTTTATTTTCTTTTGATTCTATTAAAATTAAATCTTATTGTTCTTTACAGTTCTACCATCAGCCGTCCACTGCTCGCTGGGGATTTCTTCCAATCTAGAGGTAAAATAATCATATTTCTTGTTATTCTTATTACCCTCTTTCCAATACATAATTTAAACCTTTATCTATTTTTTATATGTTCTTTAATTGCCCGATTATTCTATTTGTCTTTTTACATGCCTTCCTGCACTCTATGTTTCTGTGTTATTCTTTAGTTTTATCCTTTTTTATCTAATATTCTTCTGCCGTTTGCTTATTAGAATGTATTTTAATTCCAATGCATCCATGGTTATTATTCTTCTGCTCATTTGTTTTGTTGCTCAAATTCCACATATGGAATTTCCATACCACCTGCTTCATTTATGTTATATATGTTTCTTTTCAACCATCCTCCAATTAAGGAACTCTCGATCCCTCTATAGGGAAAAATTATCGATCCACATTGTGGTCTCTTCCATTATGCCTAATATGTTATTTATCTGGATCTCTCTGCAAATTTTTGCTATTAGTTACTCACTATGTAAAGATTCGTATTCTTTTAGTTACTACATCTCAAAATTTGCAACTATGCTTTATGTCCCTTTTCTGGTACTTTCTGATATGTATTACTGTCATTGGTTTTCCCAATTCACTCATCACTATTTTTTTGCCCTATCTCGTTTAGCTTCACCGCATGATATTTTATGTCCCACTCCTATTATCATCACTTACAACATCTCATACAGTGGCATCTACACTTTTCAATCGATTACATACACTTTTACCTATCATGTGTTTTACATCCCTCCTTCTTGTTTCCCCTATTGTGGTTTGATTCATGTTCATGTATTGGTCTCTTACAACATTCTCGTTCATAGCTACATTTTCATGCTTCTAACTCCTTTCAAATTTGTTTTGCATGTCTTTTTCCTCTCCTGCCCCGACGGCATCTATCGAGCCTCTCATCAAAGTTCTATCTGCGGGTCCTCCAGCGTCCAAGGCCTCCCTACCCGCTTAATCTTTCCCCTTTACTTTTTTATTATTTTGTATTATTTTTTACCCCACTTTTTTTGCTCTTTTGGTCTGTTTTAATTTTCTTTGTCCCCCTTCTCTTTCTATCCTTGGTCTGTAATTATTCTCTTTTTTGTGTTTCTTATTTTATCTTTTTTATGCCCTAGCATGCATTTATCTTTCTTACCCTCGTGCGTGTTTTTTTCCTTTTTTTCAATGCTTCTATTTTAGTTGGTTTTTCCTCTTCATGATTGTTTTTATACCCTATTTTGTTCTTCTTATTTTCCATGTTTGCATACTACGTCACTTTACTTCTTTTCTTGATTGCTTGCTAAACCCTCATTTCTCTCCATTTATTTTTTCCTCATATTTCCATGCCTTTTTTTGTGTAGTTACTATATATCCTGTTTTATTGCCTCTGCTAGTTAGGTTATTTTTTATGTTGTCCCAATTATCAAGTTTTGATACGTTACCTCTTTTTGCTTACTTTCTAATTCTTGCTCTTCCCCACACCTTATTAGGTGCTATCTTACTATCCCCTGTTGGGGAAATTAATACGATCACCTTCATGGTGAAACCCTATATTCAACTAAAATACTACTTGAAACAAATGACAACAAAACCTTCCATTCCCCCTCCCACTACTAAATTTCATATGGAAAGAAAACATTTAACTAAAATTACTCGCTTATCCCACCATTTGCTTAATGAACCAATCAACTCTCTCTACAAATCTACTAATTTGCTCCCCAACTCGCGGGGTCTAGCATCTACCGTTCTCGATCTCCACCTAAATTACACTCACCCTCGATCTTACAACTGTGTACTTCTTAATTTCTGTCACAATAGATCCTGCTATCTCTACCCCTTTCAATCGGTTATATTTATCCATTTAATAATAATCATAATCTACTTCCAATGCCATCTTAATCATCTATCATTTACCATATTAAATACATTCTTTTTTACCTACCAAACTAAAACTAAATCTCTACTCACAATTTTGAAAATACTATCCTCAATACTAATTGATTTGCTCTTAAATCTTATTATCTTTCTTTCCTTTCTCTATTATTGCCATAATCTAACTATAAGCCTTACCATATCTTTTTTTCATTACTTTCCTTTTTTCGTACATTTATTATTAAATTATTTCTTTCCTTTATTATATACCCTTTCCAATCGATATCTCACCCACAATCAAAGTTCTTTCTTTCCTCTTTACATCTTACAATATTCCAAATATGTCCTATCTTTAATTTCCATTTTCAACCGTTTCCTATACTTCTCCCTAACTCTAATTTATTCAAAACTCCAATACCTTAAATTCACATTTCTTTTTCCACGATCCTCTCTCCTCCCCTTCTTTAATTTACGCACTTCACTCCCAATTTTTGGGAATTTTGTCTACTTGCATTCCATCTACACTTTTTTCCTTTCCATTTTCCCAATTCTTACCTCATTTCTTTCTATTATTCTCTTTTATAAGGCTCTACCTTTTCTTATTTTCCCTTTTCCTGTTTACAACTCCCTGTCAATCTTTACTCTGCATTCCCCCCTCTACGACCAAATGGCTTCTTCATCCTCTCTTCCCCACTATACCAACCTGGATCTTACAAACGAGGAAGCAAATGCAATCTATACTCACGACTTTGACTTTTTTTAAGAAGACCCAAAGACCATCCTAATTGGCAAATTCATTTCCACCAAACCGATAGACGACTGGGCTGTTCCCTCAGCCTTTGAAGGCATTTGGAAGAAAAACCATCTTAAGTCAATCTCCATCATTAGAGATTCCTTCTTCAAAATTGAGTTTGCCACAATAAGCGATAGAGACGATGTTTTTGAAAGAGGTCCATGGCTCTATAAAGATGAATGGATGGCTCTAGCTGATTATAACCCTGGTAAAAGCATGGATGAGTACTCTTTCAATCCCATGAGGATTTGGTTCCGTATACATTCTTTACCCAAACCTTTTCTGGAAGATCCCGAAAGAACTCACCTCGTGGGACAGTCTCTTGGTGCTATAGTAGGCACTGTACTACGTACTGATACACGTAAAGAAAGAGGGAACATGACTGAATTTCTACGAGTGGAAATACTCATGGATATATCTAAACAGGTCCGTCGATTCCTCCTTATTGGGAAAGGTACACGCACCACTTCTTGTCGTTTCCAATATGAGCGTCTTCCCCTACTTTGCCATGGGTGTGGCCTCATTAGTCACATTTTCTAACACTGTCCCAACAAAGCTACGATTGACCCAACCAAACTTTAGTATGGCGAATGGCTCCGTTGGCTCCCCCCGTGTCGCCGAGACCAGGGACCACGTGGTCGTATCCACATTGTTGAGCACTCCTCCTCCGCTGATCGCAACCCTCCAATAGGTATTTTACCATTTATTCAATGGATCCAGCTGCTTTACTATTTTGCACCTAGTTTATATATTAAATTGCTATTATGTACAGCCCCAACGGACAAAGGTAAATCTGTGGAACCCTCTGCTAATGCTAATCAGAATCCGCCGTTAGGTATTCTACCATCTTTATTCTGGTTTCCACTTTTTCATTATTTCCTTCTATGTTATTTTATTGGTTCTCCTTTCTCTTCAGAACCCACGGATAAGGGAAAAGCACATGTTGCCTCCGTGCAAGATTCGGGTCTTATTCTCATTAAACATCACCATCTTCTTTTCCTCCATCGTTTCCAACATATGAAACTTACTTCCTCTTTTGCTGAATTTTTAGGGAATCTCAACGAAGGGGATGCTGCCTCTTTCGCAGACCTCCCTACTGAGGAAAGTAATAATAATGATGAGATGGTGGGGGAGGAATCCTCTAAGTTGCCTCCTACAAATGCGGATTCCCAGCAGCCTCCAAGAGCCCCACTCCCTTCTCGGGTTATTTCTCCACAACCTCTTAATACCATATACCCTGTTCAAATCGATTTGGATGGCCAAGACGATGGTGTGCCAAGCCCTACTGCTCAACAAGTGAGGAAATTAGATACTCAATTAAGTAAGCCTTTCCTACAAACCGGTATTTCCTTTTTTGATGCATTTGACTCATGGCTACTTAAGAACTATCCCAATGATGCAGCATCGGCTCAGGCCCCTATCCCCATTCCACCCAACCGTGGTACCAAGAGACGCTCCCTCATCCATGTGGTCCTCCAGCCCAAGAAGTCTAGGCCCTCTCCTTCTCCTACCTTGAAAGATGGGATGACCAGCGGTAAAAACTCTCCGGCGGCGGCTGATTCACAGCCCCGCCGAGGGAAATGATCATCTTATGTTGGAACTGTCAGGGTCTCGGGAAGGTCTAGGCAGTTCAACACCTCCAACAATACGTTCAATTTCATACTCCTGATTTACTTTTTTTTATGCGAAACTAAACTTAAAAATACGGCTTGTAGCCGTCTTAGTTCTTTGCTAGGTATGGACCTAGTTTTTTCGGTTGATTATTCTGATGAATGCTCTGGACTTGCTTTATTTTCGTTAAAAAATTATGATATTGCTATGCTTGCTTACTCGGATCGTTTTATTCATACTTATGTTAGTTGCAATTCCTCTTCATTTTATTTCACTGGTTTTCATGGTTTTTCTGAAACAAGTAATAAAACTAAAACTTGGGATTTAATTGATTCGCTCAACAATAATGATGGTCTACCTTGGCTTCTCGGTGGTGATTTCAACGAAATCCTATCCGATAATGAAAAACAAGGAGGCTGCCGTCATGCTAGATCTCAAATTAATAATTTTCGACATTGTCTTTCCCGTAATAACCTTTTCGACTGTAAACCTACAACGGGTTGGTTCACTTGGTCTAAAACGGGGCTCAAAACCCCTACTTTTTTTGAAAGATTAGACCACTTCGTCGGGAATATGGCATGGAAAGCAAATAATCCCAATTATAGCATTATTTCCGATTTTGATGCTAAATCTGATCACTGTTTTCTACTCTTGAATACGGAACCGCCACCTCTAACAAATCACTGTCCCCCGCCAACTAAGTTCCGATTTGAAAATTGCTGGGCAACCAATGACGAAGGAATCTCTGTTGTCAAACAAACTTGGTCTTCTACTAAGGGCAATACACTGGATAAAATTAAAGCTATAGGCTCCTGCCTAGGAGACTGGCAATCCCAACAAAGACTTAAGTCCATTGGTCGTATCAACATTCTCACTAAAAAAATCAACAAACTTTTACAATGGCCTCTTTCAGCTTCTGCTGAAAATAGATATATTTCTGCCAAAGCTGAGCTCCACAAATTACTAGAGGAGCAAGAAGTTTACTAGGCACAACGCTCTCGCAACCTATGGCTATCTCAAGGAGATAAAAATACCCGTTTCTTTCATGCCCGAGCTTCTAGTAGGAAGAAAAAGAACACCATCTCTGGCCTTTTTGATTCCAACAACAATTGGTGTATTGACGACTCCGACCTTATGACAATTGCATCCTCATATTTCCACAATCTTTTTACTTCCTCTAACCCACCCTTGTCAGAACAAATTCTTTCAAAAATCACTCCCTCTATTACGTCTGCTATGAATGAGTCCCTCTCTAAGGAATTCACATCAGAAGAAATTATCACCGCTTTCCGCGATATTGATCCTAGAAAAGCCCCTAGTATTGATGGCTTGCCTAGCGGTTTCTTTCGGCAACATTGGGATACTGTAGGGTCCGATGTCATCTCACTCTGCCTTAATCTCCTAAATGGGTCAGCTGATATGGCTTCGGTAAACCAAACAATTCTGGTGCTCATACCCAAGATTAAGGACCCGACCACCATGAGGCACCTAAGGCCCATTAGTCTTTGCACAGTAATCTATAAAATTATTGCCAAAGTTTTAGTTAACCGGATGAAACATACTATTCCCTTCTGCATCAGTTCCAATCAAGCTGCTTTCGTTCAGGGACGTAACATCACAGATAACATTCTTATTGCCCACGAAATAATTCACTCAATTAATACTGGTACTTCTAAGTCTAATCAAGGTGCTGCCATTAAGCTTGATATGGAAAAGGCTTTCGACAGGGTCGAATGGTCTTTCCTCGAAAATGTCATGAACCACATGGGTTTTGCACCATCATGGGTATCTCTTATAATGAGATGTATTTCCTCAGTTTCCTTTACGGTTAAGGTCAACAATTCTTTTTCCCCTTTGTTTCGTCCTCAACGGGGTCTCCGCCAAGGGGATCCTCTATCTCCCTTTCTCTTCCTTTTTTGTACTCAAGGGCTTTCAACCTTTTTTCAGATGCTAAACAACATGGCATGCTCCCTGGTCTAGGGGCTAGTAAGTACGGACCCAAGGTTAACCACCTCTTATTTGCAGATGATTGTATAGTTTTCCTTAATTCGAAGTCCGAGGAAGCTGCGCATCTTAAATTAGCTCTCCAAACTTATGCTTTTGCCTCTGGACAAGCATTTAATTTTGACAAGTCTACTATTTTTTACAACCCACGTACTCCCGCTTCGACTCGCCATGCTATTAATTCCTACCTTCAGGTTCGTGAGGTCTCCAACCCTGGTGTTTATCTGGGGGTACCTTTTCTTATTGGCAAAAATAAGACCTTATCCTTAGGGTTTATACGTGCTAAAGTTCATGATAGATTATCCAACTGGGATAAACAGCTCATTTCCTTCAGTGGCAGGGAAATTTTTATTAAAGCCGTGTTACAATCTCTACCTCAATATGTCATGTCATGTTATTTATTACCCCAAAATATTATCGATGATATGACATATTTCATTCGACGCTATTGGTGGTCTGGCAAAACTAATAACAAAGGTTGGCATATGCTCCCTTGGGAACAGGTGTGCTTGCCTAAATCAGTTGGCGATATGGGTTTTAGGGGACCTCAACAATTTTAACATTGCACTTCTCAGTAAACAATTATGGCGTCTTATTTGCGAACCTAACTCCCTCCTGGGTCAAATCTATAAATCCAAATACTTTCCGTCAGGCAACATTCTTAATGCCTCTCGGCCTTCCCGAGGTTCTTTTGCCTGGCAAGGTCTTTATAATGCTATGCAACACCTTGTTGGAGGCTTCCTTTATCGTCCTGGTATTAACAATAACATACGTATCCAACATGATAATTGGGGAGGCTCTTCGACTATTCACCTTTACGGGGACTATGAGTTATCGGATGAAGTCCAAATCCGTTGTCGCGACTTTATGATAAGGAACCAAGCATCTTGGGACCATGTTAAAGTCCGTGCGTACTTTACATCGGCTGATGCCGACTCCATTCTATCCGTTCCTATCATCAAAGATACTCGGGACTCCATCCTCTCGAGGCCTAACGATTCTGGTATCTATTCTGTCAGATCTGGCTATCTCTTTCTGCAACGCCCCCCTGAGCCTAGATTGCGGCCCCCTCGAATCTGGAAATTTCTTTCCAAACTCAAGGTTTTACCTAAAGTTAAAACTTTTGGCTGGCGCCTGGGATCAGAGGCCCTACCTGTTGGGGTTCGTCTACAGGCTTTTGCCCCTGACTCAGGGCCCTGCCCCGTTTGCCAATCTGGTTCGGAGTCAATTCTTCATGCTCTCCGAGATTGCTCTGGAGCTTCGGAAGCCCTTCGGTTGATTGGTCTTCCCATTTCTCTTATTAATAGCACTGCTTCCTCCGGCCTTCATTGGCTTGAGGAAGGCGCTGCCCTCCTTTCTCCTAATATTTTCGGGCTTTTTTGACTACTCTCTGGAACATTTGGAACAGGCGTAACGACTGGATCCATAATCGACATCTTCAACCCCCATGGCTAATTGCTGTCAATTCCATCAGTCTTCATCGTGATTACTCTGTTGCTATATCTTCATCTACCTCTTCCATCCCTTTGTCGTCGACTCCTCCATCTCGCTGGAGGCATCCCCCTAGAGGTCATATTAAAGTTAATGTGGATGGGGCTTTTGATCCTTCCACACGTGCAGCGGCGGTTGGTGTTGTAGCCCGTGATGAAACAGGGATGGTTATTGGCGGCCTGGCTTTCCCTTTAGGCAGTTGCTCTAATGCTATTACATCTGAAGGTAGAGGACTTCTTGCTGGTATTACTTTCGCTCAATCCCAAGGAAGGAGCCATTTTATTTTCGAGACAGACTGTGCTTCTCTTGCGAATAGGATCAATTCCCTGGGCCCAGATCTTTCTTCTATGGGTCCAATGATTCTGCAAGCTCATGCTGCTCTGGAGTATTTTTCTTCTGAACATGTTCAGTATGTATGCCGTGAGGCTAATATTGTTGCTCATACGTTGGCTACCCATGCCCTTAGGTCTATGACTTCTATGTCCTTTGGATCCATGTATCCTGATTGTATTCAAAACGTTGTTCTTTGCGAGGTTTCACCTCGTTATTTATAAATATATTTGGGTACTCTTTTCCCCTTTTAGGTTTCTCCGGGTCTTGTGCCTGGGGATATTAGTATGGGTTTTTAACGAGGCCTGCTTTCTTCAAAAAAAAAGTCCAACGGGTCCATTTTACAGCTCATTTAGACCCGCTCGTCCGAAACCTCTACAAAAAGGACCGCAAAACAAGTTTTAATCAAAACTTAAGAGTTCATATCGTTGATTACGAGCTTTTCAACACTATTGTATTGCAAAAATTCAATTTATGTTGTTTTTACGCAGTTATAAGTTCAACCGGTCCATTTTAAGGCCCATTTAGACCCGCTCGTCCGAAACCTCTACAAAAAGGACCGAAAAACAAGTTTTGATCCAATTTTACGAGTTCATATAATTGATTACGAGCTTTTCAACAAGATTATATTGCAAAAACTCAAATTTGGTATTTTTTACTCAGTTAAAAGTCCAACGGGTCCATTTTACGGCCCATTTAGAACCGCTCGCCCGAAACCTCTTCAAAAATGACTGAAAACAAGTTTTAATCAAATTTTAGGAGTTCATATAATTGATTACGATCTTTTCAACACGATTACATTGCAAAAATTCAATTTTTTTACTTTTTACTCAGTTAAAAGTCCAAGGGGTCCATTTTACGGCCCATTTAGACCCGCTCGCCCGAAACCTCTTCAAAAATGACTGAAAAACAAGTTTTCAACAAATTTTAGGACTTCATATCATTGATTACGATCTTTTCAACACGATTATATTGCAAAAACTCAATTTTTTAACTTTTTACTCAGTTAAAAGTCCAACGGGTCCACTTTACGGCCCATTTAGACCCGCTCGTCCGAAACCTCTACAAAAAGAGCCGCAAAACAAGTTTTAATCAAAACTTAAGAGTTCATATCGTTGACTACGAGATTTTCAACACTATTGTATTGCAAAAATTCAATTTATGTTCTTGTTACGCAGTTATAAGTTCTACAGGTCCATTTTAAGGCCCATTTAGACCCGCTCGTCCGAAACCTCTACAAAAAGGACCGCAAAACATGTTTTAATCAAAACTTAAGAGTTCATATCGTTGATTACGAGCTTTTCAACACTATTGTATTGCAAAAATTCAATTTATGTTGTTTTTACGCAATTATAAGTTTTAATCAAATTTTAGGAGTTCATATAACTGATTACGATCTTTTCAACACGATTGTATTGCAAAAATTCAATTTTTGTTCTTTTTACCCAGTTATAAGTTCAACGGGTCCATTTTAAGGCCCATTTAGACCCGCTCGTTCGAAACCTCTTCAAAAATGACTGAAAAACAAGTTTTGATCAAATTTTAGGAGTTCGTATAATTGACTACGAGCTTTTCAACAAGATTATATTGCAAAAACTCAAATTCGGTATTTTTTACTTAGTTAAAAGTCCAACGGGTCCATTTTACGGCCCATTTAGACCCGCTCGCCTGAAACCTCTTCAAAAATGACTGAAAAACAAGTTTTAATCAAAATTTAGGAGTTCATATAATTGATTACGATCTTTTCAACACGATTATATTGCAAAAACTCAATTTTTATACTTTTTACTCAGTTAAAAGTCAAACGGGTCCATTTTACGGCCCATTTAGACCCGCTCGTCTGAAACCTCTACAAAAAGGACTGCAAAACAAGTTTCAATCAAAACTTAAGAGTTCATATCGTTGATTACGAGCTTTTCAACACTATTGTATTGCAAAAATTGAATTTATGTTCTTTTTACGCATTTATAAGTTCAACGGGTCCATTTTAAGGCCCATTTAGTCCTGGTCTCCCGTAACCCTTACAAAAAGGACCGAAAAACAAGTTTTGATCAAATTTTAGGAGTTCATATAATTGATTACGAGCTTTTCAACAAGATTATATTGCAAAAACTAAAATTCGGTATTTTTTACTCAGTTGAAAGTCCAACTGGTCCATTTTACGGCCCATTTAGACCCGCTCGCCCGAAACCTTTTCAAAAATGACTGAAAAACAAGTTTTAATCAAATTTTAGGAGTTCATATAATTGATTACGATCTTTTCAACACAATTATATTGCAAAAACTCAATTTTTGTACTTTTTACGCAGTTAAAAGTCCAACGGGTCCATTTTACTGCCCATTTAGACCCGCTCGCCCGAAACCTCTTCAAAAATGACTGAAAAACAAATTTTAATCAAATTTTAGGAGTTCATATAATTGATTACGATCTTTTTAACACGATTATATTGCAAAAACTCAATTTTTGTACTTTTTACTCAGTTAAAAGTCTAACGGGTCCATTTTACGGCCCATTTAGACCCCCTCGTCCGAAACCTCTACAAAAAGGACCGCAAAAAAAGTTTTAATCAAAACTTAAGAGTTCATATCGTTGATTATGAGCTTTTCAACACTATTGTATTGCAAAAATTCAATTTTTTGTTCTTTTTACGCAGTTATAAGTTCAACGGGTCCATTTTAAGGCCCATTTAGACCCGCTCGTCCGACACCTCTACAAAAAGGACCGAAAAACAAGTTTTGATCAAAATTTAGGAGTTCATATAATTGATTACGAGCTTTTCAACAAGATTATATTGCAAATACTCAAATTCGGTATTTTTTACTCAGTTAAAAGTTCAACGAGTCCATTTTAGGGCCCATTTAGACCCGCTCGTTCGAAACCTCTACAAAAAGGACTGAAAAACAAGTTTTCAACAAATTTTAGGACTACATATCATTGATTACGATCTTTTCAACACAATTATATTGCAAAAACTCAATTTTTGTACTTTTTACGCAGTTAAAAGTCCAACGGGTCCATTTTACTGCCCATTTAGACCCGCTCGCCCGAAACCTCTTCAAAAATGACTGAAAAACAAGTTTTAATCAAATTTTAGGAGTTCATATAATTGATTACGAGCTTTTCAACAAGATTATATTGCAAAAACTCAAATTCGGTATTTTTTACTCAGTTAAAAGTCCAACGGGTCCATTTTACGGCCCATTTAGACCCGCTCACCCAAAACCTCTTCAAAAAATGACTGAAAAACAAGTTTTAATCAAATTTTAGGGGTTCATATAATTGATTACGATCTTTTCAACACGATTATATTGCAAAAACTTAATTTTTGTACTTTTTACTCAGTTAAAAGTCCAACGGGTCCATTTTAAGGCCAATTTAGACCCGTTCGTCCGAAACCTCTACAAAAAGGACCGAAAAACAAGTTTTGATCCAATTTTACGAGTTCATACAATTGATTACGAGCTTTTCAACAACATTATATTGCAAAAACTCAAATTCTGTATTTTTTACTCAGTTAAAAGTCCAACGGGTCTATTTTACGGCTCATTTAGACCCGCCCGAAAGCTCTTAAAAAATGACTGAAAGACAAGTTTTAATCAAATTTTAGGAGTTCATATAATTGATTACGATCTTTTCAACACGATTATATTGCAAAAACTTAATTTTTGTACTTTTTACTCAGTTAAAACTCCAACGGGTCCATTTTACGGCCCATTTAGACCCGCTCGTCCGAAACCTCTACAAAAAGGACCGCAAAACAAGTTTTAATTAAAACTTAAGAGTTCATATCGTTGATTACGAGCTTTTCAACACTATTGTATTGCAAAAATTCAATTTATGTTCTTTTTACGCAGTTATAAGTTCAACGGGTCCATTTTATGGCTCATTTAGACCCGCTCGTCCGAAACCACTACAAAAAGGACCGAAAAACAAGTTTTGATCCAATTTTAGGAGTTCATATAATTGATTACGAGCTTTTCAACAAGATTATATTTCAAAAAGTCCATTTCTGTATTTTTTACTCAGTTAAAAGTCCAACGGGTCCATTTTACGGCCCATTTAGACCCGCTCGTCCGAAACCTCTATAAAAAGGACCGCAAAACAAGTTTTAATCAAAACTTAAGAGTTCATATCGTTGATTACGAGCTTTTTAACACTATTGTATTGCAAAAATTCAATTTCTGTTGTTTTTACGCAGTTATAAGTTCAACGAGTCCATTTTAAGGCCCATTTAGACCCGCTCGTCCGAAACCTCTTCAAAAAGGACTGAAAAACAAGTTTTGATCCAATTTTACGAGTTCATATAATTGATTACGAGCTTTTCAACACGATTGTATCGCCAAAATTCAATTTCTGTTCTTTTTACACAGTTATAAGTTCAACGGGTCTATTTTAAGGCCCATTTAGACCTGCTCGTCCGAAACCTATTAAAAAATGACTGAAAAACAAGTTTTGATCAAATTTTAGGAGTTCATATAATTGATTACGAGCTTTTCAACACTATTGTATCGCCAAAATTCAATTTCTGTTCTTTTTACACAGTTATAAGTTCAACGGGTCTATTTTAAGGCCCATTTAGACCTGCTCGTCCGAAACCTATTAAAAAATGACTGAAAAACAAGTTTTGATAAAATTTTAGGAGTTCATATAATTGATTACGAGCTTTTCAACACTATTGTATTGCAAAAATTCAATTTATGTTCTTTTTACGCAGTTATAAGTTCAACGGGTCCATTTAAGGCCCATTTAGATCAGCTCGTCCGAAACCTCTTCAAAAATGACTACAAAACAAGTTTTGATCAAATTTTAGGAGTTCATAAAATTGATTACGAGCTTTTCAACAAGATTATATTGCAAAAACTCAAATTCGGTATTTTTTACTCAGTTAAAAGTCCAACGGGTCCATTTTACGGCCCATTTAGACCCGCTCGCCCGAAACCTCTTCAAAAATGACTGAAAAACAAGTTTTAATCAAAATTTATGAGTTCATATAATTGATTACGATCATTTCAACACGATTATATTGCACAAACTCAATTTTTGTACTTTTTACTCAGTTAAAAGCCCAACGGGTCCGTTTTACGGCCCATTTAGACCCGCTCGCCCGAAACCTCTTAAAAAATGGCAGAAAAACAAGTTTTAATCAAATTTTAGGAGTTCATATAATTGATTACAAGCTTTTCAACAAGATTATATTGCAAAAACTCAAATTCGGTATTTTTTACTCAGTTAAAAGTCCAACGGGTCAATTTTACGGCCCATTTAGACCCGCTCACCCAAAACCTCTTCAAAAATGACTGAAAAACAAGTTTTAATCAAAATTTATGAGTTCATATAATTGATTACGATCTTTTCAACACGATTATATTGCAAAAACTCAATTTTTGTACTTTTTACTCAGTTAAAAGCCCAACGGGTCCGTTTTACGGCCCATTTAGACCCGCTCGCCCGAAACCTCTTCAAAAATGGCAGAAAAACAAGTTTTAATCAAATTTTAGGAGTTCATATAACTAATCACGATCTTTTCAACACGATTGTATCGCCAAAATTCAATTTCTATTCTTTTTACGCAGTTATAAGTTCAACGGGTCCATTTTAAGGCCCATTTAGACCCGCTCGTCCGAAACCTATTAAAAAATGACTGAAAAACAAGTTTTGAACAAATTTTAGGAGTTCATATAATTGATTACGAGCTTTTCAACAAGATTATATTGCAAAAACTCAAATTCGTTGATTACGAGCTTTTCAACACTATTGTATTGCAAAAATTCAATTTCTGTTCTTTTTACACAGTTATAAGCTCAACGGGTCCATTTTAAGGCTCATTTAGACCCGCTTGTCCGAAACCAATACAAAAAGGACCGAAAAACAAGTTTTGATCCAATTTTAGGAGTTCATATAATTGATTACGAGCTTTTCAACAAGATTATATTACAAAACGTCCATTTCTGTATTTTTTACTCAGTTAAAAGTCTAACGGTTCCATTTTACGGCCCATTTAGACCCGCTCGTCCGAAACCTCTACAAAAAGGACCGCAAAAAAGTTTTAATCAAAACTTAAGAGTTCATATCGTTGATTACGAGCTTTTCAACACTATTGTATTGCAAAAATTTAATTTCTGTTCTTTTTACGCAGTTATAAGTTCAACGGGTCCATTTTAAGGCTCATTTAGACCCGCTTGTCCGAAACCACTACAAAAAGGACCGAAAAACAAGTTTTGATCCAATTTTAGGAGTTCATATAATTGATTACGAGATTTTCAACAAGATAATATTGCAAAAAGTCCATTTCTGTATTTTTTACTCAGTTGAAAGTCCAACGGGTCCATTTTATGGCCCATTTAGACCCGCTCGTCCGAAACCTCTATAAAAAGGACCGCAAAACAAGTTTTAATCAAAACATAAGATTTCATATCATTGATTACCAGCTTTTCAACACTATTGTATTGCAAAAATTCAATTTATGTTCTTTTTACGCAGTTATAAGTTCAACGGGTCCATTTTAAGGCTCATTTAGACCCGCTCGCCCGAAACCTCTTCAAAAATGACTGAAAAACAAGTTTTAATCAAATTTTAGGAGTTCATATAATTGATTACGAGCTTTTCAACAAGATTATATTGCAAAAACTCAAATTCGGTATTTTTTACTCAGTTAAAAGTCCAACGGGTCCATTTTACGGCCCATTTAGACCCGCTCACCCAAAACCTCTTCAAAAAATGACTGAAAAACAAGTTTTAATCAAATTTTAGGGGTTCATATAATTGATTACGATCTTTTCAACACGATTATATTGCAAAAACTTAATTTTTGTACTTTTTACTCAGTTAAAAGTCCAACGGGTCCATTTTAAGGCCCATTTAGACCCGCTCGTCCGAAACCTCTACAAAAAGGACCGAAAAACAAGTTTTGATCCAATTTTACGAGTTCATACAATTGATTACGAGCTTTTCAACAACATTATATTGCAACAACTAAAATTCTGTATTTTTTACTCAGTTAAAAGTCCAACGGGTCTATTTTACGGCTCATTTAGACCCGCCCGAAAGCTCTTCAAAAATGACTGAAAGACAAGTTTTAATCAAATTTTAGGAGTTCATATAATTGATTACGATATTTTCAACACGATTATATTGCAAAAACTTAATTTTTGTACTTTTTACTCAGTTAAAAGTCCAACGGGTCCATTTTACGGCCCATTTAGACCCGCTCGTCCGAAACCTCTACAAAAAGGACCGCAAAACAAGTTTTAATCAAAACTTAAGAGTTCATATCGTTGATTACGAGCTTTTCAACACTATTGTATTGCAAAAATTCAATTTATGTTCTTTTTACGCAGTTATAAGTTCAACGGGTCCATTTTAAGGCTCATTTAGACCCGCTCGTCCGAAACCACTACAAAAAGGACCGAAAAACAAGTTTTGATCCAATTTTAGGAGTTCATATAATTGATTACGAGCTTTTCAACAAGATTATATTTCAAAAAGTCCATTTCTGTATTTTTTACTCAGTTAAAAGTCCAACGGGTCCATTTTACGGCCCATTTAGACCCGCTCGTCCGTAACCTCTATAAAAAGGACCGCAAAACAAGTTTTAATCAAAACTTAAGAGTTCATATCGTTGATTACGAGCTTTTTAACACTATTGTATTGCAAAAATTCAATTTATGTTGTTTTTACGCAGTTATAAGTTCAACGGGTCCATTTTAAGGCTCATTTAGACCCGCTCGTCCGAAACCTCTTCAAAAAGGACTGAAAAACAAGTTTTGATCCAATTTTACGAGTTCATATAATTGATTACGAGCTTTTCAACACGATTGTATCGCCAAAATTCAATTTCTGTTCTTTTTACACAGTTATAAGTTCAACGGGTCTATTTTAAGGCCCATTTAGACCCGCTCGTCCGAAACCTATTAAAAAATGACTGAAAAACAAGTTTTGATCAAATTTTAGGAGTTCATATAATTGATTACGAGCTTTTCAACACTATTGTATTGCAAAAATTCAATTTATGTTCTTTTTACGCAGTTATAAGTTCAACGGGTCCATTTAAGGCCCATTTAGATCAGCTCGTCCGAAACCTCTTCAAAAATGACTACAAAACAAGTTTTGATCAAATTTTAGGAGTTCATATAATTGATTACGAGCTTTTCAACAAGATTATATTGCAAAAACTCAAATTCGGTATTTTTTACTCAGTTAAAAGTCCAACGGGTCCATTTTACGGCCCATTTAGACCCGCTCGCCCAAAACCTCTTCAAAAATGACTGAAAAACAAGTTTTAATCAAAATTTATGAGTTCATATAATTGATTACGAGCTTTTCAACACTATTGTATTGCAAAAATTCAATTTCTGTTCTTTTTACAAAGTTATAAGTTCAACGGGTCCATTTTAAGGCTCATTTAGACCCGCTTGTGCGAAACCAATACAAAAAGGACCGAAAAACAAGTTTTGATCCAATTTTAGGAGTTCATATAATTGATTACGAGCTTTTCAACAAGATTATATTGCAAAAAGTCCATTTCTGTATTTTTTACTCAGTTAAAAGTCCAACGGGTCCATTTTACGGCCCATTTAGACCCGCTCGTCCGAAACCTCTACAAAAAGGACCGCAAAAAAGTTTTAATCAAAACTTAAGAGTTCATATCGTTGATTACGAGCTTTTCAACACTATTGTATTGCAAAAATTTAATTTCTGTTCTTTTTACGCAGTTATAAGTTCAACGGGTCCATTTTAAGGCTCATTTAGACCCGCTTGTCCGAAACCACTACAAAAAGGACCGAAAAACAAGTTTTGATCCAATTTTAGGAGTTCATATAATTGATTACGAGATTTTCAACAAGATAATATTGCAAAAAGTCCATTTCTGTATTTTTTACTCAGTTGAAAGTCCAACGGGTCCATTTTATGGCCCATTTAGACCCGCTCGTCCGAAACCTCTATAAAAAGGACCGCAAAACAAGTTTTAATCAAAACATAAGATTTCATATCATTGATTACCAGCTTTTCAACACTATTGTATTGCAAAAATTCAATTTATGTTCTTTTTACGCAGTTATAAGTTCAACGGGTCCATTTTAAGGCTCATTTAGACCCGCTCGCCCGAAACCTCTTCAAAAATGACTGAAAAACAAGTTTTAATCAAATTTTAGGAGTTCATATAATTGATTACGAGCTTTTCAACAAGATTATATTGCAAAAACTCAAATTCGGTATTTTTTACTCAGTTAAAAGTCCAACGGGTCCATTTTACGGCCCATTTAGACCCGCTCACCCAAAACCTCTTCAAAAAATGACTGAAAAACAAGTTTTAATCAAATTTTAGGGGTTCATATAATTGATTACGATCTTTTCAACACGATTATATTGCAAAAACTTAATTTTTGTACTTTTTACTCAGTTAAAAGTCCAACGGGTCCATTTTAAGGCCCATTTAGACCCGCTCGTCCGAAACCTCTACAAAAAGGACCGAAAAACAAGTTTTGATCCAATTTTACGAGTTCATACAATTGATTACGAGCTTTTCAACAACATTATATTGCAACAACTAAAATTCTGTATTTTTTACTCAGTTAAAAGTCCAACGGGTCTATTTTACGGCTCATTTAGACCCGCCCGAAAGCTCTTCAAAAATGACTGAAAGACAAGTTTTAATCAAATTTTAGGAGTTCATATAATTGATTACGATATTTTCAACACGATTATATTGCAAAAACTTAATTTTTGTACTTTTTACTCAGTTAAAAGTCCAACGGGTCCATTTTACGGCCCATTTAGACCCGCTCGTCCGAAACCTCTACAAAAAGGACCGCAAAACAAGTTTTAATCAAAACTTAAGAGTTCATATCGTTGATTACGAGCTTTTCAACACTATTGTATTGCAAAAATTCAATTTATGTTCTTTTTACGCAGTTATAAGTTCAACGGGTCCATTTTAAGGCTCATTTAGACCCGCTCGTCCGAAACCACTACAAAAAGGACCGAAAAACAAGTTTTGATCCAATTTTAGGAGTTCATATAATTGATTACGAGCTTTTCAACAAGATTATATTTCAAAAAGTCCATTTCTGTATTTTTTACTCAGTTAAAAGTCCAACGGGTCCATTTTACGGCCCATTTAGACCCGCTCGTCCGTAACCTCTATAAAAAGGACCGAAAAACAAGTTTTAATCAAAACTTAAGAGTTCATATCGTTGATTACGAGCTTTTTAACACTATTGTATTGCAAAATTTCAATTTATGTTGTTTTTACGCAGTTATAAGTTCAACGGGTCCATTTTAAGGCTCATTTAGACCCGCTCGTCCGAAACCTCTTCAAAAAGGACTGAAAAACAAGTTTTGATCCAATTTTACGAGTTCATATAATTGATTACGAGCTTTTCAACACGATTGTATCGCCAAAATTCAATTTCTGTTCTTTTTACACAGTTATAAGTTCAACGGGTCTATTTTAAGGCCCATTTAGACCCGCTCGTCCGAAACCTATTAAAAAATGACTGGAAAAACAAGTTTTGATCAAATTTTAGGAGTTCATATAATTGATTACGAGCTTTTCAACACTATTGTATTGCAAAAATTCAATTTATGTTCTTTTTACGCAGTTATAAGTTCAACGGGTCCATTTAAGGCCCATTTAGATCAGCTCGTCCGAAACCTCTTCAAAAATGACTACAAAACAAGTTTTGATCAAATTTTAGGAGTTCATATAATTGATTACGAGCTTTTCAACAAGATTATATTGCAAAAACTCAAATTCGGTATTTTTTACTCAGTTAAAAGTCCAACGGGTCCATTTTACGGCCCATTTAGACCCGCTAACCCAAAACCTCTTCAAAAATGACTGAAAAACAAGTTTTAATCAAAATTTATGAGTTCATATAATTGATTACGATCTTTTCAACACGATTATATTGCAAAAACTCAATTTTTGTACTTTTTACTCAGTTAAAAGCCCAACGGGTCCATTTTACGGCCCATTTAGACCCGCTCGCCCGAAACCTCTTCAAAAATGACTGAAAAACAAGTTTTAATCAAAATTTATGAGTTCATATAATTGATTACGATCTTTTCAACACGATTATATTGCAAAAACTCAATTTTTGTACTTTTTACTCAGTTAAAAGCCCAACGGGTCCGTTTTACGGCCCATTTAGACCCGCTCGCCCGAAACCTCTTCAAAAATGGCAGAAAAACAAGTTTTAATCAAATTTTAGGAGTTCATATAACTAATCACGATCTTTTCAACACGATTGTATCGCCAAAATTCAATTTCTATTCTTTTTACGCAGTTATAAGTTCAACGGGTCCATTTTAAGGCCCATTTAGACCCGCTCGTCCGAAACCTATTAAAAAATGACTGAAAAACAAGTTTTGATCAAATTTTAGGAGTTCATATAATTGATTACGAGCTTTTCAACACTATTGTATTGCAAAAATTCAATTTCTGTTCTTTTTACGCAGTTATAAGTTCAACGGGTCCATTTTAAGGCTCATTTAGACCCGCTTGTCCGAAACCACTACAAAAAGGACCGAAAAACAAGTTTTGATCCAATTTTAGGAGTTCATATAATTGATTACGAGCTTTTCAACAAGATTATATTGCAAAAAGTCCATTTCTGTATTTTTTACTCAGTTGAAAGTCCAACGGGTCCATTTTACGGCCCATTTAGACCCGCTCGTCCGAAACCTCTATAAAAAGGACCGGAAAACAAGTTTTAATCAAAACATAAGATTTCATATCATTGATTACAAGGTTTTCAACACTAATGTATTGCAAAAATTCAATTTATGTTCTTTTTACGCAGTTATAAGTTCAACGGGTCCATTTTAAGGCTCATTTAGACCCGCTCGCCCGAAACCTCATCAAAAATGACTGAAAAACAAGTTTTAATCAAATTTTAGGAGTTCATATAATTGATTACGAGCTTTTCAACAAGATTATATTGCAAAAACTCAAATTCGGTATTTTTTACTTAGTTAAAAGTCCAACGGGTCCATTTTACGACCCATTTAGACCCGCTCGCCCGAAACCTCTTTCAAAAATGACTGAAAAACATGTTTTAATCAAATTTTAGGAGTTCATATAACTAATTACGATCTTTTCAACACGATTGTATTGCAAAAATTCAATTTCTATTATTTTTATGCAGTTATAAGTTCAACGGGTCCATTTTAAGGCCCATTTAGACCCGCTCCTCCGAAACATCTACAAAAAGGACCGAAAAACAAGTTTTGATCCAATTTTAGGAGTTCATATAATTGATTACGAGCTTTTCAACAAGATCATCTTGCAAAAAATCAAATTCGCTATTTTTTACTCAGTTAAAAGTTCAATGGGTCCATTTTACGGCCCATTTAAACCCGCTCGCCCGAAACCTCTTCAAAAATGACTGAAAAACAAGTTTTAATCAAATTTTAGGAGTTCATATAATTGATTACGATCTTTTCCACACGATTATATTGCAAAAACTCAATTTATGTACTTTTTACTCAGTTAAAAGTCCAACGGGTCCATTTTACGGCCCATTTAGACCCGCTCGTCCGAAACCTCTACAAAAAGGACCGCAAAACAAGTTTTAATCAAAACTTAAGAGTTCATATCGTTGATTACGAGCTTTTCAACACTCTTGTATTGCAAAAATTCAATTTCTGTTGTTTTTACGCAGTTATAAGTTCAACGGGTCCATTTTAAGGCCCATTTAGACCCGCTCGTCCAAAACCTCTACAAAAAGGACCGAAAACAAGTTTTGATAAAATTTTAGGAGTTCATATAATTGATTACGAGCTTTTCAACAATATTATATTGCAAAAACTCAAATTCGGTATTTTTTACTCAGTTAAAAGTCCAACGGGTCCATTTTACGGCCCATTTAGACCCGCTCGCCCGAAACCTCTTCAAAAATGACTGAAAAATAAGTTTTAATCAAATTTTAAGAGTTCATATAATTGATTACAATCTTTTCAACACGATTATATTGCAAAAACTCAATTTTTGTACTTTTTACTCAGTTAAAAGTCCAACGGGTCCATTTTACGGCCCATTTAGACCCGCTCGTCCGAAACCTCTACAAAAAGTACCGCAAAACAAGTTTTAATCTAAACTTAAGAGTTCATATCGTTGATTACGAGCTTTTCAACACTATTGTATTGCAAAAATTCAATTTCTGTTCTTTTTACGCAGTTATAAGTTCAACGGGTCCATTTTAAGGCTCATTTAGACCCGCTTGTCCGAAACCACTACAAAAAGGACCGAAAAACAAGTTTTGATCCAATTTTAGGAGTTCATATAATTGATTACGAGCTTGTCAACAAGATTATATTGCAAAAAGTCCATTTCTGTATTTTTTACTCAGTTAAAAGTCCAACGGGTCCATTTTACGGCCCATTTAGACCTACTAGTCCGAAACCTCTACAAAAAGGACGGCAAAACAAGTTTTAATCAAAACTTAAGAGTTCATATCGTTGATTACGAGCTTTTCAACACTATTGTATTGCAAAAATTCAATTTCTGTTCTTTTTACGCAGTTATAAGTTCAACGGGTCCATTTTAAGGCTCATTTAGACCCGCTTGTCCGAAACCTCTTAAAAATGACTGAAAAACAAGTTTTGATCAAATTTTTGGAGTTCCTATAATTGATTACGAGGTTTTCAACAAGATTATATTGCAAAAACTCAATTTTTGTACTTTTTACTCAGTTAAAAGTCCAACGGGTCCATTTTAGGGCCCATTTAGACCCGCTCGTCCGAAACCTCTACAAAAAGGACCGCAAAACAAGTTTTAATCAAAACTTAAGAGTTCATATCGTTGATTACGAGCTTTTCAACACTATTGTATTGCAAAAATTCAATTTCTGTTCTTTTTACGTAGTTATAAGTTCAACGGGTCCATTTTAAGGCCCATTTAGACCTGGTCGCCCGAAACCTTTACAAAAAGGACCGAAAAACAAGTTTTGATCAAATTTTAGGAGTTCATATAATTGATTATGAGCTTTTCAACAAGATTATATTGCAAAAACTCAAATTCGGTATTTTTTACTCAGTTAAAAGTCCAACGGGTCCATTTTACGGCCCATTTTGACCCGCTCGCACGAAACTTCTTCAAAAAATGATTGAAAACAGGTTTTATTCAAATTTTAGGACTTTATATCATTGATTACGATCTTTTCAACACGATTATATTGCAAAAACTCAATTTTTGTACTTTTTACTCAGTAAAAAGTCCAACGGGTCCATTTTACGGCCCATTTAGACCTACTCGTCCGAAACCTCTACAAAAAGGACGGCAAAACAAGTTTTAATCAAAACTTAAGAGTTCATATCGTTGATTACGAGCTTTTCAACACTATTGTATTGTAACAATTCAATTTCTGTTGTTTTTACGAAGTTATAAGTTCAACAGGTCCATTTTAAGGCCCATTTAGACCCGCTCGTCCGAAACCTCTTAAAAATGATTGAAAAACAAGTTTTGAACAAATTTTAGGAGTTCCTATAATTGATTACGAGGTTTTCAACAAGATTATATTGCAAAAACTCAAATTCAGTATTTGTTACTCAGTTAAAGGTCCAACGGGTCCATTTTACGGCCCATTTAAACGAGCTCGCCCGAAACCTCTTCAAAAATGACCGAAAAAAAGTTTTAAACAAATTTTAGGACTTCATATCATTGATTACGATCTTCTCAACACGATTATATTGCAAACACTCAATTTTTGTACTTTTTACTCAGTTAAAAGTCCAACGGGTCCATTTTACGGCCCATTTAGACCCGCTCGTCCGAAACCTCTACAAAAAGGACCGCAAAACAAGTTTTAATCAAAACTTAAGAGTTCATATCGTTGATTACGAGCTTTTCAACACTATTGTATTGCAAAAATTCAATTTCTATTGTTTTTACGCAGTTATAAGTTCAACGGGTCCATTTTAAGGCCCATTTAGACCCGCTTGTCCAAAACCTCTATAAAAAGGACCGAAAAACAAGTTTTGATAAAATTTTAGGAGTTCATATAATTGATTACGAGCTTTTCAACAATATTATATTGCAAAAACTCAAATTCGGTATTTTTTACTCAGTTAAAAGTCCAACGGGTCCATTTTACGGCCCATTTAGACCCGCTCGCCCGAAACCTCTTCAAAAATGACTGAAAAATAAGTTTTAATCAAATTTTAAGAGTTCATATAATTGATTACAATCTTTTCAACACGATTATATTGCAAAAACTCAATTTTTGTACTTTTTACTCAGTTAAAAGTCCAACGGGTCCATTTTACGGCCCATTTAGACCCGCTCGTCCGAAACCTCTACAAAAAGTACCGCAAAACAAGTTTTAATCAAAACTTAAGAGTTCATATCGTTGATTACGAGCTTTTCAACACTATTGTATTGCAAAAATTCAATTTCTGTTCTTTTTACGCAGTTATAAGTTCAACGGGTCCATTTTAAGGCTCATTTAGACCCGCTTGTCCGAAACCACTACAAAAAGGACCGAAAAACAAGTTTTGATCCAATTTTAGGAGTTCATATAATTGATTACGAGCTTTTCAACAAGATTATTTTGCAAAAAGTCCATTTTTGTATTTTTTACTCAGTTAAAAGTCCAACGGGTCCATTTTACGGCCCATTTAGACCTACTCGTCCGAAACCTCTACAAAAAGGACGGCAAAACAAGTTTTAATCAAAACTTAAGAGTTCATATCGTTGATTACGAGCTTTTCAACACTATTGTATTGCAAAAATTCAATTTCTGTTCTTTTTACGCAGTTATAAGTTCAACAGGTCCATTTTAAGGCTCATTTAGACCCGCTTGTCCGAAACCTCTTAAAAAATGACTGAAAAACAAGTTTTGATCAAATTTTAGGAGTTCCTATAATTGATTACGAGGTTTTCAACAAGATTATATTGCAAAAACTCAATTTTTGTACTTTTTACTCAGTTAAAAGTCCAACGGGTCCATTTTACGGCCCATTTAGACCCGCTCGTCCGAAACCTCTACAAAAAGGACCGCAAAACAAGTTTTAATCAAAACTTAAGAGTTCATATCGTTGATTACAAGCTTTTCAACACTATTGTATTGCAAAAATTCAATTTATGTTCTTTTTACGTAGTTATAAGTTCAACGGGTCCATTTTAAGGCCCATTTAGACCTGGTCGCCCGAAACCTCTACAAAAAGGACCGAAAAATAAGTTTTGATCAAATTTTAGGAGTTCATATAATTGATTATGAGCTTTTCAACAAGATTATATTGCAAAAACTCAAATTCGGTATTTTTTACTCAGTTAAAAGTCCAACGGGTCCATTTTACGGCCCATTTTGACCCGCTCGCCCGAAACTTCTTCAAAAAATGATTGAAAACAGGTTTTATTCAAATTTTAGGACTTCATATCATTGATTACGATCTTTTCAACACGATTATATTGCAAAAACTCAATTTTTGTACTTTTTACACAGTAAAAAGTCCAACGGGTCCATTTTACGGCCCATTTAGACCTACTCGTCCGAAACCTCTACAAAAAGGACGGCAAAACAAGTTTTAATCAAAACTTAAGAGTTCATATCGTTGATTACGAGCTTTTCAACACTATTGTATTGTAACAATTCAATTTTTGTTGTTTTTACGAAGTTATAAGTTCAACGGGTCCATTTTAAGGCCCATTTAGACCCGCTCGTCCGAAACCTCTTAAAAAATGATTGAAAAACAAGTTTTGATTAAATTTTAGGAGTTCCTATAATTGATTACGAGGTTTTCAACAAGATTATATTGCAAAAACTCAAATTCAGTATTTGTTACTCAGTTAAAAGTCCAACGGGTCCATTTTACGGCCCATTTAAACGAGCTCGCCCGAAACCTCTTCAAAAATGACCGAAAAAAAGTTTTAAACAAATTTTAGGACTTCATATCATTGATTACGATCTTCTCAACACGATTATATTGCAAACACTCAATTTTTGTACTTTTTACTCAGTTAAAAGTCCAACGGGTCCATTTTACGGCCCATTTAGACCCGCTCGTCCGAAACCTCTACAAAAAGGACCGCAAAACAAGTTTTAATCAAAACTTAAGAGTTCGTATCGTTGATTACGAGCTTTTCAACACTATTGTATTGCAAAAATTCAATTTCTATTGTTTTTACGCAGTTATAAGTTCAACGGGTCCATTTTAAGGCCCATTTAGACCCGCTTGTCCAAAACCTCTATAAAAAGGACCGAAAAACAGGTTTTGATAAAATTTTAGGAGTTCATATAATTGATTACGAGCTTTTCAACAATATTATATTGCAAAAACTCAAATTCGGTATTTTTTACTCAGTTAAAAGTCCAACGGGTCCATTTTACGGCCCATTTAGACCCGCTCGCCCGAAACCTCTTCAAAAATGACTGAAAAATAAGTTTTAATCAAATTTTAAGAGTTCATATAATTGATTACAATCTTTTCAACACGATTATATTGCAAAAACTCAATTTTTGTACTTTTTACTCAGTTAAAAGTCCAACGGGTCCATTTTACGGCCCATTTAGACCCGCTCGTCCGAAACCTCTACAAAAAGTACCGCAAAACAAGTTTTAATCAAAACTTAAGAGTTCATATCGTTGATTACGAGCTTTTCAACACTATTGTATTGCAAAAATTCAATTTCTGTTCTTTTTACGCAGTTATAAGTTCAACGGGTCCATTTTAAGGCTCATTTAGACCCGCTTGTCCGAAACCACTACAAAAAGGACCGAAAAACAAGTTTTGATCCAATTTTAGGAGTTCATATAATTGATTACGAGCTTTTCAACAAGATTATATTGCAAAAAGTCCATTTTTGTATTTTTTACTCAGTTAAAAGTCCAACGGGTCCATTTTACGGCCCATTTAGACCTACTCGTCCGAAACCTCTACAAAAAGGACGGCAAAACAAGTTTTAATCAAAACTTAAGAGTTCATATCGTTGATTACGAGCTTTTCAACACTATTGTATTGCAAAAATTCAATTTCTGTTCTTTTTACGCAGTTATAAGTTCAACAGGTCCATTTTAAGGCTCATTTAGACCCGCTTGTCCGAAACCTCTTAAAAAATGACTGAAAAACAAGTTTTGATCAAATTTTAGGAGTTCCTATAATTGATTACGAGGTTTTCAACAAGATTATATTGCAAAAACTCAATTTTTGTACTTTTTACTCAGTTAAAAGTCCAACGGGTCCATTTTACGGCCCATTTAGACCCGCTCGTCCGAAACCTCTACAAAAAGGACCGCAAAACAAGTTTTAATCAAAACTTAAGAGTTCATATCGTTGATTACAAGCTTTTCAACACTATTGTATTGCAAAAATTCAATTTATGTTCTTTTTACGTAGTTATAAGTTCAACGGGTCCATTTTAAGGCCCATTTAGACCTGGTCGCCCGAAACCTCTACAAAAAGGACCGAAAAATAAGTTTTGATCAAATTTTAGGAGTTCATATAATTGATTATGAGCTTTTCAACAAGATTATATTGCAAAAACTCAAATTCGGTATTTTTTACTCAGTTAAAAGTCCAACGGGTCCATTTTACGGCCCATTTTGACCCGCTCGCCCGAAACTTCTTCAAAAAATGATTGAAAACAGGTTTTATTCAAATTTTAGGACTTCATATCATTGATTACGATCTTTTCAACACGATTATATTGCAAAAACTCAATTTTTGTACTTTTTACACAGTAAAAAGTCCAACGGGTCCATTTTACGGCCCATTTAGACCTACTCGTCCGAAACCTCTACAAAAAGGACGGCAAAACAAGTTTTAATCAAAACTTAAGAGTTCATATCGTTGATTACGAGCTTTTCAACACTATTGTATTGTAACAATTCAATTTTTGTTGTTTTTACGAAGTTATAAGTTCAACGGGTCCATTTTAAGGCCCATTTAGACCCGCTCGTCCGAAACCTCTTAAAAAATGATTGAAAAACAAGTTTTGATTAAATTTTAGGAGTTCCTATAATTGATTACGAGGTTTTCAACAAGATTATATTGCAAAAACTCAAATTCAGTATTTGTTACTCAGTTAAAAGTCCAACGGGTCCATTTTACGGCCCATTTAAACGAGCTCGCCCGAAACCTCTTCAAAAATGACCGAAAAAAGTTTTAATCAAATTTTAGGACTTCATATCATTGATTACGATCTTCTCAACACGATTATATTGCAAACACTCAATTTTTGTACTTTTTACTCAGTTAAAAGTCCAACGGGTCCATTTTACGGCCCATTTAGACCCGCTCGTCCGAAACCTCTACAAAAAGGACCGCAAAACAAGTTTTAATCAAAACTTAAGAGTTCGTATCGTTGATTACGAGCTTTTCAACACTATTGTATTGCAAAAATTCAATTTCTATTGTTTTTACGCAGTTATAAGTTCAACGGGTCCATTTTAAGGCCCATTTAGACCCGCTTGTCCAAAACCTCTATAAAAAGGACCGAAAAACAAGTTTTGATAAAATTTTAGGAGTTCATATAATTGATTACGAGCTTTTCAACAATATTATATTGCAAAAACTCAAATTCGGTATTTTTTACTTAGTTAAAAGTCCAACGGGTCCATTTTACGGCCCATTTAGACCCGCTCGCCCGAAACCTATTCAAAAATGACTGAAAAATAAGTTTTAATCAAATTTTAAGAGTTCATATAATTGATTACAATCTTTTCAACACGATTATATTGCAAAAACTCAATTTTTGTACTTTTTACTCAGTTAAAAGTCCAACGGGTCCATTTTACGTCCCTATTAGAC
Organism: Hibiscus trionum; assembly: GCA_030270665.1. Lineage (NCBI taxonomy): Eukaryota > Viridiplantae > Streptophyta > Magnoliopsida > Malvales > Malvaceae > Hibiscus > Hibiscus trionum. Next base: position 41,516,170 of record BSYR01000002.1, on the reverse strand, counting down.
CCGCTCGTCCGAAACCTCTACAAAAAGTACCGCAAAACAAGTTTTAATCAAAACTTAAGAGTTCATATCGTTGATTACGAGCTTTTCAACACTACTGTATTGCAAAAATTCAATTTCTGTTCTTTTTACGCAGTTATAAGTTAGACGGGTCCATTTTAAGGCTCATTTAGACCCGTTTGTCCGAAACCACTACAAAAAGGACCGAAAAACAAGTTTTGATCCAATTTTAGGAGTTCATATAATTGATTACGAGCTTTTCAACAAGATTATATTGCAAAAAGTCCATTTCTGTATTTTTTATCCAGTTAAAAGTCCAACGGGTCCATTTTACGGCCCATTTAGACCCGCTCACCCGAAACCTCTTCAAAAAATGACTGAAAAACAGGTTTTAATCAAATTTTAGGAGTTCATATAATTGATTACGATCTTTTAAACACGATTATATTGCAAAAACATAATTTTTGTACTTTTTACTAAGTTAAAAGTCCAACGGGTCCATTTTACGACTCATTTAGACCCGCTCGTCTGAAACCTATACAAAAAGGACCGCAAACAAGTTTTAATCAAAACTTAAGAGTTCATATCGTTGATTACGAGATTTTCAACACTATTGTATTGCAAAAATTCAATTTCTGTTTTTTTTACGCAGTTATAAGTTCAACGGGTCCATTTTAACGCCCATTTAGACCCGCTCGTCCGAAACCTCTACAAAAAGGACCGAAAAACAAGTTTTGATCCAATTTTAGGAGTTCATATAATTGATTACGAGCTTTACAACAAGATTATATTGCAAAAACTCAAATTCGGTATTTTTTACTCAGTTAAAAGTCCAACGGGTCCATTTTAAGGCCCATTTAGGCCCGCTCGCCCGAAACCTCTTCAAAAATGACTGAATAACAAGTTTTAATCAAATTTTAAAAGTTCATATAATTGATTACGATCTTTGCAACACGATTATATTGCAAAAATTCAATTTTTGTACTTTTTACTCAGTTAAAAGTCCAACGGGTCCATTTTACGGCCCATTTAGACCCGCTCGTCCGAAACCTCTACAAAAGGACCGCAAAACAAGTTTTAATCAAAACTTAAGAGTTCATATCGTTGATTACGAGCTTTTCAACACTACTGTATTGCAAAAATTCAATTTCTGTTGTTTTTACGCAGTTATAAGTTCAACGGGTCCATTTTAAGGCCCATTTAGACCCGCTCGTCCGAAACCTCTACAAAAAGGACCGAAAAACAAGTTTTGATCCAATTTTACGAGTTCATATAATTGATTACGAGCTTTTCAACAAGATTGTATTGCAAAAAGTCCATTTATGTATTTTTTACTCAGTTAAAAGTCCAACAGGTCCATTTTACGGTCCATTTAGACCCGCTCGCCCGAAACCTCTACAAAAAGGACCGAAAAACAAGTTTTGATAAAATTTTAGGAGTTCATATAATTGATTACGAGCTTTTCAACAATATTATATTGCAAAAACTCAAATTCGGTATTTTTTACTCAGTTAAAAGTCCAACGGGTCCATTTTACGGCCCATTTAGACCCGCTTGCCCGAAACCTCTTCAAAAATGACTGAAAAATAAGTTTTAATCAAATTTTAAGAGTTCATATAATTGATTACAATCTTTTCAACAAGATTATATTGCAAAAACTCAATTTTTGTACTTTTTACTCAGTTAAAAGTCCAACGGGTCCATTTTACGGCCCATTTAGACCCGCTTGTCCGAAACCTCTACAAAAAGTACCGCAAAACAAGTTTTAATCAAAACTTAAGAGTTCATATCGTTGATTACGAGCTTTTCAACACTACTGTATTGCAAAAATTCAATTTCTGTTCTTTATACGCAGTTATAAGTTCAACGGGTCCATTTTAAGGCTCATTTAGACCCGCTTGTCCGAAACCACTACAAAAAGGACCGAAAAACAAGTTTTGATCCAATTTTAGGAGTTCATATAATTGATTACGAGCTTTTCAACAAGATTATATTGCAAATAGTCCATTTCTGTATTTTTTACTCAGTTAAAAGTCCAACGGGTCCATTTTACGGCCCATTTAGACCCGCTCACCCGAAACCTCTTCAAAAAATGACTGAAAAACAGGTTTTAATCAAATTTTAGGAGTTCATATAATTGATTACAATCTTTTAAACACGATTATATTGCAAAAACATAATTTTTGTACTTTTTACTAAGTTAAAAGTCCAACGGGTCCATTTTACGACTCATTTAGACCCACTCGTCTGAAACCTATACAAAAAGGACCGCAAAACAAGTTTTAATCAAAACTTAAGAGTTCATATCGTTGATTACGAGATTTTCAACACTATTGTATTGCAAAAATTCAATTTATGTTGTTTTTACGCAGTTATAAGTTCAACGGGTCCATTTTAAGGCCCATTTAGACCCGCTCGTCCGAAACCTCTACAAAAAGGACCGAAAAACAAGTTTTGATCCAATTTTAGGAGTTCATATAATTGATTACGAGCTTTTCAACAAGATTATATTGCAAAAACTCAAATTTGGTATTTTTTACTCAGTTAAAAGTCCAACGGGTCCATTTTAAGGCCCATTTAGGCCCGCTCGCCCGAAACCTCTTCAAAAATGGCTGAAAAACAAGTTTTAATCAAATTTAAAAAGTTCATATAGTTGATTACGATCTTTTCAACACGATTATATTGCAAAAACTCAATTTTTGTACTTTTTACTCAGTTAAAAGTCCAACGGGTCCATTTTACGGCCCATTTAGACCCGCTCGTCCGAAACCTCTACAAAAGGACCGCAAAACAAGTTTTAATCAAAACTTAAGAGTTCATATCGTTGATTACGAGCTTTTCAACACTACTGTATTGCAAAAATTCAATTTATGTTGTTTTTACGCAGTTATAAGTTCAACGGGTCAATTTTAAGGCCCATTTAGACCCGCTCGTCCGAAACCTCTACAAAAAGGACCGAAAAACAAGTTTTGATCCAATTTTACGAGTTCATATAATTGATTACGAGCTTTTCAACAAGATTATATTGCAAAAAGTCCATTTATGTATTTTTTACTCAGTTAAAAGTCCAACGGGTCCATTTTACGGCCCATTTAGACCCGCTCGCCCGAAACCTCTTCAAAAATGACTGAAAAACAAGTTTTATTCAAATTTTAGAAGTTCATATAATTGATTACGATCTTTTCAACACGATTATATTGCAAAAACTCAATTTATGTAGTTTTTACTCAGTTAAAAGTCCAACGGGTCCATTTTACGGCCCATTTAGACCCGCTCGTCCGAAACCTCTACAAAAAGGAACGCAAAAAAGTTTTAATCAAAACTTAAGAGTTCATATCGTTGATTACGAGCTTTTCAACAAGATCATCTTACAAAAACTCAAATTCGGTAATTTTTACTCAGTTAAAAGTCCAACGGGTCCATTTTACGGCCCATTTAGACCCGCTCGCCCGAACCCTCTTCAAAAATGACTGAAAAACAAGTTTTAATCAAATGTCAGGAGTTCATATAACTGATTACGATCTTTTCAACACAATTAGATTGCAAAAACTCAATTTTTGTACTTTTTACTCAGTTAAAAGTCCAACGGGTCCATTTTACGGCCCATTTAGACCCGCTCGTCCGAAACCTCTACAAAAAGGTTTTGATCCATTTTAGGAGTTCATATAATTGATTACGAGTTTTTCAACAAGATTATATTGCAAAAAGTCCATTTCTGTATTTTTTACTCAGTTAAAAGTCCAACGGGTCCATTTTACGGCCCTATTAGACCCGCTCGTCCGAAACCTCTATAAAAACGATCGCAAAACAAGTTTTAATCAAAACTTAAGAGTTCATATCGTTGATTACGAGATTTTCAACACTATTGTATTGCAAAAATTCAATTTCTGTTGTTTTTACGCAGTTATAAGTTCAACGGGTCCATTTTAAGGCCCATTTAGACCCGCTCGTCCGAAACCTCTACAAAAAGGACCGAAAAACAAGTTTTGATCCAATTTTAGGAGTTCATATAATTGATTAGGAGCTTTTCAACAAGATTATATTGCAAAAACTCAAATTCGGTATTTTTTACTCAGTTAAAAGTCCAACGGGTCCATTTTAAGGCCCATTTAGGCCCGCTCGCCCGAAACCTCTTCAAAAATGACTGAAAAACAAGTTTTAATCAAATTTTAAAAGTTCATATAGTTGATTACGATCTTTTCAACACGAATATATTGCAAAAACTCAATTTTTGTACTTTTTACTCAGTTAAAAGTCCAACGGGTCCATTTTACGGCCCATTTAGACCCGCTCGTCCGAAACCTCTACAAAAGGACCGCAAAACAAGTTTTAATCAAAACTTATGAGTTCATATCGTTGATTACGAGCTTTTCAACACTACTGTATTGCAAAAATTCAATTTCTGTTGTTTTTACGCAGTTATAAGTTCAACGGGTCAATTTTAAGGCCCATTTAGACCCGCTCGTCCGAAACCTCTACAAAAAGGACCGAAAAACAAGTTTTGATCCAATTTTACGAGTTCATATAATTGATTACGAGCTTTTCAACAAGATTATATTGCAAAAAGTCCATTTATGTATTTTTTACTCAGTTAAAAGTCCAACGGGTCCATTTTACGGCCCATTTAGACCCGCTCGCCCGAAACCTCTTCAAAAATGACTGAAAAACAAGTTTTATTCAAATTTTAGGAGTTCATATAATTGATTACGATCTTTTCAACACGATTATATTGCAAAAACTCAATTTATGTAGTTTTTACTCAGTTAAAAGTCCAACGGGTCCATTTTACGGCCCATTTAGACCCGCTCGTCCGAAACCTCTACAAAAAGGACCGCAAAAAAGTTTTAATCAAAACTTAAGAGTTCGTATCGTTGTTTACGAGCTTTTCAACAAGATCATCTTGCAAAAACTCAAATTCGGTATTTTTTACTCAGTTAAAAGTCCAAAGGGTCCATTTTACGGCCCATTTAGACCCGCTCGCCCGAACCCTCTTCAAAAATGACTGAAAAACAAGTTTTAATCAAATGTCAGGAGTTCATATAACTGATTACGATCTTTTCAACACAATTAGATTGCAAAAACTCAATTTTTGTACTTTTTACTCAGTTAAAAGTCCAACGGGTCCATTTTACGGCCCATTTAGACCCGCTCGTCCGAAACCTCTACAAAAAGGATCGCAAAACAAGTTTTAATCAAAACTTAAGAGTTCATATCGTTGATTACGAGCTTTTCAACACTATTGTATTGCAAAAATTCAATTTTTGTTCTTTTTACGCAGTTATAAGTTCAACGGGTCCATTTTAAGGCTCATTTAGACTCGCTCGTCCGAAACCACTACAAAAAGGACCGAAAAACAAGTTTTGATCCAATTTTAGGAGTTCATATAATTGATTACGAGCTTTTCAACAAGATTATATTGCAAAAAGTCCATTTCTGTATTTTTTACTCAGTTAAAGGTCCAACGGGTCAATTTTACGGCCCATTTAGACCCGCTCGTCCGAAACCTCTATAAAAAGGACCGCAAAACAAGTTTTAATCAAAACTTAAGAGTTCATATCGTTGATTACGAGCTTTTCAACACTATTGTATTGCAAAAATTCAATTTATGTTCTTTTTACGCAGTTATAAGTTCAACGGGTCCATTTTAAGGCTCATTTAGACCCGCTCGCCCGAAACCTCTTCAAAAATGACTAAAAAATAAGTTTTAATCAAACTTTAGGAGTTCATATAATTGATTACGAGCTTTTCAACAAGATTATATTGCAAAAACTCAAATTCGGTATTTTTTACTTAGTTAAAAGTCCAACGGGTCCATTTTACGGCCCATTTAGACCCGCTCACCCAAAACCTCTTTCAAAAATGACTGAAAAACAAGTTTTAATCAAATTTTAGGAGTTCATATAACTAACTACGATCTTTTCAACACGATTGTATTGCAAAAATTCAATTTCTATTATTTTTACGCAGTTATAAGTTCAACGGGTCCATTTTAAGGCCCATTTAGACCTGCTCGTCCGAAACATCTACAAAAAGGACCGAAAAACAAGTTTTGATCCAATTTTAGGAGTTCATATAATTTATTACGAGCTTTTCAACAAGATCATCTTGCAAAAACTCAAATTCGGTATTTTTTACTCGGTTAAAAGTCCAACGGGTCCATTTTACGGCCCATTTAGACTCGCTCGCCCGAACCCTTTTCAAAAATGACTGAAAAACAAGTTTTAATCAAATGTCAGGAGTTCATATAACTGATGACGATCTTTTCAACACGATTATATTGCAAAAACTCAATTTTTGTACTTTTTACTCAGTTAAAAGTCCAACTACTCCATTTTACGGCCCATTTAGACCCGCTTGTCCGAAACCTCTACAAAAAGGACAGCAAAACAAGTTTTAATCAAAACTTAAGAGTTCATATCGTTGATTACGAGCTTTTCAACACTATTGTATTGCAAAAATTCAATTTATGTTCTTTTTACGCAGTTATAAGTTCAACGGGTCCATTTTAAGGCTCATTTAGACCCGCTCGTCCGAAACCACTACAAAAAGGACCGGAAAACAAGTTTTGATCCAATTTTAGGAGTTCATATAATTGATTACGAGCTTTTCAACAAGATTATATTGCAAAAAGTCCATTTATGTATTTTTTACTCAGTTAAAAGTCCAACGGGTCCATTTTACGGCCCATTTAGACACGCTCGCCCGAAACCTCTTCAAAAATGACTGAAAAACAAGTTTTAATCAAATTTTAGGAGTTCATATAAGTGACTACGATCTTTTCAACACGATTATATTGCAAAAACTAAATTTTTGTACTTTTTACTTAGTTAAAAGTCCAACGGGTCCATTTTACGACCCATTTAGACCCGCTCGTCCGAAACCTCTACAAAAAGGACCGCAAAAAAGTTTTAATCAAAACTTAAGAGTTCATATCGTTGATTACGAGGTTTTCAACACTATTGTATTGCAAAAATTCAATTTATGTTCTTTTTACGCAGTTATAAGTTCAACGGGTCCATTTTAAGGCTCATTTGGTCCCGCTCGTCCGAAACCACTACAAAAACGACCGAAAAACAAGTTTTGATCCAATTTTAGGAGTTCATATAATTGATTACGAGCTTTTCAACAAGATTATATTGCAAAAAGTCCATTTCTGTATTTTTTACTCAGTTAAAAGTCCAACGGGTCCATTTTACGGCCCTATTAGACCCGCTCGTCCGAAACCTCTATAAAAACGATCGCAAAACAAGTTTTAATCAAAACTTAAGAGTTCATATCGTTGATTACGAGCTTTTCAACACTATTGTATTGCAAAAATTCTATTTCTGTTGTTTTTACGAAGTTAGAAGTTAAACGGGTCCATTTTAAGGCCCATTTAGACCCGCTCGTCCGAAACCTCTACAAAAAGGACCGAAAAACAAGTTTTGATCCAATTTTAGGAGTTCATATAATTGATTACGAGCTTTTCAACAAGATTATATTGCAAAAACTAAAATTCGATATTTTTTACTCAGTTAAAAGTCCAACGAGTCCATTTTACGGCCCATTTAGACCCGCTCGCCCGAAACCTCTTCAAAAATGACTGAAAAACAAGTTTTAATCAAATTTTAGAAGTTCATATACTTGATTACGAACTTTTCAACACGATTATATTGCAAAAACTTATTTTTTGTACTTTTTACTCAGTTAAAAGTCCAACGGGTTCATTTTACGGCTCATTTAGACCCGCTCGTCCGAAACCTCTACAAAAAGGACCGCAAAACAAGTTTTAATCAAAACTTAAGAGTTCATATCTTTTTACGCGGTTATAAGTTCAATGAGTCCATTTAAGGCCCATTTAGATCAGCTCGTCCGAAACCTCTTAAAAATGACTGAAAAACAAGTTTTGATCAAATTTTAGAAGTTCATATAATTGATTACGAGCTTTTCAACAAGATTATATTGCAAAAACTCAAATTCGGTATTTTTTTTACTCAGTTTAAAGTCCAACAGGTCCATTTTAGGGCCCATTTAGACCAGCTCGCCCGAAACCTCTTCAAAAATGACTGAAAAACAAATTTTAATCAAATTTTAGGAGTTCATATAATTTATTACGATCATTTCAACATGATTTTATTGCAAAAATTCAATTTCTATATTTTTTAGTAAGTTAAAAGTCCAACGGGTCCATTGTACAGCCCATTTAGACCCGCTCGCCCGAAACCTCTTCAAAAATGACTGAAAAACAAGTTTTAATCAAATTTTAGGAGTTCATATAATTGACTACGATCTTTTCAACACGATTATATTGCAAAAACTCAATTTTTGTACTTTTTACTCACTTAAAAGTCCAACGGGTCCATTTTACGGCCCATTTAGACACGCTCGTCCGAAACCTCTACAAAAAGGACCGAAAAAAGGTTTTAATCAAAACTTAAGAGTTCATATCGTTGATTACGAGCTTTTCAACACTATTGTATTGCAAAAATTCAATTTATATTCTTTTTACGCAGTTATAAGTCCAACGGGTCCATTTTAAGTCTCATTTAGACCCGCTCATCCGAAACCACTACAAAAAGGACCGAAAAACAAGTTTTGATCCAATTTTAGGAGTTCATATAATTGATTACGAGATTTTCAACAAGATTATATTGCAAAAAGTCCATTTATGTATTTTTTACTCAGTTAAAAGTCCAACGGGTCCATTTTACGGCCCTATTAGACCCGCTCGTCCGAAACCTCTATAAAAAGGACCGCAAAACAAGTTTTAATCAAAACTTAAGAGTTCATATCGTTGATTACGAGCTTTTCAACACTATTGTATTGCAAAAATTCAATTTCTGTTCTTTTTACGCAGTTATAAGTTCAACTAGTCCATTTTAAGGCCCATTTAGACCCGCTCGTCCGAAACCTCTACAAAAAGGACCGAAAAACAGGTTTTGATCCAATTTTACGAGTTCATATAATTGATTACGAGCTTTTCAACAAGATTATATTGCAAAAACTCAAATTCGGTATTTTTTACTCAGTTAAAAGTCCAACGGGTCCATTTTACGGCCCATTTAAACCCGCTCACCCGAAACCTCTTCAAAAAATGACTGAAAATCAGGTTTTAATCAAATTTTAGGAGTTCATATAATTGATTACGATCTTTTCAACACGATTATATTGCAAAAACTTGATTTTTGTACTTTTTACAAAGTTAAAAGTCCAACGGGTCCATTTTACGGCTCATTTAGACCCGCTCGTCCGAAACTCTACAAAAAGGACCGCAAAACAAGTTTTAATCAAAACTTAAGAGTTCATATCGTTGATTACGAGCTTTTCAACACTATTGTATTGCAAAAATTCAATTTATGTTGTTTTTACGCAGTTATAAGTTCAACGGGTCCATTTTAAGGCCCATTTAGACCCGCTCGTCCGAAACCTCTACAAAAAGGACCGAAAAACAAGTTTTGATCCAATTTTACGAGTTCATATAATTGATTACGAGCTTTTCAACAAGATTATATTGCAAAAAGTCCATTTATGTATTTTTTACTCAGTTAAAAGTCCAACGGGTCCATTTTACGGCCCATTTAGACCCGCTCGCCCGAAACCTCTTCAAAAATGACTGAAAAATAAGTTTTAATCAAATTTTAAGAGTTCATATAATTGATTACAATCTTTTCAACACGATTATATTGCAAAAACTCAATTTTTGTACTTTTTACTAGGTTAAAAGTCCAACGGGTCCATTTTACGGCCCATTTAGACCCGCTCGTCCGAAACCTCTACAAAAAGTACCGCAAAACAAGTTTTAATCAAAACTTAAGAGTTCATATCGTTGATTACGAGCTTTTCAACACTACTGTATTGCAAAAATTCAATTTCTGTTGTTTTTACGCAGTTATAAGTTCAACGGGTACGTTTTAAGGCCCATTTAGACCCGCTCGTCCGAAACCTCTACAAAAAGGAACGAAAAACAAGTTTTGATCCAATTTTACGAGTTCATATAATTGATTACGAGCTTTTCAACAAGATTATATTGCAAAAAGTCCATTTCTGTATTTTTTACTCAGTTAAAAGTCCAACGGGTCCATTTTACGGCCCTATTAGACCCGCTCGTCCGAAACCTCTACAAAAAGGACCGCAAAATAAGTTTTAATCAAAACTTAAGAGTTCATATCGTTGATTACGAGCTTTTCAACACTACTGTATTGCAAAAATTCAATTTCTGTTGTTTTTACGCAGTTATAAGTTCAACGGGTCCGTTTTAAGGCCCATTTAGACCCGCTCGTCCGAAACCTCTACAAAAAGGAACGAAAAACAAGTTTTGATCCAATTTTACGAGTTCATATAATTGATTACGAGCTTTTCAACAAGATTATATTGCAAAAAGTCCATTTCTGTATTTTTTACTCAGTTAAAAGTCCAACGGGTCCATTTTACGGCCCTATTAGACCCGCTCGTCCGAAACCTCTACAAAAAGGACCGCAAAATAAGTTTTAATCAAAACTTAAGAGTTCATATCGTTGATTACGAGCATTTCAACACTATTGTATTGCAAAAATTCAATTTCTGTTGTTTTTACGCAGTTATAAGTTCAACGGGTCCATTTTAAGGCCCATTTAGACCCGCTCGTCCGAAACCTCTACAAAAAGGACCGAAAAACAAGTTTTGATCCAATTTTACGAGTTCATATAATTGATTACGAGCTTTTCAACAAGATTGTATTGCAAAAAGTCCATTTATGTATTTTTTACTCAGTTAAAAGTCCAACAGGTCCATTTTACGGTCCATTTAGACCCGCTCGCCCGAAACCTCTACAAAAAGGACCGAAAAACAAGTTTTGATAAAATTTTAGGAGTTCATATAATTGATTACGAGCTTTTCAACAATATTATATTGCAAAAACTCAAATTCGGTATTTTTTACTCAGTTAAAAGTCCAACGGGTCCATTTTACGGCCCATTTAGACCCGCTTGCCCGAAACCTCTTCAAAAATGACTGAAAAATAAGTTTTAATCAAATTTTAAGAGTTCATATAATTGATTACAATCTTTTCAACAAGATTATATTGCAAAAACTCAATTTTTGTACTTTTTACTCAGTTAAAAGTCCAACGGGTCCATTTTACGGCCCATTTAGACCCGCTTGTCCGAAACCTCTACAAAAAGTACCGCAAAACAAGTTTTAATCAAAACTTAAGAGTTCATATCGTTGATTACGAGCTTTTCAACACTACTGTATTGCAAAAATTCAATTTCTGTTCTTTATACGCAGTTATAAGTTCAACGGGTCCATTTTAAGGCTCATTTAGACCCGCTTGTCCGAAACCACTACAAAAAGGACCGAAAAACAAGTTTTGATCCAATTTTAGGAGTTCATATAATTGATTACGAGCTTTTCAACAAGATTATATTGCAAATAGTCCATTTCTGTATTTTTTACTCAGTTAAAAGTCCAACGGGTCCATTTTACGGCCCATTTAGACCCGCTCACCCGAAACCTCTTCAAAAAATGACTGAAAAACAGGTTTTAATCAAATTTTAGGAGTTCATATAATTGATTACAATCTTTTAAACACGATTATATTGCAAAAACATAATTTTTGTACTTTTTACTAAGTTAAAAGTCCAACGGGTCCATTTTACGACTCATTTAGACCCACTCGTCTGAAACCTATACAAAAAGGACCGCAAAACAAGTTTTAATCAAAACTTAAGAGTTCATATCGTTGATTACGAGATTTTCAACACTATTGTATTGCAAAAATTCAATTTCTGTTGTTTTTACGCAGTTATAAGTTCAACGGGTCCATTTTAAGGCCCATTTAGACCCGCTCGTCCGAAACCTCTACAAAAAGGACCGAAAAACAAGTTTTGATCCAATTTTAGGAGTTCATATAATTGATTACGAGCTTTTCAACAAGATTATATTGCAAAAACTCAAATTTGGTATTTTTTACTCAGTTAAAAGTCCAACGGGTCCATTTTAAGGCCCATTTAGGCCCGCTCGCCCGAAACCTCTTCAAAAATGGCTGAAAAACAAGTTTTAATCAAATTTAAAAAGTTCATATAGTTGATTACGATCTTTTCAACACGATTATATTGCAAAAACTCAATTTTTGTACTTTTTACTCAGTTAAAAGTCCAACGGGTCCATTTTACGGCCCATTTAGACCCGCTCGTCCGAAACCTCTACAAAAGGACCGCAAAACAAGTTTTAATCAAAACTTAAGAGTTCATATCGTTGATTACGAGCTTTTCAACACTACTGTATTGCAAAAATTCAATTTATGTTGTTTTTACGCAGTTATAAGTTCAACGGGTCAATTTTAAGGCCCATTTAGACCCGCTCGTCCGAAACCTCTACAAAAAGGACCGAAAAACAAGTTTTGATCCAATTTTACGAGTTCATATAATTGATTACGAGCTTTTCAACAAGATTATATTGCAAAAAGTCCATTTATGTATTTTTTACTCAGTTAAAAGTCCAACGGGTCCATTTTACGGCCCATTTAGACCCGCTCGCCCGAAACCTCTTCAAAAATGACTGAAAAACAAGTTTTATTCAAATTTTAGAAGTTCATATAATTGATTACGATCTTTTCAACACGATTATATTGCAAAAACTCAATTTATGTAGTTTTTACTCAGTTAAAAGTCCAACGGGTCCATTTTACGGCCCATTTAGACCCGCTCGTCCGAAACCTCTACAAAAAGGAACGCAAAAAAGTTTTAATCAAAACTTAAGAGTTCATATCGTTGATTACGAGCTTTTCAACAAGATCATCTTACAAAAACTCAAATTCGGTAATTTTTACTCAGTTAAAAGTCCAACGGGTCCATTTTACGGCCCATTTAGACCCGCTCGCCCGAACCCTCTTCAAAAATGACTGAAAAACAAGTTTTAATCAAATGTCAGGAGTTCATATAACTGATTACGATCTTTTCAACACAATTAGATTGCAAAAACTCAATTTTTGTACTTTTTACTCAGTTAAAAGTCCAACGGGTCCATTTTACGGCCCATTTAGACCCGCTCGTCCGAAACCTCTACAAAAAGGTTTTGATCCATTTTAGGAGTTCATATAATTGATTACGAGTTTTTCAACAAGATTATATTGCAAAAAGTCCATTTCTGTATTTTTTACTCAGTTAAAAGTCCAACGGGTCCATTTTACGGCCCTATTAGACCCGCTCGTCCGAAACCTCTATAAAAACGATCGCAAAACAAGTTTTAATCAAAACTTAAGAGTTCATATCGTTGATTACGAGATTTTCAACACTATTGTATTGCAAAAATTCAATTTCTGTTGTTTTTACGCAGTTATAAGTTCAACGGGTCCATTTTAAGGCCCATTTAGACCCGCTCGTCCGAAACCTCTACAAAAAGGACCGAAAAACAAGTTTTGATCCAATTTTAGGAGTTCATATAATTGATTAGGAGCTTTTCAACAAGATTATATTGCAAAAACTCAAATTCGGTATTTTTTACTCAGTTAAAAGTCCAACGGGTCCATTTTAAGGCCCATTTAGGCCCGCTCGCCCGAAACCTCTTCAAAAATGACTGAAAAACAAGTTTTAATCAAATTTTAAAAGTTCATATAGTTGATTACGATCTTTTCAACACGAATATATTGCAAAAACTCAATTTTTGTACTTTTTACTCAGTTAAAAGTCCAACGGGTCCATTTTACGGCCCATTTAGACCCGCTCGTCCGAAACCTCTACAAAAGGACCGCAAAACAAGTTTTAATCAAAACTTATGAGTTCATATCGTTGATTACGAGCTTTTCAACACTACTGTATTGCAAAAATTCAATTTCTGTTGTTTTTACGCAGTTATAAGTTCAACGGGTCAATTTTAAGGCCCATTTAGACCCGCTCGTCCGAAACCTCTACAAAAAGGACCGAAAAACAAGTTTTGATCCAATTTTACGAGTTCATATAATTGATTACGAGCTTTTCAACAAGATTATATTGCAAAAAGTCCATTTATGTATTTTTTACTCAGTTAAAAGTCCAACGGGTCCATTTTACGGCCCATTTAGACCCGCTCGCCCGAAACCTCTTCAAAAATGACTGAAAAACAAGTTTTATTCAAATTTTAGGAGTTCATATAATTGATTACGATCTTTTCAACACGATTATATTGCAAAAACTCAATTTATGTAGTTTTTACTCAGTTAAAAGTCCAACGGGTCCATTTTACGGCCCATTTAGACCCGCTCGTCCGAAACCTCTACAAAAAGGACCGCAAAAAAGTTTTAATCAAAACTTAAGAGTTCGTATCGTTGTTTACGAGCTTTTCAACAAGATCATCTTGCAAAAACTCAAATTCGGTATTTTTTACTCAGTTAAAAGTCCAAAGGGTCCATTTTACGGCCCATTTAGACCCGCTCGCCCGAACCCTCTTCAAAAATGACTGAAAAACAAGTTTTAATCAAATGTCAGGAGTTCATATAACTGATTACGATCTTTTCAACACAATTAGATTGCAAAAACTCAATTTTTGTACTTTTTACTCAGTTAAAAGTCCAACGGGTCCATTTTACGGCCCATTTAGACCCGCTCGTCCGAAACCTCTACAAAAAGGATCGCAAAACAAGTTTTAATCAAAACTTAAGAGTTCATATCGTTGATTACGAGCTTTTCAACACTATTGTATTGCAAAAATTCAATTTTTGTTCTTTTTACGCAGTTATAAGTTCAACGGGTCCATTTTAAGGCTCATTTAGACTCGCTCGTCCGAAACCACTACAAAAAGGACCGAAAAACAAGTTTTGATCCAATTTTAGGAGTTCATATAATTGATTACGAGCTTTTCAACAAGATTATATTGCAAAAAGTCCATTTCTGTATTTTTTACTCAGTTAAAGGTCCAACGGGTCAATTTTACGGCCCATTTAGACCCGCTCGTCCGAAACCTCTATAAAAAGGACCGCAAAACAAGTTTTAATCAAAACTTAAGAGTTCATATCGTTGATTACGAGCTTTTCAACACTATTGTATTGCAAAAATTCAATTTATGTTCTTTTTACGCAGTTATAAGTTCAACGGGTCCATTTTAAGGCTCATTTAGACCCGCTCGCCCGAAACCTCTTCAAAAATGACTAAAAAATAAGTTTTAATCAAACTTTAGGAGTTCATATAATTGATTACGAGCTTTTCAACAAGATTATATTGCAAAAACTCAAATTCGGTATTTTTTACTTAGTTAAAAGTCCAACGGGTCCATTTTACGGCCCATTTAGACCCGCTCACCCAAAACCTCTTTCAAAAATGACTGAAAAACAAGTTTTAATCAAATTTTAGGAGTTCATATAACTAACTACGATCTTTTCAACACGATTGTATTGCAAAAATTCAATTTCTATTATTTTTACGCAGTTATAAGTTCAACGGGTCCATTTTAAGGCCCATTTAGACCTGCTCGTCCGAAACATCTACAAAAAGGACCGAAAAACAAGTTTTGATCCAATTTTAGGAGTTCATATAATTTATTACGAGCTTTTCAACAAGATCATCTTGCAAAAACTCAAATTCGGTATTTTTTACTCGGTTAAAAGTCCAACGGGTCCATTTTACGGCCCATTTAGACTCGCTCGCCCGAACCCTTTTCAAAAATGACTGAAAAACAAGTTTTAATCAAATGTCAGGAGTTCATATAACTGATGACGATCTTTTCAACACGATTATATTGCAAAAACTCAATTTTTGTACTTTTTACTCAGTTAAAAGTCCAACTACTCCATTTTACGGCCCATTTAGACCCGCTTGTCCGAAACCTCTACAAAAAGGACAGCAAAACAAGTTTTAATCAAAACTTAAGAGTTCATATCGTTGATTACGAGCTTTTCAACACTATTGTATTGCAAAAATTCAATTTATGTTCTTTTTACGCAGTTATAAGTTCAACGGGTCCATTTTAAGGCTCATTTAGACCCGCTCGTCCGAAACCACTACAAAAAGGACCGGAAAACAAGTTTTGATCCAATTTTAGGAGTTCATATAATTGATTACGAGCTTTTCAACAAGATTATATTGCAAAAAGTCCATTTATGTATTTTTTACTCAGTTAAAAGTCCAACGGGTCCATTTTACGGCCCATTTAGACACGCTCGCCCGAAACCTCTTCAAAAATGACTGAAAAACAAGTTTTAATCAAATTTTAGGAGTTCATATAAGTGACTACGATCTTTTCAACACGATTATATTGCAAAAACTAAATTTTTGTACTTTTTACTTAGTTAAAAGTCCAACGGGTCCATTTTACGACCCATTTAGACCCGCTCGTCCGAAACCTCTACAAAAAGGACCGCAAAAAAGTTTTAATCAAAACTTAAGAGTTCATATCGTTGATTACGAGGTTTTCAACACTATTGTATTGCAAAAATTCAATTTATGTTCTTTTTACGCAGTTATAAGTTCAACGGGTCCATTTTAAGGCTCATTTGGTCCCGCTCGTCCGAAACCACTACAAAAACGACCGAAAAACAAGTTTTGATCCAATTTTAGGAGTTCATATAATTGATTACGAGCTTTTCAACAAGATTATATTGCAAAAAGTCCATTTCTGTATTTTTTACTCAGTTAAAAGTCCAACGGGTCCATTTTACGGCCCTATTAGACCCGCTCGTCCGAAACCTCTATAAAAACGATCGCAAAACAAGTTTTAATCAAAACTTAAGAGTTCATATCGTTGATTACGAGCTTTTCAACACTATTGTATTGCAAAAATTCTATTTCTGTTGTTTTTACGAAGTTAGAAGTTAAACGGGTCCATTTTAAGGCCCATTTAGACCCGCTCGTCCGAAACCTCTACAAAAAGGACCGAAAAACAAGTTTTGATCCAATTTTAGGAGTTCATATAATTGATTACGAGCTTTTCAACAAGATTATATTGCAAAAACTAAAATTCGATATTTTTTACTCAGTTAAAAGTCCAACGAGTCCATTTTACGGCCCATTTAGACCCGCTCGCCCGAAACCTCTTCAAAAATGACTGAAAAACAAGTTTTAATCAAATTTTAGAAGTTCATATACTTGATTACGAACTTTTCAACACGATTATATTGCAAAAACTTATTTTTTGTACTTTTTACTCAGTTAAAAGTCCAACGGGTTCATTTTACGGCTCATTTAGACCCGCTCGTCCGAAACCTCTACAAAAAGGACCGCAAAACAAGTTTTAATCAAAACTTAAGAGTTCATATCTTTTTACGCGGTTATAAGTTCAATGAGTCCATTTAAGGCCCATTTAGATCAGCTCGTCCGAAACCTCTTAAAAATGACTGAAAAACAAGTTTTGATCAAATTTTAGAAGTTCATATAATTGATTACGAGCTTTTCAACAAGATTATATTGCAAAAACTCAAATTCGGTATTTTTTTTACTCAGTTTAAAGTCCAACAGGTCCATTTTAGGGCCCATTTAGACCAGCTCGCCCGAAACCTCTTCAAAAATGACTGAAAAACAAATTTTAATCAAATTTTAGGAGTTCATATAATTTATTACGATCATTTCAACATGATTTTATTGCAAAAATTCAATTTCTATATTTTTTAGTAAGTTAAAAGTCCAACGGGTCCATTGTACAGCCCATTTAGACCCGCTCGCCCGAAACCTCTTCAAAAATGACTGAAAAACAAGTTTTAATCAAATTTTAGGAGTTCATATAATTGACTACGATCTTTTCAACACGATTATATTGCAAAAACTCAATTTTTGTACTTTTTACTCACTTAAAAGTCCAACGGGTCCATTTTACGGCCCATTTAGACACGCTCGTCCGAAACCTCTACAAAAAGGACCGAAAAAAGGTTTTAATCAAAACTTAAGAGTTCATATCGTTGATTACGAGCTTTTCAACACTATTGTATTGCAAAAATTCAATTTATATTCTTTTTACGCAGTTATAAGTCCAACGGGTCCATTTTAAGTCTCATTTAGACCCGCTCATCCGAAACCACTACAAAAAGGACCGAAAAACAAGTTTTGATCCAATTTTAGGAGTTCATATAATTGATTACGAGATTTTCAACAAGATTATATTGCAAAAAGTCCATTTATGTATTTTTTACTCAGTTAAAAGTCCAACGGGTCCATTTTACGGCCCTATTAGACCCGCTCGTCCGAAACCTCTATAAAAAGGACCGCAAAACAAGTTTTAATCAAAACTTAAGAGTTCATATCGTTGATTACGAGCTTTTCAACACTATTGTATTGCAAAAATTCAATTTCTGTTCTTTTTACGCAGTTATAAGTTCAACTAGTCCATTTTAAGGCCCATTTAGACCCGCTCGTCCGAAACCTCTACAAAAAGGACCGAAAAACAGGTTTTGATCCAATTTTACGAGTTCATATAATTGATTACGAGCTTTTCAACAAGATTATATTGCAAAAACTCAAATTCGGTATTTTTTACTCAGTTAAAAGTCCAACGGGTCCATTTTACGGCCCATTTAAACCCGCTCACCCGAAACCTCTTCAAAAAATGACTGAAAATCAGGTTTTAATCAAATTTTAGGAGTTCATATAATTGATTACGATCTTTTCAACACGATTATATTGCAAAAACTTGATTTTTGTACTTTTTACAAAGTTAAAAGTCCAACGGGTCCATTTTACGGCTCATTTAGACCCGCTCGTCCGAAACTCTACAAAAAGGACCGCAAAACAAGTTTTAATCAAAACTTAAGAGTTCATATCGTTGATTACGAGCTTTTCAACACTATTGTATTGCAAAAATTCAATTTATGTTGTTTTTACGCAGTTATAAGTTCAACGGGTCCATTTTAAGGCCCATTTAGACCCGCTCGTCCGAAACCTCTACAAAAAGGACCGAAAAACAAGTTTTGATCCAATTTTACGAGTTCATATAATTGATTACGAGCTTTTCAACAAGATTATATTGCAAAAAGTCCATTTATGTATTTTTTACTCAGTTAAAAGTCCAACGGGTCCATTTTACGGCCCATTTAGACCCGCTCGCCCGAAACCTCTTCAAAAATGACTGAAAAATAAGTTTTAATCAAATTTTAAGAGTTCATATAATTGATTACAATCTTTTCAACACGATTATATTGCAAAAACTCAATTTTTGTACTTTTTACTAGGTTAAAAGTCCAACGGGTCCATTTTACGGCCCATTTAGACCCGCTCGTCCGAAACCTCTACAAAAAGTACCGCAAAACAAGTTTTAATCAAAACTTAAGAGTTCATATCGTTGATTACGAGCTTTTCAACACTACTGTATTGCAAAAATTCAATTTCTGTTGTTTTTACGCAGTTATAAGTTCAACGGGTCCGTTTTAAGGCCCATTTAGACCCGCTCGTCCGAAACCTCTACAAAAAGGAACGAAAAACAAGTTTTGATCCAATTTTACGAGTTCATATAATTGATTACGAGCTTTTCAACAAGATTATATTGCAAAAAGTCCATTTCTGTATTTTTTACTCAGTTAAAAGTCCAACGGGTCCATTTTACGGCCCTATTAGACCCGCTCGTCCGAAACCTCTACAAAAAGGACCGCAAAATAAGTTTTAATCAAAACTTAAGAGTTCATATCGTTGATTACGAGCATTTCAACACTATTGTATTGCAAAAATTCAATTTCTGTTCTTTTTATGCAGTTATAAGTTCAACGGGTCCATTTTAAGGCTCATTTAGACCCGCTCGTCCGAAACCACTACAAAAAGGACCAGAAAATAAGTTTTGATCCAATTTTAGGAGTTCATATAATTGATTACGAGCTTTTCAACAATATTATATTGCAAAAAGTCCATTTATGTATTTTTTACTCAGTTAAAAGTCCAACGGGTCCATTTTACGGCCCATTTAGACACGCTCGCCTGAAACCTCTTCAAAAATGATTGAAAAATAAGTTTTAATCAAATTTTAGGAGTTCATATAATTGACTACGATCTTTTCAACACGATTATATTGCAAAAACTCAATTTTTGTACTTTTTACTTAGTTAAAAGTCCAACGGGTCCATTTTACGGCCCATTTAGACCCGCTCGTCCGAAACCTCTACAAAAAGGACCGCAAAAAAGTTTTAATCAAAACTTAAGAGTTCATATCGTTGATTACGAGCTTTTCAACACTATTGTATTGCAAAAATTCAATTTATGTTCTTTTTACGCAGTTATAAGTTCAACGGGTCCATTTTAAGGCTCATTTAGACCCGCTCGTCCGAAACCACTACAAAAACAACCGAAAAACAAGTTTTGATCCAATTTTAGGAGTTCATATAATTGATTACGAGCTTTTCAACAAGATTATATTGCAAAAAGTCCATTTCTGTATTTTTTACTCAGTTAAAAGTCCAACGGGTCCATTTTACGGCCCTATTAGACCTGCTCGTCCGAAACCTCTATAAAAAGGATCGCAAAACAAGTTTTAATCAAAACTTAAGAGTTCATATCATTGATTACGAGCTTTTCAACACTATTGTATTGCAAAAATTCAATTTCTGTTGTTTTTACGCAGTTAGAAGTTCAACGGGTCCATTTTAAGGCCCATTTAGACCCGCTCGTCCGAAACCTCTACAAAAAGGACCGAAAAACAAGTTTTGATCCAATTTTAGGAGTTCATATAATTGATTACGAGCTATTCAACAAGATTATATTGCAAAAACTAAAATTCGATATTTTTTACTCAGTTCAAAGTCCAACGGGTCCATTTTACGGCTCATTTAGACCCGCTCGCCCGAAACCTCTTCAAAAATGACTGAAAAACAAGTTTTAATCAAATTTTAGGAGTTCATATAATTGATTACGATCTTTTCAACACGATTATATTGCAAAAACTTAATTTTTGTACTTTTTACTCAGTTAAAAGTCCAAAGGGTTCATTTTACGGCTCATTTAGACCCGCTCGTCCGAAACCTCTACAAAAAGGACCGCAAAACAAGTTTTAATCAAAACTTAAGAGTTCATATCTTTGATTACGAGCTTTTCAAGACTATTGTATTGCAAAAATTCATTTTATGTTCTTTTTACGCGGTTATAAGTTCAACGAGTCCATTTAAGGCCCATTTAGATCAGCTCGTCCGAAACCTCTTAAAAATGACTGAAAAACAAGTTTTGATCAAATTTTAGGAGTTCATATAATTGATTACGAGCTTTTCAACAAGATTATATTGCAAAAACTCAAATTCGGTATTTTTTACTTAGTTTAAAGTCCAACAGGTCCATTTTAGGGCCCATTTAGACCCGCTCGCCCGAAACCTCTTCAAAAATGACTGAAAAACAAGTTTTAATCAAATTTTAGGAGTTCATATAATTTATTACGATCGTTTCAACACGATTTTATTGCAAAAACTCAATTTCTATATTTTTTACTAAGTTAAAAGTCCAACGGGTCCATTGTACAACCCATTTAGACCCGCTCGCCCGAAACCTCTTCAAAAATGACTGAAAAACAAGTTTTAATCAAATTTTTGGAGTTCATATAACTGATTACGATCTTTTCAACATGATTGTATTTCAAAAATTCAATTTCTGTTCTTTTTACATAGTTATAAGTTCAACGGGTCCATTTTAAGGCCCATTTAGACCCACTCGTCCGAAACCTCTTCAAAAATAACTGAAAAACAAGTTTTGATCAAATTTTAGGAATTCATATAATTGATTACGAGCTTTTCAACAAGATTATATTGCAAAAACTTAAATTCGGTATTTTTTACTTAGTTAAAAGTCCAACGGGTCCATTTTACGGCCCATTTAGACCCGCTCGCCCGAAACCTCTTCAAAAATGACTGAAAAACAAGTTTTAATCAAATTTTAGGAGTTCATATAATTGACTACGATCTTTTCAACACGATTATATTGCAAAAACTCAATTTTTGTACTTTTTACTCAGTTAAAAGTCCAACGGGTCCATTTTACGGCCCATTTAGACTCGCTCGTCCGAAACCTCTACAAAAAGGACCGCAAAAAAGTTTTAATCAAAACTTAAGAGTTCATATCGTTGATTACGAGCTTTTCAACACTATTGTATTGCAAAAATTCAATTTATGTTCTTTTTACGCAGTTATAAGTTCAACGGGTCCATTTTAAGGCTCATTTAGACCCGCTCGTCCGAAACCACTACATAAAGGACCGAAAAACAAGTTTTGATCCAATTTTAGGAGTTCATATAATTGATTACGAGATTTTCAACAAGATTATATTGCAAAAAGTCCATTTATGTATTTTTTACTCAGTTAAAAGTCCAACGGGTCCATTTTACGACCCTATTAGACCCGCTCGTCCGAAACCTCTATAAAAAGGACCGCAAAACAAGTTTTAATCAAAACTTAAGAGTTCATATCGTTGATTACGAGCTTTTCAACACTATTGTATTGCAAAAATTCAATTTCTGTTCTTTTTACGCAGTTATAAGTTCAACGAGTCCATTTTAAGGCCCATTTAGACCCGCTCGTCCGAAACCTCTACAAAAAGGACCGAAAAACAGGTTTTGATCCAATTTTACGAGTTCATATAATTGATTACGAGCTTTTCAACAAGATTATATTGCAAAAACTCAAATTCGGTATTTTTTACTCAGTTAAAAGTCCAACGGGTCCATTTTACGGCCCATTTAGACCCGCTCGTCCGAAACCTCTACAAAAAGGACCGCAAAAAAGTTTTAATCAAAACTTAAGAGTTCATATCGTTGATTACGAGCTTTTCAACACTATTGTATTGCAAAAATTCAATATATGTTCTTTTTACGCAGTTATAAGTTCAAGGGGTCCATTTTAAGGCTCATTTAGACCCGCTCGTCCGAAACCACTACAAAAACGACCGAAAAACAAGTTTTGATCCAATTTTAGGAGTTCATATAATTGATTACGAGCTTTTCAACACGATTATATTGCAAAAACTTAATTTTTGTACTTTTTACTCAGTTAAAAGTCCAAAGGGTTCATTTTACGGCTCATTTAGACCCGCTCGTCCGAAACCTCTACAAAAAGGACCGCAAAACAAGTTTTAATCAAAACTTAAGAGTTCTTATCTTTGATTACGAGCTGTTCAACACTATTGTATTGCAAAAATTCAATTTATGTTCTTTTTACGCAGTTATAAGTTCAACGGGTCCATTTTAAGGCTCATTTAGACCCGCTCGTCCGAAACCACTACAAAAACGACCGAAAAACAAGTTTTGATCCAATTTTAGGAGTTCATATAATTGATTACGAGCTTTTCAACAAGATTATATTGCAAAAAGTCCATTTCTGTATTTTTTACTCAGTTAAAAGTCCAACGGGTCCATTTTACGGCCCTATTAGACCCGCTCGTCCGAAACCTCTATAAAAAGGATCGCAAAACAAGTTTTAATCAAAACTTAAGAGTTCATATCGTTGATTACGAGCTTTTCAACACTATTGTATTGCAAAAATTCAATTTCTGTTGTTTTTACGCAGTTAGAAGTTCAACGGGTCCATTTTAAGGCCCATTTAGACTCGATCGTCCGAAACCTCTACAAAAAGGACCGAAAAACAAGTTTTGATCCAATTTTAGGAGTTCATATAATTGATTACGAGCTTTTCAACAAGATTATATTGCAAAAACTAAAATTCGATATTTTTTACTCAGTTAAAAGTCCAACGGGTCCATTTTACAGCCCATTTAGACCCGCTCACCCGAAACCTCTTCAAAAATGACTGAAAAACAAGTTTTAATCAAATTTTAGGAGTTCATATAATTGATTACGATATTTTCAACACGATTATATTGTAAAAACTTAATTTTTGTACTTTTTACTCAGTTAAAAGTCCAACGGGTCCATTTTACGGCCCATTTAGACCCGCTCACCCGAAACCTCTTAAAAAATGACTGAAAAACAGGTTTTAATCAAATTTTAGGAGTTCATAAAATTGATTACGATCTTTTCAACACGATTATATTGCAAAAACTTGATTTTTGTACTTTTTACAAAGTTAAAAGTCCAACGGGTCCATTTTACAGCTCATTTAGACCCGCTCGTCTGAAACCTCTATAAAAAGGACCGCAAAACAAGTTTTAATCAAAACTTAAGAGTTCATATCGTTGATTACGAGCATTTCAACACTATTGTATTGCAAAAATTCAATTTCTGTTCTTTTTACGCAGTTATAAGTTCAACGGGTCCATTTTAAGGCTCATTTAGACCCGCTCGTCCGAAACCACTACAAAAAGGACCGGAAAATAAGTTTTGATCCAATTTTAGGAGTTCATATAATTGATTACGAGCTTTTCAACAATATTATATTGCAAAAAGTCCATTTATGTATTTTTTACTCAGTTAAAAGTCCAACGGGTCCATTTTACGGCCCATTTAGACACGCTCGCCCGAAACCTCTTCAAAAATGATTGAAAAATAAGTTTTAATCAAATTTTAGGAGTTCATATAATTGACTACGATCTTTTCAACACGATTATATTGCAAAAACTCAATTTTTGTACTTTTTACTTAGTTAAAAGTCCAACGGGTCCATTTTACGGCCCATTTAGACCCGCTCGTCCGAAACCTCTACAAAAAGGACCGCAAAAAAGTTTTAATCAAAACTTAAGAGTTCATATCGTTGATTACGAGCTTTTCAACACTATTGTATTGCAAAAATTCAATTTATGTTCTTTTTACGCAGTTATAAGTTCAACGGGTCCATTTTAAGGCTCATTTAGACCCGCTCGTCCGAAACCACTACAAAAACAACCGAAAAACAAGTTTTGATCCAATTTTAGGAGTTCATATAATTGATTACGAGCTTTTCAACAAGATTATATTGCAAAAAGTCCATTTCTGTATTTTTTACTCAGTTAAAAGTCCAACGGGTCCATTTTACGGCCCTATTAGACCTGCTCGTCCGAAACCTCTATAAAAAGGATCGCAAAACAAGTTTTAATCAAAACTTAAGAGTTCATATCGTTGATTACGAGCTTTACAACACTATTGTATTGCAAAAATTCAATTTCTGTTGTTTTTACGCAGTTAGAAGTTCAACGGGTCCATTTTAAGGCCCATTTAGACCCGCTCGTCCGAAACCTCTACAAAAAGGACCGAAAAACAAGTTTTGATCCAATTTTAGGAGTTCATATAATTGATTACGAGCTATTCAACAAGATTATATTGCAAAAACTAAAATTCGATATTTTTTACTCAGTTAAAAGTCCAACGGGTCCATTTTACGGCTCATTTAGACCCGCTCGCCCGAAACCTCTTCAAAAATGACTGAAAAACAAGTTTTAATCAAATTTTAGGAGTTCATATAATTGATTACGATCTTTTCAACACGATTATATTGCAAAAACTTAATTTTTGTACTTTTTACTCAGTTAAAAGTCCAAAGGGTTCATTTTACGGCTCATTTAGACCCGCTCGTCCGAAACCTCTACAAAAAGGACCGCAAAACAAGTTTTAATCAAAACTTAAGAGTTCATATCTTTGATTACGAGCTTTTCAAGACTATTGTATTGCAAAAATTCAATTTATGTTCTTTTTACGCGGTTATAAGTTCAACGAGTCCATTTAAGGCCCATTTAGATCAGCTCGTCCGAAACCTCTTAAAAATGACTGAAAAACAAGTTTTGATCAAATTTTAGGAGTTCATATAATTGATTACGAGCTTTTCAACAAGATTATATTGCAAAAACTCAAATTCGGTATTTTTTACTTAGTTTAAAGTCCAACAGGTCCATTTTAGGGCCCATTTAGACCCGCTCGCCCGAAACCTCTTCAAAAATGACTGAAAAACAAGTTTTAATCAAATTTTAGGAGTTCATATAATTTATTACGATCGTTTCAACACGATTTTATTGCAAAAACTCAATTTCTATATTTTTTACTAAGTTAAAAGTCCAACGGGTCCATTGTACAGCCCATTTAGACCCGCTCGCCTGAAACCTCTTCAAAAATGACTGAAAAACAAGTTTTAATCAAATTTTTGGAGTTCATATAACTGATTACGATCTTTTCAACATGATTGTATTTCAAAAATTCAATTTCTGTTCTTTTTACATAGTTATAAGTTCAACGGGTCCATTTTAAGGCCCATTTAGACCCACTCGTCCGAAACCTCTTCAAAAATGACTGAAAAACAAGTTTTGATCAAATTTTAGGAATTCATATAATTGATTACGAGCTTTTCAACAAGATTATATTGCAAAAACTTAAATTCGGTATTTTTTACTCAGTTAAAAGTCCAACGGGTCCATTTTACGGCCCATTTAGACCCGCTCGCCCGAAACCTCTTCAAAAATGACTGAAAAACAAGTTTTAATCAAATTTTAGGAGTTCATATAATTGACTACGATCTTTTCAACACGATTATATTGCAAAAACTCAATTTTTGTACTTTTTACTCAGTTAAAAGTCCAACGGGTCCATTTTACGGCCCATTTAGACTCGCTCGTCCGAAACCTCTACAAAAAGGACCGCAAAAAAGTTTTAATCAAAACTTAAGAGTTCATATCGTTGATTACGAGCTTTTCAACACTATTGTATTGCAAAAATTCAATTTATGTTCTTTTTACGCAGTTATAAGTTCAACAGGTCCATTTTAAGGCTCATTTAGACCCGCTCGTCCGAAACCACTACATAAAGGACCGAAAAACAAGTTTTGATCCAATTTTAGGAGTTCATATAATTGATTACGAGATTTTCAACAAGATTATATTGCAAAAAGTCCATTTATGTATTTTTTACTCAGTTAAAAGTCCAACGGGTCCATTTTACGACCCTATTAGACCCGCTCGTCCGAAACCTCTATAAAAAGGACCGCAAAACAAGTTTTAATCAAAACTTAAGAGTTCATATCGTTGATTACGAGCTTTTCAACACTATTGTGTT
Organism: Hibiscus trionum; assembly: GCA_030270665.1. Taxonomy (NCBI): domain Eukaryota; kingdom Viridiplantae; phylum Streptophyta; class Magnoliopsida; order Malvales; family Malvaceae; genus Hibiscus; species Hibiscus trionum. The sequence continues at coordinate 41,489,389 of BSYR01000002.1, read as the reverse complement.
GCAAAAATTCAATTTCTGTTCTTTTTACGCAGTTATAAGTTCAACGAGTCCATTTTAAGGCCCATTTAGACCCGCTCGTCCGAAACCTCTACAAAAAGGACCGAAAAACAGGTTTTGATCCAATTTTACGAGTTCATATAATTGATTACGAGCTTTTCAACAAGATTATATTGCAAAAACTCAAATTCGATATTTTTTACTCAGTTAAAAGTCCAACGGGTCCATTTTACGGCCCATTTAGACCCACTCGCCCGAAACCTCTACAAAAAGGGCCGAAAAACAAGTTTTGATCAAATTTTAGGAGTTCATATAATTGATTACGAGCTTTTCAACAAGATTATATTGCAAAAAGTCAATTTCTGTATTTTCTACTCATTTAAAACTCCAATGGGTCCATTTTACGGCCCATTTAGACCCGCTCGCCCGAAACCTCTTCAAAAATGACTGAAAAACAAGTTTTAATCAAATTTTAGGAGTTCATATAACTAATTACGATCTTTTCAACACGATTGTATAGCAAAAATTCAATTTATGTTCTTTTTACGCAGTTATAAGTTCAACGGGTCCATTTTAAGGCCTATTTAGACCCGCTCGTCCAAAACCTCTTAAAAATGACTGAAAAACAAGTTTTGATCAAATTTTAGGAGTTCATATAATTGATTACGAGCTTTTCAACAAGATTATATTGCAAAAACTCAAATTCGGTATTTTTTACTCAGTTAAAAGTCCAACGGGTCCATTTTACGGCCCATTTAGACCCGCTCGTCCGAAACCTCTTCAAAAATGACTGAAAAATAAGTTTTAATCAAATTTTAAGAGTTCATATAATTGATTACAATCTTTTCAACACGATTATATTGCAAAAACTCAATTTTTGTACTTTTTACTCAGTTAAAAGTCCAACGGGTCCATTTTACGGCCCTATTAGACCCGCACGTCCGAAACCTCTACAAAAAGGACCGCAAAACAAGTTTTTATCAAAACTTAAGAGTTCATATCGTTGATTACGAGCTTTTCAACACTACTGTATTGCAAAAATTCAATTTCTGTTGTTTTTACGCATTTATAAGTTCAACGGGTCCGTTTTAAGGCCCATTTAGACCCGCTCGTCCGAAACCTCTACAAAAAGGAACGAAAAACAAGTTTTGATCCAATTTTACGAGTTCATATAATTGATTACGAGCTTTTCAACAAGATTATATTGCAAAAACTAAAATTCGATATTTTTTACTCAGTTAAAAGTCCAACGGGTCCATTTTACGGCCCATTTAGACCCGCTCGCCCGAAACCTCTTCAAAAATGACTGAAAAACAAGTTTTAATCAAATTTTAGGAGTTCATATAATTGATTACGATCTTTTCAACACGATTATATTGCAAAAACTTAATTTTTGTACTTTTTACTCAGTTAAAAGTCCAAAGGGTTCATTTTACGGCTCATTTAGACCCGCTCGTCCGAAACCTCTACAAAAAGGACCGCAAAACAAGTTTTAATCAAAACTTAAGAGTTCATATCTTTGATTACGAGCTTTTCAACACTATTGTATTGCAAAAATTCAATTTATGTTCTTTTTACGCGGTTATAAGTTCAACGAGTCCATTTAAGGCCCATTTAGATCAGCTCGTCCGAAACCTCTTAAAAATGACTGAAAAACAAGTTTTGATCAAATTTTAGGAGTTCATATAATTGATTACGAGCTTTTCAACAATATTATATTGCAAAAACTCAAATTCGGTATTTTTTTACTTAGTTTAAAGTCCAACAGGTCCATTTTAGGGCCCATTTAGACCCGCTCGCCCGAAACCTCTTCAAAAATGACTGAAAAACAAGTTTTAATCAAATTTTAGGAGTTCATATAATTTATTACGATCGTTTCAACACGATTTTATTGCAAAAACTCAATTTCTATATTTTTTACTAAGTTAAAAGTCCAACGGGTCCATTGTACAGCCCATTTAGACCCGCTCGCCCGAAACCTCTTCAAAAATGACTGAAAAACAAGTTTTAATCAAATTTTTGGAGTTCATATAACTGATTACGATCTTTTCAACATGATTGTATTTCAAAAATTCAATTTCTGTTCTTTTTACATAGTTATAAGTTCAACGGGTCCATTTTAAGGCCCATTTAGACCCACTCGTCCGAAACCTCTTCAAAAATGACTGAAAAAAAAGTTTTGATCAAATTTTAGGAATTCATATAATTGATTACGAGCTTTTCAACAAGATTATATTGCAAAAACTCAAATTCGGTATTTTTTACTCAGTTAAAAGTCCAACGGGTCCATTTTACGGCCCATTTAGACCCGCTCGCCCGAAACCTCTTCAAAAATGACTGAAAAACAAGTTTTAATCAAATTTTAGGAGTTCATATAATTGACTACGATCTTTTCAACACGATTATATTGCAAAAACTCAATTTTTGTACTTTTTACTTAGTTAAAAGTCCAACGGGTCCATTTTACGGCCCATTTAGACTCGCTCGTCCGAAACCTCTACAAAAAGGACCGCAAAAAAGTTTTAATCAAAACTTAAGAGTTCATATCGTTGATTACGAGCTTTTCAACACTATTGTATTGCAAAAATTCAATTTATGTTCTTTTTACGCAGTTATAAGTTCAACGGGTCCATTTTAAGGCTCATTTAGAACCGCTCGTCCGAAACCACTACATAAAGGACCGAAAAACAAGTTTTGATCCAATTTTAGGAGTTCATATAATTGATTACGAGATTTTCAACAAGATTATATTGCAAAAAGTCCATTTATGTATTTTTTACTCAGTTAAAATTCCAACGGGTCCATTTTACGACCCTATTAGACCCGCTCGTCCGAAACCTCTATAAAAAGGACCGCAAAACAAGTTTTAATCAAAACTTAAGAGATCATATCGTTGATTACGAGCTTTTCAACACTATTGTATTGCAAAAATTCAATTTCTGTTCTTTTTACGCAGTTATAAGTTCAACGAGTCCATTTTAAGGCCCATTTAGACCCGCCCGTCCGAAACCTCTACAAAAAGGACCGAAAAATAGGTTTTGATCCAATTTTACGAGTTCATATAATTGATTACGAGCTTTTCAACAAGATTATATTGCAAAAACTCAAATTCGGTATTTTTTACTCAGTTAAAAGTCCAACGGGTCCATTTTACGGCTCATTTAGACCCGCTCGTCCGAAACTCTACAAAAAGGACCGCAAAACAAGTTTTAATCAAATTTTAAGAGTTCATATCGTTGATTACGAGCTTTTCAACACTATTGTATTGCAAAAATTCAATTTCTGTTGTTTTTACGCAGTTAGAAGTTCAACGGGTCCATTTTAAGGCCCATTTAGACCCGCTCGTCCGAAACCTCTACAAAAAGGACCGAAAAACAAGTTTTGATCCAATTTTAGGAGTTCATATAATTGATTACGAGCTTTTCAACAAGATTATATTGCAAAAACTAAAATTCGATATTTTTTACTCAGATAAAAGTCCAACAGGTCCATTTTACGGCCCATTTAGACCCGCTCGCCCGAAACCTCTTCAAAAATGACTGAAAAACAAGTTTTAATCAAATTTTAGGAGTTCATATAATTGATTACGATCTTTTCAACACGATTATATTGTAAAAACTTAATTTTTGTACTTTTTACTGAGTTAAAAGTCCAACGGGTCCATTTTACGGCCCATTTAGACCCGCTCACCCGAAACCTCTTCAAAAATGACTGAAAAACAGGTTTTAATCAAATTTTAGGACTTCATAAAATTGATTACGATCTTTTCAACAAGATTATATTGCAAAAACATGATTTTTGTACTTTTTACAAAGTTAAAAGTCCAACGGGTCCATTTTACAGCTCATTTAGACCCGCTCGTCCGAAACCTCTATAAAAAGGACCGCAAAACAAGTTTTAATCAAAACTTAAGAGTTCATATCGTTGATTACGAGCATTTCAACACTATTGTATTGCAAAAAATCAATTTCTGTTCTTTTTACGCAGTTATAAGTTCAACGAGTCCATTTTAAGGCTCATTTAGACCCGCTCGTCCGAAACAACTACAAAAAGGACCGGAAAACAAGTTTTGATCCAATTTTAGGAGTTCATATAATTGATTACGAGCTTTTCAACAAGATTATATTGCAAAAAGTCCATTTATGTATTTTTTACTCAGTTAAAAGTCCAACGGGTCCATTTTACGGCCCATTTAGACACGCTCGCCCGAAACCTCTTCAAAAATGACTGAAAAACAAGTTTTAATCAAATTTTAGGAGTTCATATAATTGACTACGATCTTTTCAACACAATTATATTGCAAAAACTCAATTTTTGTACTTTTTACTCAGTTAAAAGTCCAACGGGTCCATTTTACGGCCCATTTAGACCCGCTCGTCCGAAACCTTTACAAAAAGGACCGCAAAAAAGTTTTAATCAAAACTTAAGAGTTCATATCGTTGATTACGAGCTTTTCAACACTATTGTATTGCAAAAATTCAATTTATGTTCTTTTTACGCAGTTATAAGTTCAACGGGTCCATTTCAAGGCTCATTTAGACCTGCTCGTCCGAAACCACTACAAAAACGACCGAAAAACAAGTTTTGATCCAATTTTAGGAGTTCATATAATTGATTACGAGCTTTTCAACAAGATTATATTGCAAAAATTCCATTTCTGTATTTTTTACTCAGTTAAAAGTCCAACGGGTCCATTTTACGGCCCTATTAGACCCGCTCGTCCGAAACCTCTATAAAAAGGATCGCAAAACAAGTTTTAATCAAAACTTTAGAGTTCATATCGTTGATTACGAGCTTTTCAACACTATTGTATTGCAAAAATTCAATTTCTGTTGTTTTTACGCAGTTAGAAGTTCAACGGGTCCATTTTAAGGCCCATTTAGACCCGCTCGTCCGAAACCTCTACAAAAAGGACCGAAAAACAAGTTTTGATCCAATTTTAGGAGTTCATATAATTGATTACGAGCTTTTCAACAAGATTATATTGCAAAAACTAAAATTCGATATTTTTTACTCAGTTAAAAGTCCAACGGGTCCATTTTACGGCCCATTTAGACCCGCTCACCCGAAACCTCTTCAAAAATGACTGAAAAACAAGTTTTAATCAAATTTTAGGAGTTCATATAATTGATTACGATCTTTTCAACATGATTATATTGTAAAAACTTAATTTTTGTACTTTTTACTCAGTTAAAAGTCCAACGGGTCCATTTTACGGCCCATTTAGACCCGCTTACCCGAAACCTCTTCAAAAATGACTGAAAAACAGATTTTAATCAAATTTTAGAAGTTCATAAAATTGATTACGATCTTTTCAACACGATTATATTGCAAAAACTTGATTTTTGTACTTTTTACAAAGTTAAAAGTCCAACGGGTCCATTTTACGGTTCATTTAGACCCGCTCGTCCGAAACCTCTATAAAAAGGACCGCAAAATAAGTTTTAATCAAAACTTAAGAGTTCATATCGTTGATTACGAGCATTTCAACACTATTGTATTGCAAAAATTCAATTTCTGTTCTTTTTACGCAGTTATAAGTTCAACGGGTCCATTTTAAGGCTCATTTAGACCCGCTCGTCCGAAACCACTACAAAAAGGACCGGAAAACAAGTTTTGATCCAATTTTAGGAGTTCATATAATTGATTACGAGCTTTTCAACAAGATTATATTGCAAAAAGTCCATTTATGTATTTTTTACTCAGTTAAAAGTCCAACGGGTCCATTTTACAGCCCATTTAGACACGCTCGCCCGAAACCTCTTCAAAAATGAGTGAAAAACAAGTTTTAATCAAATTTTAGGAGTTCATATAATTGACTACGATCTTTTCAACACGATTATATTGCAAAAACTCAATTTTTGTACTTTTTACTCAGTTAAAAGTCCAACGGGTTCATTTTACGGCCCATTTAGACCCGCTCGTCCGAAACCTCTACAAAAAGGACCGTAAAAAAGTTTTAATCAAAACTTAAGAGTTCATATCGTTGATTACGAGCTTTTCAACACTATTGTATTGCAAAAATTCAATTTATGTTCTTTTTACGCAGTTATAAGTTCAACGGGTCCATTTTAAGGCTCATTTAGACCCGCTCGTCCGAAACCACTACAAAAACGACCGAAAAACAAGTTTTTATCCAATTTTAGGAGTTCATATAATTGATTACGAGCTTTTCAACAAGATTATATTGCAAAAAGTCCATTTCTGTATTTTTTACTTAGTTAAAAGTCCAACGGGTCCATTTTACGGCCCTATTAGACCCGCTCGTCCGAAACCTCTATAAAAAGGATCGCAAAACAAGTTTTAATCAAAACTTTAGAGTTCATATCGTTGATTACGAGCTTTTCAACACTATTGTATTGCAAAAATTCAATTTCTGTTGTTTTTACGCAGTTAGAAGTTCAACGGATTCATTTTAAGGCCCATTTAGACCCGCTCGTCCGAGACCTCTACAAAAAGGACCGAAAAACAAGTTTTGATCCAATTTTAGGAGTTCATATAATTGATTACGAGCTTTTCAACAAGATTATATTGCAAAAACTAAAATTCGATATTTTTTACTCAGTTAAAAGTCCAACGGGTCCATTTTACGGCCCATTTAGACCCGCTCGCCCGAAACCTCTTCAAAAATGACTGAAAAACAAGTTTTAATCAAATTTTAGGAGTTCATATAATTGATTACGATCTTTTCAACACGATTATATTGTAAAAACTTAATTTTTGTACTTTTTACTCAGTTAAAAGTCCAACGGGTCCATTTTACGGCCCATTTAGACCCGCTCACCCGAAACCTCTTCAAAAATGACTGAAAAACAGGTTTTAATCAAATTTTAGAAGTTCATAAAATTGATTACGATCTTTTCAACACGATTATATTGCAAAAACTTGATTTTTGTACTTTTTACAAAGTTAAAAGTCCAACAGGTCCATTTTACGGCTCATTTAGACCCGCTCGTCCGAAACCTCTATAAAAAGGACCGCAAAACAAGTTTTAATCAAAACTTAAGAGTTCATATCGTTGATTACGAGCATTTCAACACTATTGTATTGCAAAAATTCAATTTCTGTTCTTTTTACGCAGTTATAAGTTCAACGGGTCCATTTTAAGGCTCATTTAGACCCGCTCGTCCAAAACCTCTACAAAAAGGACCGAAAAACAAGTTTTGATAAAATTTTAGGAGTTCATATAGTTGATTACGAGCTTTTCAACAATATTATATGTCAAAAACTCAAATTCGGTATTTTTTACTCAGTTAAAAGTCCAACGGGTCCATTTTACGGCCCATTTCGACCCGCTCGCCCGAAACCTCTTCAAAAATGACTGAAAAATAAGTTTTAATCAAATTTTAAGAGTTCATATAATTGATTACAATCTTTTCAACACGATTATATTGCAAAAACTCAATTTTTGTACTTTTTACTCAGTTAAAAGTCCAACGGGTCCATTTTACAGCCCATTTAGACCCGCTCGTCCGAAAGCTCTACAAAAAGTACCGCAAAACAAGTTTTAATCAAAACTTAAGAGTTCATATAGTTGATTACGAGCTTTTCAACACTACTGTATTGCAAAAATTCAATTTCTGTTGTTTTTACGCAGTTATAAGTTCAACGGGTCCGTTTTAAGGCCCATTTAGACCCGCTCGTCCGAAACCTCTACAAAAAGGAACGAAAAACAAGTTTTGATCCAATTTTACGAGTTCATATAATTGATTACGAGCTTTTCAACAAGATTATATTGCAAAAAGTCCATTTCTGTATTTTTTACTCAGTTAAAAGTCCAACGGGTCCATTTTACGGCCCTATTAGACCCGCTCGTCCGAAACCTCTATAAAAAGGACCGCAAAACAAGTTTTAATCAAAACTTAAGAGTTCATATCGTTGATTACGAGCTTTTCAACACTATTGTATTGCAAAAATTCAATTTATGTTCTTTTTACGCAGTTATAAGTTCAACGGGTCCATTTTAAGGCCCATTTAGACCCGCTCGTCCGAAACCACTACAAAAAGGACCAGAAAACAAGTTTTGATCCAATTTTAGGAGTTCATATAATTGATTACGAGCTTTTCAACAAGATTATATTGCAAAATGTCCATTTCTGTATTTTTTACTCAGTTAAAAGTCCAACGGGTCCATTTTACGGCCCATTTAGACCCGCTCGTCCGAAACCTCTACAAAAAGGACCGCAAAAAAGTTTTAATCAAAACTTAGGAGTTCATATCGTTGATTACGAGCTTTTCAACACTATTGTATTGCAAAAATTCAATTTATGTTCTTTTTACGCAGTTATAAGTTCAACGGGTCCATTTTAAGGCTCATTTAGACCCGCTCGTCCGAAACCACTACAAAAAACGACCGAAAAAAAAGTTTTGATCCAATTTTAGGAGTTCATATAATTGATTACGAGCTTTTGATCAAGATTATATTGCAAAAAGTCAATTTCTGTATTTTTTACTCAGTTAAAAGTCCAACGGGTCCATTTTACGGCCCTATTAGACCCGCTCGTCCGAAACCTCTATAAAAAGGATCGCAAAACAAGTTTTAATCAAAACTTTAGAGTTCATATCGTTGATTACGAGCTTTTCAACACTATTGTATTGCAAAAATTCAATTTCTGTTGTTTTTACGCAGTTAGAAGTTCAACGGGTCCATTTTAAGGCCCATTTAGACCCGCTCGTCCGAAACCTCTACAAAAAGGACCGAAAAACAAGTTTTGATCCAATTTTAGGAGTTCATATAATTGATTACGAGCTTTTCAACAAGATTATATTGCAAAAACTAAAATTCGATATTTTTTACTCAGTTAAAAGTCCAACGGGTCCATTTTACGGCCCATTTAGACCCGCTCGCCCGAAAGCTCTTCAAAAATGACTGAAAAACTAGTTTTAATCAAAATTTAGGAGTTCATATAATTGATTACGATCTTTTCAACACGATTATATTGTAAAAACTTAATTTTTGTACTTTTTACTCAGTTAAAAGTCCAACGGGTCCATTTTACGGCCCATTTAGACCCGCTCACCCGAAACCTCTTCAAAAATGACTGAAAAACAGGTTTTAATCAAATTTTAGGAGTTCATAAAATTGATTACGATCTTTTCAACACGATTATATTGCAAAAACTTGATTTTTGTATTTTTTACTTAGTTAAAAGTCCAACGGGTCCATTTTACGGCCCTATTAGACCCGCTCGTCCGAAACCTCTATAAAAAGGATCGCAAAACAAGTTTTAATCAAAACTTTAGAGTTCATATCGTTGATTACGAGCTTTTCAACACTATTGTATTGCAAAAATTCAATTTCTATTGTTTTTACGCAGTTAGAAGTTCAACGGGTCCATTTTAAGGCCCATTTAGACCCGCTCGTCCGAGACCTCTACAAAAAGGACCGAAAAAAAGGTTTTGATCCAATTTTAGGAGTTCATATAATTGATTACGATCTTTTCAACACGATTATATTGTAAAAACTTAATTTTTGTACTTTTTACTGAGTTAAAAGTCCAACGGGTCCATTTTACGGCCCATTTAGACCCGCTCACCCGAAACCTCTTCAAAAATGACTGAAAAACAGGTTTTAATCAAATTTTAGGAGTTCATAAAATTGATTACGATCTTTTCAACACGATTATATTGCAAAAACTTGATTTTTGTACTTTTTACTCAGTTAAAAGTCCAACGGGTCCATTTTACGGCTCATTTAGACCCGCTCGTCCGAAACCTCTATAAAAAGGACCGCAAAGCAAGTTTTAATCAAAACTTAAGAGTTCATATCGTTGACTACGAGCATTTCAACACTATTGTATTGCAAAAATTCAATTTCTGTTCTTTTTACGCAGTTATAAGTTCAACGGGTCCATTTTAAGGCTCATTTAGACCCGCTCGTCCGAAACCACTACAAAAAGGACCGGAAAACAAGTTTTGATCCAATTTTAGGAGTTCATATAATTGATTACGAGCTTTTCAACAAGATTATATTGCAAAAAGTCCATTTATGTATTTTTTACTCAGTTAAAAGTCCAACGGGTCCATTTTACGGCCCATTTAGACACGCTCGCCCGAAACCTCTTCAAAAATGACTGAAAAACAAGTTTTAATCAAATTTTAGGAGTTCATATAATTGACTACGATCTTTTCAACACGATTATATTGCAAAAACTCAATTTTTGTACTTTTTACTCAGTTAAAAGTCCAACGGGTCCATTTTACGGACCATTTAGACCCGCTCGTCCGAAACCTTTACAAAAAGGACCGCAAAAAAGTTTTAATCAAAACTTAAGAGTTCATATCGTTGATTACGAGCTTTTCAACACTATTGTATTGCAAAAATTCAATTTATGTTCTTTTTACGCAGTTATAAGTTCAACGGGTCCATTTTAAGGCTCATTTAGACCCGCTTGTCCGAAACCACTACAAAAACGACCGAAAAACAAGTTTTGATCCAATTTTAGGAGTTCATATAATTGATTACGAGCTTTTCAACAAGATTATATTGCAAAAATTCCATTTCTGTATTTTTTACTTAGTTAAAAGTCCAACGGGTCCATTTTACTGCCCTATTAGACCCGCTCGTCCGAAACCTCTATAAAAAGGATCGCAAAACAAGTTTTAATCAAAACTTTAGAGTTCATATCGTTGATTACGAGCTTTTCAACACTATTGTATTGCAAAAATTCAATTTCTGTTGTTTTTACGAAGTTAGAAGTTCAACGGGTCCATTTTAAGGCCCATTTAGACCCGCTCGTCCGAAACCTCTACAAAAAGGACCGAAAAACAAGTTTTGATCCAATTTTAGGAGTTCATATAATTGATTACGAGCTTTTCAACAAGATTATATTGCAAAAACTAAAATTCGATATATTTTACTCAGTTAAAAGTCCAACGGGTCCATTTTACGGCCCATTTAGACCCGCTCGCCCGAAACCTCTTCAAAAATGACTGAAAAACAAGTTTTAATCAAATTTTAGGAGTTCATATAATTGATTACGATCTTTTCAACACGATTATATTGTAAAAACTTAATTTTTGTACTTTTTACTCAGTTAAAAGTCCAACGGGTCCATTTTACGGCCCATTTAGACCCGCTCACCCGAAACCTCTTCAAAAATGACTGAAAAACAGGTTTTAATCAAATTTTAGAAGTTCATAAAATTGATTACGATCTTTTCAACACGATTATATTGCAAAAACTTGATTTTTGTACTTTTTACAAAGTTAAAAGTCCAACGGGTCCATTTTACGACTCATTTAGACCCGCTCGTCCGAAACCTCTATAAAAAGGACCGCAAAACAAGTTTTAATCAAAACTTAAGAGTTCATATCGTTGATTACGAGCATTTCAACACTATTGTATTGCAAAAATTCAATTTCTGTTCTTTTTACGCAGTTATAAGTTCAACGGGTCCATTTTAAGGCTCATTTAGACCCGCTTGTCCGAAACCACTACAAAAAGGACCGGAAAACAAGTTTTGATCCAATTTTAGGAGTTCATATAATTGATTACGAGCTTTTCAACAAGATTATATTGCAAAAAGTCCATTTATGTATTTTTTACTCAGTTAAAAGTCCAACGGGTCCATTTTATGGCCCATTTAGACACGCTCGCCCGAAACCTCTTCAAAAATGACTGAAAAACAAGTTTTAATCAAATTTTAGGAGTTCATATAATTGACTACGATCTTTTCAACACGATTATATTGCAAAAACTCAATTTTTGTACTTTTTACTCAGTTAAAAGTCCAACGGGTCCATTTTACGGCCCATTTAGACCCGCTCGTCCGAAACCTCTACAAAAAGGACCGTAAAAAAGTTTTAATCAAAACTTAAGAGTTCATATCGTTGATTACGAGCTTTTCAACACTATTGTATTGCAAAAATTCAATTTATGTTCTTTTTACGCAGTATAAGTTCAACGGGTCCATTTTAAGGCTCATTTAGACCCGCTCGTCCGAAACCACTACAAAAACGACCGAAAAACAAGTTTTGATCTAATTTTAGGATTTCATATAATTGATTACGAGCTTTTAAACAAGATTATATTGCAAAAAGTCCATTTCTGTATTTTTTACTTAGTTAAAAGTCCAACGGGTCCATTTTACGGCCCTATTAGACCCGCTCGTCCGAAACCTCTATAAAAAGGATCGCAAAACAAGTTTTAATCAAAACTTTAGAGTTCATATCGTTGATTACGAGCTTTTCAACACTATTGTATTGCAAAAATTCAATTTCTGTTGTTTTTACGCAGTTAGAAGTTCAACGGGTCCATTTTAAGGCCCATTTAGACCCGCTCGTCCGAAACCTCTACAAAAAGGACCGAAAAACAAGTTTTGATCCAATTTTAGGAGTTCATATAATTGATTACGAGTTTTTCAACAAGATTATATTGCAAAAACTAAAATTCGATATTTTTTACTCAGTTAAAAGTCCAACGAGTCCATTTTACGGCCCATTTAGACCCGCTCACCCGAAACCTCTTCAAAAATGACTGAAAAACAAGTTTTAATCAAATTTTATGAGTTCATATAATTGATTACGATCTTTTCAACACGATTATATTGTAAAAACTTAATTTTTGTACTTTTTACTCAGTTAAAAGTCCAACGGGTCCATTTTACGGCCCATTTAGACCCGCTCACCCGAAACCTCTTCAAAAATCACTGAAAAACAGGTTTTAATCAAATTTTAGAAGTTCATAAAATTGATTACGATCTTTTCAACATGATTATATTGCAAAAACTTGATTTTTGTACTTTTTACAAAGTTAAAAGTCCAACGGGTCCATTTTACGGCTCATTTAGACCCGTTCGTCCGAAACCTCTATAAAAAGGACCGCAAAACAAGTTTTAATCAAAACTTAAGAGTTCATATCGTTGATTACGAGCATTTCAACACTATTGTATTGCAAAAATTCAATTTATGTTCTTTTTACGCAGTTATAAGTTCAACGGGTCCATTTTAAGGCTCATTTAGACCCGCTCGTCCGAAACCACTACAAAAAGGACCGGAAAACAAGTTTTGATCCAATTTTAGGAGTTCATATAATTGATTACGAGCTTTTCAACAAGATTATATTGCAAAAAGTCCATTTATGTATTTTTTACTCAGTTAAAAGTCCAACGGGTCCATTTTATGGCCCATTTAGACACGCTCGCCCGAAACCTCTTCAAAAATGACTGAAAAACAAGTTTTAATCAAATTTTAGGAGTTCATATAATTGACTACGATCTTTTCAACACGATTATATTGCAAAAACTCAATTTTGTACTTTTTACTCAGATAAAAGTCCAACGGGTCCATTTTACGGCCCATTTAGACCCGCTCGTCCGAAACCTCTACAAAAAGGACCGCAAAAAAGTTTTAATCAAAACTTAAGAGTTCATATCGTTGATTACGAGCTTTTCAACACTATTGTATTGCAAAAATTCAATTTATGTTCTTTTTACGCAGTATAAGTTCAACGGGTCCATTTTAAGCCTCATTTAGACCCGCTCGTCCGAAACCACTACAAAAACGACCGAAAAACAAGTTTTGATCTAATTTTAGGATTTCATATAATTGATTACGAGCTTTTAAACAAGATTATATTGCAAAAAGTCCATTTCTGTATTTTTATTCAGTTAAAAGTCCAACGGGTCCATTTTACGGCCCTATTAGATCCGCTCGTCCGAAACCTCTATAAAAAGGATCGCAAAACAAGTTTTAATCAAAACTTAAGAGTTCATATCGTTGATTACGAGCTTTTCAACACTATTGTATTGCAAAAATTCAATTTCTGTTGTTTTTACGCAGTTAGAAGTTCAACGGGTCCATTTTAAGGCCCATTTAGACCCGCTCGTCCGAAACCTCTACAAAAAGGACCGAAAAACAAGTTTTGATCCAATTTTAGGTGTTCATATAATTGATTACGAGTTTTTCAACAAGATTATATTGCAAAAACTAAAATTCGATATTTTTTACTCAGTTAAAAGTCCAACGGGTCTATTTTACGGCCCATTTAGACCCGCTCGCCCGAAACCTCTTCAAAAATGACTGAAAAACAAGTTTTAATCAAATTTTATGAGTTCATATAATTGATTACGATCTTTTCAACACGATTATATTGCAAAAACTTAATTTTTGTACTTTTTACTCAGTTAAAAGTCCAACGGGTCCATTTTACGGCCCATTTAGACCCGCTCATCCGAAACCTCTTCAAAAAATGACTGAAAAACAGGTTTTAATCAAAATTTATGAGTTCATAAAATTGATTACGATCTTTTCAACACGATTATATTGCAAAAACTTGATTTTTGTACTTTTTACAAAGTTAAAAGTCCAACGGGTCCATTTTACGGCTCATTTAGACCCGCTCGTCCGAAACCTTTACAAAAAGGACCGCAAAACAAGTTTTAATCAAAACTTAAGAGTTCATATCGTTGATTACGAGCTTTTCAACACTATTGTATTGCAAAAATTCAATTTCATTTGTTTTTACGCAGTTATAAGTTCAACGGGTCCATTTTAAGGCCCATTTAGACCCGCTCGTCCGAAACCTCTACAAAAAGGACCGAAAAACAAGTTTTGATAAAATTTTAAGAGTTCATATAATTGATTACGAGCTTTTCAACAAGATTATATTGCAAAAACTCAAATTCGCTACTTTTTACTCAGTTAAAAGTCCAACGGGTCCATTTTACGGCCCATTTAGACCCGCTCGCCCGAAACCTCTTCAAAAATGACTGAAAAATAAGTTTTAATCAAATTTTAAGAGTTCATATAATTGATTACAATCTTTTCAACACGATTATATTGCAAAAACTCAATTTTTGTACTTTTTACTCAGTTAAAGGTCCAACGGGTCCATTTTACGGCCCATTTAGACCCGCTCGTCCGAAACCTCTACAAAAAGTACCGCAAAACAAGTTTTAATCAAAACTTAAGAGTTCATATCGTTGATTTCGAGCTTTTCAACACTACTGTATTGCAAAAATTCAATTTCTGTTGTTTTTACGCAGTTATAAGTTCAACGGGTCCGTTTTAAGGCCCATTTAGACCCGCTCGCCCGAAACCTCTACAAAAAGGAACGAAAAACAAGTTTTGATCCAATTTTACGAGTTCATATAATTGATTACAAGCTTTTCAACAAGATTATATTGCAAAAAGTCCATTTCTGTATTTTTTACTCAGTTAAAAGTCCAACGGGTCCATTTTACGGCCCATTTAGACCCGATCGCCCGAAACCTCTTCAAAAATGACTGAAAAACAAGTTTTAATCAAATTTTAGAAGTTCATATAATTGATTACGATCTTTTCAACACGATTATATTGCAAAAACTCAATTTATGTACTTTTTACTCAGTTAAAAGTCCAATGGGTCCATTTTTCGGCCCATTTAGACCCGCTCGTCCGAAACCTCTACAAAAAGGACCGCAAAAAAGTTTTAATCAAAACTTAAGAGTTTATATCGTTGATTACGAGCTTTTCAACACTATTGTATTGCAAAAATTCAATTTCTATTCTTTTTACGCAGTTATAAGTTCAACGGGTCCATTTTGAGGCTCATTTAGACCTGCTCGTCCGGAACCACTACAAAAAGGACCGAAAAACAAGTTTTGATCCAATTTTAGAAGTTCATATAATTGATTACGAGCTTTTCAACAAGATTATATTGCAAAAATTCTATTTCTGTATTTTTTACTCAGTTAAAAGTCCAACGGGTCCATTTTCCGGCCCATTTAGACCCGCTCGTCCGAAACCTCTATAAAAAGGACCGCAAAACAAGTTTTAATCAACACTTAAGAGTTCATATCGTTGATTACGAGCTTTTCAACACGTTTGTATTGCAAAAATTCAATTTATGTTCTTTTTACGCAGTTATAAGTTCAACGGGTACATTTTAAGACTCATTTAGACCCGCTCGCCCGAAACCTCTTCAAAAATGACTGAAAAAGAAGTTTTAATCAAATTTTAGGAGTTCATATAATTGATTACGAGCTTTTCAACAAGATTATATTGCAAAAACTCAAATTCGGTATTTTTTACTTAGTTAAAAGTTCAACGGGTCCATTTTGAGGCTCATTTAGACCCGCTCGTCCGGAACCACTACAAAAAGGACCGAAAAACAAGTTTTGATCCAATTTTAGAAGTTCATATAATTGATTACGAGCTTTTCAACAAGATTATATTGCAAAAAGTCTATTTCTGTATTTTTTACTCAGTTAAAAGTCCAACGGGTCCATTTTCCGGCCCATTTAGACCCGCTCGTCCGAAACCTCTATAAAAAGGACCGCAAAACAAGTTTTAATCAACACTTAAGAGTTCATATCGTTGATTACGAGCTTTTCAACACGTTTGTATTGCAAAAATTCAATTTATGTTCTTTTTACGCAGTTATAAGTTCAACGGGTACATTTTAAGACTCATTTAGACCCGCTCGCCCGAAACCTCTTCAAAAATGACTGAAAAAGAAGTTTTAATCAAATTTTAGGAGTTCATATAATTGATTACGAGCTTTTCAACAAGATTATATTGCAAAAACTCAAATTCGGTATTTTTTACTTAGTTAAAAGTCCAACGGGTCCATTTTACGGCCCATTTAGACACGCACGCCCGAAACCTCTTCAAAAATGACTGAAAAACAAGTTTTAATCAAATTTTAGGAGTTCAAATAATTGACTACGATCTTTTCAACACGATTATATTGCAAAAACTCAATTTTTGTACTTTTTACTCAGTTAAAAGTCCAACGAGTCCATTTTACGGCCCATTTAGACCCGCTCGTCCGAAACCTCTACAAAAAGGACCGCAAAACAAGTTTTAATCAACACTTAAGAGTTCATATCGTTGATTACGAGCTTTTCAACACGTTTCTATTGCAAAAATTCAATTTATGTTCTTTTTACGCAGTTATAAGTTCAACGGGTACATTTTAAGACTCATTTAGACTCGCTCGCCCAAAACCTCTTCAAAAATGACTGAAAAACAAGTTTTAATCAAATTTTAGGAGTTCATATAATTGATTACGAGCTTTTAAACAAGATTATATTGCAAAAACTCAAATTCGGTATTTTTTACTCAGTTAAAAGTCCAACGAGTCCATTTTACGGCCCATTTAGACCCGCTCGCCCGAAACCTCTTCAAAAATGACTGAAAAATAAGTTTTAATCAAATTTTAAGAGTTCATATAATTGATTACAATCTTTTCAACACGATTATATTGCAAAAACTCAATTTTTGTACTTTTTACTCAGTTAAAAGTCCAACGGGTCCATTTTACGGCCCATTTAGACCCGCTCGTCCGAAACCTCTACAAAAAGTACCGCAAAACAAGTTTTAATCAAAACTTAAGAGTTCATATCGTTGATTTCGAGCTTTTCAACACTACTGTATTGCAAAAATTCAATTTATGTTGTTTTTACGCAGTTATAAGTTCAACAGGTCCGTTTTAAGGCCCATTTAGACCCGCTCGTCCGAAACCTCTACAAAAAGGAACGAAAAACAAGTTTTGATCCAATTTTACGAGTTCATATAATTGATTACGAGCTTTTCAACAAGATTATATTGCAAAAAGTCCATTTCTGTATTTTTTACTCAGTTAAAAGTCCAACGGGTCCATTTTACGGCCCATTTAGACCCGATCGCCCGAAACCTCTTCAAAAATGACTGAAAAACAAGTTTTAATCAAATTTTACGAGTTCATATAATTGATTACGATCTTTTCAACACGATTATATTGCAAAAACTCAATTTATGTACTTTTTACTCAGTTAAAAGTCCAATGGGTCCATTTTTCGGCCCATTTAGACCCGCTCGTCCGAAACCTCTACAAAAAGGACCGCAAAAAAGTTTTAATCAAAACTTAAGAGTTTATATCGTTGATTACGAGCTTTTCAACACTATTGTATTGCAAAAATTCAATTTCTGTTCTTTTTACGCAGTTATAAGTTCAACGGGTCCATTTTGAGGCTCATTTAGACCCGCTCGTCCGGAACCACTACAAAAAGGACCGAAAAACAAGTTTTGATCCAATTTTAGAAGTTCATATAATTGATTACGAGCTTTTCAACAAGATTATATTGCAAAAAGTCTATTTCTGTATTTTTTACTCAGTTAAAAGTCCAACGGGTCCATTTTCCGGCCCATTTAGACCCGCTCGTCCGAAACCTCTATAAAAAGGACCGCAAAACAAGTTTTAATCAACACTTAAGAGTTCATATCGTTGATTACGAGCTTTTCAACACGTTTGTATTGCAAAAATTCAATTTATGTTCTTTTTACGCAGTTATAAGTTCAACGGGTACATTTTAAGACTCATTTAGACCCGCTCGCCCGAAACCTCTTCAAAAATGACTGAAAAAGAAGTTTTAATCAAATTTTAGGAGTTCATATAATTGATTACGAGCTTTTCAACAAGATTATATTGCAAAAACTCAAATTCGGTATTTTTTACTTAGTTAAAAGTCCAACGGGTCCATTTTACGGCCCATTTAGACACGCACGCCCGAAACCTCTTCAAAAATGACTGAAAAACAAGTTTTAATCAAATTTTAGGAGTTCAAATAATTGACTACGATCTTTTCAACACGATTATATTGCAAAAACTCAATTTTTGTACTTTTTACTCAGTTAAAAGTCCAACGAGTCCATTTTACGGCCCATTTAGACCCGCTCGTCCGAAACCTCTACAAAAAGGACCGCAAAACAAGTTTTAATCAACACTTAAGAGTTCATATCGTTGATTACGAGCTTTTCAACACGTTTCTATTGCAAAAATTCAATTTATGTTCTTTTTACGCAGTTATAAGTTCAACGGGTACATTTTAAGACTCATTTAGACTCGCTCGCCCAAAACCTCTTCAAAAATGACTGAAAAACAAGTTTTAATCAAATTTTAGGAGTTCATATAATTGATTACGAGCTTTTAAACAAGATTATATTGCAAAAACTCAAATTCGGTATTTTTTACTCAGTTAAAAGTCCAACGAGTCCATTTTACGGCCCATTTAGACCCGCTCGCCCGAAACCTCTTCAAAAATGACTGAAAAATAAGTTTTAATCAAATTTTAAGAGTTCATATAATTGATTACAATCTTTTCAACACGATTATATTGCAAAAACTCAATTTTTGTACTTTTTACTCAGTTAAAAGTCCAACGGGTCCATTTTACGGCCCATTTAGACCCGCTCGTCCGAAACCTCTACAAAAAGTACCGCAAAACAAGTTTTAATCAAAACTTAAGAGTTCATATCGTTGATTAAGAGCTTTTCAACATTATTGTATTGCAAAAAATCAATTTATGTTCTTTTTACGCAGTTATAAGTTCAACGGGTCCATTTTAAGGCCCATTTAGACCCGCTCGTCCGAAACATCTACAAAAAGGACCGAAAAACAAGTTTTGATCCAATTTTAGGAGTTCATATAATTGATTACGAGGTTTTAGACAAGATCATCTTGCAAAAACTCAAATTCAGTATTTTTTACTCAGTTAAAAGTCCAACGGGTCCATTTTACAGCCCATTTAGACCCGATCGCCCGAAACCTCTTCAAAAATGACTGAAAAACAAGTTTTAATCAAATTTTACGAGTTCATATAATTGATTACGATCTTTTCAACACGATTATATTGCAAAAACTCAATTTATGTACTTTTTACTCAGTTAAAAGTCCAATGGGTCCATTTTTCGGCCCATTTAGACCCGCTCGTCCGAAACCTCTACAAAAAGGACCGCAAAAAAGTTTTAATCAAAACTTAAGAGTTTATATCGTTGATTACGAGCTTTTCAACACTATTGTATTGCAAAAATTCAATTTCTGTTCTTTTTACGCAGTTATAAGTTCAACGGGTCCATTTTGAGGCTCATTTAGACCCGCTCGTCCGGAACCACTACAAAAAGGACCGAAAAACAAGTTTTGATCCAATTTTAGAAGTTCATATAATTGATTACGAGCTTTTCAACAAGATTATATTGCAAAAAGTCTATTTCTGTATTTTTTACTCAGTTAAAAGTCCAACGGGTCCATTTTCCGGCCCATTTAGACCCGCTCGTCCGAAACCTCTATAAAAAGGACCGCAAAACAAGTTTTAATCAACACTTAAGAGTTCATATCGTTGATTACGAGCTTTTCAACACGTTTGTATTGCAAAAATTCAATTTATGTTCTTTTTACGCAGTTATAAGTTCAACGGGTACATTTTAAGACTCATTTAGACCCGCTCGCCCGAAACCTCTTCAAAAATGACTGAAAAACATGTTTTAATCAAATTTTAGGAGTTCATATAATTGATTACGAGCTTTTCAACAAGATTATATTGAAAAAACTCAAATTCGGTATTTTTTACTTAGTTAAAAGTCCAACGGGTCCATTTTACGGCCCATTTAGACACGCTCGCCCGAAACCTCTTCAAAAATGACTGAAAAACAAGTTTTAATCAAATTTTAGGAGTTCAAATAATTGACTACGATGTTTTCAACACGATTATATTGAAAAAACTCAATTTTTGTACTTTTTACTCAGTTAAAAGTCCAACGGGTCCATTTTACGGCCCATTTAGACCCGCTCGTCCGAAACCTCTACAAAAAGGACCGCAAAACAAGTTTTAATCAAAACTTAAGAGTTCATATCGTTGATTAAGAGCTTTTCAACATTATTGTATTGCAAAAAATCAATTTATGTTCTTTTTACGCAGTTATAAGTTCAACGGGTCCATTTTAAGGCCCATTTAGACCCGCTCGTCCGAAACATCTACAAAAAGGACCGAAAAACAAGTTTTGATCCAATTTTAGGAGTTCATATAATTGATTACGAGGTTTTAGACAAGATCATCTTGCAAAAACTCAAATTCAGTATTTTTTACTCAGTTAAATGTCCAACGGGTCCATTTTACGGCCCATTTAGACCCGCTCGCCCGAACCCTCTTCAAAAATGACTGAAAAACAAGTTTTAATCAAATGTTAGGAGTTCATATAACTGATTACGATCTTTTCAACACCATTATATTGCAAAAACTCAATTTTTGTACTTTTTACTCAGTTAAAAGTCCAACGGGTCCATTTTACGGCCCATTTAGACCCGCTCGTCCGAAACCTCTACAAAAAGGACCGCAAAACAAGTTTTAATCAAAACTTAAGAGTTCATATCGTTGATTAAGAGCTTTTCAACACTATTGTATTGCAAAAATTCAATTTATGTTCTTTTTACGCAGTTATAAGTTCAACGGGTCCATTTTAAGGCCCATTTAGACCCGCTCGTCCGAAACCTCTACAAAAAGGACCGAAAAACAAGTTTTGATCCAATTTTTCGAGTTCATATAATTGATTACGAGCTTTTCAACAAGATTATTTTGCAAAAACTCAAATTCGGTTTTTTTTACTTAGTTAAAAGTCCAACGGGTCCATTTTACGGCCCATTTAGACCCGCTCGCCCGAAACCTCTTCAAAAATGACTGAAAAACAAGTTTTAATCAAATTTTAGGAGTTCATATAACTGATTACGATCTTTTCAACACGATTGTATTGCAAAAATTCAATTTCTGTTATTTTTACGCAGTTATAAGTTCAACGGGTCCATTTTAAGGCCCATTTAGACCCGCTCGTCCGAAACCTCTTCAAAAATGACTGAAAAACAAGTTTTGATCAAATTTTAGTAGTTCATATAATTGATTACGAGCTTTTCAACAAGATTATATTACAAAAACTCAAATTCGGTATTTTTAACTCTGTTAAAATTCCAACGGGTCCATTTTACGGCCTATTTAGACCCGCTCGCCCGAAACCTCTTCAAAAATGACTGAAAAAAGTTTTAATCAAATTTTAGGACTTCATATCATTGATTACGATCGTTTCAACACGATTATATTGCAAAAACTCAATTTTTGTACTTTTTACTCAGTTAAAAGTCCAACGGGTCCATTTTACGGCCCATTTAGACCCGCTCGTCCGAAACCTCTACAAAAAGGACCGCAAAACAAGTTTTAATCAAAACTTAAGAGTTCATATTGTTGATTACGAGCTTTTCAACACTATTGTATTGCAAAAATTCAATTTATGTTGTTTTTACGCAGTTATAAGTTCAACGGGTCCATTTTAAGGCCCATTTTGACCTGGTCGCCCGAAACCTCTACAAAAAGGACCGAAAAACAAGTTTTGATCAAACTTTAGGAGTTCATATAATTGATTACGAGCTTTTCAACAAGATTATATTGCAAAAACTCAAATTCGGTATTTTTACTCAGTTAAAAGTCCAACAAGTCCATTTTACGACCCATTAAGACCCGCTCGCCCGAAACCTCTTCAAAAAATGATTGAAAACAGGTTTTAATCAAATTTTAGGACTTCATATCATTGATTACGATCTTTTCAACACGATTATATTGCAAAAACTCAATTTTTGTACTTTTTACTCAGTTAAAAGTCCAACGGGTGGGATGGCTCTCAATTCTCTCTCAA
Organism: Hibiscus trionum; assembly: GCA_030270665.1. Taxonomy (NCBI): domain Eukaryota; kingdom Viridiplantae; phylum Streptophyta; class Magnoliopsida; order Malvales; family Malvaceae; genus Hibiscus; species Hibiscus trionum. The sequence goes on along the minus strand of BSYR01000002.1, from coordinate 41,466,973 downwards.
ATTTTTCCGGGGTCTCTATTGGGTGTTGGCTTGTTCTTCATTCTTTTCCTTGTTTTCCGGTTATTTTCTCCACTATCTCTCCATTATTCCCCTTCCCCCACACGGCACCTCTCCATCTTCCGCCGAATTTGCCAACTTATCATCAAGTGAACCGGAAATTTTTGATTTCCTTGGAAATCGGTAAGGGAATGCCAAAGGCCATTCCACCCCGCCCCATTTCCCCATTTACATCTTTTGGTATATTTGTTATTTGTTTTTTTTCTCTCTGGATTTTAACGCTTAATATGCTTTTCTTCTACGAGTTTTGGTTGGTTTTTGCAATATTCAAAACCCTATCAGATCTGCTTTATCTGATGAAGGGTTTCTTTTCCCCATCTTTTACACCGTTTTCTTCCCTTTTTGGGCGTTTTCGACGAGATCCAACCTGCGATCTCCAGATCTGAACGGTAAGCCTTGCCGGTTATCCTTTTGTTATGTCCTTCTGTCTTTTTGTTTCTTTTTAACCCGTTCTAATGTTTTCATCGGTTTTTTCTTCTCTTTGGTTTTTGATCCATCTCATCTGCTATCGCGGAGGGCTTCTCCCCCTGTTGCATCCCACGGCGTTTACCATACATTCGGCCGATAGGATTTGTTTCTCTATCCCCTCTGTTCATTTTCTTTGTTTCTGGCCATACTAATTTTTTTGCTTCTTCATTTTCAAAGGGTTTTTCCCCTTTATTTTCTTTTCTGCATTCTTTTAACATCATCCATATTTTTTTAGGGTTTGTATCCTTTTATTTCTTGTTTCTGATTTCCGTTTCTCTATTGCAGACGATGGGCCATCTTTTGATTGACGAACGACCTTCTTCATCTCAATCGGAAAAGTCGGTTCATCTTCTAGTTTCTAACCTTATCACCATTTTCTTTCTTTTTTCATTTAATCTTTATCTAAATCTAAATCGACGGTTGATCTTCTGATGGGTCTTTTTTCTTCTTTTTCTACTACCTGTGTATTTTATATTACCTAATGTTTCGCTTCTCTTTGAACATATTCATTGGGGTTCTTTCTCAACCCTTCTGGTTTTAATGGTTGCAAATCGGGTATTATCAATTCCCATTTTTTATTGTTTTATTTTCATCTCTCCTCTTCTCGTTTATGTCCTGTTTTATTTGTGGATTGATGGTACTGCTTTTTGTTTTTCATTGCTTATTTCTCCTTCTTTCCTCTATCATATTGATTCGTATATTGTATCTGCTCTATCTTTGTGGTCTTGTAGTCTGACTGATCTTCTTTCTGTTCCTTTTTCATATTATATGTTTTATGGTATCTTTTCGTTGTATCACTCCTTTACTTGCTTAACTAATCTGTGCCAGCTCTTTCTTATTACTGGTTTATTCTGTTTTGTTATCTATTTGTTGTTTATTCACTCTTTGAGTTCCATGGTTACCTTCGATTGTTTCAATACTATCTTTAACTCCATTTATTTCTTATGTTGTTTGTTCTTCTCTAATCTACCACAATCCCTTTTAGGGAAATTTAAACCAACCCATTATTTGGGGAAAATTCAATCTCTAGCTTACTTCTACAACAACATTTTTAAGCAAAACTCACCATTAATATCAAGGTTTTGCCTATCTTATTCTACCATTACACCACTCTATATAAGGTATCTGTTTAAATTTTTATTCAACATATTTCTGTGGATCTCCCGTAATGTCCTTTCATCTATGTACCGGGTTTTCACTTACTATGTTCTTTTTAGTTCCTATGTACCTTTGAACCTATATCATTTTACTTATCTAATCGTTACATTTATATATATTTATGCTCCTGCTCCAAATATCATTAAATCTACTCAAATGTTGTTTCATGCCTTTTTCTCTGTTACTGATCTTCTCCAATTTTGGATCTCTTTTATTGCTATTGTATCAATTTTTACCAATTTTCAAGCCCTTATAGGGAACCTTCTATCAAACCACCTAGTGGGAATTTTTACAAATGCTAATTTCTTTTTCTTTCTCCAGACACCTTCCATTATAAATATTCTCACTTATTTATTTGTACATCACTTATTCTCTGTTTTATGGACTCTGACCCTTGCTACTAATGACATTCATTTTAATGTATACCATATAATGTATTTCTTAAGATTCTTTATCCATCACCTTTCCTTTTTAACTCTAACCATTTTCCCATTCAGGCTTGGCATGATTCATTATAGATCCTTACATGTGTTGATGTTGGACTACAAACTAGCATCTTCGTGCTTATCTAATTGGTATAATATGTGCCTATATTATTGCTCACATTTTTTATCATATTTTAGTAGTTTAAATAATGTTGGTCTAGCATATTCTGTGTACTCCTTGCCTTTACATATATACTTGTTTATCCCCTACCTTCGATCCTTCTTCATCTATAAACGGTCTCCACAATTCTCTAACATTCATCAATCTTATCTCTTTTCTCTGTCAGATCAAAATACATGTCAATCTCCTTCCAATACTATTGCAATAATCAAGGAAGTTTGGAATCATGGGCCATCGTACTGGTATTACTCATATTTAATTATTATCCATCGAGTTTGTATTTATTTTCTATTAGCAATTCATTCTCCCCCTTTTCTGCTCCTTTGGTCTGTAACTAATTTCTTATCCCCGCTTCCTTCTATCCCTGGGCATGTAATATTTATTATTTTCTGCTCTTCTTTTTCGCTTTCTTTTTCTGTTTGTTCATGTCTGTCATGCTTATTTTATTTTTGGTTGGTTTTAATGTATGTTGCATACTATTCGTTCGATTACGTTACGTCATTCAATAGGTTTAGTAAATATTCAATGGGTCAATCTCTCAAATTTTCTTACATCATCCTTTCCTCTCTCTCTCTTTACTTCAAAAAATCAAACTCAACGCCTCATCTGGCGAATTATTTCTAGCCCTTTTTAGGGAATTATATACGACCATCATTATGATGGAAAACAAATTTCACTCCCAGATATTTATGCCCAAATTTTTCACTTTCCTTATATACAAACCAATTAATTTCTCCACCATAAATTTTGTTTATTATACGTTTTTAAAACAATATATGGCTCCCTCATTAATTTCTTTCTTCCCACTTACTGTCTATATTTATTACTTTCCCATTATTGATAATTTTTCTATTACTCTACCTATTTCATTTAAGGAATATAATTTACTATCCTTAAATCCTTTTATTCCTTTCTCTTACTTTATTACCAATCACCCAGCTTATAATCACAATTTAAATTCCCGATTTACTTCCTCCTTTATTAAAAAGCAAGCTATAATTTTCAGTTATAAGTCATTCTTTCCGTATATATCCCTAAATATCAATAAATATACACGTACCCGCTTACTTTATTTTCTATTTCACCTCCATTTTAAATTCTTTTTGCTTTTAAGGTATTCTTCCTTAAATCTTGCTTTAAAGTTACCATTATTAAATATATTTAATGAAAATTCTCCTTCTGTCCAGCTAACTCGTTTTAATAAGGAAAGCTTCTTTCCATCTTGCCTTTATGTCATTATTATTACCCAATTTTTATGGTCACTAATTTTTCCTCAACTTCCCTTATTTACTACTTACCATAAAATAGTTTACATAATCTATTCTTATTTATATGAACAACATACCCGTATTAAACCACACACCTCTCCCAATCCTCCTATCATCCTTAATTCCTATACTCTTACCATGGCATCCTCCTCTATCCCCCAGCTTAGCTCCATCGACCTCACTAATGAGGAAGCAGAGCTCCTTTACACCCCTGACTTTGGTTGGGATTTTATCAAGGAGGACCCCAAGCTCTTTCTATTCGGATGCTTTATCTCGTCCAAGGTGATTGATATATATGCTATCATTAATGCTTTCGAAGGAATATGGAAGCCTAACGATGTAGTGTCTATATCTGTTATCCAAGACAACTTCCTCAAGATAAAATTCAAGGAGACCAAGAACTGTTATGAAGTCATTAACCGTGGTCCTTGGCTGTACAAGGACGAATGGTTAGCTGTTACCGAGTACGACCCTGCCAAATCTATTGGAGAATACAATTTCAATATTATGAGGATTTGGATCCGTATCTTCTCTCTCCCTTCCTCACTCTTTGAGGACATTGATCGATCACATCTGGTGGGACATGCCCTTGGGTCAATGGTAGGCAACGTTCTTCGAACCGATACTCGAGAGTTTGAAGGGAACATGAAAGACTTCCTTCGGGTAGAAATCTTGCTGGATATCACCAGACCTGTCACCCGTTTCGTATTCATCGGATCCGGGGCCAACAAAATTATGTGTCGTCTTCAATACGAACGCCTTCCTACTCTTTGCCCCGGCTGTGGTATAATCAGCCACACAATTGAAAATTGCCCCATTCGTTCTTCTCTTGATCTCAACAAGCTGCAGTACGGGGAGTGGCTCCGCTACCTCCCCCCAAGACGTCGCCCAGTTGGTACTCGTGGGCGTATCCGTAATGTTGAGCCAAATCTTAACCAAAATATCCCTCCACTGAATGGTACTCTTTATTCTCTTACTGCCAATATCTTGTTTTTTTATCGGTTTTTTCCTATAATTAATCTATATCTTTTGCTATCTCTAGTTCTACCTATATACTTATCATCTTCTTTCCTCATAGTGCCTCCCGTTCCAGCAGCTTCGGCCAACACTAATGTTCCTCCCACCGATTCGAATAATATGGGTACATTGCTATTTCTCTTTCTTATCAATTATCCCGTTATTAACAAACAATCAATAACTAAACTGGTCTCTACCAACATCCTCCTCATAGGTTCTCTAAACGAGGGCGACACTGCCTCCTTTACGGAACAACCCACCGAGGAAGCTCTAAACACGGATACGGCTATGGATGATGTCCCCAACTCTACCAAAGATCCATCTGCATTTGATTCGAAACAGAAAGCACCCCTTGAGCCTCAGCCCCTGAACACCATCTATCCTATCCCTGAAGATGGTTCAGATGATGATTAGGACGCCACGGATGATGGTGTTCCTAGCCCAACTGCCCAGCAAATAAAAAATATTGAAGATGAATTGCGTAAGCCACTGCTCCTACCGATACAATTTTCAATGATTTTAACCAATGGTTATTAAAAACTTACCCAAATGATGCAGCCCCTGCACCTGTTCCAGCCCCACTGAACCGTGGCACAAAACGCCATTTTCTATCCAAGTGTCGCTCCCGCCAAAAAAATCCAAACCATCCGGATCCACTCCTAAGGCTGGGATGAGCAGCTCAAAAAACTCTCCGGCGGCGGCTGACTCCTAGCCCCGCCGAGCAAAATGAGGATCCTATGCTAGAACTGTCAGGGTCTAGGACAAGCCCCGACGGTTCAACATTTTCGGACCTATGTCCAACATACCAACCCGGATGTTATTTTCTTATGTGAAACCAAAATTAATAATGCGGCATGTAGCCGCCTTTGTCTTTCATTAGGTATGCTAGAAATTATCTCTATTCCCCCAACGGAAGGGTGTTCCGGTATTACTCTATTTGCCTCGAACAATATTAATATAAATTTAATTTCGTATTCGGCGCGTTATATACATACTCAGATTACTTTGAACAATTGCACTATGTTTTTTACTGGAATGCATGGCTATTCCGAAACTAGTCAAAAATATAAAACATGGGAAATCATCGATTCACTACATATAAATAATAATAATACCCTCTGGCTTCTAGGAGGGGATTTTAATGAAATTTTAACTGACTCTGAAAAACAAGGTGGTTGTCGAAGGGCTAGATCACAAATAAATAATTTCCGTCACTGTCTATCACGCAACAATCTCTTTGACTGTAAACCAACTTCTGGATGGTTTACCTGGACAAAAGTAGGGCCTTCAACTCCAATTATACATGAAAGATTAGATCGATTCATAGCTAATTCGGCTTGACAAGATCTCTTCCCTTCCTATCGTATAACAACAGACTATGTGGCCAAATCCGACCATTGTTTCCTGCTCCTTGATTTATTCCATGCGACTGTTACCCCCCTTCAGCGGCCATCCAACACTTTTCGTTTCGAAAACTGTTGGGCGCATAAGGAGGATAATATACATACTATTAAAAGCACTTGGGCCAATACCTCTGGAACAGCAATTGAAAAAATTGAAGCTATCGGCACATGTCTGGAGGAATGGCAAAATCACCAAAGATTTAAATCTACTGGACGGATCAACTTCCTTTCCAAAAAAATAAAAAAATTCTTATGCCGCCCCTTAAATGCCACAAATGAAGAAATCTATATAAAACATAGATCTGAACTTAATAAACTTCTAATGGAACAAGAAATCTATTGGGCTCAAAGATCTCGTACACTCTGGCTCTCCCAAGGGGATAAAAATACAAGGTTCTTCCATGCCCGGGCAACTAATAGGAAAAAGAAAAATTCGATTACAGGTCTTTTTGACTCTAATTCGAATTGGTGTACGACTGACTCAGACATAATGACTATTGCTTCTACATATTTTCAAAATCTCTTTACATCATCCAACCCCCAAATTTCGAATAATATTCTCGATAAAATTATGCCTTCTATCACCCAACCAATGAACGATACTCTATTAAGGTCCTTCACAAAAGAAGAAATACTCCATGCCTTTCGGGACATTGATCCTAGGAAAGCGCCTGGTATCGATGGACTACCAAGTAGTTTTTTTCGACAACATTGGAACACGGTTGGCGAAGATGTCATTAATCTTTGCCTTAACCTACTAAACGGCACCGCTGATATGGCCTTAGTCAATAAAACTATTCTGGTACTAATCCCTAAAATCCAGGACCCAACTTCCATGAAACAACTAAGACCTATCAGGCTATGTACTGTCCTTTATAAAATAGTTGCTAAAACCATCGTTAATAGGATGAAACAAACAATTCCCTTCTGTATCAGCCCTAATCAAGCAGCTTTTGTCCAGGGACGCAACATCTCGGATAACATCCTTGTTGCCCATGAAATTATTCATAACATCAATTCAGGTGCAACTAAATCCTGTAACCCCCTTAACCCGGCCTAGACGGTTGACCCGAATTAAGAAGTTTACACGGGGAAAACCAAAGTCAACCCGAAAGTCAACCTTGATTAACGACCTTTTTTTCTTTTTAAACTTATCTATATGCAAATTAACCTTAGGTGAACACTTGAGAAAAACATATCCAAAAGCCACAACAATCGGATAACATTTAGGGACTCAATTGCACAACATACAAATTTAGGGACCAAAATGTAAATTCTGGAAATTACAAGGACTTAACCAATTTTTGAGTTACCAATATGAAATTAGTCATGATTCATGCTTCTCTGCCAAATTTCAACTCAAACGGACATCTCAAACTCATTCAATTGCAAAAACCGAGTTCAGGACCAAAACACAAAGGTTTCAAAACATATAACCGTCAATTTCAGTGCCCAACGGTCGGGTGTTTCGAAACAGGGATGATACGTTCCGAAACGCGGGACCGTTCCGAAACCCGTTGCGCAACACGGCCTGGCAGTGGCAAAACTGTTCCGGAATGGCTCTGCCCGTTTCGAAACGCCTAGGCCATTTCAGGCCCTCTGTTCCGAAACGGTAGCACCTGTTCCGAAACAGGCTGCCCAGATTGCAGAATTTTTGCTGGTTTAAATCACAATTGACCCATCAAACATGTTCCAAACACAACCAAAACATGCCAGCAAGTCATTATATACTTAAGGAACATAATGGCATCAACAATTCGTAAACATGGCATCAAACAAGGAAAGCCCCAATTCTATAGGCATGCATCCTATATTGAAAACCATTCAATCACCAAAACACCAAACAATCCTCATATAGGCCATTTACAAGTTCCAACAATATCAAAAGCATAAAACCAACTTAAGGAGTCCAAAACATCTCCCAAAACAACAACATAGGTTCCCCATTGCCAAATGCCAAAAGCTAAACAAGTTATGAAAATGTTCACCATACATGAGCTTAGTTCTTCACTTGGATTCTTGACCCCCTTGCTGCCCTTAAGCACTTCAATGCTCTGCATTATTGGTTTAAGAAAAGAGAGAGCGTAAGCATATAGCTTAGTGAGGAATGCTCATTTAAAACATCACAATAATGCATTTATAAAACTCCTTTTCAAACCTTTAGTTCAAACAATATTTCATCATGCACATATGTACATAAACCAAGAATTTCATGCTTCCAATCATTAATATGTCATATTGGCTTTCAAGTGATAATCATAAACAAGTTCCAAAACACAATCGACAATTCACAATCACAATCGGATACGCGGATTACAAGCGTTGTCCCTACACTTCATACACACTACCAATCTCAAGGTGGAGCATGGTACAATCACAACCCCTCAACACTCGTGATGGAGACTATGGTACAATCACAACCTCTCCACATCACTCATTGGTAGTTGTATAACATCACTAACGAGATCACGGGACATACAACACAAGATCCACACATGGACTTTAAACCACCATTGTGATCTTACCAAACACAAGGTCCACACATGGAATTTTAACCACCATTTTGACCTTAACAATACACAAGGTCCACACATGGAATTTTAACCACCATGATGACCTTAACACAAGACCCACTCATGGACTTTTAACCACCATGGTGTTCTTAACCATCTCGTTAGTGTACTTGGATGGAGCATGGTACAATCACAACCCCTCAACATCCAAGGCGACTTTATTCACGGTGCACCCAATCCTATAGCCGGCTAACTATATCCGATTCAAGTACTTTTAGACAAACCACATCACTTGCCAATATACATCATTTAACAACATCAATCCACTGTTTTAAAGCATTTAATAAAGCCATTTATCATCATGCATCAATATGCATCAAAACCACATTTATCAATGTACAAACCAAGGATCCCTTACCTAGAGCATCCTTCGATACATGGCTTATAAAACCAGCAATAAACATGCTAAAATATGCTTTCAAAAATAGAATTTAAACATGCAAACAAATCACATTGCATTCAACCAATTCATGGTTCATCAACAAGAGAGTTTTTCCGAAAACTTACTCTTGAGCTTAGCTAAGTTGTTTAGACTTAAACTAAGCTCCCAACACCTTCAAAACATTGGTTTCAAAGCTGAAAACCAAACTTCACTCACCGATTTCCGTTTCGCCACTTGCCGAAACACCAATCAAGCTTCCAGATCAACACCACAAGGATCTGAAGATGTCTCCCCTGTTTTAAACACATCAAAACAGTAGATTAATGCACCATTATGCATTAATATCCTCAACCAAGACATCTAAACTCGCTGCTCACATCAACACTCACATTTCGGCTACCAAACACAACCGAAAACACATCCAAACAACTCCACAACATTACCCAGCCATGATCCATCAATTCCAATCATTCTTAAACCTCAATTAACATCCAAAAAGGATCTAATCACGTCCTTATACCTCCAGCTATAGCAGATCACTAAGATCACCCCAAAAACCATCATAAACTCAAACAAAACTTAGGAAAATCAACCTATCCGGGATTGCATTGATTAAACCTCAATTTCTCATCAATTATACATCCAATTTACATTAAAAACACACCTCAAAACAGTGCCCAACCATTTCATACGAATTTCATCAAAAACTAACCAAATCTTGCATTTTAAAGCCAAGATCAAGAACACAACCACAAAACCTTTATTAAAACACAAATCAAGGATTGAGAACTTGGGAATTTCAGTAAAGAACTGAGTATTTAGAGGAGAAGGACGTTCATACCTCTAAATGTGAGTTTCTCCCTTTTTTGGAACCAAGATTCTTGAAAATCCAATAAGAAATTGCTAAGGCTTTGTTGTAGAAATGATTAGAGATCAAAAGGAAGTTGAAATCTCATCTTTGAATGTCAAAATCAGAGGGAAATTTGCTGGAGAAAAGTGTTTGGGTTGAGAGAAAAGTTGAGAGAAAAGAAATGGAAATTTTAGAGAAAAGTTAGTTATGACAAAATATCTTTTTCCCTCCCTTTTTCCTTTAATTAAAACCATTAATAAATTGATTATTATTAAGAAAAATCTGGAGAAACTCTTCTTGGGTAAATAGCTCCTTAAAGATTCAAAGTTTCAATCCTTTTTAAAACAGTCACCAAGTTTTCGAAAATTACATTTTAGTCACTAACCCAAAATGTCACACTTCCCAACCTCATTTTGTAAAATTGATTTCACCATTCTCTTATATATAATAAAAGAAGATTTTAAGATATTTTTCCATATTTTTAATGCAACCCGAACTAGGCTTTCCTAAAAATCACCCTTTTTTATTCGAACCGCAACCCGACCGACCCGGTCCAAACCCAAAACTTCTAAGCCCAAAATTGGGGTGTTACAACTCTCCCCCCCTTAAGAAATTTCGTCCTCGAAATTTACCTGAAGGAAAGAGGTACGGAAACTGCTTCAACATGTCATCCTTCCGCTCCCACGTGGCTTCTTCAACACCACGATGTTTCCACAACACCTTTACCAACTCAATGGTCTTGCCTCGAAGAACCTTATTATCCGAATCCAGAATCTTCATCGGTTCCTCATCATAGGTCAAATTCGGATTCAATTCCACTTCTTCCACATGCATCACATGTGAAGGATCCGATCTATATTTCCGAAGCATAGAAACATGAAACACATCATGGATCTTCTCCAACTCTTGCAGTAACCTCAACTTGTACGCAATAGGACCCACACGCTCAACCACCTCGTATGGTCCAATGTACCTAGGGCTCAACTTACCCTTTCGACCAAACCTCATCACCTTTTTCCAAGGTGAAACTTTCAAAAACACACGGTCACCCACCGCATACTCAATCTCCTTACGCTTCAAATCAGCATAAGACTTTTGCCGATCAGAAGCTGCCTTCAAGCGCTCACATATGAGCTTCACCTTCTCGGTGGTTCCTTTCAACAAAGCTGGCATCGAAACCAACTTCTGACCCGTTTCAGCCCAACACAGAGGAGTCCTACACTTCCTCCCGTACAAAGCTTCATAAGGTGCCATTTGAATACTTGCCTGATAACTATTATTATAGGCAAACTCCACCAAAGGCAAATGTTTCTCCCAAGAGCCCTGGAACTCAATCACGCAGCACCTCAACATATCCTCCAAAACCTGGATAACACGCTCGGACTGTCCATCCGACTGCGGATGATAAGATGTACTGAAATTCAACCGTGTACCCAAAGCCTGATGCAAACACTGCCAAAAACGCGATGTAAACCTCGGATCCCTATCCGACACAATCGACTTTGGCACACCATGCAGCCGCACAATCTCAGCAATGTACAGCTCCGCAAGCTTATCCAAAGTGTACGTAGTATGCACAGGCAAAAAATGCGCACACTTCGTCAGGCGATCCACAATCACCCACACCGAATTCTTCTTCGATGGCGACAAAGGCAAACCAGAAACAAAATCCATGGTAATCCTTTCCCCCTTCCACTCCGGAATCCTCAACGGTTGCAACAACCCTGAAGGAAACTGATGCTCAGCCTTAACTCGCTGACATACCATGCACTTGCTCACAAACTCAGCAACATCTTTCTTTAAACCCACCCAATAGTACTCATCACGAAGATCACGATACATCTTAGTACTACCGGGGTGCATAGCAAAAGGACTACTATGCCCTTCAGTCAGAATAGCACGCCTCAACTCAGCATCATTGGGCACTACTATCCGACTCCCAAAGCACAACACTCCATCATCATTAAAACAGAAATCCGAAGGCCTATCCTCCGCAATATCCTGAACATGAGGCACCAAAGAATCATCCAACAACTGCTTTTCCTTAATCAACTGAACCAAAGATGGTTTCACTTGCAACTCAGCCACAAGACCACCATCACGCGAAATACTCAAACTGGCAAACATAGCCCTTAACTCAACAGCTACCTTTCTACTGAAGGCATCCGCTACAACATTAGCTTTACCCGGATGATACTCAATCGTCAAATCATAATCCTTGAGCAACTCCACCCAACGTCGCTGAAGATTCAACTCCTTCTGGGACATCAGATACTTCAAACTCTTGTGATCCGTGTACACAGTACACTTCTCACCATACAGATAATGTCTCCAGATTTTAAAAGCAAAAACCACTGCAGCCAACTCAATGTCATGCGTAGGATAATTGCGCTCATGCACCTTCAACTGCCGTGATGCATAAGCCACTACCTTACCCTTCTGCATCAACACACAACCCAAACCAACATAGGACGCATCACTATACACCACAAACTCTTTCCCTGATTCAGGTTGAACCAAGATAGGAGCTTGCGTCAAAGCTGCCTTAAGCTTCTCAAAAGCCTGCTGTCTCGCTTCCGTCCACTCATACTTAACATCCTTCTGCAACAACTTCGTCAAAGGTACAACAATCTTTGAAAACCCATCCACGAATCTCCGATAATATCCTGCCAAACCCAGGAAACTACGGACTTCATGAACAGACTTAGGAGGCTTCCAATTCATCACTGCCTCAATCTTCTGAGGATTAACACGTATCCCCTCAGCAGATACCACATGTCCAAGAAACACCACCTCTCTAAGCCAGAACTCACACTTGCTCAACTTGGAATAAAGCTGATTCTCCAACAAAGCTTGCAACACAATTCTCAGATGCCCTTCATGCTCCTCCTCAGTACGCGAGTACACGAGGATATCATCAATGAATACCACCACAAACTTATCCAGGTATTCATTGAATACACGATTCATCATATCCATGAAAGCTTCAGGAGCATTCGTCAACCCAAACGCCATCACAAGGAACTCATAATGCCCATACCTCGTCCTGAAAGCGGTCTTCGGCACATCCACATCCTTCACCTTCAGCTGTTAATACCCTGACCTTAAGTCAATCTTAGAGAACACAACTGCTCCCCGAAATTGATCAAAAAGATCATCAATTCTCGGCAACGGATACCGATTCTTGATAGTCAACTTGTTAAGCTGACGATAATCAATGCACATTCTCATAGTGTCATCCTTCTTCTTCACAAACAAGACCGGTGCACCCCAAGGTGACACACTCGGCCGAATGAAACCACGATCAAGCAACTCTTGCAATTGCGTCTTCAGCTCTTTCAACTCCTTAGGAGCCATTCGATAAGGGGTAATGGACACAGGAGTTGTGTTTTCATACAACTCAATCCCAAACTCCACCTCGCGATTAGGAGGCAATCCAGGCAACTCCTCCGGAAACACACCAGGAAACTCTCGCACAGTCCTGATATCTTGCACACGCAACTCCTTAGAGCTAGGATTCATCACAAAGGCTCGGTAAGCTTCACAACCTTGCTTCAGCATCCGGCTCGCCTCCAATGTAGACACCACATTGGTAAGAAACTTCACATTCTCACCAACCACAACTACCTCATAATCATCTGCAAGCTTCAACGAAACTTGCTTATTCTCACAATCTACCACAGCACGATGCTCAACAAGCCAATCCATACCAAGGATTACATCAAAACCATAGAAAGGCAATTCCATAAGATCAACATGAAATACATGATCTTGCACAACCAAAGGACATCTTCTATAGAGCTTCCGAGTCACAACAGTCTCACCAAAAGAACTAGTGACCCGCATACCAACATCCAAAGACTCAACAGGCAAACCAAGCAATTCAGCATGCTCACGCAATATGTATGAGTGTGTAGATCCAGAATCAATCAAGGAAAGTAATGACAAGGATTGCAAAGTAAAAGTACCTGCGATCACATCTGCATCATTTCTCCCCTCCCTCTGAGCAAACACTCTGGCCTGACCACCACCTTCAGGCTGGACAGCTACAACATGAGCCACATTCCTTCCACCATCCTCTCTACGCTGGAAGTTACCACGGCCGCGCCCACGACCTCTCTGTGGTGCAACAACTCCAGGAGCACGTCCTTGGCCACCACCGGCCAACAGAGGACACTCCCTCCTCATGTGATCCGCCGATCCACAATTCCAGCACGAGTTACCAGCCGCCACAACATGAGCCTGAACCTCCCTCGCTGCTCGAGGACAATCACGCCTCAGATGTCCACGCGATCCACACGTCCAACATGTGTTCGGATCAGCTCTAGCCTTGTCTCCCTGAACAGGCGCACCTTGCCCTCCAACACCTCGCCTAGCTGAAGACTGATACTTCCGATCACGTCCCCTCTTGTTCCTTCCACCGCCGGAACTATACTCAGCAACTCGCTTACCAGCACTAGAACTAGCACTTCTAGAAGATAAACTCAAATTCGACTCAATGTCCTTTGCTCTACCAACCAGCACATCAAAATCAGTGTACTCAGTAGCCAGCATATAAGTCTTTACATCCGTCACCAAACCATAACGGAACCGCTCACACCTCTCCCGCTCATCAGGAATAAGCTCAGGCGCGTATTGACTGAGTCGGACAAACTGAACCTCGTACTCAGCCACTGACATGCTCCCTTGAGTAAGAGACATGAATTCCATCTTCTTTTCATCCAAGTACCTCACACTCAGATACCTTCTCTTGAAAATGTTTTGAAAGAACGTCCATGTCACATCAGCATCCTCCATTCCGGAGATAGTGGTTGTCCACCAAGTGTATGCATCGTTATGCAACAATGATACCACACAGCCCAGCTTCTGCACATCAGAACAATTCATTTGTCCCAAGATTCTCTTGGTACTCTCCAACCAAGACTCAGAACCTTCAGCAGACAAACCCCTGAACTCAGTCCCTCCCAGACTGCGCAAACGCTCCAAAGGTAGTCTAACACCAGCATCACCTTGATGCCCAGCTCCTTGAGCTCCAACTACCGCTGCTCAAAAAGCTCCAGCAATAGCTTGAATCAACACTATCATGTCAGGAACAGCTTGTCCCTGACCAGCTTCAGGTCCAGCGACCCCAGCACCAGCTGCAACACCAGCTCCTTCGCCCCCAGCACCACCACCACCAGGTGGAGGAGGTAAATCCACCGCGTTTTCAGCATTCTGTTCATTCTCATTTTGAGCCATAGCTCGCATATTATCCCTCGTTTCTCTACGAGGTCCCATTCACTAAACAATGCAATCACAATGTAATAAACAAAGTCAGGCTCAGCAAGGTAAGTAATCCAAGTACTCAAGCTCATTTCCAATTAAAAACAACTCATTTCATTAGCTTTGATTTGGCAATGGGTCCCTCTAACACGCTTCACCATAGCATACATCACAATTGTATCACACTTACAATTCACACAACATGCTTTCATTAAATAATCATACAAAGCATACGTACATTCATCACCCACATAACCATTCCCAATTACTCAAGAACTCATCTCTGATACCACCAAATGTAACCCCCTTAACCCGGCCTAGACGGTTGACCCGAATTAAGAAGTTTACACGGGGAAAACCAAAGTCAACCCGAAAGTCAACCTTGATTAACGACCCTTTTTTTTCTTTTTAAAATTATCTAGATGCAAATTAACCTTAGGTGAACACTTGAGAAAAACATATCCAAAAGCCACAACAATCGGATAACATTTAGGGACTCAATTGCACAACATACAAATTTAGGGACCAAAATGTAAATTCTAGAAATTACAAGGACTTAACCAATTTTTGAGTTACCAATATGAAATTAGTCATGATTCATGCTTCTCTGCCAAATTTCAACTCAAACGGACATCTCAAACTCATTCAATTGCAAAAACCGAGTTCAGGACCAAAACGCAAAGGTTTCAAAACATATAACCGTCAATTTCAGTGCCCAACGGTCGGGTGTTTCGGAACAGGGATGATCCGTTCCGAAACGCGGGACCGTTCCGAAACCCGTTGCGCAACACGGCCTGGCAGTGGCAAAACTGTTCCGGAACGGCTCTGCCCGTTTCGAAACGCCTAGGCCATTTCAGGCCCTCTGTTCCGAAACGGTAGCACCTGTTCCGAAACAGGCTGCCCAGATTGCAGAATTTTTGCTGGTTTAAATCACAATTGACCCATCAAACATGTTCCAAACACAACCAAAACATGCCAGCAAGTCATTATATACTTAAGGAACATAATGGCATCAACAATTCGTAAACATGGCATCAAACAAGGAAAGCCCCAATTCTATAGGCATCCATCCTATATTGAAAACCATTCAATCACCAAAACACCAAACAATCCTCATATAGGCCATTTACAAGTTCCAACAATATCAAAAGCATAAAACCAACTTAAGGAGTCCAAAACATCTCCCAAAACAACAACATAGGTTCCCCATTGCCAAATGCCAAAAGCTAAACAAGTTATGAAAATGTTCACCATACATGAGCTTAGTTCTTCACTTGGATTCTTGACCCCCTTGCTGCCCTTAAGCACTTCAATGCTCTGCATTATTGGTTTAAGAAAAGAGAGAGCGTAAGCATATAGCTTAGTGAGGAATGCTCATTTAAAACATCACAATAATGCATTTATAAAACTCCTTTTCAAACCTTTAGTTCAAACAATATTTCATCATGCACATATGTACATAAACCAAGCATTTCATGCTTCCAATCATTAACATGTCATATTGGCTTTCAAGTGATAATCATAAACAAGTTCCAAAACACAATCGACAATTCACAATCACAATCGGATACGCGGATTACAAGCGTTGTCCCTACGCTTCATACACACTACCAATCTCAAGGTGGAGCATGGTACAATCACAACCCCTCAACACCCGTGATGGAGACTATGGTACAATCACAACCCCTCCACATCACTCATTGGTAGTTGTATAACATCACTAACGAGATCACGGGACATACAACACAAGATCCACACATGGACTTTAAACCACCATTGTGATCTTACCAAACACAAGGTCCACACATGGAATTTTAACCACCATTTTGACCTTAACAATACACAAGGTCCACACATGGAATTTTAACCACCATGATGACCTTAACACAAGACCCACTCATGGACTTTTAACCACCATGGTGTTCTTAACCATCTCGTTAGTGTACTTGGATGGAGCATGGTACAATCACAACCCCTCAACATCCAAGGCGACTTTATTCACGGTGCACCCAATCCTATAGCCGGCTAACTATATCCGATTCAAGTACTTTTAGACAAACCACATCACTTGCCAATATACATCATTTAACAACATCAATCCACTGTTTTAAAGCATTTAATAAAGCCATTTATCATCATGCATCAATATGCATCAAAACCACATTTATCAATGTACAAACCAAGGATCCCTTACCTAGAGCATCCTTCGATACATGGCTTATAAAACCAGCAATAAACATGCTAAAATATGCTTTCAAAAACAGAATTTAAACATGCAAACAAATCACATTGCATTCAACCAATTCATGGTTCATCAACAAGAGAGTTTTTCCGAAAACTTACTCTTGATCTTAGCTAAGTTGTTTAGACTTAAACTAAGCTCCCAAAACCTTCAAAACATTGGTTTCAAAGCTGAAAACCAAACTTCACTCACCGATTTCCGTTTCGCCACTTGCCGAAACACCAATCAAGCTTCCGGATCAACACCACAAGGATCCGAAGATGTCTCCCCTGTTTTAAACACATCAAAACAGTAGATTAATGCACCATTATGCATTAATATCCTCAACCAAGACATCTAAACTCGCTGCTCACATCAACACTCACATTTCGGCTACCAAACACAACCGAAAACACATCCAAACAACTCCACAACATTACCCAGCCATGATCCATCAATTCCAATCATTCTTAAACCTCAATTAACATCCAAAAAGGATCTAATCACGTCCTTATACCTCCAGCTATAGCAGATCACTAAGATCACCCCAAAAACCATCATAAACTCAAACAAAACTTAGGAAAATCAACCTATCCGGGATTGCATTGATTAAACCTCAATTTCTCATCAATTATACATCCAATTTACATTAAAAACACACCTCAAAACAGTGCCCAACCATTTCATACGAATTTCATCAAAAACTAACCAAATCTTGCATTTTAAAGCCAAGATCAAGAACACAACCACAAAACTTTTATTAAAACACAAATCAAGGATTGAGAACTTGGGAATTTCAGTAAAGAACTGAGTATTTAGAGGAGAAGGACGTTCATACCTCTAAATGTGAGTTTCTCCCTTTTTTGGAACCAAGATTCTTGAAAATCCAATAAGAAATTGCTAAGGCTTTGTTGTAGAAATGATTAGAGATCAAAAGGAAGTTGAAATCTCATCTTTGAATGTCAAAATCAGAGGGAAATTTGCTGGAGAAAAGTGTTTGGGTTGAGAGAAAAGTTGAGAGAAAAGAAATGGAAATTTTAGAGAAAAGTTAGTTATGACAAAATATCTTTTTCCCTCCCTTTTTCCTTTAATTAAAACCATTAATAAATTGATTATTATTAAGAAAAATCTGGAGAAACTCTTCTTGGGTAAATAGCTCCTTAAGGATTCAAAGTTTCAATCCTTTTTAAAACAGTCACCAAGTTTTCGAAAATTACATTTTAGTCACTAACCCAAAATGTCACACTTCCCAACCTCATTTTGTAAAATTGATTTCACCATTCTCTTATATATAATAAAAGAAGATTTTAAGATATTTTTCCATATTTTTAATGCAACCCGAACTAGGCTTTCCTAAAAATCACCCTTTTATATTCGAACCGCAACCCGACCGACCCGGTCCAAACCCAAAACTTCTAAGCCCAAAATTGGGGTGTTACAAATCCTCCCAAGGAGCTGCTCTTAAATTAGACATGGAAAAAGCCTTTGATAGAGTTGAATGGTCCTTTCTAGCAAATGTTATGGAACGCATGGGCTTTGCCTCAGAATGGATCTCCCTCATAATGCGTTGCATTACCACAGTCTCCTTTTCAGTCAAAATTAATAATTCCTTCTCCCCTTTTTTTCAACCTCAACGTGGCTTACGCCAAGGTGACCCCCTATCTCCTTTTTTATTCCTCTTTTGCACACAAGGGCTTTCTGCTTACCTATCTGCTGCCCAACAAACAAACATTATACCGGGACTTGGTGCCTGTAAATATGGGCCCAAAGTCAACCATCTGCTTTTTGCTGATGACTGCATGGTCTTCATTAATAATACTCCAACCGAAGCTTCTCATCTCAAAAGAGCTCTGCAAACTTATGCTGCTGCTTCTGGACAAGCGGTTAATTTTGAGAAATCAACATTTTTTTATAATCCGCGTACCCCATCCTCAACAAGAATCGCGATCAATAGTCTTTTGCAAGTACGTGAGGTATCTAATCCTGGTGTATATCTAGGTATCCCACTTCTCATTGGGAAAAACAAAACTGAGTCACTAGGATTTGTGCATGATAAAGTTCACGATTGTCTTTCTAGCTGGGATAAACATCTCCTCTCTTTTAGCGGTCGGGAGATTTTCATCAAGGCAGTCCTACAATCCCTACCTCAATACGTTATGTCTTGTTATCTTCTTCCACAAAATATCATCGATGACATGACCTCCTCAATCCGACAATACTGGTGGACTGGCAAATCCAACAAAAAAGGATGGCATATGCTTCCATGGAATCATGTTTGTTTACCTAAGGCTGCCGGAGGCATGGGATTTAAGGATTTGCGCGATTTCAATATTGCTCTCTTAGGTAAGCAACTATGGAGATTCATTTGTGAACCGGATTCATTATTGGGACAAATATATCGTTCTAAATACTTTCCTTCCGGAAATATCCTAGATGCACCCAGGCCCAATCGTGGCTCCTTTGCATGGCAAGGTATGTATAACGCTTTACAGCGCCTCTTTCCAGGCTTTCTTTACCGTCCAGGCTTTCTTTACGACGGTCTATATACCCACATACGTCATCTACACAGTTTTGGAAATTTCTGTCCAAAGTCAAGGCCTTACCCAAAGTCAAAACTTTTGGTTGGCGTATGGCGTCTGATGCTCTACCAGTTGGGGCCAAAATGCAAGTCTTTTCACCAAACTCGGGGCCTTGTCCCATCTGTGGTAGCCACTCGGAATCCATTCTCCATGCTCTTCGTGACTGTTCTGGGGCTTATGAAGTCCTCCAACTTTCTGGTATTCCCATTAATATTTCTAGGAGCTTGGCTACTACCCCACTACAATGGTTAGAGGAAGCAGCCCACACCCTATCCCCTGATAAGTTTGGCCTTTTCCTCACAGCTATTTGGAATGTCTGGAATAGACGTAACGACTGGGTTCATAACCACCATTTACAACCGCCTTGGCTTATTGCCGTTAATTCCATTAGTTTACATGATGACTTTTGTAAAGCCTTTTCGGCTACTACCCCAACACCATCTACCCTTTCTACTCCATGCTGGAATCCTCCCCCACTTCACCATATCAAAATAAACGTGGATGGTGCTTTTAATCCATCAACTCGTGCAGCAGCTGTTGGCGTCGTTGCTCGTGATTCTACAGGTGCAGTCGTGGGCGGCCTTGCGTTTCCGCTTGGTAGCTGTCTGGACGCAGTTACCAGTGAAGGCGAAAGCCTTCATGCTGGTCTCACCTTCGCCCGATCTCAAGGATGGAATCAGATCATGCTTGAAACTGATTGCGCTTCTCTCGCGAACAGGATCAACAATCTCGCACAGGACCTTTCTACCATGGGACCTCTTCTTCATCAGATTCAAGAGTCTCTTCATGATTTTGATTCTGTCTCTGTTTCATTAGTACGCCGTGAGGCAAATCACTTGGCCCATACCTTGGCTACTTTTTCTTTGAGCTCTATGACTTCCATGTCATTTAAGTCTGATGTTCCAACTTGTATCCAACATCTTGTAACAAATTCTTTATGATTAATAAAACTTAGGCACTCTTTTCCCCTTTTTAGGGTCCTCTAGCTCTGCTTGAAGGACATTAGTAGGGGTTTTTAATGAGGCATTTTCTTCACACACAAAAAAGTCCAACGGGTCCATTTTACGGCCCATTTAGACCTGCTCGTCCGAAACCTCTACAAAAAGGACCGCAAAACAAGTTTTAATCAAAACTTAAGAGTTCATATCGTTGATTACACGCTTTTCAACACAATTATATTGCAAAAATTCAATTTCTGTTGTTTTTACGAAGTTATAAGTTCAACGGGTCCATTTTAAGGCCCATTTAGACCCGCTCGTCCGAAACCTATACAAAAAGGACCGAAAAACAAGTTTTGATCCAATTTTAGGAGTTCATATAATTGATTACGAGCTTTTCAACAAGATTATATTGCAAAAACTCAAATTCGGTATTTTTTACTCAGTTAAAAGTCCAACGGGTCCATTTTACGGCCCATTTAGACCCGCTCGCCCGAAACCTCTTCAAAAAATGACTGAAAAACAGGTTTTAATCAAATTTTAGGATTGCATATCATTGATTACGATCTTTACAACAAGATTATATTGCAAAAACTCAATTTTTGTACTTTTTACTCAGTTAAAAGTCCAACGAGTCCATTTTACGGCCCATTTAGACCCGCTCATCCGAAACCTATACAAAAAGGACCGCAAAAAAAGTTTTAATCAAAACTTAAGAGTTCATATCGTTGATTACGAGCTTTTCAACACTATTGTATTGCAAAAATTCAATTTATGTTCTTTTTAGGCAGTTATAAGTTCAACGGGTCCATTTTAAGGCCCATTTAGACCCGCTCGTCCGAAACCTCTACAAAAAGGACCGAAAAACAAGTTTTCATCCAATTTTACGAGTTCATATAATTGATTACGAGCTTTTCAACAGGATTATATTGCAAAAACTCAAATTCGATATTTTTTACTTAGTTAAAAGTCCAACGGGTCCATTTCACGGCCCATTTAGACCCGCTCGCCCGAAACCTCTTCAAAAATGACTGAAAAACAAGTTTTAATCAAATTGTAGGAGTTCATATAACTAATTACGATCTTTTCAACACGATTGTATTGCAAAAATTCAATTTCTGTTCTTTTTACGCAGTTATAAGTTCAACGGGTCTATTTTAAGGCCCATTTAGACCAGCTCGTCCGAAACCTCTTCAAAAATGACTGAAAAAACAAGATTTTTTCAAATTTTAGGAGTTCATATAATTGATTACGAGCTATTCAACAAGATTATACTGCAAAAACACAATTTCTGTTATTTTTATGCAGTTAAAAGTCCAACGGGTCCATTTTACGGCCCATTTAGACCCGCTCGTCCGAAACCTCTGCAAAAAGGACCGTAAAACAAGTTTTAATCAAAACTTAAGAGTTCATATCGTTGATTACGAGCTTTTCAACACTATTGTATTACAAAATTTAATTTCTGTTCTTTTTACGCAGTTATAAGTTCAACAGGTCCATTTGAAGGCCCATTTGGACCCGCTCGTCCGAAACCACTACAAAAAGGACCGAAAAACAAGTTTTGATCCAATTTTAGGAGTTCATATAATTGATTACGATCTTTTCAACAAGATTATATTGCAAAAAGTCCATTTCTGTATTTTTTTACTCAGTTAAAAGTCCAACGGGTCCATTTTACGGCCCATTTAGACCCGCTCGTCCGAAACATCTACAAAAAGGACCGCAAAACAGGTTTTAATCAAAACTTAAGAGTTCATATCGTTGATTACGAACTTTTCAACACTATTGTATTGCAAAAATTCAATTTATGTTCTTTTTACTCAGTTATAAGTTCAACGGGTCCATTTTAAGGCTCATTTAGACCCGCTCGCCCGAAACCTCTTCAAAAATGACTGAAAAACAAGTTTTAATCAAATTTTAGGAGTTCATATAATTGATTACGAGCTTTTCAACAAGATTATATTGCAAAAACTCAAATTCGGTATTTTTACTTAGTTAAAAGTCCAACGGGTCCATTTTACGGCCCATTTAGACCCGCTCGCCCGAAACCTCTTCAAAAATGACTGAAAAACAAGTTTTAATCAATTTTTAGGAGTACATATAACTAATTACGATCTTTTCAACACGATTGTATTGGAAAAATTCAATTTATGTTCTTTTTACGCAGTTATAAGTTCAACGGGTCCATTTTAAGGCCTATTTAGACCCGCTCGTCCGAAACCTCTTAAAAAATGACTGAAAAACAAGTTTTGATCAAATTTTAGGAGTTCATATAATTGATTACGAGCTTTTCAACAAGATTATATTGCAAAAACTCAAATTCGGTATTTTTTACTCAGTTAAAAGTCCAACGGGTCCATTTTACGGCCCATTTAGACCCGCTCGTCCGAAACCTCCTCAAAAAGGACCGCAAAACAAGTTTTAATCAAAACTTAAGAGTTCATATCGTTGATTACGAGCTTTTCAACACTATTGAATTGCGAAAATTCAATTTATGTTCTTTTTACACAATTATAAGTTCAACGAGTCCATTTCAAGGCCCTTTTAGACCCACTCGCCCGAAACCTCTACAAAAAAGGCCGAAAAACAAGTTCTGAACAAATTTTAGGAGTTCATATAATTGATTACGAGCTTTTCAACAAGATTATATTGCAAAAAGTCAATTTATGTATTTTCTACTCATTTAAAAGTCCAATGGGTCCATTTTACGGCACATTTAGACCCGCTCGCCCGAAACCTCTTCAAAAATGACTGAAAACAAGTTTTAATCAAATTGTAGGAGTTCATATAACTAATTACGATATTTTTAACACGATTGTATTGCAAAAATTCAATTTCTATTATTTTTACGCAGTTATAAGTTCAACGGATCCATTTTAAGGCCCATTTAGACCCGCTCGTCCGAAACCTCTTCAAAAATGACTAAAAAACAAGTTTTGATCAAATTTTAGGAGTTCATATAATTGATTACGAGCTTTTCAACAAGATTTTATTGCAAAAACTCAAATTCGGTATTTTTTACTCAGTTAAAATTCCAACGGGTCCATTTTACGGCCCATTTAGACCCGCTCGCCCGAAACCTCTTCAAAAATGACTGAAAAACAAGTTTTAATCAAATTTTAGGAGTTCATATAACTAATTACGATCTTTTCAACACGATTGTATTGCAAAAATTCAATTTATGTTCTTTTTACGCAGTTATAAGTTCAACGGGTCCATTTTAAGGCCTATTTAAACCCGCTCGTCCAAAACCTCTTAAAAATGACTGAAAAACAAGTTTTGATCAAATTTTAGGAGTTCATATAATTGATTACGAGCTTTTCAACAAGATTATATTGCAAAAACTCAAATTCGGTATTTTTTACTCAGTTAAAATCCAACGGGTCCATTTTACGGCCCATTTAGACCCACTCGCCCGAAACCTCTACAAAAAGGGCCGAAAAACAAGTTTTGATCAAATTTTAGGAGTTCATATAATTGATTACGAGCTTTTCAACAAGATTATATTGCAAAAAGTCAATTTCTGTATTTTCTACTCATTTAAAAGTCCAATGGGTCCATTTTAAGGCCCATTTAGACCCGCTCGTCCGAAACCTCTTCAAAAATGACTAAAAAACAAGTTTTGATCAAATTTTAGGAGTTCATATAATTGATTACGAGCTTTTCAACACTATTGTATTGCAAAAATTCAATTTATGTTCTTTTTACGCAGTTATAAGTTCAACGGGTCCATTTTAAGGCCTATTTAGACCCGCTCGTCCAAAACCTCTTAAAAATGACTGAAAAACAAGTTTTGATCAAATTTTAGGAGTTCATATAATTGATTACGAGCTTTTCAACAAGATTATATTGCAAAAACTCAAATTCGGTATTTTTTACTCAGTTAAAAGTCCAACGGGTCCATTTTACGGCCCATTTAGACCCGCTCGCCCGAAACCTCTACAAAAAGGGCCGAAAAATAAGTTTTGATCAAATTTTAGGAGTTCATATAATTGATTACGAGCTTTTCAACAAGATTATATTGCAAAAAGTCAATTTTTGTATTTTCTACTCATTTAAAAGTCCAATGGGTCCATTTTACGGCCCATTTAGACCCGCTCGCACGAAACCTCTTCAAAAATGACTGAAAAACAAGTTTTAATCAAATTTTAGGAGTTCATATAACTAATTACGATCTTTTCAACACGATTGTATTGCAAAAATTCAATTTCTATTATTTTTACTCAGTTATAAGTTCAACGGGTCCATTTTAAGGCCCATTTAGACCCGCTCGTCCGAAACATCTACAAAAAGGACAGAAAAACAAGTTTTGATCCAATTTTAGGAGTTCATATAATTGATTACGAGCTTTTCAACAAGATCATCTTGCAAAAACTCAAATTCGGTATTTTTTACTCAGTTAAAAGTCCAACGGGTCCATTTTACGGCCCATTTAGACCCGCTCGCCCGAACCCTCTTCAAAAATTACTGAAAAACAAGTTTTAATCAAATTTTAGGAGTTCATATAACTGATTACAATCTTTTCAACACGATTATATTGCAAAAACTCAATTTTTGTACTTTTTACTGAGTTAAAAGTCCAACGGGTCCATTTTACGGCCCATTTAGACCCGCTCGTCCGAAACCTCTACAATAAGGACCGCAAAACAAGTTTTAATCAAAACTTAAGAGTTCATATCGTTGATTACGAGCTTTTCAACACTATTGTATTGCAAAAATTCAATTTCTGTTCTTTTTACGCAGTTATAAGTTCAACGGGTCCATTTTAAGGCCCATTGAGACCCGCTCGTCCGAAACCTCTACAAAAAGGATCGAAAAACAAGTTTTGATCCAATTTTACGAGTTCATATAATTGATTACGAGATTTTCAACAAGATTATATTGCAAAAACTCAAATTCGGTATTTTTTACTAAGTTAAAAGTCCAACGGGTCCATTTTACGGCCCATTTAGACCCGCTCGCCCGAAACCTCTTCAAAAATGACTAAAAAACAAGTTTTGATCAAATTTTAGGAGTTCATATAACTAATTATGATCTTTTCAACACGATTGTATTGCAAAAATTCAATTTATGTTCTTTTTACGCAGTTATAAGTTCAACGGGTCCATTTTAAGGCCTATTTAAACCCGCTCGTCCAAAACCTCTTAAAAATGACTGAAAAACAAGTTTTGATCAAATTTTAGGAGTTCATATAATTGATTACGAGCTTTTCAACAAGATTATATTGCAAAAACTCAAATTCGGTATTTTTTACTCAGTTAAAAGTCCAACGGGTCCATTTTACGGCCCATTTAGACCCACTCGCCCGAAACCTCTACAAAAAGGGCCGAAAAACAAGTTTTGATCAAATTTTAGGAGTTCATATAATTGATTACGAGCTTTTCAACAAGATTATATTGCAAAAAGTCAATTTCTGTATTTTCTACTCATTTAAAAGTCCAATGGGTCCATTTTAAGGCCCATTTAGACCCGCTCGTCCGAAACCTCTTCAAAAATGACTAAAAAACAAGTTTTGATCAAATTTTAGGAGTTCATATAATTGATTACGAGCTTTTCAACACTATTGTATTGCAAAAATTCAATTTATGTTCTTTTTACGCAGTTATAAGTTCAACGGGTCCATTTTAAGGCCTATTTAGACCCGCTCGTCCAAAACCTCTTAAAAATGACTGAAAAACAAGTTTTGATCAAATTTTAGGAGTTCATATAATTGATTACGAGCTTTTCAACAAGATTATATTGCAAAAACTCAAATTCGGTATTTTTTACTCAGTTAAAAGTCCAACGGGTCCATTTTACGGCCCATTTAGACCCACTCGCCCGAAACCTCTACAAAAAGGGCCGAAAAACAAGTTTTGATCAAATTTTAGGAGTTCATATAATTGATTACGAGCTTTTCAACAAGATTATATTGCAAAAAGTCAATTTCTGTATTTTCTACTCATTTAAAAGTCCAATGGGTCCATTTTACGGCCCATTTAGACCCGCTCGCCCGAAACCTCTTCAAAAATGACTGAAAAACAAGTTTTAATCAAATTTTAGGAGTTCATATAACTAATTACGATCTTTTCAACACGATTGTATTGCAAAAATTCAATTTATGTTCTTTTTACGCAGTTATAAGTTCAACGGGTCCATTTTAAGGCCTATTTAAACCCGCTCGTCCAAAACCTCTTAAAAATGACTGAAAAACAAGTTTTGATCAAATTTTAGGAGTTCATATAATTGATTACGAGCTTTTCAACAAGATTATATTGCAAAAACTCAAATTCGGTATTTTTTACTCAGTTAAAATCCAACGGGTCCATTTTACGGCCCATTTAGACCCACTCGCCCGAAACCTCTAAAAAAAGGGCCGAAAAACAAGTTTTGATCAAATTTTAGGAGTTCATATAATTGATTACGAGCTTTTCAACAAGATTATATTGCAAAAAGTCAATTTCTGTATTTTCTACTCATTTAAAAGTCCAATGGGTCCATTTTAAGGCCCATTTAGACCCGCTCGTCCGAAACCTCTTCAAAAATGACTAAAAAACAAGTTTTGATCAAATTTTAGGAGTTCATATAATTGATTACGAGCTTTTCAACACTATTGTATTGCAAAAATTCAATTTATGTTCTTTTTACGCAGTTATAAGTTCAACGGGTCCATTTTAAGGCCTATTTAGACCCGCTCGTCCAAAACCTCTTAAAAATGACTGAAAAACAAGTTTTGATCAAATTTTAGGAGTTCATATAATTGATTACGAGCTTTTCAACAAGATTATATTGCAAAAACTCAAATTCGGTATTTTTTACTCAGTTAAAAGTCCAACGGGTCCATTTTACGGCCCATTTAGACCCGCTCGCCCGAAACCTCTACAAAAAGGGCCGAAAAATAAGTTTTGATCAAATTTTAGGAGTTCATATAATTGATTACGAGCTTTTCAACAAGATTATATTGCAAAAAGTCAATTTTTGTATTTTCTACTCATTTAAAAGTCCAATGGGTCCATTTTACGGCCCATTTAGACCCGCTCGCACGAAACCTCTTCAAAAATGACTGAAAAACAAGTTTTAATCAAATTTTAGGAGTTCATATAACTAATTACGATCTTTTCAACACGATTGTATTGCAAAAATTCAATTTCTATTATTTTTACTCAGTTATAAGTTCAACGGGTCCATTTTAAGGCCCATTTAGACCCGCTCGTCCGAAACATCTACAAAAAGGACAGAAAAACAAGTTTTGATCCAATTTTAGGAGTTCATATAATTGATTACGAGCTTTTCAACAAGATCATCTTGCAAAAACTCAAATTCGGTATTTTTTACTCAGTTAAAAGTCCAACGGGTCCATTTTACGGCCCATTTAGACCCGCTCGCCCGAACCCTCTTCAAAAATTACTGAAAAACAAGTTTTAATCAAATTTTAGGAGTTCATATAACTGATTACAATCTTTTCAACACGATTATATTGCAAAAACTCAATTTTTGTACTTTTTACTGAGTTAAAAGTCCAACGGGTCCATTTTACGGCCCATTTAGACCCGCTCGTCCGAAACCTCTACAATAAGGACCGCAAAACAAGTTTTAATCAAAACTTAAGAGTTCATATCGTTGATTACGAGCTTTTCAACACTATTGTATTGCAAAAATTCAATTTCTGTTCTTTTTACGCAGTTATAAGTTCAACGGGTCCATTTTAAGGCCCATTGAGACCCGCTCGTCCGAAACCTCTACAAAAAGGATCGAAAAACAAGTTTTGATCCAATTTTACGAGTTCATATAATTGATTACGAGATTTTCAACAAGATTATATTGCAAAAACTCAAATTCGGTATTTTTTACTAAGTTAAAAGTCCAACGGGTCCATTTTACGGCCCATTTAGACCCGCTCGCCCGAAACCTCTTCAAAAATGACTAAAAAACAAGTTTTGATCAAATTTTAGGAGTTCATATAACTAATTACGATCTTTTCAACACGATTGTATTGCAAAAATTCAATTTATGTTCTTTTTACGCAGTTATAAGTTCAACGGGTCCATTTTAAGGCCTATTTAAACCCGCTCGTCCAAAACCTCTTAAAAATGACTGAAAAACAAGTTTTGATCAAATTTTAGGAGTTCATATAATTGATTACGAGCTTTTCAACAAGATTATATTGCAAAAACTCAAATTCGGTATTTTTTACTCAGTTAAAAGTCCAACGGGTCCATTTTACGGCCCATTTAGACCCACTCGCCCGAAACCTCTACAAAAAGGGCCGAAAAACAAGTTTTGATCAAATTTTAGGAGTTCATATAATTGATTACGAGCTTTTCAACAAGATTATATTGCAAAAAGTCAATTTCTGTATTTTCTACTCATTTAAAAGTCCAATGGGTCCATTTTAAGGCCCATTTAGACCCGCTCGTCCGAAACCTCTTCAAAAATGACTAAAAAACAAGTTTTGATCAAATTTTAGGAGTTCATATAATTGATTACGAGCTTTTCAACACTATTGTATTGCAAAAATTCAATTTATGTTCTTTTTACGCAGTTATAAGTTCAACGGGTCCATTTTAAGGCCTATTTAGACCCGCTCGTCCAAAACCTCTTAAAAATGACTGAAAAACAAGTTTTGATCAAATTTTAGGAGTTCATATAATTGATTACGAGCTTTTCAACAAGATTATATTGCAAAAACTCAAATTCGGTATTTTTTACTCAGTTAAAAGTCCAACGGGTCCATTTTACGGCCCATTTAGACCCACTCGCCCGAAACCTCTACAAAAAGGGCCGAAAAACAAGTTTTGATCAAATTTTAGGAGTTCATATAATTGATTACGAGCTTTTCAACAAGATTATATTGCAAAAAGTCAATTTCTGTATTTTCTACTCATTTAAAAGTCCAATGGGTCCATTTTACGGCCCATTTAGACCCGCTCACCCGAAACCTCTTCAAAAATGACTGAAAAACAAGTTTTAATCAAATTTTAGGAGTTCATATAACTAATTACGATCTTTTCAACACGATTGTATAGCAAAAATTCAATTTATGTTCTTTTTACGCAGTTATAAGTTCAACGGGTCCATTTTAAGGCCTATTTAGACCCGCTCGTCCAAAACCTCTTAAAAATGACTGAAAAACAAGTTTTGATCAAATTTTAGGAGTTCATATAATTGATTACGAGCTTTTCAACAAGATTATATTGCAAAAACTCAAATTCGGTATTTTTTACTCAGTTAAAAGTCCAACGGGTCCATTTTACGGCCCATTTAGACCCACTCGCCCGAAACCTCTACAAAAAGGGCCGAAAAACAAGTTTTGATCAAATTTTAGGAGTTCATATAATTGATTACGAGCTTTTCAACAAGATTATATTGCAAAAAGTCAATTTCTGTATTTTCTACTCATTTAAAAGTCCAATGGGTCCATTTTAAGGCCCATTTAGAACCGCTCGTCCGAAACCTCTTCAAAAATGACTAAAAAACAAGTTTTGATCAAATTTTAGGAGTTCATATAATTGATTACGAGCTTTTCAACACTATTGTATTGCAAAAATTCAATTTATGTTCTGTTTACGCAGTTATAAGTTCAACGGGTCCATTTTAAGGCCTATTTAGACCCGCTCGTCCAAAACCTCTTAAAAATGACTGAAAAACAAGTTTTGATCAAATTTTAGGAGTTCATATAATTGATTACGAGCTTTTCAACAAGATTATATTGCAAAAACTCAAATTCGGTATTTTTTACTCAGTTAAAAGTCCAACGGGTCCATTTTACGGCCCATTTAGACCCACTCGCCCGAAACCTCTACAAAAAGGGCCGAAAAACAAGTTTTGATCAAATTTTAGGAGTTCATATAATTGATTACGAGCTTTTCAACAAGATTATATTGCAAAAAGTCAATTTCTGTATTTTCTACTCATTTAAAAGTCCAATGGGTCCATTTTACGGCCCATTTAGACCCGCTCGCCCGAAACCTCTTCAAAAATGACTGAAAAACAAGTTTTAATCAAATTTTAGGAGTTCATATAACTAATTACGATCTTTTCAACACGATTGTATAGCAAAAATTCAATTTATGTTCTTTTTACGCAGTTATAAGTTCAACGGGTCCATTTTAAGGCCTATTTAGACCCGCTCGTCCAAAACCTCTTAAAAATG
Source organism: Hibiscus trionum (assembly GCA_030270665.1). NCBI lineage: Eukaryota > Viridiplantae > Streptophyta > Magnoliopsida > Malvales > Malvaceae > Hibiscus > Hibiscus trionum. Next base: position 41,436,059 of record BSYR01000002.1, on the reverse strand, counting down.
ACTGAAAAACAAGTTTTGATCAAATTTTAGGAGTTCATATAATTGATTACGAGCTTTTCAACAAGATTATATTGCAAAAACTCAAATTCGGCATTTTTTACTCAGTTAAAAGTCCAACGGGTCCATTTTACGGCCCATTTAGACCCACTCGCCTGAAACCTCTACAAAAAGGGCCGAAAAACAAGTTTTGATCAAATTTTAGGAGTTCATATAATTGATTACGAGCTTTTCAACAAGATTTTATTGCAAAAAGTCAATTTCTGTATTTTCTACTCATTTAAAAGTCCAATGGGTCCATTTTACGGCCCATTTAGACCCGCTCGCCCGAAACCTCTTCAAAAATGACTGAAAAACAAGTTTTAATCAAATTTTAGGAGTTCATATAACTAATTACGAACTTTTCAGCACGATTGTGTTGCAAAAATTCAATTTCTATTATTTTTACTCAGTTATAAGTTCAATGGGTCCATTTTAAGGCCCATTTAGACCCGCTCGTCCGAAACATCTACAAAAAGGACAGAAAAACAAGTTTTGATCCAATTTTAGGAGTTCATATAATTGATTACAAGCTTTTCAACAAGATCATCTTGCAAAAACTCAAATTCGGTATTTTTTACTCAGTTAAAAGTCCAACGGGTCCATTTTACGGCCCATTTAGACCCGCTCGCCCGAACCCTCTTCAAAAATGACTGAAAAACAAGTTTTAATCAAATTTTAGGAGTTCATATAACTGATTACGATCTTTTCAACACGATTATATTGCAAAAACTCATTTTTTGTACTTTTTACTTAGTTAAAAGTCCAACGGGTCCATTTTACGGCCCATTTAGACCCGCTCGTCCGAAACCTCTACAATAAGGACCGCAAAAAAGTTTTAATCAAAACTTAAGAGTTCATATCGTTGATTACGAGCTTTTCAACACTATTGTATTGCAAAAATTCAATTTCTGTTCTTTTTAAGCAGTTATAAGTTCAACGGGTCCATTTTAAGGCCCATTTAGACCCGCTCGTCCGAAACCTCTTCAAAAATGACTAAAAAACAAGTTTTGATCAAATTTTAGGAGTTCATATAATTGATTACGAGCTTTTCAACACTATTGTATTGCAAAAATTCAATTTATGTTCTTTTTACGCAGTTATAAGTTCAACGGGTCCATTTTAAGGCCTATTTAGACCCGCTCGTCCAAAACCTCTTAAAAATGACTGAAAAACAAGTTTTGATCAAATTTTAGGAGTTCATATAATTGATTACGAGCTTTTCAACAAGATTATATTGCAAAAACTCAAATTCGGTATTTTTTACTCAGTTAAAAGTCCAACGGGTCCATTTTACGGCCCATTTATACCCACTCGCCCGAAACCTCTACAAAAAGGGCCGAAAAACAAGTTTTGATCAAATTTTAGGAGTTCATATAATTGATTACGAGCTTTTCAACAAGATTATATTGCAAAAAGTCAATTTCTGTATTTTCTACTCATTTAAAAGTCCAATGGGTCCATTTTACGGCCCATTTAGACCCGCTCGCCCGAAACCTCTTCAAAAATGACTGAAAAACAAGTTTTAATCAAATTTTAGGAGTTCATATAACTAATTACGATCTTTTCAACACGATTGTATAGCAAAAATTCAATTTATGTTCTTTTTACGCAGTTATAAGTTCAACGGGTCCATTTTAAGGCCTATTTAGACCCGCTCGTCCAAAACCTCTTAAAAATGACTGAAAAACAAGTTTTGATCAAATTTTAGGAGTTCATATAATTGATTACGAGCTTTTCAACAAGATTATATTGCAAAAACTCAAATTCGGCATTTTTTACTCAGTTAAAAGTCCAACGGGTCCATTTTACGGCCCATTTAGACCCACTCGCCTGAAACCTCTACAAAAAGGGCTGAAAAACAAGTTTTGATCAAATTTTAGGAGTTCATATAATTGATTACGAGCTTTTCAACAAGATTTTATTGCAAAAAGTCAATTTCTGTATTTTCTACTCATTTAAAAGTCCAATGGGTCCATTTTACGGCCCATTTAGACCCGCTCGCCCGAAACCTCTTCAAAAATGACTGAAAAACAAGTTTTAATCAAATTTTAGGAGTTCATATAACTAATTACGAACTTTTCAGCACGATTGTATTGCAAAAATTCAATTTCTATTATTTTTACTCAGTTATAAGTTCAATGGGTCCATTTTAAGGCCCATTTAGACCCGCTCGTCCGAAACATCTACAAAAAGGACAGAAAAACAAGTTTTGATCCAATTTTAGGAGTTCATATAATTGATTACAAGCTTTTCAACAAGATCATCTTGCAAAAACTCAAATTCGGTATTTTTTACTCAGTTAAAAGTCCAACGGGTCCATTTTACGGCCCATTTAGACCCGCTCGCCCGAACCCTCTTCAAAAATGACTGAAAAACAAGTTTTAATCAAATTTTAGGAGTTCATATAACTGATTACGATCTTTTCAACACGATTATATTGCAAAAACTCAATTTTTGTACTTTTTACTTAGTTAAAAGTCCAACGGGTCCATTTTACGGCCCATTTAGACCCGCTCGTCCGAAACCTCTACAATAAGGACCGCAAAAAAGTTTTAATCAAAACTTAAGAGTTCATATCGTTGATTACGAGCTTTTCAACACTATTGTATTGCAAAAATTCAATTTCTGTTCTTTTTAAGCAGTTATAAGTTCAACGGGTCCATTTTAAGGCCCATTTAGACCCGCTCGTCCGAAACCTCTTCAAAAATGACTAAAAAACAAGTTTTGATCAAATTTTAGGAGTTCATATAATTGATTACGAGCTTTTCAACACTATTGTATTGCAAAAATTCAATTTCTGTTCTTTTTACGCAGTTATAAGTTCAACAGGTCCATTTTAAGGCCCATTTAGACTCGGTCGTCCGAAACCTCTACAAAAAGGACTGAAAAACAAGTTTTGATCCAATTTTACGAGTTCATATAATTGATTACGAGCTTTTCAACAAGATTATATTGCAAAAACTCAAATTCGGTATTTTTTACTTAGTTAAAAGTCCAACGGGTCCATTTCACGGCCCATTTAGACCCGCTCGCCCGAAACCTCTTCAAAAATGACTGAAAAACAAGTTTTAATCAAATCTTAGGAGTTCATATAACTAATTACGATCTTTTCAACACGATTGTATTGCAAAAATTCAATTTCTGTTCTTTTTACGCAGTTATAAGTTCAACGGGTCTATTTTAAGGCCCATTTAGACCCGCTCGTCCGAAACCTCTTCAAAAATGACTGAAAAACAAGTTTTAATCAAATTTTAGGAGTTCATATAACTAATTACGAACTTTTCAGCACGATTGTATTGCAAAAAATCAATTTCTATTATTTTTACTCAGTTATAAGTTCAATGGGTCCATTTTAAGGCCCATTTAGACCCGCTCGTCCGAAACATCTACAAAAAGGACAGAAAAACAAGTTTTGATCCAATTTTAGGAGTTCATATAATTGATTACAAGCTTTTCAACAAGATCATCTTGCAAAAACTCAAATTCGGTATTTTTTACTCAGTTAAAAGTCCAACGGGTCCATTTTACGGCCCATTTAGACCCGCTCGCCCGAACCCTCTTCAAAAATGACTGAAAAACAAGTTTTAATCAAATTTTAGGAGTTCATATAACTGATTACGATCTTTTCAACACGATTATATTGCAAAAACTCAATTTTTGTACTTTTTACTTAGTTAAAAGTCCAACGGGTCCATTTTACGGCCCATTTAGACCCGCTCGTCCGAAACCTCTACAATAAGGACCGCAAAAAAGTTTTAATCAAAACTTAAGAGTTCATATCGTTGATTACGAGCTTTTCAACACTATTGTATTGCAAAAATTCAATTTCTGTTCTTTTTAAGCAGTTATAAGTTCAACGGGTCCATTTTAAGGCCCATTTAGACCCGCTCGTCCGAAACCTCTTCAAAAATGACTAAAAAACAAGTTTTGATCAAATTTTAGGAGTTCATATAATTGATTACGAGCTTTTCAACACTATTGTATTGCAAAAATTCAATTTCTGTTCTTTTTACGCAGTTATAAGTTCAACAGGTCCATTTTAAGGCCCATTTAGACTCGGTCGTCCGAAACCTCTACAAAAAGGACTGAAAAACAAGTTTTGATCCAATTTTACGAGTTCATATAATTGATTACGAGCTTTTCAACAAGATTATATTGCAAAAACTCAAATTCGGTATTTTTTACTTAGTTAAAAGTCCAACGGGTCCATTTCACGGCCCATTTAGACCCGCTCGCCCGAAACCTCTTCAAAAATGACTGAAAAACAAGTTTTAATCAAATCTTAGGAGTTCATATAACTAATTACGATCTTTTCAACACGATTGTATTGCAAAAATTCAATTTCTGTTCTTTTTACGCAGTTATAAGTTCAACGGGTCTATTTTAAGGCCCATTTAGACCCGCTCGTCCGAAACCTCTTCAAAAATGACTGGAAAACAAGTTTTAATCAAATTTTAGGAGTTCATATAACTAATTACGAACTTTTCAGCACGATTGTATTGCAAAAATTCAATTTCTATTATTTTTACTCAGTTATAAGTTCAATGGGTCCATTTTAAGGCCCATTTAGACCCGCTCGTCCGAAACATCTACAAAAAGGACAGAAAAACAAGTTTTGATCCAATTTTAGGAGTTCATATAATTGATTACAAGCTTTTCAACAAGATCATCTTGCAAAAACTCAAATTCGGTATTTTTTACTCAGTTAAAAGTCCAACGGGTCCATTTTACGGCCCATTTAGACCCGCTCGCCCGAACCCTCTTCAAAAATGACTGAAAAACAAGTTTTAATCAAATTTTAGGAGTTCATATAACTGATTACGATCTTTTCAACACGATTATATTGCAAAAACTCAATTTTTGTACTTTTTACTTAGTTAAAAGTCCAACGGGTCCATTTTACGGCCCATTTAGACCCGCTCGTCCGAAACCTCTACAATAAGGACCGCAAAAAAGTTTTAATCAAAACTTAAGAGTTCATATCGTTGATTACGAGCTTTTCAACACTATTGTATTGCAAAAATTCAATTTCTGTTCTTTTTAAGCAGTTATAAGTTCAACGGGTCCATTTTAAGGCCCATTTAGACCCGCTCGTCCGAAACCTCTTCAAAAATGACTAAAAAACAAGTTTTGATCAAATTTTAGGAGTTCATATAATTGATTACGAGCTTTTCAACACTATTGTATTGCAAAAATTCAATTTCTGTTCTTTTTACGCAGTTATAAGTTCAACAGGTCCATTTTAAGGCCCATTTAGACTCGGTCGTCCGAAACCTCTACAAAAAGGACTGAAAACAAGTTTTGATCCAATTTTACGAGTTCATATAATTGATTACGAGCTTTTCAACAAGATTATATTGCAAAAACTCAAATTCGGTATTTTTTACTTAGTTAAAAGTCCAACGGGTCCATTTCACGGCCCATTTAGACCCGCTCGCCCGAAACCTCTTCAAAAATGACTGAAAAACAAGTTTTAATCAAATCTTAGGAGTTCATATAACTAATTACGATCTTTTCAACACGATTGTATTGCAAAAATTCAATTTCTGTTCTTTTTACGCAGTTATAAGTTCAACGGGTCTATTTTAAGGCCCATTTAGACCCGCTCGTCCGAAACCTCTTCAAAAATGACTGAAAAACAAGATTTGTTCAAATTTTAGGAGTTCATATAATTGATTACGAGCTTTTCAACAAGATTATATTGCAAAAACTCAAATTCGGTATTTGTTACTTAGTTAAAAGTCCAAAGGATCCATTTTACTGCCCATTTAGACCCGCTCACCCGAAACCTCTTCAAAAAGGACTGAAAAACAAGTTTTAATCAAATTTTAGGAGTTCATATAATTGATTACGGTCGTTTCAACATGATTATATTGCAAAAACTCAATTTTTTCTATTTTTTTCCTTAGTTAAAAGTCCAACGGGTCCATTTTACAACCCATTTACACCCGCTCGTCCGATACCTCTACAAAAAGGACCGCAAAACAAGTTTTAATCAAAACTTAAGAGTTCATATCGTTGATAACGAGCTTTTCTACACGATTGTATTGCAAAAATTCAATTTCTATTATTTTTACGCAGTTATAAGTTCAACGGGTCCATTTTAAGGCCCATTTAGACCCGCTCATCCGAAACCTCTTCAAAAATGACTAAAAAACAAGATTTGATCAAATTTTAGGAGTTCATATAATTGATTACGAGCTTTTCAATAAGATTATATTGCAAAAACTCAAATTCGGTATTTTTTACTCAGTTAAAATTCCAACGGGTCCATTTTACGGCCCATTTAGACCCGCTCGCCCGAAACCTCTACAAAAAGGGCCGAAAAACAAGTTTTGATCAAATTTTAGGAGTTCATATAATTGATCAAGTTTTGATCGAATTTGAGTTTTTGCAATATAATCCTGTTGAAAAGCTCGTAATCAATTATATGAACTCGTAAAATTGGATCAAAACTTGTTTTTCGGTCCTTTTTGTAGAGGTTTCGGACGAGCGGGTCTAAATGGGCCTTAAAATGGACCCGTTGAACTTATAACTGCGTAAAAAGAACAGAAATTGAATTTTTGCAATACAATAGTGTTGAAAAGCTCGTAATCAACGATATGAACTCTTAAGTGTTGATTAAAACTTGGTTTTGCAGTCCTTTTTGTAGAGGTTTCGGACGAGCGGGTCTAAATGGGCCGTAAAATGGACCCGTTGGACTTTTAACTGAGTAAAAAGTACAAAAGTTGAGTTTTTGCAATATAATCGTGTTGAAAAGATCGTAATCAATTATATGAACTCCTAAAATTTGATTAAAACTTGTTTTTCAGTCATTTTTGAAGAGGTTTCGTGCGAGCGGGTCTAAATGGGCCGTAAAATGGACCCGTTGGACTTTTAACTATGTAAAAAATACCGAATTTGAGTTTTTGCAATATAATCTTGTTGAAAATCTCGTAATCAATTATATGAACTCCTAAAATTGAATCAAGACTTGTTTTTCGGTCCTTTTTGTAGAGGTTTCGAACTAGCGGGTCTAAATGGGCCGTAAAATGGACACGTTGGACTTTTATCTGAGTAAAAAGTACAAAAATTGAGTTTTTGCAATATAATCGTGTTGAAAAGATCGTAATCAATTATATGAACTCCTAAAATTTCATTAAAACTTGTTTTCAGTCATTTTTGAAGAGGTTTCGGGCGAGCGGGTCTAAATGGGCCGTAAAATGGACCCGTTGGACTTTTAACTGAGTAAAAAATACCGAATTTGAATTTTTGCAATATAATCTTGTTGAAAAGCTCGTTATCAATTATATGAACTCCTAAAATTGGATCAAAACTTGTTTTTCTGTCCTTTTTGTAGAGGTTTCGGACGAGCGGGTCTAAATGGGCCTTAAAATGGACCCGTTGAACTTATAACTGCGTAAAAAGAACAGAAATTGAATTTTTGCAATACAATAGTGTTGAAAAGCTCGTAATCAACGATATGAACTCTTAAGTTTTGATTAAAACTTGTTTTGCTGTCCTTTTTGTAGAGGTTTCGGACGAGCGGGTCTAAATGGGCCGTAAAATGGACCCGTTGGACTTTTAACTGAGTAATAAGTACAAAAATTGAGTTTTTGCAATATAATCGTGTTGAAAAGATCGTAATCAATTATATGAACTCCTAAAATTTGATTAAAACTTGTTTTTCAGTCATTTTTGAAGAGGTTTCGTGCGAGCGGGTCTAAATGGGCCGTAAAATGGACCCGTTGGACTTTTAACTGAGAAAAAAATACCGAATTTGAGTTTTTGCAGTATAATCTTGTTGAAAATCTCGTAATCAATTATATGAACTCCTAAAATTGGATCAAAACTTGTTTTTCGGTCCTTTTTGTAGAGGTTTCGAACGAGCGGGTCTAAATGGGTTGTAAAATGGACCCGTTGGACTTTTAACTGAGTAAAAAATACCGAATTTGAGTTTTTGCAATATAATATTGTTGAAAAGCTAAAAATCAATTATATGAACTCCTAAAATTTGATCAAAACTTGTTTTCGGTCCTTTTTGAAGAGATTTCGGACGAGCGGGTCTAAATGGGCCTTAAAATGGACCCGTTGAACTTATAACTGCGTAAAAAGAACATAAATTGAATTTTTGCAATACAATCGTGTTGAAAAGATCGTAATCAATTATATGAACTCCTAAAATTTGATTAAAACTTGTTTTTCAGTCATTTTTGAAGAGGTTTCGGGCGAGCGGGTCTAAATGGGCCGTAAAATGGACCCGTTGGACTTTTTTTTTTTTTGAGGAAAGGGCCTCATTAAAAACCCCACTAATCCTTACTGGGCAGGCCCAACAAGGGCCTAAGAGGGGAAAAGAGTGCCCAAAATATATTATAAATCATGGTGGTTGGTGAACAACCGGTACAAATGTTTGCAGAGCATCGGGCAAGCCCGGCCCAAAATACATAGAGGATTTAAAATGAAGGGCCCAATTGGCTACATAGTGAGCTAAAACATTAGCTGCGCGCGGGTCTAAATGGGCCTTAAAATGGACCCGTTGAACTTATAACTGCGTAAAAATAACAGAAATTGAATTTTTGCAATACAATCGTGTTGAAAAGATCATAATCAGTTATATGAACTCCTAAAATTTGATAAAAACTTGTTTTTCAGTCATTTGAAGAGGTTTCGGGCGAGCGGGTCTAAATGGGCCGTAAAATGGACCCGTTGGACTTTTAACTAAGTAAAAAATACCGAATTTGAGTTTTTGCAATATAATCTTGTTGAAAAGCTCGTAATCAATTATATGAACTTTTAAGATTGGATCAAACTTGTTTTTCGGTCCTTTTTGTAGAGGTTTCGGATGAGCGGGTCTAAATGGGCCTTAAAATGGACCCGTAGAACTTATAACTGCGTAAAAAGAACAAAAATTGAATTTTTGCAATACAATAGTGTTGAAAAGCTCGTAATCAACGATATAAACTCTTAAGTTTTGATTAAAACTTATTTTGCGGTCCTTTTTGTAGAGGTTTCGGACGAGCGGGTCTAAATGAGCCGCAAAATGGACCCGTTGGACTTTTAACTGAGTAAAAAATACAGAAATTTAGTTTTTACAATATAATCGTGTTGAAACGATCGTAATCAATTATATGAACTCCTAAAATTTGATTAAAACTTGTCTTTCAGTCATTTTTGAAGAGGTTTCGGGCGAGCGGGACTAAATGGGCCGTAAAATGAACCTGTTGGACTTTTAACTGAGTAAAAAATACCGAATTTGTGTTTTTGCAATATAATCTTGTTGAAAAGATCGTAATAAATTATATGAACTCCTAAAATTGGATCAAAACTTGTTTCTCGGTCCTTTTTGTAGAGGTTTCGGACGAGCGGGTCTAAATGGGCCTTAAGATGGACCCGTTGAACTTATAACTGCGTAAAAAGAACAGAAATTGAATTTTTGCAATACAATAGTGTTGAAAAGCTCGTAATCAACGATATGAACTCTTAAGTTTTGATTAAAACTTGTTTTGCGGTCCTTTTTGTAGAGGTTTCGGACGAGCGGGTCTAAATGGGCCGCAAAATGGACACGTTGGACGTTTAACTGAGTAAAAAGTACAAAATTTGAGTTTTTGCAATATAATCGTGTTGAAAAGATCGTAATCAATTATATGAACTCCTAAAATTTGATTAAAACTTGTTTTTCAGTCATTTTTGAAGAGGTTTTGTGCGAGCGGGACTAAATGGACCGTAAAATGGACCGTTGGACTTTTAACTGAGTAAAAAATACCGAATTTGAGTTTTTGCAATATAATCATGTTGAAAATCTCGTAATCAATTATATGAACTCCTAAAATTGGATCAAAACTTGTTTTTCGGTCCTTTTTGTAGAGGTTTCGGACGAGCGGGTCTAAATGGGCCTTAAAATGGACCCGTTGAACTTATAACTATGTAAAAAATACCGAATTTGAGTTTTTGCAATATAATCTTGTTGAAAATCTCGTAATCAATTATATGAACTCCTAAGTTTTGATTAAAACTTGTTTTGCGGCCCTTTTTGTAGAAATTTCGGACGAGCGGGTCTAAATGGGCCGTAAAATGGACCCGTTGGACTTTTAACTGAGTAAAAAGTACAAAAATTGAGTTTTTGCAATATAATCGTGTTGAAAAGATTGTAATCAATTATATGAACTCATAAAATTTGATTAAAACTTGTTTTTCAGTTAATTTTGAAGAGGTTTCGGGCGAGCAGGTCTAAATGGGCCGTAAAATGGACCCGTTGGACTTTTATCTGAGTAAAAAATACTGAATTTGAGTTTTTGCAATATAATCTTGTTGAAAAGCTCGTAATCAATTATAGAAACTCCTAAAATTGGATCAAAACTTGTTTTTCGGTCCTTTTTGTAGAGGTTTCGGACGAGCGGGTCTAAATGTGCCTTAAAATGGACCCGTTAAACTTATAACTGCGTAAAAAGAACAGAAATTGAATTTTTGCAATACAATAGTGTTGAAAAGCTCGTAATCAACGATATGAACTCTTAAGTTTTGATTAAAACTTGTTTTGCGGTCCTTTTTGTAGAGGTTTCGGACGAGCGGGTCAAAATGGGTCGTAAAATGGACCCGTTGGACTTTTAACTGAGTAAAAAGTACAAAAATTGAGTTTTTGCAAAATAATCGTGTTGAAAAGATCGTAATCAATGATATGAAGTCCTAAAATTTGATTAAAACATGTTTTTTCGGTCATTTTTGAAGAGGTTTCGGGCTAGCGGGACTAAATGGGCCGTAAAATGGACCCGTTGGACTTTTAACTGAGTAAAAAATACTGAATTTGTGTTTTTGCAATATAATCTTGTTGAATAGATCGTAATCAATTATATGAACTCCTAAAATTTTATCAAAACCTATTTTTCGGTCATTTTTGAAGAGGTTTCGGGCGAGCGGGTCTAAATAAGCCGTAAAATGGACCCGTTGGACTTTTAACTGAGTAAAAAATACCGAATTTAATTTTTTGCAATATAATCTTGTTGAAAAGCTCGTAATCAATTATATGAACTCCAAAAATTGGATCAAAATTATTTTTCGGTCATTTTTGAAGGGGTTTCGGGCGAGCGGGTCTAAATGGGCCGTAAGATGGGCTCGTTGGACTTTTAACTGAGTAAAAAATACCGAATTTGAGTTTTTGCAATATAATCTTGTTGAAAAGCTCATAATCAATTATATGAACTCCTAAAATTGGATCAAAACTTGTTTTTCGGTCCATTTGTAGAGGTTTCGGACGAGCGGGTCTAAATGGGCCTTAAAATGGACCCGTTGAACTTATAACTGCGTGAAAAGAACAGAAATTGTATTTTTGCATTACAATAGTGTTGAAAAGCTCATAATCAACGATATGAACTCTTAAGTTTTGATTAAAACTTGTTTTGCGGTCCTTTTGTAGAGGTTTCGGACGAGCGGGTCTAAATGGGCCGTAAAATGGACCCGTTGGACTTTTAACTAAGTAAAAAGTACAAAGCTTGAGTTTTTGCAATTTAATCGTGTTGAAAAGATCGTAATCAATTATATGAACTCCTAAAATTTGATTAAAACTTGTTTTTCAGTCATTTTTGAAGAGGTTTCGTGCGAGCGAGTCTAAATGGGCCGTAAAATGGACCCGTTGGACTTTTAACTGAGTAAAAAATACCGAATTTGAGTTTTTGCAATATAATCTTGTTGAAAATCTCGTAATCAATTATATGAACTCCTAAAATTGGATCAGAACTTGTTTTCCGGTCCTTTTTGTAGAGGTTTCGGACGAGCAGGTCTAAATGGGCCTTAAAATGGACCCGTTGAACTTATAACTGCGTAAAAAGAACAGAAATTGAATTTTTGCATTACAATAGTGTTGAAAAGCTCGTAATCAACGATATGAACTCATAATTTTTTATTAAAACTTGTTTTGTGGTCCTCTTGTAGAGGTTTCGGACGAGCGGGTCTAAATGCACCGTAAAATTGATCCGTTGGACTTTTAACTGAGTAAAAAGTACAAAAATTGAGTTTTTTTGCAATATAATCGTGTTGAAAAGATCGTAATCAATTATATGAACTCCTAAAATTTGATTAAAACTTGTTTTTTAGTCATTTTTAAGAGGTTTCGTGCGAGCGGGTCTAAATGGGCCGTAAAATGGACCTGTTGGACTTTTAACTGAGTAAAAAATACCAAATTTGAGTTTTTGCAATATAATCTTGTTGAAAAGCTCATAATCAATTATATTAACTCCTAAAATTTGATCAAAACCTGTTTTCGGTCCTTTTGGTAGAGATTTCGGACGAGCGGGTCTAAATAGGCCTTAAAATGGACCCGTTGAACTTATAACTGCGTAAAAAGAAGAGAAATTGAATTTTTGCAATACAATTGTGTTGAAAAGATCGTAATTAGTTATATGAACTCCTAAAATTTGATTAAAACTTGTTTTTCAGTCATTTTTTAAGAGGTTTCGGGCGAGCAGGTCTAAATGGGCCGTAAAATGGACCCGTTGGACTTTTAACTAAGTAAAAAGTACAAAAATTGAGTTTTTGCAATATAATCATGTTGAAAAGATCGTAATCAATGATATGAAGTCCTAAAATTTGATTAATCTATTTTTTTCGGTCATTTTTGAAGAGGTTTCAGGCGAGCGGGACTAAATGGGCCGTAAAATGAACCCGTTGGACTTTTAACTGAGTAAAAAATACCGAATTTGAGTTTTTGCAATATAATCTTGTTCAAAAGCTCGTAATCAATTATATGAACTCGTAAAATTTGATCAAAACTTGTTTTTCAGTCATTTTTGAAGAGGTTTCGGACGAGCGGGTCTAAATGGGCCTTAAAATGGACCCGTTGAACTTATAACTGCGTAAAAAGAACATAAATTAAATTTTTGCAATACAATCGTGTTGGAAAGATCGTAATCAGTTATATGAACTCCTAAAATTTGATTAAAACTTGTTTTTCAGTCATTTTTGAAGAGGTTTCGGGCAAGCGGGTCTAAATGGGCCGTAATATGGACCCGTTGGACTTTTAACTGAGTAAAAAATACAAAAATTGAGTTTTTGCAATATAATCTTGTTGAAAAGCTCGTAATCAATTATATGAACTCCTAAAATTGGATCAAAACTTGTTTTTCGGTCCTTTTTGTAGATGTTTCGGACGAGCGGGTCTAAATGAGCCTTGAAATGGACCCGTTGAACTTATAACTGCGTAAAAAGAACAAAAATTGAATTTTTGCATTACAATAATGTTGAAAAGCTCGTAATCAACGATATGAACTCTTAAGTTTTGATTAAAACTTGTTTTGCGGTCCTTTTGTAGAGTTTTCGGACGAGCGGGTCTAAATGGGCCGTAAAATGGACCCGTTGGACTTTTAACTGAGTAAAAAGTACAAAGATTGAGTTTTTGCAATATAATCGTGTTGAAAAGATCGTAATCAATTATATGAACTCCTAAAATTTGATTAAAACCTGTTTTTCAGTCATTTTTGAAGAGGTTTCGTGCGAGCGGGTCTAAATGGGTCGTAAAATGGACCCGTTGGACTTTTAACTGAGTAAAAAGTACAAAAATTGAGTTTTTTTGCAATATAATCGTGTTGAAAAGATCGTAATCAATTATATGAACTCCTAAAATTTGATTAAAACTTGTTTTTTAGTCATTTTTAAGAGGTTTCGTGCGAGCGGGTCTAAATGGGCCGTAAAATGGACCTGTTGGACTTTTAACTGAGTAAAAAATACCGAATTTGAGTTTTTGCAATATAATCTTGTTGAAAAGCTCATAATCAATTATATTAACTCCTAAAATTTGATCAAAACCTGTTTTCGGTCCTTTTGGTAGAGATTTCGGACGAGCGGGTCTAAATAGGCCTTAAAATGGACCCGTTGAACTTATAACTGCGTAAAAAGAAGAGAAATTGAATTATTGCAATACAATTGTGTTGAAAAGATCGTAATTAGTTATATGAACTCCTAAAATTTGATTAAAACTTGTTTTTCAGTCATTTTTTAAGAGGTTTCGGGCGAGCAGGTCTAAATGGGCCGTAAAATGGACCCGTTGGACTTTTAACTAAGTAAAAAGTACAAAAATTGAGTTTTTGCAATATAATCATGTTGAAAAGATCGTAATCAATGATATGAAGTCCTAAAATTTGATTAATCTATTTTTTTCGGTCATTTTTGAAGAGGTTTCAGGCGAGCGGGACTAAATGGGCCGTAAAATGAACCCGTTGGACTTTTAACTGAGTAAAAAATACCGAATTTGAGTTTTTGCAATATAATCTTGTTCAAAAGCTCGTAATCAATTATATGAACTCCTAAAATTTGATCAAAACTTGTTTTTCAGTCATTTTTGAAGAGGTTTCGGACGAGCGGGTCTAAATGGGCCTTAAAATGGACCCGTTGAACTTATAACTGCGTAAAAAGAACATAAATTAAATTTTTGCAATACAATCGTGTTGGAAAGATCGTAATCAGTTATATGAACTCCTAAAATTTGATTAAAACTTGTTTTTCAGTCATTTTTGAAGAGGTTTCGGGCAAGCGGGTCTAAATGGGCCGTAATATGGACCCGTTGGACTTTTAACTGAGTAAAAAATACAAAAATTGAGTTTTTGCAATATAATCTTGTTGAAAAGCTCGTAATCAATTATATGAACTCCTAAAATTGGATCAAAACTTGTTTTTCGGTCCTTTTTGTAGATGTTTCGGACGAGCGGGTCTAAATGAGCCTTGAAATGGACCCGTTGAACTTATAACTGCGTAAAAAGAACAAAAATTGAATTTTTGCATTACAATAATGTTGAAAAGCTCGTAATCAACGATATGAACTCTTAAGTTTTGATTAAAACTTGTTTTGCGGTCCTTTTGTAGAGTTTTCGGACGAGCGGGTCTAAATGGGCCGTAAAATGGACCCGTTGGACTTTTAACTGAGTAAAAAGTACAAAGATTGAGTTTTTGCAATATAATCGTGTTGAAAAGATCGTAATCAATTATATGAACTCCTAAAATTTGATTAAAACCTGTTTTTCAGTCATTTTTGAAGAGGTTTCGTGCGAGCGGGTCTAAATGGGTCGTAAAATGGACCCGTTGGACTTTTAACTGAGTTAAAAATACAGAAATTGACTTTTAGCAATATAATCTTGTTGAAAAGCTCGTAATCAATTATATGAACTCCTAAAATTGGATTAAAACTTGTTTTTTAGTCATTTTTAAGAGGTTTCGTGCGAGCGGGTCTAAATGGGCCGTAAAATGGACCTGTTGGACTTTTAACTGAGTAAAAAATACCGAATTTGAGTTTTTGCAATATAATCTTGTTGAAAAGCTCATAATCAATTATATTAACTCCTAAAATTTGATCAAAACCTGTTTTCGGTCCTTTTGGTAGAGATTTCGGACGAGCGGGTCTAAATAGGCCTTAAAATGGACCCGTTGAACTTATAACTGCGTAAAAAGAAGAGAAATTGAATTATTGCAATACAATTGTGTTGAAAAGATCGTAATTAGTTATATGAACTCCTAAAATTTGATTAAAACTTGTTTTTCAGTCATTTTTTAAGAGGTTTCGGGCGAGCAGGTCTAAATGGGCCGTAAAATGGACCCGTTGGACTTTTAACTAAGTAAAAAGTACAAAAATTGAGTTTTTGCAATATAATCATGTTGAAAAGATCGTAATCAATGATATGAAGTCCTAAAATTTGATTAATCTATTTTTTTCGGTCATTTTTGAAGAGGTTTCAGGCGAGCGGGACTAAATGGGCCGTAAAATGAACCCGTTGGACTTTTAACTGAGTAAAAAATACCGAATTTGAGTTTTTGCAATATAATCTTGTTCAAAAGCTCGTAATCAATTATATGAACTCCTAAAATTTGATCAAAACTTGTTTTTCAGTCATTTTTGAAGAGGTTTCGGACGAGCGGGTCTAAATGGGCCTTAAAATGGACCCGTTGAACTTATAACTGCGTAAAAAGAACATAAATTAAATTTTTGCAATACAATCGTGTTGGAAAGATCGTAATCAGTTATATGAACTCCTAAAATTTGATTAAAACTTGTTTTTCAGTCATTTTTGAAGAGGTTTCGGGCAAGCGGGTCTAAATGGGCCGTAATATGGACCCGTTGGACTTTTAACTGAGTAAAAAATACAAAAATTGAGTTTTTGCAATATAATCTTGTTGAAAAGCTCGTAATCAATTATATGAACTCCTAAAATTGGATCAAAACTTGTTTTTCGGTCCTTTTTGTAGATGTTTCGGACGAGCGGGTCTAAATGAGCCTTGAAATGGACCCGTTGAACTTATAACTGCGTAAAAAGAACAAAAATTGAATTTTTGCATTACAATAATGTTGAAAAGCTCGTAATCAACGATATGAACTCTTAAGTTTTGATTAAAACTTGTTTTGCGGTCCTTTTGTAGAGTTTTCGGACGAGCGGGTCTAAATGGGCCGTAAAATGGACCCGTTGGACTTTTAACTGAGTAAAAAGTACAAAGATTGAGTTTTTGCAATATAATCGTGTTGAAAAGATCGTAATCAATTATATGAACTCCTAAAATTTGATTAAAACCTGTTTTTCAGTCATTTTTGAAGAGGTTTCGTGCGAGCGGGTCTAAATGGGTCGTAAAATGGACCCGTTGGACTTTTAACTGAGTTAAAAATACAGAAATTGACTTTTAGCAATATAATCTTGTTGAAAAGCTCGTAATCAATTATATGAACTCCTAAAATTGGATCAAAACTTGTTTTTCGGTCCTTTTTGTAGTGGTTTTTGACGAGCGGGTCTAAATGGGCCTTAAAATGGACCCGTTGAACTTATAACTGCGTAAAAAGAACATAAATTGAATTTTTGCAATACAATAGTGTTGAAAAGCTCGTAATCAACGATATGAACTCTTAAGTTTTGATTAAAACTTGTTTTGCGGCCCTTTTGTAGAAATTTCGGACGAGCGGGTCTAAATGCGCCGTAAAATGGATCCGTTGGACTTTTAACTGAGTAAAAAGTACAAAGATTGAGTTTTTGCAATATAATCGTGTTGAAAAGATCGTAATCAATTATATGAACTCCTAAAATTTGATTAAAACCTGTTTTTCAGTCATTTTTGAAGAGGTTTCGTGCGAGCGGGTCTAAATGGGTCGTAAAATGGACCCGTTGGACTTTTAACTGAGTTAAAAATACAGAAATTGACTTTTAGCAATATAATCTTGTTGAAAAGCTCGTAATCAATTATATGAACTCCTAAAATTGGATCAAAACTTGTTTTTCGGTCCTTTTTGTAGTGGTTTTTGACGAGCGGGTCTAAATGGGCCTTAAAATGGACCCGTTGAACTTATAACTGCGTAAAAAGAACATAAATTGAATTTTTGCAATACAATAGTGTTGAAAAGCTCGTAATCAACGATATGAACTCTTAAGTTTTGATTAAAACTTGTTTTGCGGCCCTTTTGTAGAAATTTCGGACGAGCGGGTCTAAATGCGCCGTAAAATGGATCCGTTGGACTTTTAACTGAGTGAAAAGTACAAAAATTGAGTTTTTGCAACATAATCTTGTTGAAAAGATCGTAATCAATTATATGAACTCCTAGAATTTGATTAAAACTTGTTTTTCAGTAATTTTTGAAGAGGTTTCGGGCGAGCGGGTCTAAATGGGCCGTAAAATGGACCCGTTGGAATTTTAACTGAGTAAAAAATACCGAACTTGAGTTTTTGCAATATAATTTTGTTGAAAAGCTTGTAATCAATTATATGAACTCTTAAAATTTGATCAAAACATGTTTTTCAGTCATTTTTGAAGAGGTTTCGGGCGAGCGGGTCTAAATGGGCCTTAAAATGGACCCGTTGAACTTATAACTGCGTAAAAAGAACAAAAATTAAATTTTTGCAATACAATAGTGTTGAAAAGATCGTAATCAGTTATAGGAACTCATAAAATTTGATTAAAACTTGGTTTTCAGTCATTTTTGAAAAGGTTTCGGGCGAGCGGGACTAAATGGGCCGTAAAATGGACCTGTTGGACTTTTAACTGAGTACAAAGTTCAAAATTTGAGTTTTTGCAATATAATCGTGTTGAAAAGATCGTAATCAATTATATGAACTCCTAAAATTTGATTAAAACTTTTTTTTCAGTCATTTTTGAATAGGTTTCGGGCGAGCGAGTCTAAATGGGCCGTAAAATGGACCCTTTTGACTTTTAACGGAGTTAAAAATATAGAAATTGACTTTTAGCAATATAATCTAGTTGAAAATCTCGTAATCAATTTTATGAACTCCTAAAATTGGATCAAAACTTGTTTTTCGGTCCTTTTTGTAGTGGTTTCGGACGAGCGGGTCTAAATGGGCCTTAAAATGGACCCGTTGAACTTAGAACTGCGTAAAAAGAAATATAAATTGAATTTTTGCAATACAATAGTGCTGAAAAGCTCGTAATCAACTATATGAACTCTTAAGTGTTGATTAAAACTTGTTTTGCGGTCCTTTTTGTAGTGGTTTCGGACGAGCGGGTCTAAATGGGCCGTAAAATGGACCTGTTGGACTTTTAACTGAGTAAAAAATACAGAAATTGAGTTTTTGCGTTATAATCGTGTTGAAACGATCGTAATCAATTATATGAACTCCTAAAATTTTATTAAAACTTGTTTTTAGTCATTTTTGAAGAGGTTTCGGGCGAGCAGGTCTAAATGGGCCGTAAAATGGACCTGTTGGACTTTTAACTAAGTAAAAAAATATAGAAATTGACTTCTTTGCAAAATAATCTTGTTGAAAAGCTCATAATTAATTATATGAACTCCTAAAATTGGATCAAAACTTGTTTTTCGATCCATTTTGTAGATGTTTCGGACGAGCGGGTCTAAATGGGCCTTAAAATCGACCCGTTAAACTTATAACTGCGTAAAAAGAACATAAATTGAATTTTTGCAATACAATAGTGTTGAAAAGCTCGTAATCAACGATATGAACTCTTAAGTTTTGATTAAAACTTGTTTTGCGGTCCTTTTTGTAGAGGTTTCGGACGAGCGGATCTAAATGGGCCGTAAAATGGACCCGTTGGACTTTTAACTGAGTAAAAAGTAAAAAAATTGAGTTTTTGCAATATAATCGTGTTGAAAAGATCGTAATCAATTATATGAACTCCTAAAATTTGATTAAAACTTGTTTTTCAGTCATTTTTGAAGAGGTTTCGTGCGAGCGGGTCTAAAAGGGTCGTAAAATGGACCCGTTCGACTTTTAACTAAGTAAAAAATACCGAATTTGAGTTTTTGCAATATAATCTCGTTGAAAAGCTCGTAATCAATTATATGAACTCCTAAAATTGGATCAAAACTTGTTTTTCGGTCCTTTTTGTAGAGGTTTCGGACGAGCAGGTCTAAATGGGCCTTAAAATGGACCCGTTGAACTTATAACTGCGTAAAAAGAACAGAAATTGAATTTTTGCAATACAATAGTGTTGAAAAGCTCGTAATCAACGATATGAACTCTTATTGTAATGCAAAAATTCAATTTCTGTTCTTTTTACGCAGTTATAAGTTCAACGGGTCCATTTTAAGGCCCATTTAGACCCGCTCGTCCGAAACCTCTACAAAAAGGATCGAAAAACAGGTTTTGATCCAATTTTAGGAGTTCATATAAGTGATTACGAGCTTTTCAACAAGATTATATAGCAAAAACTCAAATTCGATATTTTTTACTCAGTTAAAAGTCCAACGGGTCCATTTTACGGCCCATTTAGACCCGCTCGTTCGAAACCTCTACTAAAAGGACCGAAAAACAAGTCTTGATCCAATTTTAGGAGTTCATATAATTGATTACGAGCTTTTCAACAAGATTATATTGCAAAAACTCAAATTCGGTATTTTTTTACTTAGTTAAAAGTCCAACGGGTCAATTTTAAGGCCCATTTGGACCCGCTCGCCCGAAACCTCTTCAAAAATGACTGAAAAATAAGTTTAATCAAATTTTAGGAGTTCATATAATTGATTACGATCTTTTCAACACGATTATATTGCAAAAACTTAATTTTTTTACTTTTTACTCAGTTAAATGTCCAACGGGTCCATTTTACGGCCCATTTAGACCCGCTCGTCCGAAACCTCAACAAAAAGGACCGCAAAACAAGTTTTGATCCAATTTTAGGAGTTAATATAATTGATTACGAGCTTTTCAACAAGATTATATTGCAAAAACTCAAATTTGATATTTTTTACTCTGTTAAAAGTCCAACGGGTCCATTTTACGGCCCATTTAGACTCGCTCGCCCGAAACCTCTTAAAAAATGACTAAAAAACAAGTTTTAATCAAATTTTAGGAGTTCATATAATTGATTACGATCTTTTCAACACGATTATATTGCAAAAACTCAATTTTTGTACTTTTTCTCAGTTAAAAGTCCAACGGGTCCATTTTACGGCCCATTTATACCCGCTCCTCCGAAACCTCTACAAAAAGGACCGCAAAACAAGTTTTAATCAAAACTTAAGAGTTCATATCGTTGATTACGAGCTTTTCAACACTATTGTATTGCAAAAATTCAATTTCTGTTCTTTTTACGCAGTTATAAGTTCAGCGAGTCAATTTTAAGGCCCATTTAGACCCGCACGTCCGAAACCTCTACAAAAAAGGACCGCAAAATAAGTTTTGATCTAATTTTAGGAGTTCATATAATTGATTACGAGCTTTTCAACAAGATTATATTGCAAAAACTCAAATTCGGTATTTTTTACTCAGTTAAAAGTCCAACGGGTCCATTTTACGGCCCATTTAGACCCGTTCGCCCGAAACCTCTTAAAAATGACTAAAAAACAAGTTTTAATCAAATTTTAGGAGTTCATATAATTGAATACGATCTTTTCAACACGATTATATTGTAAAAACTCAATTTTTGTACTTTTTACTCAGTTAAAAGTCCAACGAGTCCATTTTACGGCCCATTAGGACCCGCTCGTCTGAAACCTCTACAAAAGGACCGCAAAACAAGTTTTAATCAAAACATAAGAGTTCATATCGTTGATTAAGAGCTTTTCAACACTATTGTAATGCAAAAATTCAATTTATGTTCTTTTTACGCAGTTATAAGTTCAACGGGTCCATTTTAAGGCCCATTTAGACACGCTCGTCCGAAACCTCTACAAAAAGGACCGAAATACAAGTTTTGATCCAATTTTAGGAGTTGATATAAGTGATTACGAGCTTTTCAACAAGATTATATTGCAAAAACTCAAATTCGGTATTTTTTACTCAGTTAAAAGTCCAACGGGTCCATTTTACGGCCCATTTAGACCCGCTCGTTCGAAACCTCTACAAAAGGGACCGAAAAACAATTCTTGATCCAATTTTAGGAGTTCATATAATTGTTTACGAGCTTTTCAACAATATTATATTGCAAAAACTCAAATTCGGTATTTTTTACTTAGTTAAAAGTCAAACGGGTCAATTTTACGGCCCATTTGGACCCGCTCGCCCGAAACCTCTTCAAAAATGACTGAAAAACAAGTTTAATCAAATTTTAGGAGTTCATATAATTGATTACGATCTTTTCAACACAATTATATTGCAAAAACTCAATTTTTGTACTTTTTACTCAGTTAAAAGTCCAACGGGTCCATTTTACGGTCGATTTAGACCCGCTCGTCCGAAACCTCTACAAAAAGGACCGCAAAACAAGTTTTAATCAAAACTTAAGAGTTCATATCGTTGATTACGAGCTTTTCAACACTATTGTAATGCAAAAATTCAATTTCTGTTCTTTTTACGCAGTTATAAGTTCAACGGGTCCATTTTAAGGCCCATTTAGACCCGCTCGTCCGAAACCTCTACAAAAAGGACCGCAAAACAAGTTTTGATCCAATTTTAGGAGTTCATATAATTGATTACGAGCTTTTCAACAAGATTATATTGTGAAAACTCAAATTCGGTATTTTTTACGTAGTTAAAAGTCCAACGGGTCCATTTTACGGCCCATTTAGACCCGCTCGCCCGAAACCTCTTAAAAATGTCTAAAAAACAAGTTTTAATCAAATTTTAGGAGTTCATATAATTGATTACGATCTTTTCAACACGATTATATTGCAAAAACTCAATTTTTGTACTTTTTACTCAGTTAAAAGTCCAACGAGTCCATTTTACGGCCCAATTAGACCCGCTCGTCCGAAACCTCTACAAAAAGGACCGCAAAACAAGTTTTAATCAAAACATAAGAGTTCATATCGTTGATTACGAGCTTTTCAACACTATTGTATTGCAAAAATTTAATTTCTGTTCTTTTTACGGAGTTATAAGTTCAACGGGTCAATTTTAAGGCCCATATAGACCCGCTCGTGCGAAACCTCTACAAAAAGGACCGAAAAACAAGTTTTGATCCAATTTTAGGAGTTCATATAATTGATTACGAGCTTTTCAACAAGATTATATTGCAAAAACTCAAATTCGGTATTTTTTACTCAGTTAAAAGTCCAACGGGTCCATTTTACGGCCCATTTAGACCCGCTCGCCCGAAACCTCTTAAAAAATAACTAAAAAACAAGTTTTGATCAAATTTTAGGAGTTCATATAATTTATTACGATCTTTTCAACACGATTATATTGCAAAAACTCAATTTTTGTACTTTTTACTCAGTTAAAAGTCCAACGGGTCCATTTTACGGCCCATTTAGACTCGCTCGTCCGAAACCTCTACAAAAGGACCGCAAAACAAGTTTTAATCAAAACTTAAGAGTTCATATCATTGATTACGAGCTTTTCAACACTATTGTAATGCAAAAATTCAATTTCTGTTCTTTTTACGCAGTTATAAGTTCAACGGGTCCATTTTAAGGCCCATTTAGACCCGCTCGTCCGAAACCTCTACAAAAAGGACCGAAAAACAAGTTTTGATTCAATTTTGGGAGTTCATATAATTTATTACGAGCTTTTCAACAATATTATATTACAAAAACTCAAATTCAGTATTTTTTACTCAGTTAAAAGTCCAACGGGTCCATTTTACGGCCCATTTAGACCCGCTCGCTCGAAACCTCTTCAAAAATGACCGAAAAATAAGTTTTGATCCAATTTTAGGAGTTCATATAATTGATTACGAGCTTTTCAACAAGATTATATTGCAAAAACTTAAATTCAGTATTTTTTACTAAGTTAAAAGTCCAACGGGTCCATTTTACGGCCCATTTAGACCCGTTCGCCCGAAACCTCTTAAAAATGACTAAAAAACAAATTTTAATCAAATTTTAGGAGTTCATATAATTGATTACGATCTTTTCAACACGATTATATTGTAAAAACTCAATTTTTGTACTTTTTACTCAGTTAAAAGTCCAACAGGTCCATTTTTTACAGCCCATTTAGAGCCGCTAGCCCGAAACCTCTTCAAAAATGACCGAAAAAACATGTTTTAATCAAATTTTAGGACTTCATATCATTGATTACGATCTTTTCAACACAATTATATTGCAAAAACTCAATTTTTGTACTTTTTACTCAGTTAAAAGTCCAACGGGTCCATTTTACGGCCCAATTAGACCCGCTCGTCCGAAACCTCTACAAAAAGGACCGCAAAACAAGTTTTAATCTAAACATAAGAGTTCATATCGTTGATTACGAGCTTTTCAACACTATTGTATTGCAAAAATTTAATTTCTGTTCTTTTTACGGAGTTATAAGTTCAACGGGTCAATTTTAAGGCCCATTTAGACCCGCTCGTCCGAAACCTCTACAAAAAGGACCGAAAAACAAGTTTTGATCCAATTTTAGGAGTTCATATAATTGATTACGAGCTTTTCAACAAGATTATATTGCAAAAACTCAAATTCGGTATTTTTTACTCAGTTAAAAGTCCAACGGGTCCATTTTACGGCCCATTTAGACCCGCTCGCCCGAAACCTCTTAAAAAATAACTAAAAAACAAGTTTTGATCAAATTTTAGGAGTTCATATAATTGATTACGATCTTTTCAACACGATTATATTGCAAAAACTCAATTTTTGTACTTTTTACTCAGTTAAAAGGCCAACGGGTCCATTTTACGGCCCATTTAGACCCGCTCGTCCGAAACCTCTACAAAAGGACCGCAAAACAAGTTTTAATCAAAAATTAAGAGTTCATATCGTTGATTACGAGCTTTTCAACACTATTGTAATGCAAAAATTCAATTTCTGTTCTTTTTACGCAGTTATAAGTTCAACGGGTCCATTTTACGATCCATTTAGACCCGCTCGTCCGAAACCTCTACAAAAAGGACCGAAAAACAAGTTTTGATTCAATTTTAGGAGTTCATATAATTTATTACGAGCTTTTCAACAAGATTATATTGCAAAAACTCAAATTCAGTATTTTTTACTCAGTTAAAAGTCCAACGGGTCCATTTTACGGCCCATTTAGACCCGCTCGCTCGAAACCTCTTCAAAAATGACCGAAAAATAAGTTTTGATCCAATTTTAGGAGTTCATATAATTTATTACGAGCTTTTCAACAAGATTATATTGCAAAAACTTAAATTCGGTATTTTTTACTAAGTTAAAAGTCCAACGGGTCCATTTTACGGCCCATTTAGACAAGCTCGCCCGAAACCTCTTCAAAAATGAACGAAAAATAAGTTTTGATCAAACTTTAGGAGTTCATATAATTGATTACTATCTTTTCAACAAGATTATATTACAAAAACACAAATTCGGTATTTTTTACTCAGTTAAAAGTCCAACGGGTCCATTTTACATCCCATTTAGACCCCCAAGCCCGAAACCTCTTCAAAAATGACCGAAAAAACATGTTTTAATCAAATTTTAGGACTTCATATCATTGATTACAATCTTTTCAACATGATTATATTGCAAAAACTCAATTTTTGTACTTTTTACTCAGTTAAAAGTCCAACGGGTCCATTTTACGGCCCATTTAGACCCGCTCGTCCGAAACCTCTACAAAAAGGAACGCAAAACAAGTTTTAATCAAAACTTAAGAGTTCATATCGTTGATTACGAGCTTTTCAACACTATTGTATTGCAAAAATTCAATTTCTGTTCTTTTTTACGCAATTATAAGTTCAACGGGTCCATTTTAAGGCCCATTTAGACCCGCTCGCCCGAAACCTCTACAAAAATGACCGAAAAAGATTTTTGATCAAATTTTAGGAGTTCATATAATTGATTACGAGCTTTTCAACAAGATTATATTGCAAAAACTAAAATTCAGTATTTTTTACTTAGTTAAAAGTCCAATGGGTCCATTTTACGGCCCATTTAGACTCGCTTGCCCGAAACCTCTTCAAAAATGACTGAAAAACAAGTTTTAATCAAATTTTAGGAGTTCATATAATTGATTACGATCTTTTCAACACGATTATATTGCAAAAACTCAATTTTTATACTTTTTACTCAGTTAAAAGTCCAACGGGTCCATTTTACGGCCCATTTAGACCCGCTCGCCCGAAACCTGTTCAAAAATGACTGAAAACCAAGTTTTAATCAAATTTTAGGAGTTCATATATCTGATTACGATCTTTTCAACACGATTGTATTGTAAAAATTTAATTTCTGTTTTTTTACGGATTTATAAGTTCAACGGGTCCATTTTAAGGCCCATTTAGACCCGCTCGTCTGAAACCTCTACAAAAAGGACCGAAAAAAGTTTTGATCCAATTTTAAGAGTTCATATAACTGATTACGAGCTTTTCAACAAGACTATATTGCAAAAACTAAAATTCGGTATTATTTACTCAGTTAAAAGTCCAACGGGTCCAATATACGGCCCATTTAGACCCGCTCGCCTGAAACCTCTTCAAAAATGACCCAAAAAAAGTTTTAATCAAATTTTAGGAGTTCATATAATTGATTACGATCTTTTCAACACGATTATATTGCAAAAACTCAATTTTTTTACTTTTTACTTAGTTAAAAGTCCAACGGGTCCATTTTACGGCCCATTTAGACCCGCTCGTCCGAAACCTCTAAAAAATGACCGAAAAACAAGTTTTGATCCAATTTTAGGAGTTCATATAATTGATTACGAGCTTTTCAACAAGATTATATTGCAAAAACTTAAATTCGGTATTTTTTTACTTAGTTAAAAGTCCAACGGGTCCATTTTACGGCCCATTTAAACCCGCTCGCCCGAAACCTCTTCAAAAATGACCGAAAAATAAGTTTTGATCAAATTTTAGGAGTTCATATAATTGATTATAATCTTTTCAACAAGATTATATTATAAAAACACAAATTCGATATTTTTTACCCAGTTAAAAGTCCAACGGGTGCCGATCTTGCCAGCATTTCATCGAGATAACCATAAAGAATTAATTTCCTTGGAAATCGGTAAGAGAATGTCAAGGGTCATCCCACCCCGTCCCAATTTTCTAATTGCTTTATTTCTTATGTTTTTTCTCTGTTTTCTTTTTTTATGGTTTTTTTCCACTAATATGTCTCTTTTTTGCGAGATCCGACCTTTTTTATTGTCCCACAACACCCCCACCAGATTTGAATCATCTGTTGAAGGGTCGGTTCTCTTTGTTTTTCTTCCCACCATCTTCCCTTTTTGGGCGGTATCGACGAAACCCAACCGGAGATTGCTAGGTTTTGACGGTAAGGTTCGTCGGATCCCTCTTTTTTTTGCTTTTCTTTTCAATATTTTCTTTCTAATCTATCCTGATCTATTTCTTGACTTATTTTTTTCTTTGTTTATTGATCTGGTTCCCCTACTAAATCGGAGGGCTTCTCCCCCTGTTGCGACTCACGGCGGATGTAAAAAATCCAACCGTTTGATGAAGGGTTTTTTATCGTTCGATGAACGGCCACTCTCATCCCTCCCCGGAGTGATTCATTCGTTATGGCTACATGCAAACCCCTTTAAGTTCGATCCAATTTATTTTCTGCACACGAATCGTCTCACCCTTCTCTTGGCTTTTCATTTCATTCTTTATTATTCGTTTTTATCTATTTTGTGTAATAAATCTCACTTATGTTTTTTCCTTTTCAGATCTTCTATTTCGAGGATATGGTCTCTAAATATTTTTTTATTTGGGATTTCAGCGGTGGCTATATCTGTTCTCCGATCAACGGTTTTAATCATGGTTTTCCTCAGACCGATGATTCGGCTAGGGTTTCATATCCACACAATTTTCTTAATCTTTTATCATCTTTTAATCTGGATTTATCCATTTACTTTTTCCCTGTTTTTCCTTCTCCAGTTTGGGTTTGTATCTTTCGCCAATTGGACCAAATGTCTTGGACGACTTTCGACTCGAAGGTACAATCCCCCGAGCCTTTTAATCTTAAATTTATTCTTTCTTGCTATTTCTTTCTGTCATTTGCGCTTTTCTTGCTCTGTGTTTTCTTCCACATTTAGTGTTATACAAGTGATTTTAATGTTTAAGTCTCAGTATTTTGCCTGCTGGTTATCATCTATTCTTTCTATCGATTATATATTAGAAAAACCTGCTTTGGTCTTAATTTTAACTAATTCTTCCTTAGTTTATTTGATGTTTTCCAATAGTATCGAGAATCAATTTTCTATTATATATTTTTCTGTGCTAAGTATTATCCTCTGGTCTGACAATAGAATTCTCTTTAAACTCTGCCTCAATCGTATTTATTCTTCCTTTCATAGGCATTCTTTCGATCTCTTACACATACCATTACTTATATGTGAGCTTTACATATTTTGTTTATTCATATTCTCTTTGACTTTCTTTTATTCTTGTTTTACCTCCCTGCTTCATATTGTTGTCTCTGAAGCTAAGGGAAACTGTACAAATTACTCAAACAGTTATCAATCCCTTATAGGGAACCTTCTACCAGCCCACATCATGGGATATTCACACATTACCTATATTATTAATTGCTTGAACAACCACTTTTTCTTTTTATACATTCGGTCTTCATTGCTTTTTATTCTTCTGCATTTACTGCAACCGGGGCTTTTTCTGCAAACAAAATATAGTAATTCACACTTTAAGAAGAACATGAACCTTATCACCCTGATGCAAGATATTAACTTGGACCCTAAGAGAAAAGGTAACCCCTTTGACTACCTTTCCATCATACATGGTGTTTATCAGCTATTACACGGTCTTAATTTGTCACATGCTTTCAGTCTTAACCTGGTGGGAATCTCTATATATATAAAAGCCTTATGCTTTAATATAACTTTATCTAAGATTAATACTCACGCTCTATTTTATTCTATTACATTAATAATTACTGAATTATCTATTAAAAATATCATATCTTCAATCAATAGTTTATCTACCCTAGGGAGAATTCTATACTTGTACTTTATCACTCAGATGCACAGAATTAATTTGGACCCTACTCGAAAAGGTAAAACATTTATCTACCCTTTCTTCCAAAATATTGCTTATCAGCTATCGTACTTCCCCAATCCGACACAACCCTTTAATTATAGTTTCTGTCTACCTTACATTGGCACATCTCAATCCCTCTTTTGGAATTTAATAACAACCCTCTTTGTGGTTATTTCTCTCTACTTAATTGCATACTATTATACTCTAACTCCAGCTAAGCTAAATTTTCACTCTCTGCCTTATTTCATCTCAATACTCTTTCCTGAATGGTCCATTACAACTATCACTTTCCCAGTAGATACTCCTAACACTCATAAGCATTCATTTTTGACTATATGTCCTGTAATTAAGAATTTATGTAACTTTTCACTCATTTTTTCCTTTATGTTTGTTATGAACGTTTTGCAGAAAATGGAACTTTCTGCTAACATTATCATGCAGCGTTGCAGGAAACTGTGTATTTCCTACTTACCCTCTCCTCTTCGGTTCTGTATCTATTTGCTAGTAGTTAATTTTAATTGCATATTCCCCTTTATTTATTTGCTCATTTGGTCTGTAATAATTTTCTTTACCCCGCTTCCTCCTTTCCCTGGGTTTGTAATTTCTTATGGCTGTTTTCTTTTTTCTCGCCTTTTTATTTGCTTTCTTTATGCCTTTAGATGTATGCCTTCATGCCATAATATTGCATTGCATGCTACTTACAATTTCTACGATGTATGTTATTACAAATATATATGCTTCTACTCGATAAACACAAAGGAATTTTATTCCTACTACGCCTTCTTAGGTGAATTTTCACAAGCCCATTTGAGGGATCTTATCAAAACCCTGCCAAGTAGGGACCTCTTTCCGCTAAATTCTAATCATACTTACAATTTTTCAAAATTCCTTTTCTTTTCTTCAGTTATTATTCGAAACGTCTGGCCGAAATTAATCTCGAAATTGATCGTTCCGTTTCCCTACACACTTACTCCAAGCTTTTTAATGAAATTAATTATTAAAATTTTTCCAATTAATTACCCATTTACTTTTTATCTTATCTGTCATATCTTTCCTCTTTTTCTCAATCTTTCAGCCTTAAATTATATATTAAATTCCAGATTAATTTTCTCCCTTATCAAAATGCCATCAATAATTGCCAATAGTAATTCAGTCTTTCCTTATCTACCCCTTAATATCAGTAAATACATCCGCAAATACTTCCTTTATTTCCTATTACACCTTCTTTTACAATTCTTTCTGCATTCAAGGAATACTTCCTTAAATTTTGTTTTAAATTTGTCATTATTTAATATTTTTAATGAAATTTCTCCTTTTACCTATCTAACTAGATTTAATAGGGAAAGCTTTTCTCAAATTTTCCTTTATGTCATTAAAATAACTCACCCATTCAATACCTTTTTTTATTACTATTCTATCCTTATTACTTTTCCTTATTTTATTCATAAATTCTTTAAGGAATCTTACTTATTACAATCAAACTTTTTAATTCTGTTTCCCTCTTTAATCATTCTAATTCTATACTATTCTCTTGATTTTCAAACTTTCCTTTATAATATTAAATTAACCCAAATTTTAAGGACTCTAAATCTTTACCTCTTTCCTTTTCTTACCACTTACCATAAATTAACTAACAAAAACAATTCCTTTTTATACGTCCAACATACAAACACGTTACCACAAACCTCCCACTATCCTTCTTCTCTCTTTATCCCCTACCATTCATCTATGGCATCCTCCTCTATCCCCCAACTCAGTTCCATCGACCTCACTAATGAGGAAGCAGAACTCCTTTATACCCCAGAATTCGGCTGGGATTTTGTCAAGGAGGATCCCAAGCAATTCCTTTTAGGATGCTTTATCTCATCCAAAACTATTGACATATATGCTGTCATTAACGCTTTTGAAGGCATCTGGAAGCCTAACAATGTGGTGTCTATTTCTGCCATCCAAGACAACTTTCTCAAGATCAAATTCAAGGATGTCAAGTCCTGTTATGAAGTCCTTAACCGCGGTCCTTGGTTGTATAAGGACGAATGGTTAGCCATTACTGAGTACGACCCTGCTAAATCTATTGGAGAATATTCCTTCAATGTTATGAGGACCTGGATCCGCATTTTTGCCCTTTCTTCCTCACTCTTTGAGGACATTGATCGATCGCACCTTGTGGGACATGCTCTTGGGTCTATGGTAGGCAACGTCATACGAACTAATACTCGGGAATTTGAAGGAAATATGAAAGACTTCCTGCGGGTAGAAATTTTCCTGAATATCACCAAACCGGTCACCCGTTTCGTCTTCATTGGATCCGGGGCCAACAAAACCATGTGTCGTCTTCAATACGAACGCCTTCCCACTTTATGTCCTGGATGTGGATTAATTAGCCACACAATTGAAAAATGTCCTATTCGTTCTTCTCTAGATCTAAACAAGCTGCAATACGGGGAGTGGCTCCGCTACCTCCCTCCAAGACGTCGCCCAGTTGGTACCCGTGGGAGTATCCGCTATGTTGAGCCTAATCCTAACCAAAACAACCCTCTACCGACTGGTACTCTTTCTTATTCTATTTCCAATATTTCATCTTATTTACGGTTTAGATCTAAACTTACCTTATCCTTTTTGCTATCTTTACTTCTGACTCTATATTTATTATTTTCCTTCTTCACAGCTCCTCCTGATCCAGCTGCTTCTGCCAATACTAATGTTCCCACCAATGACCCAAATGTTATGGGTATATCTCCCTTTCCTTCTCTTATAATTAACCCCTTTATTAATAAGCTTTCAATATCTAAACTGGTTTTTTGCTACAAACTATCCACAGGCTCTCTAAACGAGGGCGATGCTGCGCCCTTCTCGGAACAACCCACTGAGGAAGCACCCAACACTGATACGGAAATGGGTGATATCCCCCTACCAAAGATCCATCTGCTTCAGAATCGAAACAGAAAGCCCCTCTCGAGCCTCAACCCCTAAATACCATCTATCCTATCCCTGAAGATGTATCAGATGATGATTGGGATGCTGCGGATGATGGTGTTCCCAGCCCAACTGCTCAGCAAATTAAGAAGATTGAAGCTGAATTGCGTAAGGCCCCTGTTTCTACCGATTCAAATTTCAATGAATTTAACCAATAGCTATTAAAAACTTACCCAAATGATGCAGCTCCTGCCCCACCGAACCGTGGCACAAAACACCGTTCTCCCATCCAAGTGTCGCTCCCACCAAAGAAATCCAAACCCTCCGGATCCACTCCTAAGGCTGGGATGAGCAGCTCAAAAAACTCTCTGGCGGCGGCTGATTCCCAGCCCCGCCGAACAAAATGAGGATCCTTTGCTGGAACTGCCAGGGCCTAGGACAAGCCCCGGTAGTTCAACATTTTCGTGACTATGTCCAACAATCCAATCCGGATGTTATCTTCTTATGCAAAACTAAAATCAATAATGCGGCTTGTAGCCGTCTTTGTCTTTCTTTAGGTATGTTAGAAGTTATTGCTATTCCCCCAACGGATGGGTGTTCCGGTATTGCGCTTTTCATCTCGAACAATATTAATATTACTTTAATTTCGTATTCGTCGCGTTATATACATACTCAAATCATATCGAATGATCGCACTTTGTTTTTTACGAGAATGCATGGCTACTCCAAAACCAGTCAAAAATACAAAAAATGGGAAATTATCGATTCCTTACATATAAATAATAATAATATCCCATGGCTTCTAGGAGGGGATTTTAATGAAATCTTATCCGACTCTGAAAAGCAAGGTGGTAGCCGAAGGGTTAGATCACAAATAAATAATTTCCGTCATTGTCTTTCACGCAACAATCTTTTTGACTGTAAGCCAACATCGGGGTGGTTTACTTGGACAAAAGTTGGGCCTTTAACTCCAACTATACATGAAAGATTAGACCGGTTCATTCCTAACTCGGCCTGGCAGGATCTTTTTCCTTCATATCGCATCACAACGGACTATGTGGCCAAGTCCGACCACTGCTTCCTGCTTCTTGATACATCCCCCGCGGCTGTTTCTCCCCTTCAGCGACTACCCAACACGTTTCGTTTCGAAAACTGTTGGGCGAATAATGAGAATAACATATCTACTATTAAACGCATTTGGGCCAATACCTCTAGAACAACCATTGAAAAAATAAAAGCTATTGGTACATGCCTGGAGGAATGGCAGAATCAACAAAGACTAAAGTCTACCGGTCGTATTAATTTCCTTACCAAAAAAATAAACAAATTTTTATGCCGCCCCTTAAATGCCACAACTGAAGAAATTTATATAAAACATAGAACTGAACTTAATAAACTTCTAATGGAACAAGAAATTTATTGGGCTCAAAGATCTCGAACACTTTGGCTCTCTCAAGGGGATAAAAATACGAGGTTCTTCCATGCCCGGGCAAACAATAGAAGGAAAAAAAACTCGATCACATGTCTTTTTGATTCTAATTCGAATTGGTGTACGGCTGATTCAGATCTAATGTCTATTGCTTCTAGCTATTTCCAAAACCTCTTTACGTCCTCCAACCCACAAATTTCTGATAATATACTCGATAAAATTATGCCTTCTATCACTCAATCTATGAATGATACTCTCTTAAGGTCTTTCACAAAAGAAGAAATACTTCATGCTTTCCGGGACATTGATCCTAGGAAAGCGCCTGGTATTGATGGTCTACCAAGTAGTTTTTTTCGTCAACACTGGGATATTGTTGGCGAAGATGTTATTAATCTATGCCTTAACTTACTAAATGGCACTGCTGATATGTCATTGGTCAATAAAACTATACTGGTATTAATCCCTAAAATCCAGGACCCAACTACCATGAAACAACTAGGACCTATCAGTCTATGCACTGTTCTTTATAAAATAGTTGCTAAAACCATTGTCAATAGGATGAAACAAACAATTCCCCTTTGTATTAGCCCTAATCAAGCAGCCTTCGTTCAGGGATGTAACATCTCTGATAACATCCTTGTTGCCCATGAAATTATTCACAATATCAATTCAGGTGCAACTAAATCCTCCCAAGGAGCCGCTCTTAAACTAGATATGGGAAAAGCTTTTGATAGAGTTGAATGGTCTTTTTTAGCAAATGTTATGGAACGCATGGGCTTCGCATCTGATTGGATCTCCCTCATAATGCGATACATTACCACAGTTTCTTTTTCAGTCAAAATTAATAACTCCTTCTCGCCCTATTTTCAACCTCAACGTGGTTTACGTCAAGGTGATCCCTTATCACCTTTCCTTTTCCTATTTTGTACACAAGGGCTCTCTGCGTACCTATCTCTTGCTCAACAAACAAACATCCTACCGGGGCTTGGTGCCTGCAAATATGGCCCCAGAGTCAACCATCTACTCTTTGCTGATGACTGTATGGTCTTCATTAATAATACTCCAACTGAAGCTACTCATCTTAAAAGAGCCCTGCAAACATATGCTGCTGCTTCCGGTCAAGCGGTTAATTTTGAGAAATCGACAATTTTTTATAATCCACGTACCCCATCTTCAACAAGAACCGCGATCAATAGTCTATTGCAGGTACGTGAGGTTTCTAACCCTGGCGTATACCTAGGTGTTCCACTTCTCATTGGGAAGAACAAAACTGAGTCATTAGGGTTTGTGCATGATAAAGTTCATGATCGTCTTTCTAGCTGGGATAAACATCTCCTGTCTTTTAGTGGTCGGGAGATTTTCATTAAAGCAGTCCTACAATCTCTACCTCAATATGTTATGTCTTGTTATCTTCTTCCACAAAACATTATTGACGATATGACCTCAGCAATCCGACAATATTGGTGGACTGGCAAATCCAATAAAAAAGGATGGCATATGCTTCCTTGGAATCATGTTTGTTTACCTAAGGCCGCCGGAGGTATGTGGTTTAAGGATTTACATGACTTCAATGTTGCTCTCTTGGGTAAGCAATTATGGAGACTCATTTGCGAACCAGATTCTTTATTGGGCCAAATATATCGTGCTAAATACTTTCCTTCTGGGAATATTCTCGATGCCTCTAGACCCAACTGAGGCTCCTTTGCATGGCAAGGTATGTATAATGCTCTACAACGTCTCTTTCCAGGCTTCCTACATCGTCCAGGTATTAACAGTAATATCCGAGTGCACAAAGACATCTGAGGCGGTCCTTCCCCTATTACCCTTACTGGGGATTACGAAATCTCGGATGAAGTCCATATTCGATGCCACGATTTCATGCTTCGTAATCAAACTGCTTGGGACCCTGAAAAGGTCCGAAGTTATTTTAACCCAACTGACGCCACTGCCATTCTCCGTATACCAATCATAAATGATCATCGTGATTCTATTCTTTGGTCTCCTAATGATTTGGGTATTTACTCGGTCCGCTCTGGTTATCTTTTTTTACAACGTTCTACGTACCCACATACGTCACCTACACGCTTTTGGAAATTTCTGTCCAAAGTAAAGGCCTTACGTAAGGTCAAAACTTTTGGATGTCGTATGGCGTCTGATGCTATACCGATTGGCTCCAAAATGCAAGCTTTTTCACCAACTTCGGGGCCTTGTCCTATCTGTGGAGCCCACTCGGAGTCCATTCTCCATGCTCTTTGTGATTGTGCTGGGGCCTCTGAAGCCCTTCAGCTATCTGGTATTCCCATAACTCTTTCTAGGAGCTTGGCTATTACCCCATTACAATGGTTGGAGGAAGCTGCCCACCTCCTATCCTCTGACAAGTTTGGCCTCTTCCTCACAACTATTTGGAACGTCTGGAATAGACATAACGACTGGGTTCATAATCACCATCTACAACCACCATGGCTTATTGCCGTTAACTCCATTAGCTTACATGACGACTTCTGTAATGCCTCTTCTTCTTCCACCCCAACGCCCTCTATCCTTTCTCCTCCATGCTGGAACCCTCCTCCATCTAATCATATAAAAATAAATGTGGATGGGGCTTTTAATTCCTCAACTCGTGCAGCGGCTGTTGGCACCGTGGCACGTGATTCTACAGGTGCAGTTGTGGGTGGCCTCGCTTTTCCGCTTGGTAGCTGCTTGGATGCAGTTACTTGTAAAGGTGAAAGCCTTCTTGCAGGAATCACCTTCGTCCGATCTCAAGGATGGAATCGGATCTTGCTTGAAACTGAATGTTCTTCTCTTGCAAATAGGATCAACAATCCAGGACTGGACCTTTCTACTTTGGGACCTCTTCTTCACCAGATTCGAGAGTCTCTTCATGCTTTTGATTCATCTTCTGTTTCTTTTGTACGCCGTGAGGCAAATCATGTGGCCCATATTTTGGCTACTTATTCGCTGAGTTCTATGTCTTCCATGTCTTTTAATTCTAACATTCGTACATGTATCAATCATCTTGTATCAAATTTCTCTATGATATAATAAAACTTAGGCACTCTTTTCCCCTTTTTAGGGTCCTCTAGCTCTGCTTGAAGGACATTAGTAGGGGTTTTTAATGAGGCCTTTTCTTCAAAAAAAAGTCCAACGGGTCTATTTTACGGCCCATTTAGACCCGCTATCCCGAAAACTCTTCAAAAATGACCGAAAAACATGTTTTAATCAAATTTTAGGACTTCATATCATTGATTACGATCTTTTCAACACGATTATATTGCAAAAACTCAATTTTTGTACTTTTTACTCAGTTAAAAGTCCAACGGGTCCATTTTACAGCCCATTTAGCCCGCTCGTCCGAAACCTCTACAAAAAAGACCGCAAAACAAGTTTTAATCAAAACTTAAGAGTTCATATCGTTGATTACGAGCTTTTCAACACTATTGTACTGCAAAAATTCAATTTATGTTCTTTTTACGCAGTTATAAGTTCAACGGGTCCATTTTAAGGCCCATTTAGACCCGCTCGTCCGAAACCTCTACAAAAAGGACCGAAAAACAAGTTTTGATCCAATTTTAGGAGTTCATATAATTGATTACGAGCTTTTCAACAAGATTATATTGCAAAAACTCAAATTCGGTATTTTTTACTCAGTTAAAATTCCAAAGGGTCCATTTTACGCCCCATTTAGACCCACTCCCCTGAAACCTCTTCAAAAATGACTGAAAAACAAGTTTTAATCAAATTTTAGGAGTTCATATAATTGATTACGATATTTTCAACACGATTATATTGCAAAAACTCAATTTTGTACTTTTTACTCAGTTAAAAGTCCAACGGATCCATTTTACGGCCCATTTAGACCCGCTCGTCCGAAATTGCTACAAAAAGGGCTGCAAAACAAGTTTTAATCAAAACTTAAGAGTTCATATCGTTGATTACGAGCTTTTCAACACTATTGTATTGCAAAAATTAAATTTCTGTTGTTTTTACGCAGTTATAAGTTCAACGGGTCCATTTTAAGGCCCATTTAGACCCGCTCGTCCGAAACCTCTACAAAAAGGACCGGAAAAAAAGTTTTGATCCAATTTTAGGAGTTCATATAATTGATTACGAGCTTTTCAACAAGATTATATTGCAAAAACTCAAATTCGGAATTTTTACTCAGTTAAAAGTCCAACGGGTCCATTTTACGGCCCATTTAGACCCGCTCGCACGAAAACTCTTCAAAAATGACTGAAAAACAAGTTTTAATCAAAATTTAGGAGTTCATATAATTGATTACGATCTTTTCAACACGATTATATTGCAAAAACTCAATTTAGATCCGCTCGTTCGAAACCTCTACAAAAAGGACCGCAAAACAAGTTTTAATCAAAACTTAAGAGTTCATATCGTTGATTACAAACTTTTCAACACTATTGTATTGCAAAAATTCAATTTCTGTTCTTTTTATGCAGTTATAAGTTCAACTAGTCCATTTTAAGGCCCATTTAGACCCGCTCGTCCGAAACCTCTACAAAATGGACCGAAAAACAAGTTTTGATCCAATTTTAGGAGTTCATATAATTGATTACGAGCTTTTCAACAAGATTATATTGCAAAAACTCAAATTTGGAATTTTTACTCAATTAAAAGTCCAACGGGTCAATTTTACGGCCCATTTAGACCCGCTCGTTCGAAAACTCTACAAAAAGACCGAAAAACAAGTTTTGATCCATTTTTAGGAGTTTATATAATTGATTACGAGTTTTCAACTAGATTATATTGCAAAAACTCAAATTCGGTATTTTTTACTTAGTTAAAACTCCAACGGGTCCGTTTTACGGCCCATTTAGACCCGCTCGCCCGAAACCTCTTCAAAAACGACTGAAAAACAAGTTTTAATCAAATTTTAGGAGTTCATATAATTGATTACGAGCTTTTCAACAAGATTATATTGCAAAAAAGTCAATTTCTGTATTTTTTACACAGTTAAAAGTCCAACTGGTCCATTTTACGGCCCATTTAGACACGCTCGCCCGAAACCTCTTCAAAAATGATTGAAAAACAAGTTTTCATCAAATTTTAGGAGTTCATATAATTGATTATATTCGTTTCAACATGATTATATTGCAAAAACTCAATTTCTGTATTTTTTACTCAGTTAAAAGTCCAACGGGTCCATTTTACGGACCATTTAGACCCGCTCGTCCGAAACCTTTACAAAAAGGACCGCAAAACAAGTTTTAATCAAAACTTAAGAGTTCATATCGTTGATTACGAGCTTTTCAACACTATTGTGTTGCAAAAATTCAATTTATGTTCTTTTTACGCAGTTATAAGTTCAACGGGTCCATTTTAAGGACCATTTAGACCCGCTCGCCCGAAACCTCTACAAAAATTACCGAAAAACAAGTTTTGATCAAATTTTAGGAGTTCATATAATTGATTACGAGATTTTCAAGAAGATTATATTGCAAAAACTCAAATTCGGTATTTTTTACTCAGTTAAAAGTCCAACGGGTCCAATTTACGGCCCATTTAGACCCGCTCGCCCTAAACCTCTTCAATAATGACCGAAAAAAAGTTTTAATCAAATTTTAGGACTTCATATCATTGATTACAATCTTTTCAACACGATTATATTGCAAAAACTCAATTTTTGTACTTTTTACTCAGTTAAAAGTCCAACGGGTCCATTTTACGGCCCATTTAGACCCGCTCGTCCGAAACCTCTACAAAAAGGACAGCAAAACACGTTTTAATCAAAACTTAAGAGTTCATATCGTTGATTACAAGCTTTTCAACGATATTGTATTGCAAAAATTCAATTTCTGTTGTTTTTACGAAGTTATAAATTCAACAGGTCCATTTTAAGCCCCATTTAGACCCGCTCGTCCGAAACGTGTACAAAAAGGACTGAAAAACAAGTTTTGATCCAATTTTAGGAGTTCATATAATTGATTACGAGCTTTTCAACAAGATTATATTTCAAAAACTCAAATTCGGTAATTTTTTACTCAGTTAAAAGTCCAACGGGTCCATTTTGCGGCCCATTTAGACCCGCTCGCCCGAAACCTCTTCAAAAATGACTAAAAAACAAGTTTTGAAGACATTTTAGGAGTTCATATAATTGATTACGATCTTTACAACAAGATTATATTGTAAAAACACAAATTCGGTATTTTTTACTCATTTAAAAGTCCAACGGGTCCATTTTACGGCCCATTCATACCCGCTCGCCCTAAACATCTTCAAAAATGACCGAAAAACAAGTTTTAATCAAATTTTAGGACTTCATATCATTGATTACTATCTTTTCAACACGATTATATTGCAAAAACTCAATTTTTGTACTTTTTACTCAGTTAAAAGTCCAACGGGTCCATTTTACGGCCCATTTAGACCCGCTCGTCCGAAACCTCTACAAAAAGGATCGCAAAACAAGTTTTGATCAAAACTTAAGAGTTTATATCGTTAATTACGATCTTTTCAACACTATTGTATTGCAAAAATTCAATTTTTGTTCTTTTTACGCAATAAGTTCAACGGGTCCATTCTAAGGCCCATTTAGACCCGATCGCCCGAAACCTCTACAAAAAGGACCGAAAAACAAGTTTTGATCAAATTTTAGGTGTTCATATAATAGATTACGAGCTTTTCAACAAGATTATATTGCAAAAACTCAAATTCGGTATTTTTTACTCAGTTAAAAGTCCAACGAGTCCATTTTACGGCCCATTTAGACCCGCTCGCCCGAAACCTCTTCAAAAATGACTGAAAAACAAGTTTTAATCAAATTTTAGGAGTTCATATAATTGATTACGATCGTTTCAACACGATTATATTGCAAAAACTTAATTTATGTATTTTTTACTCAGTTAAAAGTCCAACGGGTCCATTTTACGGCCCATTTAGACCCGCTCGTCCGAAACCTCTACAAAAGGACCGCAAAACAAGCTTTAATCAAAACTTAAGAGTTCATATCGTTAATTACGAGCTTTTCAACACTATTGTATTGCAAAAATTCAATTTTTGTTCTTTTTACGCAGTTATCAGTTCAACGGGTCCATTTTAAGGCCCATTTAGACCCGATCACCCGAAACCTCTACAAAAAGGACCGAAAAACAAGTTTTGATCAAATTTTAGGTGTTCATATAATTGATTACGAGCTTTTCAACAAGATTATATTGCAAAAACTCAAATTCGGTATTTTTTACTCATTTAAAAGTCCAACGGGTCCATTTTACGGCCCATTTAGAACCGTTCGCCCGAAACCTCTTCAAAAATGACTGAAAAACAAGTTTAAATCAAATTTTAGTAGTTCATATAATTGATTACGATCGTTTCAACACGATTATATTGCAAAAACTCAATTTCTGTATTTTTTACTCAGTTAAAAGTCCAACGGGTCCATTTTACGACCCATTTAGACCCGCTCGTCCGAAACCTCTACAAAAGGACCGCAAAACAAGTTTTAATCAAAACTTAAGAGTTCATATCGTTAATTACAAGCTTTTAAACACTATTGTATTGCAAAAATTCAATTTCTGTTCTTTTTACGCAGTTATAAGTTCAACGGGTCCATTTTAAGGCCCACTTAGACCCTATCGCCCGAAACATCTACAAAAAGGACCGAAAAACAAGTTTTGATAAAATTTTAGGTGTTCATATAATTGATTACGAGCTTTTCAACAAGATTATA
Source organism: Hibiscus trionum (assembly GCA_030270665.1). Classification (NCBI taxonomy): domain Eukaryota; kingdom Viridiplantae; phylum Streptophyta; class Magnoliopsida; order Malvales; family Malvaceae; genus Hibiscus; species Hibiscus trionum. The sequence continues at coordinate 41,395,761 of BSYR01000002.1, read as the reverse complement.
TTGCAAAAACTCAAATTCGGTATTTTTTACTCATTTAAAAGTCCAACGGGTCCATTTTACGGCCCATTTAGACCCGCTCGCCCGAAACCTCTTCAAAAATGACTGGAAAACAAGTTTTAGTCAAATTTTAGGAGTTCATATAATTGATTACGATCTTTTCAATACGATTATATTGCAAAAACTCAATTTTTTTATATTTTACTCAGTTAAAAGTCCAACGGGTCCATTTTACGGCCCATTTAGACCCTTTCGCCCGAAACATCTTCAAAAATGACTAAAAAACAAGTTTTAATCAAATTTTAGGAGTTCATATAACTGATTACGATCTTTTCAACACGATAGTATTGCAAAAATTTAATTTCTGTTCTTTTTAAGCAGTTATAAGTTCAACGGGTCCATTTTAAGGCCCACCCGCTCGTCCGAAACCTCTACAAAAAGGATCGAAAACAAGTTTTGATCAAATTTTAGGATTTCATATAATTGATTACGAGCTTTTCAACAAGATTATATTGCAAAATCTCAAATTCTGTATTTTTTACTCAGTTAAAAGTCCAATGGGTCCATTTTACGGCCCATTTAGACCCGCTCGCCCGAAACCTCTTCAAAAATGACTGAAAAACAAGTTTTAATCAAATTTTAGGAGTTCATATAATTGATTACGATCGTTTCAACACGATTATATTGCAAAAACTCAATTTATGTATTTTTTACTCAGTTAAAAGTCCAAAGGGTCCATTTTACGGCCCATTTAGACCCGCTCGTCCGAAACCTCTACAAAAGGACCGCAAAACAAGCTTTAATCAAAACTTAAGAGTTCATATCGTTAATTACGAGCTTTTCAACACTATTGTATTGCAAAAATTCAATTTTTGTTCTTTTTACGCAGTTATAAGTTCAACGGGTCCATTTTAAGGCCCATTTAGACCCGATCGCCCGAAACCTCTACAAAAAGGACCGAAAAACAAGTTTTGATCAAATTTTAGGTGTTCATATAATTGATTACGAGCTTTTCAACAAGATTATATTGCAAAAACTCAAATTCGGTATTTTTTACTCATTTAAAAGTCTAACGGGTCCATTTTACGGCCCATTTAGAACCGTTCGCCCAAAACCTCTTCAAAAATGACTGAAAAACAAGTTTAAATCAAATTTTAGTAGTTCATATAATTGATTACGATCGTTTCAACATGATTATATTGCAAAAACTCAATTTCTGTATTTTTTACTCAGTTAAAAGTCCAACGGGTCCATTTTACGACCCATTTAGACCCGCTCGTCCGAAACCTCTACAAAAGGACCGCAAAACAAGTTTTAATCAAAACTTAAGAGTTCATATCGTTAATTACGAGCTTTTAAACACTATTGTATTGCAAAAATTCAATTTCTGTTCTTTTTACGCAGTTATAAGTTCAACGGGTCCATTTTAAGGCCCATTTAGACCCTATCGCCCGAAACATCTACAAAAAGGACCGAAAAACAAGTTTTGATAAAATTTTAGGTGTTCATATAATTGATTACGAGCTTTTCAACAAGATTATATTGCAAAAACTCAAATTCGGTATTTTTTACTCATTTAAAAGTCCAACGGGTCCATTTTACGGCCCATTTAGACCCGCTCGCCCGAAACCTCTTCAAAAATGACTGGAAAACAAGTTTTAGTCAAATTTTAGGAGTTCATATAATTGATTACGATCTTTTCAATACGATTATATTGCAAAAACTCAATTTTTTTATATTTTACTCAGTTAAAAGTCCAACGGGTCCATTTTACGGCCCATTTAGACCCTTTCGCCCGAAACATCTTCAAAAATGACTAAAAAACAAGTTTTAATCAAATTTTAGGAGTTCATATAACTGATTACGATCTTTTCAACACGATAGTATTGCAAAAATTTAATTTCTGTTCTTTTTAAGCAGTTATAAGTTCAACGGGTCCATTTTAAGGCCCACCCGCTCGTCCGAAACCTCTACAAAAAGGATCGAAAACAAGTTTTGATCAAATTTTAGGATTTCATATAATTGATTACGAGCTTTTCAACAAGATTATATTGCAAAATCTCAAATTCTGTATTTTTTACTCAGTTAAAAGTCCAATGGGTCCATTTTACGGCCCATTTAGACCCGCTCGCCCGAAACCTCTTCAAAAATGACTGAAAAACAAGTTTTAATCAAATTTTAGGAGTTCATATAATTGATTACGATCGTTTCAACACGATTATATTGCAAAAACTCAATTTATGTATTTTTTACTCAGTTAAAAGTCCAAAGGGTCCATTTTACGGCCCATTTAGACCCGCTCGTCCGAAACCTCTACAAAAGGACCGCAAAACAAGCTTTAATCAAAACTTAAGAGTTCATATCGTTAATTACGAGCTTTTCAACACTATTGTATTGCAAAAATTCAATTTTTGTTCTTTTTACGCAGTTATAAGTTCAACGGGTCCATTTTAAGGCCCATTTAGACCCGATCGCCCGAAACCTCTACAAAAAGGACCGAAAAACAAGTTTTGATCAAATTTTAGGTGTTCATATAATTGATTACGAGCTTTTCAACAAGATTATATTGCAAAAACTCAAATTCGGTATTTTTTACTCATTTAAAAGTCTAACGGGTCCATTTTACGGCCCATTTAGAACCGTTCGCCCAAAACCTCTTCAAAAATGACTGAAAAACAAGTTTAAATAAAATTTTAGTAGTTCATATAATTGATTACGATCGTTTCAACACGATTATATTGCAAAAACTCAATTTCTGTATTTTTTACTCAGTTAAAAGTCCAACGGGTCCATTTTACGACCCATTTAGACCCGCTCGTCCGAAACCTCTACAAAAGGACCGCAAAACAAGTTTTAATCAAAACTTAAGAGTTCATATCGTTAATTACGAGCTTTTAAACACTATTGTATTGCAAAAATTCAATTTCTGTTCTTTTTACGCAGTTATAAGTTCAACGGGTCCATTTTAAGGCCCATTTAGACCCTATCGCCCGAAACATCTACAAAAAGGACCGAAAAACAAGTTTTGATAAAATTTTAGGTGTTCATATAATTGATTACGAGCTTTTCAACAAGATTATATTGCAAAAACTCAAATTCGGTATTTTTTACTCATTTAAAAGTCCAACGGGTCCATTTTACGGCCCATTTAGACCCGCTCGCCCGAAACCTCTTCAAAAATGACTGGAAAACAAGTTTTAGTCAAATTTTAGGAGTTCATATAATTGATTACGATCTTTTCAATACGATTATATTGCAAAAACTCAATTTTTTTATATTTTACTCAGTTAAAAGTCCAACGGGTCCATTTTACGGCCCATTTAGACCCTTTCGCCCGAAACATCTTCAAAAATGACTAAAAAACAAGTTTTAATCAAATTTTAGGAGTTCATATAACTGATTACGATCTTTTCAACACGATAGTATTGCAAAAATTTAATTTCTGTTCTTTTTAAGCAGTTATAAGTTCAACGGGTCCATTTTAAGGCCCACCCGCTCGTCCGAAACCTCTACAAAAAGGATCGAAAACAAGTTTTGATCAAATTTTAGGATTTCATATAATTGATTACGAGCTTTTCAACAAGATTATATTGCAAAATCTCAAATTCTGTATTTTTTACTCAGTTAAAAGTCCAATGGGTCCATTTTACGGCCCATTTAGACCCGCTCGCCCGAAACCTCTTCAAAAATGACTGAAAAACAAGTTTTAATCAAATTTTAGGAGTTCATATAATTGATTACGATCGTTTCAACACGATTATATTGCAAAAACTCAATTTATGTATTTTTTACTCAGTTAAAAGTCCAAAGGGTCCATTTTACGGCCCATTTAGACCCGCTCGTCCGAAACCTCTACAAAAGGACCGCAAAACAAGCTTTAATCAAAACTTAAGAGTTCATATCGTTAATTACGAGCTTTTCAACACTATTGTATTGCAAAAATTCAATTTTTGTTCTTTTTACGCAGTTATAAGTTCAACGGGTCCATTTTAAGGCCCATTTAGACCCGATCGCCCGAAACCTCTACAAAAAGGACCGAAAAACAAGTTTTGATCAAATTTTAGGTGTTCATATAATTGATTACGAGCTTTTCAACAAGATTATATTGCAAAAACTCAAATTCGGTATTTTTTACTCATTTAAAAGTCTAACGGGTCCATTTTACGGCCCATTTAGAACCGTTCGCCCAAAACCTCTTCAAAAATGACTGAAAAACAAGTTTAAATCAAATTTTAGTAGTTCATATAATTGATTACGATCGTTTCAACACGATTATATTGCAAAAACTCAATTTCTGTATTTTTTACTCAGTTAAAAGTCCAACGGGTCCATTTTACGACCCATTTAGACCCGCTCGTCCGAAACCTCTACAAAAGGACCGCAAAACAAGTTTTAATCAAAACTTAAGAGTTCATATCGTTAATTACGAGCTTTTAAACACTATTGTATTGCAAAAATTCAATTTCTGTTCTTTTTACGCAGTTATAAGTTCAACGGGTCCATTTTAAGGCCCATTTAGACCCTATCGCCCGAAACATCTACAAAAAGGACCGAAAAACAAGTTTTGATAAAATTTTAGGTGTTCATATAATTGATTACGAGCTTTTCAACAAGATTATATTGCAAAAACTCAAATTCGGTATTTTTTACTCATTTAAAAGTCCAACGGGTCCATTTTACGGCCCATTTAGACCCGCTCGCCCGAAACCTCTTCAAAAATGACTGGAAAACAAGTTTTAGTCAAATTTTAGGAGTTCATATAATTGATTACGATCTTTTCAATACGATTATATTGCAAAAACTCAATTTTTTTATATTTTACTCAGTTAAAAGTCCAACGGGTCCATTTTACGGCCCATTTAGACCCTTTCGCCCGAAACATCTTCAAAAATGACTAAAAAACAAGTTTTAATCAAATTTTAGGAGTTCATATAACTGATTACGATCTTTTCAACACGATAGTATTGCAAAAATTTAATTTCTGTTCTTTTTAAGCAGTTATAAGTTCAACGGGTCCATTTTAAGGCCCACCCGCTCGTCCGAAACCTCTACAAAAAGGATCGAAAACAAGTTTTGATCAAATTTTAGGATTTCATATAATTGATTACGAGCTTTTCAACAAGATTATATTGCAAAATCTCAAATTCTGTATTTTTTACTCAGTTAAAAGTCCAATGGGTCCATTTTACGGCCCATTTAGACCCGCTCGCCCGAAACCTCTTCAAAAATGACTGAAAAACAAGTTTTAATCAAATTTTAGGAGTTCATATAATTGATTACGATCGTTTCAACACGATTATATTGCAAAAACTCAATTTATGTATTTTTTACTCAGTTAAAAGTCCAAAGGGTCCATTTTACGGCCCATTTAGACCCGCTCGTCCGAAACCTCTACAAAAGGACCGCAAAACAAGCTTTAATCAAAACTTAAGAGTTCATATCGTTAATTACGAGCTTTTCAACACTATTGTATTGCAAAAATTCAATTTTTGTTCTTTTTACGCAGTTATAAGTTCAACGGGTCCATTTTAAGGCCCATTTAGACCCGATCGCCCGAAACCTCTACAAAAAGGACCGAAAAACAAGTTTTGATCAAATTTTAGGTGTTCATATAATTGATTACGAGCTTTTCAACAAGATTATATTGCAAAAACTCAAATTCGGTATTTTTTACTCATTTAAAAGTCTAACGGGTCCATTTTACGGCCCATTTAGAACCGTTCGCCCAAAACCTCTTCAAAAATGACTGAAAAACAAGTTTAAATCAAATTTTAGTAGTTCATATAATTGATTACGATCGTTTCAACACGATTATATTGCAAAAACTCAATTTCTGTATTTTTTACTCAGTTAAAAGTCCAACGGGTCCATTTTACGACCCATTTAGACCCGCTCGTCCGAAACCTCTACAAAAGGACCGCAAAACAAGTTTTAATCAAAACTTAAGAGTTCATATCGTTAATTACGAGCTTTTAAACACTATTGTATTGCAAAAATTCAATTTCTGTTCTTTTTACGCAGTTATAAGTTCAACGGGTCCATTTTAAGGCCCATTTAGACCCTATCGCCCGAAACATCTACAAAAAGGACCGAAAAACAAGTTGATAAAATTTTAGGTGTTCATATAATTGATTACGAGCTTTTCAACAAGATTATATTGCAAAAACTCAAATTCGGTATTTTTTACTCATTTAAAAGTCCAACGGGTCCATTTTACGGCCCATTTAGACCCGCTCGCCCGAAACCTCTTCAAAAATGACTGGAAAACAAGTTTTAGTCAAATTTTAGGAGTTCATATAATTGATTACGATCTTTACAATACGATTATATTGCAAAAACTAAATTTTTTTATATTTTACTCAGTTAAAAGTCCAACGGGTCCATTTTACGGCCCATTTAGACCCTTTCGCCCGAAACATCTTCAAAAATGACTAAAAAACAAGTTTTAATCAAATTTTAGGAGTTCATATAACTGATTACGATCTTTTCAACACGATAGTATTGCAAAAATTTAATTTCTGTTCTTTTTAAGCAGTTATAAGTTCAACGGGTCCATTTTAAGGCCCACCCGCTCGTCCGAAACCTCTACAAAAAGGATCGAAAACAAGTTTTGATCAAATTTTAGGATTTCATATAATTGATTACGAGCTTTTCAACAAGATTATATTGCAAAATCTCAAATTCTGTATTTTTTACTCAGTTAAAAGTCCAATGGGTCCATTTTACGGCCCATTTAGACCCGCTCGCCCGAAACCTCTTCAAAAATGACTGAAAAACAAGTTTTAATCAAATTTTAGGAGTTCATATAATTGATTACGATCGTTTCAACACGATTATATTGCAAAAACTCAATTTATGTATTTTTTACTCAGTTAAAAGTCCAAAGGGTCCATTTTACGGCCCATTTAGACCCGCTCGTCCGAAACCTCTACAAAAGGACCGCAAAACAAGCTTTAATCAAAACTTAAGAGTTCATATCGTTAATTACGAGCTTTTCAACACTATTGTATTGCAAAAATTCAATTTTTGTTCTTTTTACGCAGTTATAAGTTCAACGGGTCCATTTTAAGGCCCATTTAGACCCGATCGCCCGAAACCTCTACAAAAAGGACCGAAAAACAAGTTTTGATCAAATTTTAGGTGTTCATATAATTGATTACGAGCTTTTCAACAAGATTATATTGCAAAAACTCAAATTCGGTATTTTTTACTCATTTAAAAGTCCAACGGGTCCATTTTACGGCCCATTTAGAACCGTTCGCCCAAAACCTCTTCAAAAATGACTGAAAAACAAGTTTAAATCAAATTTTAGTAGTTCATATAATTGATTACGATCGTTTCAACACGATTATATTGCAAAAACTCAATTTCTGTATTTTTTACTCAGTTAAAAGTCCAACGGGTCCATTTTACGACCCATTTAGACCCGCTCGTCCGAAACCTCTACAAAAGGACCGCAAAACAAGTTTTAATCAAAACTTAAGAGTTCATATCGTTAATTACGAGCTTTTAAACACTATTGTATTGCAAAAATTCAATTTCTGTTCTTTTTACGCAGTTATAAGTTCAACGGGTCCATTTTAAGGCCCATTTAGACCCTATCGCCCGAAACATCTACAAAAAGGACCGAAAAACAAGTTTTGATAAAATTTTAGGTGTTCATATAATTGATTACGAGCTTTTCAACAAGATTATATTGCAAAAACTCAAATTCGGTATTTTTTACTCATTTAAAAGTCCAACGGGTCCATTTTACGGCCCATTTAGACCCGCTCGCCCGAAACCTCTTCAAAAATGACTGGAAAACAAGTTTTAGTCAAATTTTAGGAGTTCATATAATTGATTACGATCTTTTCAATACGATTATATTGCAAAAACTAAATTTTTTTATATTTTACTCAGTTAAAAGTCCAACGGGTCCATTTTACGGCCCATTTAGACCCTTTCGCCCGAAACATCTTCAAAAATGACTAAAAAACAAGTTTTAATCAAATTTTAGGAGTTCATATAACTGATTACGATCTTTTCAACACGATAGTATTGCAAAAATTTAATTTCTGTTCTTTTTAAGCAGTTATAAGTTCAACGGGTCCATTTTAAGGCCCACCCGCTCGTCCGAAACCTCTACAAAAAGGATCGAAAACAAGTTTTGATCAAATTTTAGGATTTCATATAATTGATTACGAGCTTTTCAACAAGATTATATTGCAAAATCTCAAATTCTGTATTTTTTACTCAGTTAAAAGTCCAATGGGTCCATTTTACGGCCCATTTAGACCCGCTCGCCCGAAACCTCTTCAAAAATGACTGAAAAACAAGTTTTAATCAAATTTTAGGAGTTCATATAATTGATTACGATCGTTTCAACACGATTATATTGCAAAAACTCAATTTATGTATTTTTTACTCAGTTAAAAGTCCAAAGGGTCCATTTTACGGCCCATTTAGACCCGCTCGTCCGAAACCTCTACAAAAGGACCGCAAAACAAGCTTTAATCAAAACTTAAGAGTTCATATCGTTAATTACGAGCTTTTCAACACTATTGTATTGCAAAAATTCAATTTTTGTTCTTTTTACGCAGTTATAAGTTCAACGGGTCCATTTTAAGGCCCATTTAGACCCGATCGCCCGAAACCTCTACAAAAAGGACCGAAAAACAAGTTTTGATCAAATTTTAGGTGTTCATATAATTGATTACGAGCTTTTCAACAAGATTATATTGCAAAAACTCAAATTCGGTATTTTTTACTCATTTAAAAGTCCAACGGGTCCATTTTACGGCCCATTTAGAACCGTTCGCCCAAAACCTCTTCAAAAATGACTGAAAAACAAGTTTAAATAAAATTTTAGTAGTTCATATAATTGATTACGATCGTTTCAACACGATTATATTGCAAAAACTCAATTTCTGTATTTTTTACTCAGTTAAAAGTCCAACGGGTCCATTTTACGACCCATTTAGACCCGCTCGTCCGAAACCTCTACAAAAGGACCGCAAAACAAGTTTTAATCAAAACTTAAGAGTTCATATCGTTAATTACGAGCTTTTAAACACTATTGTATTGCAAAAATTCAATTTCTGTTCTTTTTACGCAGTTATAAGTTCAACGGGTCCATTTTAAGGCCCATTTAGACCCTATCGCCCGAAACATCTACAAAAAGGACTGAAAAACAAGTTTTGATAAAATTTTAGGTGTTCATATAATTGATTACGAGCTTTTCAACAAGATTATATTGCAAAAACTCAAATTCGGTATTTTTTACTCATTTAAAAGTCCAACGGGTCCATTATACGGCCCATTTAGACCCGCTCGCCCGAAACCTCTTCAAAAATGACTGGAAAACAAGTTTTAGTCAAATTTTAGGAGTTCATATAATTGATTACGATCTTTTCAATACGATTATATTGCAAAAACTCAATTTTTTTATATTTTACTCAGTTAAAAGTCCAACGGGTCCATTTTACGGCCCATTTAGACCCGTTCGCCCGAAATATCTTCAAAAATGACTAAAAAACAAGTTTTAATCAAATTTTAGGAGATCATATAACTGATTACGATCTTTTCAACACGATAGTATTGCAAAAATTTAATTTCTGTTCTTTTTAAGCAGTTATAAGTTCAACGGGTCCATTTTAAGGCACACCCGCTCGTCCGAAACCTCTACAAAAAGGATCGAAAACAAGTTTTGATCAAATTTTAGGATTTCATATAATTGATTACGAGCTTTTCAACAAGATTATATTGCAAAATCTCAAATTCTGTATTTTTTACTCAGTTAAAAGTCCAATGGGTCCATTTTACGGCCCATTTAGACCCGCTCGCCCGAAACCTCTTCAAAAATGACTGAAAAACTAGTTTTTATCAAATTTTAGGAGTTCATATAATTGATTACGATGTTTTAAACCTGATTATATTGCAAAAACTCAATTTTTGTACTTTTTACTTAGTTAAAAGTCCAACGGGTCCATTTTACGGCCCATGTAGACCCGCTCGTCCGAAACCTTTACAAAAGGACCGCAAAACAAGTTTTAATCAAAACTTAAGAGTTCATATCGTTGATTACGAGCTTTTCAACACTATTGTATTGCCAAAATTCAATTTCTGTTGTTTTTACGCAGTTATAAGTTCAACGAGTCCATTTTAAGGCCCATTTAGACCCGCTCGCCCGAAACCACTACAAAAATGACCGAAAAATAAGTTTTGATCAAATTTTAGGAGTTCATATAATTGATTACGATCTTTTCAACAAGATTATGTTGCAAAAAAACAAATTCGGTATTTTTTACTCAGGTAAAAGTCCAACGGGTCCATTTTACGGCCCATTTAGACCCGCTCGCCCGAAACCTCTTCAAAAATGACCGAAAAACAAGTTTTAATCAAATTTTAGGACTTCATATCATTGATTACGATATTTTCAACACGATTATATTGCAAAAACTAAATTTTTATACTTTTTACTTAGTTAAAAGTCCAACGGGTCCATTTTACGGCCCATTTAGACCCGCTCGTCCGAAACCTATACAAAAAGGACCGCAAAACAATTTTTAATCAAAACTTTAGAGTTCATATTGTTGATTACGAGCTTTTCAACACTATTGTATTGCAAAAATTCAATTTCTGTTTTTTTTACGCAGTTATAAGTTCAACGGGTCCATTTTAAGGCTTATTTAGACCCGCTCGTCCGAAACCTCTACAAAAAGGACCGAAAAACAAGTTTTGATCCAATTTTAGGAGTTCATATAATTGATTACGAGCTTTTCAACAAGATTATATTGCAAAAACTCAAATTCGGTATTTTTTACTTAGTTAAAAGTCCAACGGGTCCATTTTACGGCCCATTTAGACCCGCTCGCCCGAAACCTCTTCAAAAATGACCGAAAAACCAGTTTTAATCAAATTTTAGGACTTCATATCATTGATTACGATCTTTTCAACACGATTATATAGCAAAAACTCAATTTTTGTACTTTTTACTCAGTTAAAAGTCCAACGGGTCCATTTTACGGCCCATTTAGACCCGCTCGTTCGAAACCTCTACAAAAAGGACCGCAAAACAAGTTTTGATCAAAACTTAAGAGTTCATATCGCTAATTACGAGCTTTTCAACACTATTGTATTGCAAAAATTCAATTTTTGTTCTTTATACGCAGTTAATAGTTCAACGGGTCCATTTTAATGCCCATTTAGACCCGATCGCCCGAAACCTCTACAAAAAGGACCGAAAAAAAAGTTTTGATCAAATTTTAGGTGTTCATATAATTGATTACGAGCTTTTCAACAAGATTATATTGCAAAAACTCAAATTCGGTATTTTTTACTCAGTTAAAAGTCCAACGGGTCCATTTTACGGCCCATTTAGACCTGCTCACCCGAAACGTCTTCAAAAATGACTGAAAAACAAGTTTTAGTCAAATTTTAGGAGTTCATATAATTGATTATGATCTTTTCAAAACGATTATATTGCAAAAACTCAATTTTTGTACATTTTACTCAGTTAAAAATCCAACGTGTCCATTTTAGGAGTTCATATAACTGATTACGATCTTTTCAACACGATTTTATTGCAAAAATTCAATTTTTGTTCTTTTTAAGCAGTTATAAGTTCAACGGGTCCATTTTAAGGCCCATTTAGACCCGCTCGTCCGAAACCTCTACAAAAAGGATCGAAAACAAGTTTTGATCAAATTTTAGGATTTCATATAATTGATTACGAGCTTTTCAACAAGATTATTTTGCAAAACCTCAAATTCGGTATTTTTTACTCAGTTAAAAGACCAACGGGTCCATTTTACGGCCCATTTAGACTCGCTCGCCCGAAACCTCTTCAAAAATGACTGAAAAACAAGTTTTAATCAAATTTTAGGAGTTCATATAATTGATTACGATCTTTTCAACACGATTATATTGCAAAAACTCAATTTTTGTACTTTTTACTTAGTTAAAAGTCCAACGGGTCCATTTTACGACCTATTTAGACCCGCTCGTCCGAAACCTCTACAAAAGGACCGCAAAACAAGTTTTAATCAAAACTTAAGAGTTAATATCGTTGATTACGAGCTTTTCAACACTATTGTATTGCAAAAATTCAATTTTTGTTCTTTTTACGCAGTTATAAGTTCAACGGGTCCATTTTAAGGCCGATTTAGACCCGCTCATCCGAAACCTCTACAAAAAGGACCGAAAAACAAGTTTTGATCCAATTTTAGGAGTTCATATAATTGATTACGAGCTTTTCAACAAGATTATACTGTAAAAACTCAAATTTGGTATTTTTTACTCAGTTAAAAGTCCAACGGGTCCATTTTGCGGCCCATTTAGACCCGCTCGCCCGAAACCTCTTCAAAAAAGACCGAAAAATAAGTTTTGATCTAATTTTAGGAGTTCATATAATTGATTACGATCTTTTCAACAAGATTATATTGCAAAAACACAAATTCAGTATTTTTTACTCAGTTAAAAGTCCAACGGGTCCATTTTACGACCCATTTAGATCCGCTCGCCCTAAACCTCTTCAAAAATGACCGAAAAGCAAGTTTTAATCAAATTTTAGGACTTCATATCATTGATTACGATCTTTTCAACACGATTATATTGCAAAAACTCAATTTTTGTACTTTTTACTTTGTTAAAAGTCCAACGGGTCCATTTTACGGCCCCCTTAGACCCGCTCGTCCGAAACATCTACAAAAAGGACCGCAAAACAAGTTTTAATAAAAACTTAAGAGTTCATATCGTTGATTACAAGCTTTTCAACACAATTGTATTGCAAAAATTCAATTTTTGTTCTTTTTACGCAGTTATAAGTTCAACTGGTCCATTTTAAGGCCCATTTAGACCCGCTCGTCCGAAACCTCTACAAAAAGGACCGAAAAACAAGTTTTGATCCAATTTTAGGAGTTCATATAATTGATTACGAGCTTTTCAACAAGATTATATTGCAAAAACTCAAATTCGGAATTTTTTACTCAATTAAAACTCCAACGGGTCCATTTTACGGCCCATTTAGACCCGCTCGCCCGAAACCTCTTCAAAAATGACCGAAAAATAAGTTTTGATCAAATTTTAGGAGTTCATATAATTTATTACGATCTTTTCAACACGATTATATTGCAAAAACTTAAATTTTGTACTTTTTACTTAGTTAAAAGTCCAACGGGTGCATTTTACGGCCCATTTAGACCCGCTCGTCCGAAACCTCTACAAAAAGGACCGCAAAACAAATTTTAATCAAAACTTAAGAGTTCATATCGTTGATTACGAGCTTTTCAACACTATTGTATTGCAAAATTTCAATTTTTGTTCTTTTTACGCAGTTATAAGTTCAACGGGTCCATTTTAAGGCCCATTTAGACCCGCTCATCCGAAACCTCTACAAAAAGGACCGAAAAACAAGTTTTGATCAAATTTTAGGAGTTCATATAATTGATTACGAGCTTTTCAACAAGATTATATTGCAAAAACTCAAATTCGGTATTTTTTACTCAGTTAAAAGTCCAACGGGTCCATTTTACAGCCCATTTAGACCCGCTCGCCCGAAACCTCTTCAAAAAATGCTGAAAAACAAGTTTTAATAAAATTTTAGGAGCTCATATAATTGATTACGATCTTTTCAACACGTTTATACTGCAAAAACTCAATTTTTGTACTTTTTACTCAGTTAAAAGTCCAACGAGTCCATTTTATAGCCCATTTAGACCCGCTCGTCCGAAACCTCTACAAAAAGGACCGCAAAACAAGTTTTAATCAAAACTTAAGAGTTCATATCGTTGATTACGAGCTTTTCAACACTATTGTATTGCACAAATTCAATTTCTGTTCTTTTTACGCAGTTATAAGTTCAACGGGTCCATTTTAGGGCCCATTTGAACCCGCTCGCCCGAAACCTCTACAAAAAGGACCGAAAAACAAGTTTTGATCAAATTTTAGGAGTTCATATAATTGATTACGAGCTTTTCAACAAGATTATATTGCAAAAACTCAAATTCGGTATTTTTTACTCAGTTAAAAGTCCAACGGGTCCATTTTACGGCCCATTTAGACCCGCTCGCCCAAAATCTCTTCAAAAATGACTGAAAAACAAGTTTTAATCAAATTTTAGGAGTTCATATCACTGATTATGATATTTTCAACACGATTTTATTGCAAAAACTCAATTTTTGTACTTTTTACTTAGTTAAAAGTCCAACGGGTCCATTTTAAGGCCCATTTAGACCCGCTCGCCCGAAACCTCTTCAAAAATGACTGAAAAACAAAAGTTTTAATCAAATTTTAGGAGTTCATATAACTGATTACGAGCTTTTTAACAAGATTGTATTGCAAAAATTCAATTTCTGTTCTTTTTACGCAGTTATAAGTTCAACGAGTCCATTTTAAGGCCCATTTAGACCCGCTCGTCCGAAACCTCTTCAAAAATGACTGAAAAACAAGTTTTGATCAAATTTTAGGAGTTCATATAATTGATTACGAGCTTTTCAACAAGATTATATTGCAAAAACTCAAATTCGGTATTTTTTACTCAGTTAAAAGTCTAATGGGTCCATTTTACGGCCCATTTAGACCTGCTCGCCCAAAACCTCTTCAAAAATGACCAAAAAAAAGTTTTAATCAAATCTTAGGAATTCATATCATTGATTACGATCTTTTCAACACGATTATATTGCAAAAACTCAATTTTTGTACTTTTTACTCAGTTAAAAGTTCAACGGGTGTGCGACGGGGTCTCTCGGTTTTCTCTAAACTTTCTTGGTTCTCTCAAGGGTTCCTTATGGGATTTGGCTTTGCCTTTTATTTTTCCCCCCTTTTCCTTTTCATCCGCCTTCTTTTTCCCTTTTCCTTTCCTCTCAAAAGCCTCCGTTTTCTTTGCCAACACCACGTCGTCCGCCTCCCCTCTCTCCATTCCAGCCGGCGTTCCCTCTGATGCCAAGAACCACGTGCCTCACGACAGAAAATACCAGAGAGCCACCCCTTCCTCCGTGCCGCTCGGTATATTTTTTCCCTTATTTCCTTTTTTCTCTTTCTGTTTCATTTCAATTTCTATTCTACTAATTTTTTCCCTTTTTCTTGTTTCACGAGGTACATTCCCTCCATATGTTCTTCTCAGTTCGTTTCCCCATATCCATCTTTACATGCACCGGAGACGACGGCCAGATCCAGTTCTACCGTTTCTCTCGAAATCCATCGACCTAAACCCTTTTATATGCTTTTTGTTCTTTTTAATCTCTTTTTTATTTTCCTTTTACTATTTTTCTGTTTTGTTCTAATCTTAGGTTCTTTCAGTTTCCCAGATTTACCGTTTGACGTATCCGACCGCCCCTTTGTTGCCTTCGGTTTGTAGGATCCAGATCGGCAATCGATGAGCTCCATCATGGAAAGATTTCTCTGCCGGCTATGGTGCCCCTTTCCATATCCATCTCCACATGCTTCGGAGACGACGGCCAGATCCAGATCTACCGCTTCTATCAAAATCCATCGACCTAACCCCTTTTATATCCTTTTTGTTCCTTTTAATCTCTTCTTTTTTATTTTCCTTTTACTATTTTTCTGTTTGGTTCTAATCTATGGTTCTTTCTGTTTCCCAGATCTTCCGTTTGATGTATCCGACCGCCCCCCCATTTTTCTGGATTCGATAGGGTTGTGAAACCAATATTTGCCTTCGGTTTGTGGGATCCAGTTCGGCAATCGTTGAGCTCCATCGTGGAAAGATTTCTCTACCGGAAATGGTGCCCCTTCCCTAATCGAAATTCTAAAGGTTTTTTTTCTCTTTTTTTACTTTCAATGCACGTTTTCTCCCTTCACCAGTTTCTCCCATGGTTATCGAATTTTATGTTTTTTTCTTATGGATTCAATTGTTTGATTTTCTATATTTTTTGGCCAATATCTTTCATGTTCCTTTATTTACCGAATATTTGCCTACTTGCATTGTGTGTTTGTACTTTAGTATCTTTTCCCTGTAAGCTTTGGTACCCAAACCTATATTCCTCTTTTCCTGTATATCTAATTGTAATTCTATTTCATGGTTTTTCTGCTGTTTGCCATTTAATTTTAATGAATCCTAGGACCTACCTCTGCTCATTTTTTCTTAACATGCCTATTGCTTGGTTTTTCTGCCTGAATTCCTTAGTCGTTTCTGGTTCTCTAACTTTCTCTTTTTCCATCAACATTTGTATCATGTCCTCCTATATGATGTTCCTCTTATTTTTTTGTATCTGTTCGCATGCTTATTTCCCTACCTTGTTTGCCTGTTCTTTACTCATATTAACCATGTCATACTCCAAATGTTTTTTACTATTTCATTACTCTCTATTGTCTATCCCCTACAAGGGGAATCTTCGATCCCTTCTTAAGGAAAAACTTTTGAACCACCAAGTGGGTCCCCTCTTTGATTACTCCCTGCATGTTATTTGGATATGTATTGTTAGTAACACCTATTCTTGGGCTGCTGCTAGATGCATCTTCTTGACCATGCTCACTACCACTAATGTTACTTTACCTTGCTTTGTCTCCTATATTTATGTCAGAACCATCTATATGTACATGTATACTCTGCCGTCTCTCTTTACATTTTTTGCCCTTCATACTGCTAATTATTTCTCTGATTTTAGCCACATCTTTTGTTCCATTTCTGATATCTATTTATTTCCTCTTACCTTTCTTAAGTTTTACTTCCCTTTTATTTACTTTTTGTCTTATGGTATGACACTTTCCTGGGCTCTGGGTTTCACTCTTTTTCCTTTTACGTTATTATCTTCCTGCTTCTAACTTCTCTTATTTTTGTTTTGCATGTTATGATCTTCCCTTTGCTCGCCGGCCCTTACCGAGCTTCTCATCACAGGCCCTTGTGCGGGTCCTTCAGATACCAACGCATTCTTACCCAGTTCTCCCATCCTTTTACTCTCTTTTTTATCTTTTATTATTTTTTTACCCCCTTTTTTTGCTCCTTTGGTCTGTTCTATTTTTCTTTGCCCCCCTCTTTTATCTATCCTTGGTCTGTAATTTTTTATTTTTTATGCTCTTTATTTTTTCTTTTAATATGACCTTGCATGCATCTCTATCTCTTATCTTAATATATGTCTCTATCTTTATTTTCTATGCTTATTTTCTGGTCGGCTAGTTATCAATAGTTGTGCTTGTACGCCTTTGGTTTATTTTTTCTCTGCTGCTTTTATGCTATGTCACCTTATTTCTTCTCTTGTTTGCTTGATTAACTCTCTTTTCCCTCTTTCTAAATATGCCTTATATTTCCATGATTATTTTTGTATTTTTACTGCTTTCCCTGCCTTTTTGACTATGTTAGCTATACTCTTCTTTATTTTTTTACACACTACAATCCATATTAAATTACAGCCATTGCTTCTTCACCATACTTTTACTCCTTCCACACCTTTTTAGGTGCTCTCTCTCTATCCCCTATTGGGGAAATTACTACGATCACCTTCACGGTGAAATTATATAATCAAATAAAATGCTATTCAAAACAGCTGCCGATAAATTCTCTTAATCCCTTACCTATCACTACACACCAATTTGTAAGACTTCAATTTCCTAAGAACGGCCATTTTTTACCTACATATAAATAACGAACCAATTATCACTTACATAAACTTTTCTCACCAATCTTCTATTTTGATCTCCAATTCGCGGAGCCTAGCATCAACCGATTTTGACCTCCCCCTAATTGATTCCCTAGTTCAATCTCACAACCATGAATCTCTTAATTCATACCACAATAATTTATGCTATCTCTATCTAATACTACTACTTCACTTTAACATCATTATTATTTTATTAAATTACATCAATTCACAATACTCTGCTCTACTCAATTTTACCCCTAATACAAGGGTGTTTAACCCCTTTCCTACCCCAAATTACTCTTCTTCTATCCTTAAACTTTTTTACCCAGCTTATACATATTTTACACCGCTATATTATAACAACCTAATCGTCCTAATTTGGCCAAATTGCCTTACTTCTACTACACTTCCCCCAAATTCATTACTCTTATACACAAATCAACCCATTTTATTCCCTTATTATCATCCACATTTAACTCTCCTCTCTCTTCTGATAATAAAACCTTCCATTAACTATACCCAATACTTACTATCTTTAGTAATTACCGGACATCACTTCTGTATAATAAACATCAAATTTTCTTTCCTTTTCTTCCATTTACTCTTACTATTTCCATCTAACTACATGTTAACTCCTAGATTCCCTTTCCATACTATACCCAGACATATCTTTCCTTTTCTATTCTCCCATATCCTCCCTTCTCTTTCCATATTTTCCCACAAGATCATCCTTCATTTTTGGAATCTGACTTCTAAATCCCTCTTTTTATGCCAAACCTTTCCTTATCTTTCTCCTCTCACTTTCCCTTTCACTAAACTTCCTTACTTACTCACCCCAATCTTGTGTGATTCCATTTCTCAATTAGTAAATTTCTTTCCCATTACACCGCTTAATTACTACCACCCCTTTCCTTTTTCAATTCTATTCCATTTACTTACACATATTCTACAAATAGAACTTCAATTCTTCATTCCTACTCTCTTACTTCTCCTTCCTTTGACTTCTACCTTTGCCAACCAATTCTTCTCTCTCCCCAATTTACCTCGTATGGCTTCTTCATCTTCTCTTCCCCATTATTCCAACCTTGATCTTACCAATGAAGAAGCAACCGCCATCTACACACCTGACTTTGATTTCTTTGATGAAAATCCAAACACTATCCTAATCGGAAAATTCATTTCATCTAAACCCATTGATGATTGGGCAGTTCTTCAAGCTTTTGAAGGAATATGAAAAAAATAACCTCAAATCAATGTCTATCATTCGTAATTCATTCTTTCGGATCGAGTTTGCTACCCCAAGCGAGCGCAATGATGTTTTTGAAAGGGGACCTTGGTTATACAAAGATGAGTGGTTAGCTCTAGCTGAATACAATCCTGGCAAAAGTATGGAAGAATATTCCTTCAACACTATGCGAATCTGGTTTCGCATTCTTGCTCTGCCCAAACCACTAATGATAAGTACAGACGAAGATCCCGACAGAACGCACCTTGTGGGCCAATCCCTTGGTGCTATGGTTGGTACAGTTCTTAGGATTGATACACGGAAAAAAGAAGGGAACATGACAGACTTTTTGCGAGTAGAAATTCTGATGGATATCACCAAACCAATTCGCCGCTTTATACTCATAGGAAAAGGTACACGCACCACCTCTTGTCGTCTCCAGTATGAACGTGTGCCTCTTTTATGCCACGGTTGTGGCCTAATTAGCCATATTTTTGAGAACTTCCCTAACAAAAATGCATATGATCCGGCCAAACTACAATATGGCGAGTGGCTCCGTTTGCTTCCCCCGCGTCGCCGGGAACAGGGACCACGGGGTCGTATCCGATCTGTTGAGGCTCCTATTCCTGCTAGCCACCAACCACCGTTTGGTACTTTATCTTTGGTCATTTGGCTTCAACATTTTTTTTATTTTTCACCTTGTTCATTTATGGATTCTCTCTTTTACATAGATTCCACGGACAAAGGTAAATCTACTGCAGGCCCTGCTAATGCTAACCAGCTCACACCGAAAGGTATTTTGCTATCTTTAATCTGGCAGCTCTACATTCACTATTTTCCTTTATGCCTCCTTATTGAATCTCCGTCCTCCGCAGACCCAAAGGATAAGGGCAAATCCGTTGTTGAGCCCGTGGCTTCAACGCAAGATTCGGGTCTTACTCTTATTAAACATCACCATTCTCTTTTTATCCAACGCTTCCCGCTTCTGCAACTCACTTCATCTTTCTCTGAATTCTTAGGGAAACTGAATGAAGGGGATGCTGCCTCTTTTGCTGATCTCCCCACGGAGGACATTAACAACAATGATGAGATGGTAGGGGAGGAATCCTCTGAGCCGCCCTCTACTAAGACAGATTCCCAGCTGCATTCACGAGCTCCACTCCCCACTCGGGTTATATCACCACAACCCCTGAACACTATGTACCCGGTCCCTGAGGACTCTGAACAAGGCAACTTGGAAGTCCAAGATGATGGTGTACCAAGCCCTACAGCTCAACAAGTACGAAAATTGGATACTCAATTAAGTAAGCCCTTCCTTCAAACCGGTATTTCCCTTATTGATGCATTTGACTCATGGCTTCTTAAGAACTATCCCAATGATGCAGCATCGGCTCCTGCTACTATCCCTATTCCTCCTAACCGTGGGACCAAGAGACGCTCCCCCATCCATGTGGTCCTCCAGCCCAAGAAGTCTAGGCCCTCTCCTTCTCCTACCTTGAAAGCTGGGATGAGCAGCGGAAAAAACTCTCCGGCGGCGGCTGACTCACAGCCCCGCCGAGGGAAATGATCATCTTATGCTGGAACTGTCAGGGTCTTGGGAAGGTCCAGGCAATTCAACACCTCCAGCAATATGTTCATCTTCATACTCCTGATTTACTTTTTTTATGCGGAACTAAACTTAAAAATACGGCTTATAGCCGTCTTAGTTCTTTGCTAGGTATGGACCTAGTTTTTCAGTTGATTACTCTGATGAATGCTCTGAAATTGCTTTATTTTCTTTAAAAATTATAATATTTCTATGCTTGCTTACTCGGATCGTTTCATTCATACTTATATTAGTTGCAATTCTTCTTCGTTTTATTGCACTGGTATACATGGTTTCTCTGAAACAAGTAATAAAACTAAAACTTGGGATTTAATTGATTCGCTTAACAATAATGATGGTCTGCCTTGGCTTCTCAGTGGTGATTTCAATGAAATCCTATCTGATAATGAAAAACAAGGCGGCTGCCGTCGTGCAAGATCTCAAATCAATAATTTTCGACATTGCCTCTCCCGTAATAACCTTTTCGACTGTAAACCTACTACGGGTTGGTTCACTTGGTCTAAATCTGGGTCCAAAACCCCTACTCTATTTGAGAGATTAGACCGTTTTGTAGGAAATATGACATGGAAAGCAAATAATCCCAATTATAACATTATTTCCGATTTTGATGCTAAATCTGATCACTGTTTTCTAATCTTGAATACAGAACCGCCACCTCTAACAAACCACTGTCCCCCGTTATCTAAGTTTCGATTTGAAAGTTGCTGGGCAACCAATGACGAAGGAATCTTTGTTGTCAAACAAACTTGGTCTTCTACTAAGGGCAATACCCTGGATAAAATTAAAGCTATAGGCTCCTGCCTAGGAGACTGGCAATCCCAACAAAGACTTAAGTCCACTGGTCGTATCAACATTCTCACTAAAAATATCAACAAACTTTTACAACGACCTCTTTCGGCTACTGCTGAAAGTAGATATATTGCCGCCAAAACTGAGCTCCACAAATTACTAGATGAGCAAGAAGTGTACTGGGCTCAGCGCTCTCGCAACCTATGGTTATCTCAAGGAGATAAAAATACCCGTTACTTTCATGCCCGAGCTTCGAGCAGGAAAAAAAAGAACACCATCCCTGGCCTTTTGATTCCAACAACAATTGGTGTACTGACGACTCCGATCTTATGTCAATTGCATCCTCATACTTCCACACTCTTTTTACTTCCTCTAATCCACCCCTGTCAGAGCAAATTCTATCAAAAATCCCTCCCTCTGTTACGTCTGCTATGAATGAGTCCCTCTCTAAGGAATTCACCTCAGAAGAAATTATCACTGCTTTCCACGATATTGATCCTAGAAAAGCCCCTGGTAATTGATGGCTTGCCTAGTGGTTTCTTTCGACAACATTGGGATACTGTTGGGTCCGATGTCATCTCACTCTACCTTAATCTCCTCAACGGGTCAGCTGATATGGCTTCGGTTAATCAAACAATTCTGGTCCTCATACCCAAAATTAAGGATCCAACCACCATGAGGCACCTCAGGCCCATTAGTCTTTGCACAGTTATCTATAAAATTATTGCCAAGGTTTTAGTTAATCGGATGAAACATACTATTCCCTTCTGCATCAGCTCCAATCAAGTTGCTTTCGTTCAGGGACGTAATATCACTGATAACATTCTCATTGCCCATGAAATAATTCGCTCAATTAACACTGGTACTTCTAAGTCTACTCAAGGTGCTGCCCTTAAGCTTGATATGGAAAAGGCTTTCGACGGGGTTGAATGGTCTTTCCTTGAAAATGTCATGAACCGCATGGGATTTGCACCATCATGGCTATCTCTTATAATGAGATGTATTTCCTCAGTTTCATTTACGGTTAAGGTCAATAACTCATTTTCCCCCTTGTTTCGTTCTCAACGGGGTCTCCGCCAAGGGGATCCTTTATCTCCCTTTCCCTTCCTTTTTTGCACTCAAGGGCTTTCAGCTTTCTTGACCGATGCTAAACAACATGGTCTGCTCCCTGGTCTTGGTGCTAGTAAGCATGGACCTAAGGTTAACCACCTCTTATTTGCTGATGATTGTATAGTTTTCCTTAACTCGAAGTTCGAGGAAGCTGCGCATCTTAAATTAGCTCTCCAAACATACGCTTCTACTTCTGGACAAGCAGTTAATTTTGACAAGTCTACTATTTTTTACAATCCACGTACTCCCGCTTCTACTCGTCATGCTATTAATTCCTACCTTCAAGTTCGTGAGGTCTCCAACCCTGGTGTCTATCTGGGAGTACCTCTTCTTATTGGCAAAAATAAGACCCTATCTTTAGGGTTTATACGTGATAAAGTTCATGATAGATTATCCAACTGGGATAAACAGCTCCTTTCCTTCAGTGGTAGGAAAATTTTCATTAAATCTGTGTTACAATCTCTACCTCAATATGTTATGTCCTGTTATTTATTACCCCAAAACATTATCGGTGATATGACGTCTGCCATTCGACGCTATTGGTGGTCTGGCAAAACTAATAAGAAAGGATGGCATATGCTCCCTTGGGATCAGGTGTGCTTGCCTAAATCAGTTGGCGGTATGGGATTTAGGGATCTCAATAATTTTAACATTGTGCTTCTCGGCAAACAATTATGGCGCCTTATCTGCGAACCTGACTCCCTCCTGGGTCAAATCTATAAATCCAAATACTTTCCGTCAGGCAACATTCTTAATGCATCTCGGCCTTCTCGAGGTTCTTTTGCCTGGCAAGGTCTTTTTCATGCTATGCAACACCTTTTTGGAGGTTTCCGCTATCGACCTGGTATTAACAGTAACATACGTATCCATCACGATAACTGGGGAGGATCTTCGCCTATTCACCTTTACGTGGACTATGAGATATCGGATGAAGTCCACATTCGCTGTCGCGACTTTATGTTTCGGAACCAAGCTTTTTTGGACCCTGATAAAGTCTGTGCGTACTTTACATCGGCTGATGCCGACTCCATTCTATCCGTTCCTATCATCAATGATATTCGGGACTCCATCCTCTGGAGGCCTAACGATTCTGGTATCTATTTTGTCAGATCTGGCTATCTCTTTTTGCAACGCCCCCCTGAGCCTAGACTTCGGCCTCCTCGGATTTGGAAATTTCTTTCCAAACTCAAGGTTTTACCTAAAGTTAAAACTTTTGGCTGGCGACTGGGATCAGAGGCCCTACCTGTCGGGGTTTGCCTACAGGCTTTTGCACCAGACTCAGGGCCCTGCCCCGTTTGTCATTCAGGTTCGGAGACAATACTCCATGCTGTTCGAGATTGCTCTGGTGCTTCGGAGGCCCTTCGATTGATTGGTCTTCCCATTTCTTTTATTAATAGCACTGCTTCTACTGGCCTTCAATGGGTTGAGGAAGGCGCTGCCCTCCTTTCTTCTGACCTTTTCGGGCTTTTCTTGACTACCCTCTGGAACATTTGGAACAAGCGTAATGACTGGATCCATAATCGATATCTTCAACCCCCGTGGCTAATTGCTGTCAATTCCATCAGTCTTCATCGTGACTACTCTGTTGCTATATCTTCATCTACCTCTTCCATCCCTTTGTCGGCTCCTCCTTCTCGCTGGAGGCATCCCCCTCGGGGTCATATTAAAGTTAATGTGGATGGGGCTTTTGATCCTTCCACACGTGCAGCGGCGGTTGGTGTTGTAGCCCGTGATGAAACAGGGATGGTTGTTGGCGGCCTGGCTTTCCCTCTAGGCAGTTGCTCTGATGCTATTACATCTGAAGGGAGAGGACTTCATGCTGGTATTACTTTCGCTCAATCCCAAGGATGGAGCCACTTGATATTTGAGACAGACTGTGCTTCTCTTGCGAATAGGATCAACTCCCTGGGCCCAGATCTCTCTCCTATGGGCCCGACAATTCTGCAGGCTCATGCTGCTCTGGATTGTTTTTCTTCTGCGCATGTTCAGTATGTTTGTCGTGAGGCTAATATTGTTGCTCATACGTTGGCTACCCATGCCCTTAGGTCTATGTCTTCTATGTCCTTTGGATCCATGTATCCTGATTGTATTCAAAACGCTGTTCTTTGCGAGGTTTCACCTCGTTAATTTTAATATATTCTGGGTACTCTTTTCCCCTTTTAGGTTTCTCCAGGTCTTTTGCCTGGGGATATTAGTAGGGGTTTTTAACGAGGCCAGCTTTCTTCAAAAAAAAGTCCAACGGGTCCATTTTACGGCCCATTTAGACCCACTCGCCCGAAACCTCTTCAAAAATGACTGAAAAACAAGTTTTAATCAAATTTTAGGAGTTCATATAATCGATTACGATCTTTTCAACACGATTATATTGCAAAAACTCAATTTTTGTACTTTTTACTCAGTTAAAAGTCCAACGGGTCCATTTTACGCCCCATTTAGACCCGCTCGCCCGAAACCTCTTCAAAAATGACTAAAAAACAAGTTTTAATCAAATTTTAGGAGTTCATATAACTGATTACGATCTTTTCAACACGATTGTATTGCAAAAATTCAATTTATGTTCTTTTTACGCAGTTATAAGTTCAACGGGTCCATTTTAAGGCCCATTTAGACCCGCTCGTCCGAAACCTCTACAAAAAGGATCGAAAACAAGTTTTGATCAAATTTTAGAACTTCATATAATTGATTACGAGCTTTTCAAAAAGATTATATTGCAAAACCTCAAATTCGGTATTTTTTACTTAGTTAAATGTCCAACGGGTCCATTTTACGACCCATTTAGACCCGCTCGCCCGAAACCTTTTCAAAAATGACTGAAAAACAAGTTTTAATCAAATTTTAGGAGTTCATATAATTGATTACGATCTTTTCAACACGATTATATTGCAAAAACTCAATTTTTGTACTTTTTACTCAGTTAAAAGTCCAACGGCTACATTTTACGGCCCATTTAGACTCGCTCGTCCGAAACCTCTACAAAAGGACCGCAAAACAAGTTTTAATCAAAACTTAAGAGTTCATATCGTTGATTATGAGCTTTTCAACAGTATTGTATTGCAAAAATTCAATTTCTGTTCTTTTTACGCAGTTATAAGTTCAACGGGTCCATTTTAAGGCCCATTTAGACCCGCTCGTCCGAAACCTCTACAAAAAGGACCAAAAAACAAGTTTTGATCCAATTTTAGGAGTTCATATAATTGATTACGAGCTTTTCAACAAGATTATATTGCAAAAACTCAAATTCGGTATTTTTTACTCAGTTAAAAGTCCAACGGGTCCATTTTACGGCCCATTTAGACCCGCTCGCCTGAAACCTCTTAAAAAATGACCGAAAAATAAGTTTTGATCAAATTTTAGGAGTTCATATAATTGATTACGATCTTTTCAACAAGATTATATTGGAAAAACACAATTTCGGTATTTTTTACTCAGTTAAAAGTCCAACGGGTCCATTTTACAGGCCCATTTAGACCCGCTCGCCCGAAACCACTTCAAAAATGACCAAAAAACAAGTTTTAATCAAATTTGAGGACTTCATATCATTGATTACGATCTTTTCAACACGATTATATTGCAAAAACTCAATTTTTGTACTTTTTACTTAGTTAAAAGTCTAACAGGTTCATTTTACGGCCCATTTAGACCCGCTCGCCCGAAACCTCTTCAAAAATGACTGAAAAACAAGTTTTAATCAAATTTTAGGAGTTCTTATAACTGATTACGATCTTTTCAACACGATTGTATTGCAAAAATTCAATTTCTGTTCTTTTTACGCAGTTATAAGTTCAACGGGTCCATTTTAAGGCCCATTTAGACCCGCTCGTCCGAAACCTCTACAAAAAGGATCGAAAACAAGTTTTGATCAAATTTTAGGAGTTCATATAATTGATTACGAGCTTTTCAACAAGATTATATTGCAAAAACTCAAATTCGGTATTTTTTACTCAGTTAAAAGTCCAACGGGTCCATTTTACGGCCCATTTTGAACCGCTCGCCCGAAACCTCTTCAAAAATGACTGAAAAACAAGTTTTAATCAAATTTTAGGAGTTCATATAATTGATTACGATCTTTTCAACACGATTATATTGCAATAATTCAATTTTTGTAATTTTTACTCAGTTAAAAGTTCAACGGGTCCATTTTACGGCCCATTTAGACCCCCTCGTCCGAAACCTCTACAAAAGGACCGCAAAACAAGTTTTAATCAAAACTTAAGAGTTCATATCGTTGATTACGAGCTTTTCAACACTATTGTATTGCAAAAATTCATTTTATGTTCTTTTTACGCAATAATAAGTTCAACGGGTCCATTTTAAGGCCCATTTAGACCCGCTCGTCCGAAACCTCTACAAAAAGGACCGAAAAACAAGTTTTGATCCAATTTTAGGAGTTCATATAATTGATTACGAGCTTTTAAACAAGATTATAATGCAAAACTCAAATTCGGTATTTTTTACTTAGTTAAAAGTCCAACGGGTCCATTTTACGGCCCATTTAGACCCGCTCGCCCGAAACCTCTTCAAAAATGACCGAAAAATAAGTTTTGATCAAATTTTAGGGCTTCATATAATTGATTACGATCTTTTCAACAAGATTATATTGCAAAAACACAAATTCGGTATTTTTTACTCAGTTAAAAGTCCAACGGGTCCATTTTACGGCCCACTTAGAACCGCTCGCCCGAAACCTCTTCAAAAATGACTGAAAAACAAGTTTTAATCAAATTTTAGGTGTTCATATAACTGATTACGATCTTTTCAACACGATTGTATTGCAAAAATTCAATTTCTGTTCTTTTTACGCAGTTATAAGTTCAACGGGTCCATTTTAAGGCCCATTTAGACCCGCTCGTCCGAAACCTCTACAAAAAGGATCGAAAACAAGTTTTGATCAAATTTTAGGAGTTCATATAATTGATTATGAGCTTTTCAACAAGATTGTAATGCAAAACCTCAAATTTGGTATTTTTTACTCAGTTAAAAGTCCAACGGGTCCATTTTACGACCCATTTAGACCCGCTCGCCCGAAACCTCTTCAAAAATGACTGAAAAACAAGTTTTAATCAAATTTTAGGAGTTCATATAATTGATTACGATCTTTTCAACACGATTATATTGCAAAAACTCAATTTTTGTACTTTTTACACAGTTAAAAGTCCAACGGGTCCATTTTACGGCCCATTTAGACCCGCTCGTCCGAAACCTCTACAAAAGGACCGCAAAACAAGTTTTAATCAAAACTTAAGAGTTCATATCGTTGATTACGAGCTTTTTAACACTATTGTATTGCAAAAATTCAATTTCTGTTCTTTTTATGCAGTTATAAGTTCAACGGGTCCATTTTTAGGCCCATTTAGACCCGCTCGTCCGAAACCTCTACAAAAAGGACCGAAAAACAAGTTTTGATCCAATTTTAGGAGTTCATATAATTGATTAAGAGCTTTTAAACAAGATTATAATGCAAAACTCAAATTCGGTATTTTTTACTCAGTTAAAAGTCCAACGGGTTAATTTTACGGCCTATTTAGACCCGCTCGCTCGAAACCTCTTCAAAAATGATTGAAAAACAAGTTTTAATCAAATTTTAGGAGTTCATACAATTGATTACGATCTTTTCAACATGGTTATATTGCAAAAACTCAATTTTTGTACTTTTTATTTAGTCAAAAGTCCAACGGGTCCATTTTACGGCCCATTTAGACCCGCTCGTCTGAAACCTCTACAAAAACGACCGCAAAACAAGTTTTAATCAAAACTTAAGAGTTCATATCGTTGATTACGAGCTTTTCAACAATATTGTATTGCAAAAATTCAATTTATGTTCTTTTTACGTAGTTAAAAGTTCAACAGGTCCATTTTAAGGCCCATTTAGACCCGCTCGTCCGAAACCTCTACAAAAAGGAATGAAAAACAAGTTTTGATCCAATTTTAGGAGTTCATATAATTGATTGCGAGCTTTTCAAAAAGATTATCTTGCAAAAACTCAAATTTGGTATTTTCTACTCAGTTAAAAGTCCAACGGGTCCATTTTACGGCCCATTTAGACCCGCTCGCCCGAAACCTCTTCAAAAATGATAGAAAAACAAGTTTTTAACAAATTTTAGGAGTTCATACAATTGATTACGATCTTTTCAACACGATTATAATGCAAAAACTCAATTTTTGTACTTTTTACTCAGTTAAAAGTCCAACGGGTCCATTTTACGGCCCATTTAGGCCCGCTCGTCCGAAACCTCTACAAAAAGGACCGCAAAACAAGTTTTAATCAAAACTTAAGAGTTCATATCGTTGATTACGAGCTTTTCAACAATATTGTATTGCAAAAATTCAATTTCTGTTCTTTTTACGCAGTTATAAGTTCAACGGGTCCATTTTAAGGCCCATTTAGACCCGCTCGTCCGAAACCTCTACAAAAAGAACCGAAAATCAAGTTTTGATCCAATTTTACGAGTTCATATAATTGATTACGAGCTTTTCAAACAGATTATATTGCAAAAACTCAAATTCGGTATTTTTTACTTAGTTAAAAGTCCAACGGGTCTATTTTACGGCCCATTTAGACCCGCTCGCCCGAAACCTCTTCAAAAATGACTGAAAAACAAGTTTTAATCAAATTTTAGGAGTTCATATAATTGATTACAATCTTTTCAACACGATTATATAGCAAAAACTCAATTTATGTACTTTTTACTTAGTTAAAAGTCCAACGGGTCCATTTTACGGCTCATTTAGACCCGCTCGTCCGAAACCTCTACAAAAAGGACCGCAAAACAAGTTTTAATCAAAACTTAAGAGTTCATATCGTTGATTACGAGATTTTCAACACTATTGTATTGCAAAAATTCAATTTATGTTCTTTTTACGCAGTTATAATTTCAACGAGTCCATTTTAAGGCCCATTTAGACCCGCTCGTCCGAAACCACTACAAAAAGGACCACAAAACAAGTTTTGATCAAATTATAGGAGTTCATATAATTGATTACGAGCTTTTCAACAAGATTATATTGCAAAAACTCAAATTTGGTATTTTTTTACTCAGTTAAAAGTCCAACGGGTCCATTTTACGGCCCATTTAGACCCGCTCGCCCGAAACCTCTTCAAAAATGACCGAAAAAAGTTTTAACCAAATTTTAGGACTTCATATCATTGATTACGATCTTTTCAACACGAATATTGCAAAAACTCAATTTTTTTACTTTTTACTAAGTTAAAAGTCTAACGGGTCCATTTTACGGCCCATTTAGACTCGCTCGTCCGAAACCTCTACAAAAAGGACCGCAAAACAAGTTTTAATCAAAACTTAAGAGTTCATATCGTTGATTACGAGCTTTTCAACAATATTGTATTGCAAAAATTCAATTTATGTTCTTTTTACGCAGTTATAAGTTCAACGGGTCCATTTTAAGGCCCATTTAGACCCGCTCGTCCGAAACCACTAGAAAAAGGACCGAAAAACAAGTTTTGATCCAATTTTAGGAGTTCATATAATTGATTACGAGCTTTTCAACAAGATTATATTGCAAAAAGGCAATTTCTGTATTTTTTACTCAGTTAAAAGTCTAACGGGTCCATTTTACCGCCCATTTCGACCCGCTCACCCGAAACCTCTTCAAAAATGACTGAAAAACAAGTTTTAATCAAATTTTAGGAGTTCATATAATTGATTACGATCTTTACAACAAGATTGTATTGCAAAAACTCAATTTTTGTACTTTTTACTTAGTTAAAAGTCCAACGGGTTTATTTTACGGCCCATTTAGGCCCGCTCGTCCGAAACCTCTACAAAAAGGACCGCAAAACAAGTTTTAATCAAAACCTAAGAGTTCATATCGTTGATTACGAGCTTTTCAACACTATTGTATTGCAAAAATTCAATTTCTGTTCTTTTTACGCAGTTATAAGTTCAACGGGTCCATTTTAAGGCCCATTTAGACCCGCTTGTCCGAAACCTCTACAAAAAGGACCGAAAAACAAGTTTTGATCCAATTTTACGAGTTCATATAATTGATTACGCGCTTTTCAAACAGATTATATTGCAAAAACTCAAATTCGGTATTTCTTACTTAGTTTAAAGTCCAACGGGTCTATTTTACGGCACATTTAGACCCGCTCGCCCGAAACCTCTTCAAAAATGACTGAAAAACAAGTTTTAATCAAATTTTAGGAGTTCATATAATTGATTACGATCTTTTCAACACGATTATATAGCAAAAACTCAATTTATGTACTTTTTACTTAGTTAAAAGTCCAACGGGTCCATTTTACGGCCCATTTAGACTCGCTCGTCCGAAAACTCTACAAAAAGGACCGCAAAAAAAGTTTTAATCAAAACTTAAGAGTTCATATCGTTGATTACGAGCTTTTCAACACTATTGTATTGCAAAAATTCAATTTATGTTCTTTTTACGCAGTTATAAGTTCAACGAGTCCATTTTAAGGCCCATTTAGACCCGCTCGTCCGAAACCTCTTCAAAAATGACTGAAAAACAAATTTTGATCAAATTATAGGAGTTCATATAATTGATTACGAGCTTTTCAACAAGATTATATTGTAAAAACTCAAATTTGGTATTTTTTTACTCAGTTAAAAGTCCAACGGGTCCATTTTACGGCCCATTTAGACCCGCTCTCCCGAAACCTCTTCAAAAATGACCGAAAAAAGTTTTAACCAAATTTTAGGACTTCATATCATTGATTACGATCTTTTCAACATGATTATATTGCAAAAACTCAATTTTTGTACTTTTTACTCAGTTAAAAGTCTAACGGGTCCATTTTACGGCCCATTTAGACCCGCTCATCCGAAACCTATACAAAAAGGACCACAAAACAAGTTTTAATCAAAACTTAAGAGTTCATATCGTTGATTACGAGCTTTTCAACACTATTGTATTGCAAAAATTCAATTTATTTTCTTTTTACGCTGTTATAAGTTCAACGGGTCCATTTTAAGGCCCATTTAGACCCGCTCGTCCGAAACTACTACAAAAAGGACCGAAAAACAAGTTTTGATCCAATTTTAGGAGTTCATATAATTGATTACGAGCTTTTCAACAAGATTATATTGCAAAAAGTCAATTTCTGTATTTTTTACTTAGTTAAAAGTCCAACGGGTCCATTTTACGGCCCATTTAGACCCGCTCGCCCGAAACCTCTTCAAAAAAGACTGAAAAACAAGTTTTAATCAAATTTTAGGAGTTCATATAATTGATTACGATCTTTTCAACACGATTATATAGCAAAAACTCAATTTATGTACTTTTTACTCAGTTAAAAGTCAAACGGGTCCATTTTACGGCCCATTTAGACCCGCTCGTCCGAATCCTCTACAAAAAGAACCGCAAAACAAGTTTTAATCAAAAATTAAGAGTTCATATCGTTGATTACGAGCTTTGCAACACTATTGTATTGAAAAAATTCAATTTATGTTCTTTTTACGCAGTTATAATTTCAACTAGTCCATTTTAAGGCCCATTTAGACCCGCTCGTCCGAAACCACTACAAAAAGGACCGAAAAACAAGTTTTGATCCAATTTTAGGAGTTCATATAATTGATTACGAGCTTTTCAACAAGATTATATTGCAAAAAGTCAATTTCTGTATTTTTTACTTAGTTAAAAGTCCAACGGGTCCATTTTACCGCCCATTTAGACCCGCTCGCCTGAAACCTCTTCAAAAATGACTGAAAAACAAGTTTTAATCAAATTTTAGGAGTTCATATAATTGATTACGATCGTTTCAACACGATTATATTGCAAAAACTCAATTTCTGTATTTTTTACTCAGTTAAAAGTCCAACGGGTCCATTTTACGGCCCATTTACACCCGCTCGTCCGAAACCTCTAGAAAAAGGACCGCAAAACAAGTTTTAATCAAAACTTAAGAGTTCATATCGTTGATTACGAGCTTTTCAACACGATTGTATAGCAAAAATTCAATTTATTTTCTTTTTACGCAGTTATAAGCTCAACGGGTCCATTTTAAGGCCCATTTAGACCCGCTCGTCCGAAACCACTACAAAAAGGACCGAAAAACAAGTTTTGATCCAATTTTAGGAGTTCATATAATTGATTACGAGCTTTTCAACAAGATTATATTGCAAAAAGTCAATTTCTGTATTTTTTACTCAGTTAAAAGTCCAACGGGTCCATTTTACGGCCTATTTAGACCCGCTCGCCCGAAACCTCTACAGAAATGACTGAAAAACAAGTTTTAATCAAATTTTAGGAGTTCATATAATTGATTACGATCTTTACAACACGATTGTATTGCAAAAACTCAATTTTTATTCTTTTTACTTAGTTAAAAGTCCAACGGGTCCATTTTACGGCCCATTTAGGCCCGCTCGTCCGAAACCTCTACAAAAGGACCGCAAAACAAGTTTTAATCAAAACCTATGAGTTCATATCGTTGATTACGAGCTTTTCAACACCATTGTATTGCAAAAATTCAAATTCTATTCTTTTTACGGAGTTATAAGTTCATCGGGTCCATTTTAAGGCCCATTTAGACCCGCTCGTCCGAAACCTCTACAAAAAGGACCGAAAAACAAATTTTGATCCAATTTTACGAGTTCATATAATTGATTACGAGCTTTTTAAACAGATTATATTGCAAAAACTCAAATTCGGTATTTTTTACTTAGTTAAAAGTCAAACGGGTCCATTTTACGGCCCATTTAGACCCGCTCGTCCGAATCCTCTACAAAAAGAACCGCAAAACAAGTTTTAATCAAAAATTAAGAGTTCATATCGTTGATTACGAGCTTTGCAACACTATTGTATTGAAAAAATTCAATTTATGTTCTTTTTACGCAGTTATAATTTCAACTAGTCCATTTTAAGGCCCATTTAGACCCGCTCGTCCGAAACCACTACAAAAAGGACCCAAAAACAAGTTTTGATCCAATTTTAGGAGTTCATATAATTGATTACGAGCTTTTCAACAAGATTATATTGCAAAAAGTCAATTTCTGTATTTTTTACTTAGTTAAAAGTCCAACGGGTCCATTTTACCGCCCATTTAGACCCGCTCGCCTGAAACCTCTTCAAAAATGACTGAAAACAAGTTTTAATCAAATTTTAGGAGTTCATATAATTGATTACGATCGTTTCAACACGATTATATTGCAAAAACTCAATTTCTGTATTTTTTACTCAGTTAAAAGTCCAACGGGTCCATTTTACGGCCCATTTACACCCGCTCGTCCGAAACCTCTAGAAAAAGGACCGCAAAACAAGTTTTAATCAAAACTTAAGAGTTCATATCGTTGATTACGAGCTTTTCAACACGATTGTATAGCAAAAATTCAATTTATTTTCTTTTTACGCAGTTATAAGCTCAACGGGTCCATTTTAAGGCCCATTTAGACCCGCTCGTCCGAAACCACTACAAAAAGGACCGAAAAACAAGTTTTGATCCAATTTTAGGAGTTCATATAATTGATTACGAGCTTTTCAACAAGATTATATTGCAAAAAGTCAATTTCTGTATTTTTTACTCAGTTAAAAGTCCAACGGGTCCATTTTACGGCCTATTTAGACCCGCTCGCCCGAAACCTCTACAGAAATGACTGAAAAACAAGTTTTAATCAAATTTTAGGAGTTCATATAATTGATTACGATCTTTACAACACGATTGTATTGCAAAAACTCAATTTTTATTCTTTTTACTTAGTTAAAAGTCCAACGGGTCCATTTTACGGCCCATTTAGGCCCGCTCGTCCGAAACCTCTACAAAAGGACCGCAAAACAAGTTTTAATCAAAACCTATGAGTTCATATCGTTGATTACGAGCTTTTCAACACCATTGTATTGCAAAAATTCAAATTCTATTCTTTTTACGGAGTTATAAGTTCATCGGGTCCATTTTAAGGCCCATTTAGACCCGCTCGTCCGAAACCTCTACAAAAAGGACCGAAAAACAAATTTTGATCCAATTTTACGAGTTCATATAATTGATTACGAGCTTTTCAAACAGATTATATTGCAAAAACTCAAATTCGGTATTTTTTACTTAGTTAAAAGTCCAACGGGTCTATTTTACGGCCCATTTAGACCCGCTTGCCCGAAACCTCTTCAAAAATGACTGAAAAACAAGTTTTAATCAAATTTTAGGAGTTCATATAATTGATTACGATCTTTTCAACACGATTATATAGCAAAAACTCAATTTATGTACTTTTTACTTAGTTAAAAGTCCAAGGGGTCCATTTTACGGCCCATTTAGACCCGCTCGTCCGAAACCTCTACAAAAAGGACCGCAAAACAAGTTTTAATCAAAACTTAAGAGTTCATATCGTTGATTACGAGCTTTTCAACACTATTGTATTGCAAAAATTCAATTTATGTTCTTTTTACGCAGTTATAAGTTCAACGGGACCATTTTAAGGCCCATTTAGACCCGTTCGTCCGAAACCACTTCAAAAAGGACCGCAAAACAAGTTTTAAACAAAACTTAAGAGTTCATATCGTTGATTACGAGCTTTTCAACACTATTGTATTGCAAAAAATCAATTTATGTTCTTTTTACACAGTTATAATTTCAAAGGGTCCATTTAAAGGCCCATTTAGACCCGCTCGTCCGAAACCACTACAAAAAGGACCGAAAAAAAAGTTTTGATCCAATTTTAGGGGTTCATATAATTGATTACGAGCTTTTCAACAAGATTATATTGCAAAAAGTCAAATTCTGTATTTTTACTCAGTTAAAAGTCTAACGGGTCCATTTTACCGCCCATTTAGACACGCTCGCCCGAAACCTCTTCAAAAATGACTGAAAAACAAGTTTTAATCAAAATTTAGGAGTTCATATAATTGATTACGATCTTTTCAACACGATTATATTGCAGAAACTCAATCTTTGTACTTTTTACTCAGTTAAAAGTCCAACGGGTCCATTTTACGGCCCATTTAGACCCGCTCGTCTGAAACCTCTACAAAAAGGACCACAAAACAAGTTTTAATCAATACTTAAGAGTTCATATCGTTGATTACGAGCTTTTCAACACTATTGTAATGCAAAAAATCAATTTAAGTTCTTTTTATGCCGTTATAAGTTCAACGGGTCCATTTTAAGGCCCATTTAGACCCGCTCATCCGAAACCACTAGAAAAAGGACCGGAAAACAAGATTTGATCCAATTTTAGGAGTTCATATAATTGATTACGAGCTTTTCAACAAGATTATATTGCAAAAAGTCAATTTCTGTCTTTTTTACTCAGTTAAAAGTCCAACGGGTCCATTTAGACCCGCTTGCCCAAAACCTCTTCAAAAATGACTGAAAAACAAGTTTTAATCAAATTTTAGGAGTTCATATAATTGATTACGATATTTTCAACACGATTATATAGCAAAAACTCAATTTTTGTACTTTTTACTCAGTTAAAAGTCCAACGGGTCCATTTTACGGCCCATTTAGACGCACTCGTCTGAAACCTCTACAAAAAGGACCGAAAAACAAGTTTTGATCCAATTTTACGAGTTCATATAATTCATTACGAGCTTTTCAACAAGATTATATTGCAAAAACTCAAATTTGGTATTTTTTACTTAGTTAAAAGTCCAACGGGTCCATTTTACGGCCCATTTAGACCCGCTCGCCCAAAACCTCTTAAAAAATGACTGAAAAACAAGTTTTAATCAAATTTTAGGAGTTCATATAATTGATTAGGATCTTTTCAACACGATTATATTTCAAAAACTCAATTTTTGTACTTTTTACTCAGTTAAAAGTCCAACGGGTCCATTTTACGGCCCATTTAGACTCGCTTGTCCGAAACCTCTACAAAAAGGACCGCAAAACAAGTTTTAATCAAAACTTAAGAGTTCATATCGTTGATTACGAGCTTTTCAACACTATTGTATTGCAAAAATTCAATTTATGTTCTTTTTACGCAGTTATAAGTTCAACGGGACCATTTTAAGGCCCATTTAGACCCGTTCGTCCGAAACCACTACAAAAAGGACCGCAAAACAAGTTTTAAACAAAACTTAAGAGTTCATATCGTTGATTACGAGCTTTTCAACACCATTGTATTGCAAAAATTCAATTTATGTTCTTTTTACACAGTTATAATTTCAACGGGTCCATTTTAAGGCCCGTTTAGACCCGCTCGTCCGAAACCACTACAAAAAGGACCGAAAACAAGTTTTGATCCAATTTTAGGAGTTCATATAATTGATTACGAGCTTTTCAACAAGATTATATTGCAAAAAGTCAATTTCTGTATTTTTTACTCAGTTAAAAGTCTAACGGGTCCATTTTACCGCCCATTTAGACCCGCTCGCCCGAAACCTCTTCAAAAATGACTGAAAAACAAGTTTTAATCAAAATTTAGGAGTTCATATAATTGATTACGATCTTTTCAACACGATTATACTGCAAAAACTCAATCTTTGTACTTTTCACTCAGTTAAAAGTCCAACAGGTCCATTTTACGGCCCATTTAGACCCGCTCGTCCGAAACCTCTACAAAAAGGACCACAAAACAAGTTTTAATCAATACTTAAGAGTTCATATCGTTGATTACGAGCTTTTCAACACTATTGTAATGCAAAAATTCAATTTATGTTCTTTTTACGCAGTTATAAGTTCAACGGGTCCATTTTAAGGCCCATTTAGACCCGCTCATCCGAAACCACTACAAAAAGGACCGAAAAACAAGATTTGATCCAATTTTAGGAGTTCATATAATTGATTACGAGCTTTTCAACAAGATTATATTGCAAAAAGTCAATTTCTGTATTTTTTACTCAGTTAAAAGTCCAACGGGTCCATTTTACGGCCCATTTAGACCCGCTCGCCCGAAACCTCCTCAAAAATGACCGAAAAAAACAAGTTTTAATCAAATTTTAGGAGTTCATATAATTGATTACGACCTTTTCAACACGATTATATAGCAAAAACTCAATTTTTGTACTTTTTACTCAGTTAAAAGTCCAACGGGTCCATTTTACGGCCCATTTAGACGCACTCGTCTGAAACCTCTACAAAAAGGACCGAAAAACAAGTTTTGATCCAATTTTACGAGTTCATATAATTGATTACGAGCTTTTCAACAAGATTATATTGCAAAAACTCAAATTCGGTATTTTTTACTTAGTTAAAAGTCCAACGGGTCTATTTTACGGCCCATTTAGACCCGCTTGCCCGAAACCTCTTCAAAAATGACTGAAAAATAAGTTTTAATCAAATTTTAGGAGTTCATATAATTGATTACGATCTTTTCAACACGATTATATAGCAAAAACTCAATTTATGTACTTTTTACTTAGTTAAAAGTCCAAGGGGTCCATTTTACGGCCCATTTAGACCCGCTCGTTCGAAACCTCTACAAAAAGGACCGCAAAACAAGTTTTAATCAAAACTTAAGAGTTCATATCGTTGATTACGAGCTTTTCAACACTACTGTATTGCAAAAATTCAATTTATGTTCTTTTTACGCAGTTATAAGTTCAACGGGACCATTTTAAGGCCCATTTAGACCCGTTCGTCCGAAACCACTACAAAAAGGACCGCAAAACAAGTTTTAAACAAAACTTAAGAGTTCATATCGTTGATTACGAGCTTTTCAACACTATTGTATTGCAAAAATTCAATTTATGTTCTTTTTACACAGTTATAATTTCAACGGGTCCATTTTAAGGCCCGTTTAGACCCGCTCGTCCGAAACCACTACAAAAAGGACCGAAAACAAGTTTTGATCTAATTTTAGGAGTTCATATAATTGATTACGAGCTTTTCAACAAGATTATATTGCAAAAAGTCAATTTCTGTATTTTTTACTCAGTTAAAAGTCTAACGGGTCCATTTTACCGCCCATTTAGACCCGCTCGCCCGAAACCTCTTCAAAAATGACTGAAAAACAAGTTTTAATCAAAATTTAGGAGTTCATATAATTGATTACGATCTTTTCAACACGATTATACTGCAAAAACTCAATCTTTGTACTTTTTACTCAGTTAAAAGTCCAACAGGTCCATTTTACGGCCCATTTAGACCCGCTCGTCCGAAACCTCTACAAAAAGGACCACAAAACAAGTTTTAATCAATACTTAAGAGTTCATATCGTTGATTACGAGCTTTTCAACACTATTGTAATGTAAAAATTCAATTTATGTTCTTTTTACGCAGTTATAAGTTCAACGGGTCCATTTTAAGGCCCATTTAGACCCGCTCATCCGAAACCACTACAAAAAGGACCGAAAAACAAGATTTGATCCAATTTTAGGAGTTCATATAATTGATTACGAGCTTTTCAACAAGATTATATTGCAAAAAGTCAATTTCTGTATTTTTTACTCAGTTAAAAGTCCAACGGGTCCATTTTACGGCCCATTTAGACCCGCTCGCCCGAAACCTCTTCAAAAATGACTGAAAAACAAGTTTTAATCAAATTTTAGGAGTTCATATAATTGATTACGACCTTTTCAACACGATTATATAGCAAAAACTCAATTTTTGTACTTTTTACTCAGTTAAAAGTCCAACGGGTCCATTTTACGGCCCATTTAGACGCACTCGTCTGAAACCTCTACAAAAAGGACCGAAAAACAAGTTTTGATCCAATTTTACGAGTTCATATAATTGATTACGAGCTTTTCAACAAGATTATATTGCAAAAACTCAAATTCGGTATTTTTTACTTAGTTAAAAGTCCAACGTGTCCATTTTACGGCCCATTTAGACCCGCTCGCCCAAAACCTCTTAAAAATGACTGAAAAACAAGTTTTAATCAAATTTTAGGAGTTCATATAATTGATTAGGATCTTTTCAACACGATTATATTTCAAAAACTCAATTTTTGTACTTTTTACTCAGTTAAAAGTCCAACGGGTCCATTTTACGGCCCATTTAGACCCGCTCGTCCGAAACCTCTACAAAAAGGACCGCAAAACAAGTTTTAATCAAAACTTAAGAGTTCATATCGTTGATTACGAGCTTTTCAACACTATTGTATTGGAAAAATTCAATTCATGTTCTTTTTACGCAGTTATAAGTTCAACGGGACTATTTTAAGGCCCATTTAGACCCGTTCGTCCGAAACCACTACAAAAAGGACCACAAAACAAGTTTTAATCAATACTTAAGAGTTCATATCGTTGATTACGAGCTTTTCAACACTATTGTAATGCAAAAATTCAATTTATGTTCTTTTTTACGCTGTTATAAGTTCAACGGGTCCATTTTAAGGCCCATTTAGACCCGCTCATCCGAAACCACTACAAAAAGGACCGAAAAACAAGATTTGATCCAATTTTAGGAGTTCATATAATTGATTACGAGCTTTTCAACAAGATTATATTGCAAAAAGTCAATTTCTGTATTTTTTACTCAGTTAAATGTCCAACGAGTCCATTTTACGGCTCATTTAGACCCGCTCGCCCGAAACCTCTTCAAAAATGACTGAAAAACAAGTTTTTATCAAATTTTAGGAGTTCATATAATTGATTACGATCTTTTCGACACGATTATATAGCAAAAACTCAATTTTTGTACTTTTTACTCAGTTAAAAGTCCAACGGGTCCATTTTACGGCCCATTTAGACGCACTCGTCTGAAACCTCTACAAAAAGGACCGAAAAACAAGTTTTGATCCAATTTTACGAGTTCATATAATTCATTACGAGCTTTTTAACAAGATTATATTGCAAAAACTCAAATTTGGTATTTTTTACTTAGTTAAAAGTCCAACGGGTCCATTTTACGGCCCATTTAGACCCGCTCGCCCAAAACCTCTTAAAAAATGACTGAAAAACAAGTTTTAATCAAATTTTAGGAGTTCATATAATTGATTAGGATCTTTTCAACACAATTATATTTCAAAAACTCAATTTTTGTACTTTTTACTCAGTTAAAAGTCTAACGGGTCCATTTTACGGCCCATTTAGACTCGCTTGTCCGAAACCTCTACAAAAAGGACCGCAAAACAAGTTTTAATCAAAACTTAAGAGTTCATATCGTTGATTACGAGCTTTTCAACACTATTGTATTGCAAAAATTCAATTTATGTTCTTTTTACGCAGTTATAAGTTCAACGGGACCATTTTAAGGCCCATTTAGACCCGTTCGTCCGAAACCACTACAAAAAGGACCGCAAAACAAGTTTTAAACAAAACTTAAGAGTTCATATCGTTGATTACGAGCTTTTCAACACTATTGTATTGCAAAAATTCAATTTATGTTCTTTTTACACAGTTATAATTTCAACGGGTCCATTTTAAGGCCCGTTTAGACCCGCTCGTCCGAAACCACTACAAAAAGGACCGAAAACAAGTTTTGATCCAATTTTAGGAGTTCATATAATTGATTACGAGCTTTTCAACAAGATTATATTGCAAAAAGTCAATTTCTGTATTTTTTACTCAGTTAAAAGTCTAACGGGTCCATTTTACCGCCCATTTAGACCCGCTCGCCCGAAACCTCTTCAAAAATGACTGAGAAACAAGTTTTAATCAAAATTTAGGAGTTCATATAATTGATTACGATCTTTTCAACACGATTATACTGCAAAAACTCAATCTTTGTACTTTTTACTCAGTTAAAAGTCCAACAGGTCCATTTTACGGCCCATTTAGACCCGCTCGTCCGAAACCTCTACAAAAAGGACCACAAAACAAGTTTTAATCAATACTTAAGAGTTCATATCGTTGATTACGAGCTTTTCAACACTATTGTAATGTAAAAATTCAATTTATGTTCTTTTTACGCAGTTATAAGTTCAACGGGTCCATTTTAAGGCCCATTTAGACCCGCTCATCCGAAACCACTACAAAAAGGACCGAAAAACAAGATTTGATCCAATTTTAGGAGTTCATATAATTGATTACGAGCTTTTCAACAAGATTATATTGCAAAAAGTCAATTTCTGTATTTTTTACTCAGTTAAAAGTCCAACGGGTCCATTTTACGGCCCATTTAGACCCGCTCGCCCGAAACCTCTTCAAAAATGACTGAAAAACAAGTTTTAATCAAATTTTAGGAGTTCATATAATTGATTACGACCTTTTCAACACGATTATATAGCAAAAACTCAATTTTTGTACTTTTTACTCAGTTAAAAGTCCAACGGGTCCATTTTACGGCCCATTTAGACGCACTCGTCTGAAACCTCTACAAAAAGGACCGAAAAACAAGTTTTGATCCAATTTTACGAGTTCATATAATTGATTACGAGCTTTTCAACAAGATTATATTGCAAAAACTCAAATTCGGTATTTTTTACTTAGTTAAAAGTCCAACGTGTCCATTTTACGGCCCATTTAGACCCGCTCGCCCAAAACCTCTTAAAAATGACTGAAAAACAAGTTTTAATCAAATTTTAGGAGTTCATATAATTGATTAGGATCTTTTCAACACGATTATATTTCAAAAACTCAATTTTTGTACTTTTTACTCAGTTAAAAGTCCAACGGGTCCATTTTACGGCCCATTTAGACCCGCTCGTCCGAAACCTCTACAAAAAGGACCGCAAAACAAGTTTTAATCAAAACTTAAGAGTTCATATCGTTGATTACGAGCTTTTCAACACTATTGTATTGGAAAAATTCAATTCATGTTCTTTTTACGCAGTTATAAGTTCAACGGGACTATTTTAAGGCCCATTTAGACCCGTTCGTCCGAAACCACTACAAAAAGGACCACAAAACAAGTTTTAATCAATACTTAAGAGTTCATATCGTTGATTACGAGCTTTTCAACACTATTGTAATGCAAAAATTCAATTTATGTTCTTTTTACGCTGTTATAAGTTCAACGGGTCCATTTTAAGGCCCATTTAGACCCGCTCATCCGAAACCACTACAAAAAGGACCGAAAAACAAGATTTGATCCAATTTTAGGAGTTCATATAATTGATTACGAGCTTTTCAACAAGATTATACTGCAAAAAGTCAATTTCTGTATTTTTTACTCAGTTAAATGTCCAACGAGTCCATTTTACGGCTCATTTAGACCCGCTCGCCCGAAACCTCTTAAAAAATGACTGAAAAACAAGTTTTAATCAAATTTTAGGAGTTCATATAATTGATTACGATCTTTTCAACACGATTATATAGCAAAAACTCAGTTTTTGTACTTTTTACTCAGTTAAAAGTCCAACGGGTCCATTTTACGGCCCATTTAGACGCACTCGTCTGAAACCTCTACAAAAAGGACCGAAAAACAAGTTTTGATCCAATTTTACGAGTTCATATAATTCATTATGAGCTTTTTAACAAGATTATATTGCAAAAACTCAAATTTGGTTTTTTTTACTTAGTTAAAAGTCCAACGGGTCCATTTTACGGCCCATTTAGACCCGCTCGCCCAAAACCTCTTAAAAATGACTGAAAAACAAGTTTTAATCAAATTTTAGGAGTTCATATAATTGATTAGGATCTTTTCAACACGATTATATTTCAAAAACTCAATTTTTGTACTTTTTACTCAGTTAAAAGTCCAACGGGTCCATTTTACGGCCCATTTAGACTCGCTTGTCCGAAACCTCTACAAAAAGGACCGCAAAACAAGTTTTAATCAAAACTTAAGAGTTCATATCGTTGATTACGAGCTTTTCAACACTATTGTATTGCAAAAATTCAATTTATGTTCTTTTTACGCAGTTATAAGTTCAACGGGACCATTTTAAGGCCCATTTAGACTCGTTCGTCCGAAACCACTACAAAAAGGACCGCAAAACAAGTTTTAAACAAAACTTAAGAGTTCATATCGTTGATTACGAGCTTTTCAACACTATTGTATTGCAAAAATTCAATTTATGTTCTTTTTACACAGTTATAATTTCAACGGGTCCATTTTTAGGCCCGTTTAGACCCGCTCGTCCGAAACCACTACAAAAAGGACCGAAAAACAAGTTTTGATCCAATTTTAGGAGTTCATATAATTGATTACGAGCTTTTCAACAAGATTATATTGCAAAAAGTCAATTTCTGTATTTTTTACTCAGTTAAAAGTCTAACGGGTCCATTTTACCGCCCATTTAGACCCGCTCGCCCGAAACCTCTTCAAAAATGACTAAAAAACAAGTTTTAATCAAAATTTAGGAGTTCATATAATTGATTACGATCTTTTCAACACGATTATACTGCAAAAACTCAATCTTTCTACTTTTTACTCAGTTAAAAGTCCAACAGGTCCATTTTACGGCCCATTTAGACCCGCTCGTCCGAAACCTCTACAAAAAGGACCAGAAAAACAAGTTTTAATCAATACTTAAGAGTTCATATCGTTGATTACGAGCTTTTCAAC
The DNA here is from genome assembly GCA_030270665.1 of Hibiscus trionum. NCBI lineage: Eukaryota > Viridiplantae > Streptophyta > Magnoliopsida > Malvales > Malvaceae > Hibiscus > Hibiscus trionum. Next base: position 41,352,211 of record BSYR01000002.1, on the reverse strand, counting down.
ACTATTGTAATGCAAAAATTCAATTTATGTTCTTTTTACGCAGTTATAAGTTCAACGGGTCCATTTTAAGGCCCATTTAGACCCGCTCATCCGAAACCACTACAAAAAGGACCGAAAAACAAGATTTGATCCAATTTTAGGAGTTCATATAATTGATTACGAGCTTTTCAACAAGATTATATTGCAAAAAGTCAATTTCTATATTTTTTACTCAGTTAAAAGTCCAACGGGTCCATTTTACGGCCCATTTAGACCCGCTCGCCCGAAACCTCTTCAAAAATGACTGAAAAACAAGTTTTAATCAAATTTTAGGAGTTCATATAATTGATTACGACCTTTTCAACACGATTATATAGCAAAAACTCAATTTTTGTACTTTTTACTCAGTTAAAAGTCCAACGGGTCCATTTTACGGCCCATTTAGACGCACTCGTCTGAAACCTCTACAAAAAGGACCGAAAAACAAGTTTTGATCCAATTTTACGAGTTCATATAATTGATTACGAGCTTTTCAACAAGATTATATTGCAAAAACTCAAATTCGGTATTTTTTACTTAGTTAAAAGTCCAACGGGTCTATTTTACGGCCCATTTAGACCCGCTTGCCCGAAACCTCTTCAAAAATGACTGAAAAACAAGTTTTAATCAAATTTTAGGAGTTCATATAATTGATTACGATCTTTTCAACACGATTATATAGCAAAAACTCAATTTATGTACTTTTTACTTAGTTAAAAGTCCAAGGGGTCCATTTTACGGCCCATTTAGACCCGCTCGTCCGAAACCTCTACAAAAAGGAACGCAAAACAAGTTTTAATCAAAACTTAAGAGTTCATATCGTTGATTACGAGCTTTTCAACACTATTGTATTGCAAAAATTCAATTTATGTTCTTTTTACGCAGTTATAAGTTCAACGGGACCATTTTAAGGCCCATTTAGACTCGTTCGTCCGAAACCACTTCAAAAAGGACCGCAAAACAAGTTTTAAACAAAACTTAAGAGTTCATATCGTTGATTACGAGCTTTTCAACACTATTGTATTGCAAAAAATCAATTTATGTTCTTTTTACGCCGTTATAATTTCAACGGGTCCATTTTAAGGCCCATTTAGACCCCGCTCGTCCGAAACCACTACAAAAAGGACCGAAAAACAAGTTTTGATCCAATTTTAGGGGTTCATATAATTGATTACGAGCTTTTCAAGAAGATTATATTGGAAAAAGTCAATTTCTGTATTTTTACTCAGTTAAAAGTCTAACGGGTCCATTTTACCGCCCATTTAGACACGCTCGCCCGAAACCTCTTCAAAAATGACTGAAAAACAAGTTTTAATCAAAATTTAGGAGTTCATATAATTGATTACGATCTTTTCAACACGATTATATTGCAAAAACTCAATCTTTGTACTTTTTACTCAGTTAAAAGTCCAACGGGTCCATTTTACGGCCCATTTAGACCCGCTCGTCCGAAACCTCTACAAAAAGGACCACAAAACAAGTTTTAATCAATACTTAAGAGTTCATATCGTTGATTACGAGCTTTTCAACACTATTGTAATGCAAAAAATCAATTTAAGTTCTTTTTATGCCGTTATAAGTTCAACGGGTCCATTTTAAGGCCCATTTAGACCCGCTCATCCGAAACCACTAGAAAAAGGACCGGAAAACAAGATTTGATCCAATTTTAGGAGTTCATATAATTGATTACGAGCTTTTCAACAAGATTATATTGCAAAAAGTCAATTTCTGTCTTTTTTACTCAGTTAAAAGTCCAACGGGTCCATTTAGACCCGCTTGCCCAAAACCTCTTCAAAAATGACTGAAAAACAAGTTTTAATCAAATTTTAGGAGTTCATATAATTGATTACGATCTTTTCAACACGATTATATAGCAAAAACTCAATTTTTGTACTTTTTACTCAGTTAAAAGTCCAACGGGTCCATTTTACGGCCCATTTAGACGCACTCGTCTGAAACCTCTACAAAAAGGACCGAAAAACAAGTTTTGATCCAATTTTACGAGTTCATATAATTCATTACGAGCTTTTTAACAAGATTATATTGCAAAAACTCAAATTTGGTATTTTTTACTTAGTTAAAAGTCCAACGGGTCCATTTTACGCCCCATTTAGACCCGCTCGCCCAAAACCTCTTAAAAAATGACTGAAAAACAAGTTTTAATCAAATTTTAGGAGTTCATATAATTGATTAGGATCTTTTCAACACGATTATATTTCAAAAACTCAATTTTTGTACTTTTTACTCAGTTAAAAGTCCAACGGGTCCATTTTACGGCCCATTTAGACCCGCTCGTCCGAAACCTCTACAAAAAGGACCGCAAAACAAGTTTTAATCAAAACTGAAGAGTTCATATCGTTGATTACGAGCTTTTCAACACTATTGTTTTGCAAAAATTCAATTTATGTTCTTTTTACGCAGTTATAAGTTCAACGAGACCATTTTAAGGCTCATTTAGACCCGTTCGTCCGAAACCACTACAAAAAGGACCGCAAAACAAGTTTTAAACAAAACTTAAGAGTTCATATCGTTGAATACGAGCTTTTCAACACTATTGTAATGCAAAAATTCAATTTATGTTCTTTTTACGCAGTTATAAGTTCAACGGGTCCATTTTAAGGCCCGTTTAGACCCGCTCGTCCGAAACCACTACAAAAAGGACCGAAAAACAAGATTTGATCCAATTTTAGGAGTTCATATAATTGATTACGAGCTTTTCAACAAGATTATATTGCAAAAAGTCAATTTCTGTATTTTTTACTCAGTTAAAAGTCCAACGTGTCCATTTTACGGCCCATTTAGACCCGCTCGCCCGAAACCTCTTCAAAAATGACTGAAAAACAAGTTTTTATCAAATTTTAGGAGTTCATATAATTGATTACGATCTTTTCGACACGATTATATAGCAAAAACTCAATTTTTGTACTTTTTACTCAGTTAAAAGTCCAACGGGTCCATTTTACGGCCCATTTAGACCCACTCGTCTGAAACCTCTACAAAAAGGACCGAAAAACAAGTTTTGATCCAATTTTACGAGTTCATATAATTGATTACGAGCTTTTCAACAAGATTATATTGCAAAAACTCAAATTCGATATTTTTTACTTAGTTAAAAGTCCAACGGGTCCATTTTACGGCCCATTTAGACCCGCTCGCCCAAAACCTCTTAAAAAATGACTGAAAAACAAGTTTTAATCAAATTTTAGGAGTTCATATAATTGATTAGGATCTTTTCAACACGATTATATTTCAAAAACTCAATTTTTGTACGTTTTACTCATTTAAAAGTCCAACGGGTCCATTTTACGGCCCATTTAGACCCGCTCGTCCGAAACCTCTACAAAAAGGACCGCAAAACAAGTTTTAATCAAAACTTAAGAGTTCATATCGTTGATTACGAGCTTTTCAACACTATTGTATTGCAAAAATTCAATTTATGTTCTTTTTACGCAGTTATAAGTTCAACGGGACCATTTTAAGGCCCATTTAGACCCGTTCGTCCGAAACCACTACAAAAAGGACCGCAAAACAAGTTTTAAACAAAACTTAAGTGTTCATATCGTTGATTACGAGCTTCTCAACACTATTGTATTGCAAATATTCAATTTATGTTCTTTTTACATAGTTATAATTTTAACGGGTCCATTTTAAGGCCCATTTAGACCCGCTCGTCCGAAACCGCTACAAAAAGGACCGAAAAACAAGTTTTGATCCAATTTTAGGAGTTCATATAATTGATTACGAGCTTTTCAACAAGATTATATTGCAAAAAGTCAATTTCTGTATTTTTTACTCAGTTAAAAGTCTAACGGGTCTATTTTACCGCCCATTTAGACCCGCTCGCCCGAAACCTCTTCAAAAATGATTGAAAAACAAGTTTTAAACAAAATTTAGGAGTTCATATAATTGATTACGATCTTTTCAACACGGTTATATTGCAAAAACTCAATCTTTGTACTTTTTACTCAGTTAAAAGTCCAACGGGTCCATTTTACGGCACATTTAGACCCGCTCGTTCGAAACCTCTACAAAAAGGACCACAAAACAAGTTTTAATCAATACTTAAGAGTTCATATCGTTGATTACGAGCTTTTCAACACTATTGTAATGCAAAAATTCAATTTATGTTCTTTTTATGCAGTTATAAGTTCAACAGGTCCATTTTAAGGCCCATTTAGACCCGCTCATCCGAAACCACTACAAAAAGAACCGAAAAACAAGATTTGATCCAATTTTAGGAGTTCATATAATTGATTACGAGCTTTTCAACAATATTATATTGCAAAAAGCCAATTTCTGTATTTTTTACTCAGTTAAAAGTCCAACGGGTCCATTTTACGGCCCATTTAGACCCGCTCGCCCGAAACCTCTTCAAAAATGACTGAAAAACAAGTTTTGATCAAATTTTAGGAGTTCATATAATTGATTACGATCTTTTCAACACGATTATATAGCAAAAACTCAATTTTTGTACTTTTTACTCAGTTAAAAGTCCAACGGGTCCATTTTACGGCCTATTTAGACCCACTCGTCTAAAAACTCTACAAAAAGGACCGAAAAATAAGTTTTGATCCAATTTTACGAGTTCATATAATTGATTACGAGCTTTTCAACAAGATTATATTGCAAAAACTCAAATTCGGTATTTTTTACTTAGTTAAAAGTCCAACGGGTCCATTTTACGGCCCATTTAGACCCGCTCGCCCAAAACCTCTTAAAAAATGACTGAAAAACAAGTTTTAATCAAATTTTAGGAGTTCATATAATTGATTAGGATCTTTTCAACACGATTATATTTCAAAAACTCAATTTTTGTACTTTTTACTCAGTTAAAAGTCCAACGGGTCCATTTTACGGCCCATTTAGACCCGCTCGTCCGAAACCTCTACAAAAAAGACCGCAAAACAAGTTTTAATCAAAACTTAAGAGTTCATATCGTTGATTACGAGATTTTCAACACTATTGTATTTGAAAAATTCAATTTATGTTCTTTTTACGCAGTTATAATTTCAACGGGTCCATTTTAAGGCCCATTTAGACCCGCTCGTCCGAAACCACTACAAAAAGGACCGAAAAACAAGTTTTGATCCAATTTTAGGAGTTCATATAATTGATTACGAGCTTTTCAACAAGATTATATTGCAAAAAGGTAATTTCTGTATTTTTTACTCAGTTTAAAGTCTAACGGGTCCATTTTACAGCCCATTTAGACCCGCTCGCCCGAAACCTCTTCAAAAATGACTGAAAAACAAGTTTTAATCAAATTTTAGGAGTTCATATAATTGATTACGATCGTTTCAACACGATTATATTTCAAAAACTCAATTTCTGTATTTTTTACTCAGTTAAAAGTCCAACGGGTCCATTTTACGTCCCATTTACACCCGCTCATCCGAAACCTCTACAAAAAGGACCGCACAACAAGTTTTAATCAAAACTTAAGAGTTCATATCGTTGATTACGAGCTTTTCAACACGATTGTATTGCAAAATTTCAATTTCTGGTCTTTTTACGCAGTTATAAGTTTAATGGGTCCATTTTATGGCCCATTTAGACCCGCTCGTCCGAAACCTCTTCAAAAACGAATGAAAAACAAGTTTTGATCAAATTATAGGAGTTCATATAATTGATTACGAGCTTTTCAACAAGATTATATTGCAAAAACTCAAATTTGGTATTTTTTTACTCAGTTAAAAGTCCAACGGGTCCATTTTACGGCCCATTTAGACCCGCTCGCTCGAAACCTCTTCAAAAATGACCGAAAAAAGTTTTAACCAAATTTTAAGACTTCATCTCATTGATTACGATCTTTTGAACACGATTATATTGCAAAAACTCAATTTTTGTACTTTTTACTCAGTTAAAAGTCTAACGGGTCCATTTTACGGCCCATTTAGACCCGCTCGTCCGAAACCTCTACAAAAAGGACCACAAAACAAGTTTTAATCAAAACTTAAGAGTTCATATCGTTGATTACGAGCTTTTCAACACTATTGTATTGCAAAAATTCAATTTATTTTCTTTTTACGCAGTTATAAGTTCAACGGATCCATTTTAAGGTCCATTTAGACCCGCTCATCCGAAACCACTACAAAAAGGACCGAAAAACAATTTTTGATCCAATTTTAGGAGTTCATATAATTGATTACGAGCTTTTCAACAAGATTATATTGCAAAAAGTCAATTTCTGTATTTTTTACTCAGTTAAAAGTCCAACGGGTCCATTTTGCGGCCCATTTAGACCCGCTCGCCCGAAACCTCTTCAAAAATGACTGAAAAACAAGTTTTAATCAAATTTTTGGAGTTCATATAATTGATTAGGATCTTTTCAACACGATTATATTGCAAAAACTCAATTTTTGTACTTTTTACTCAGTTAAAAGTCCAACGGGTCCAATTTACGGCCCATTTAGACCCACTCGTCTGAAACCTCTACAAAAAGAACCGAAAAACAAGTTTTGATCCAATTTTACGAGTTCATATAATTGATTACGAGCTTTTCAACAAGATTATATTGCAAAAACTCAAATTCGGTATTTTTTACTTAGTTAAAAGTCCAACCGGTCCATTTTACGGCCCATTTAGACCTGCTCGCCCAAAACCTCTTCAAAAATGACTGAAAAACAAGTTTTCATCAAATTTTAGGAGTTCATATAATTGATTACGATCTTATCAACACGATTATATTTCAAAAACTCAATTTTTGTACTTTTTACTCAGTTAAAAGTCCAACGGGTCCATTTACGGCCCATTTAGACCCACTCGTCCGAAACCTCTACAAAAAGGACCGCAAAACAAGTTTAAATCAAAACTTAAGAGTTCATATTATTGATTACGAGCTTTTCAACACTATTGTATTGCAAAAATTCAATTTCTATTCTTTTTACGCAGTTATAAGTTCAACGGGTCCATTTTAAGGCCCATTTAGACCCGCTCGTCCGAAACCTCTACAAAAATGACCGAAAAACAAGTTTTGATCCAATTTTACGAGTTCATATAATTTATTATGAGCTTTTCAAACAGATTATATTGCAAAAACTCAAATTCGGTATTTTTTACTCAGTTAAAAGTCCAACGGGTCTATTTTACGGCCCATTTAGATCCGCTCACCCGAAGCCTCTTCAGAAATGACTGAAAAACAAGTTTTAATCAAATTTTAGGAGTTCATATAATTGATTACGATCTTTTCAACAGAATTATATAGCAAAAACTCAATTTCTGTACTTTTTACTTAGTTAAAAGTCCAACGGGTCCATTTTACGGCCCATTTAGACCCGCTCGTCCGAAACCTCTACAAAAGGGACCGCAAAACAAGTTTTAATCAAAACTCAAGAGTTCATATCGTTGATTACGAGCTTTTCAACACTATTGTTTTGCAAAAATTCAATTTATGTTCTTTTTACGCAGTTATAATTAAAACGGGTCCATTTTAAGGCCCATTTAGACCCGCTCGTCCGAAACCACTACAAAAAGCACCGAAAAACAAGTTTTGATCCAATTTTAGGAGTTCATATAATTGATTACGAGCTTTTCAACAAGATTATATTGCAAAAAGTCAATTTCTGTATTTTTTACTCAGTTAAAAGTCCAACGGGTCCATTTTACGGCCCATTTAGACCCGCTCGCCCGAAACTTCTACAAAAAGGACCGCAAAACAAGTTTTAATCAAAACTTAAGAGTTCATATCGTTGATTACGAGCTTTTCAACACGATTGTATTGCAAAAAATCAATTTCTGGTCTTTTTACGCAGTTATAAGTTCAACGGGTCTATTTTAAGGCCCATTTAGACCCGCTCGTCCGAAACCTCTTCAAAAATGACTGAAAAACAAGTTTTGATCAAATTATAGGAGTTCATATAATTGAATACGAGCTTTTCAACAAGATTACATTGCAAAAACTCAAATTTGGTATTTTTTTACTCAGTTAAAAGTCCAACGGGTCCATTTTACGGCCCATTTAGACCCGCTCGCCCGAAACTTCTTCAAAAATGACCGAAAAAGGTTTTAACCAAATTTCAGGACTTCATATCATTGATTACGATCTTTTCAACACGATTATATTGCAAAAACTCAATTTTTTTACTTTTTACTCAGTTAAAAGTCTAACGGGTCCATTTTACGGCCCATTTAGACCCGCTCGTCCGAAACCTCTACAAAAAGGAGCACAAAACAAGTTTTAATCAAAACTTAAGAGTTCATATCGTTGATTACGAGCTTTTCAACACTATTGTATTGCAAAAATTCAATTTATGTTCTTTTTACGCAGTTATAAGGTCAACGGGTCCATTTTAAGGCCCATTTAGACCCGCTCGTCCGAAACCACTACAAAAAGGACCGAAAAACAAGTTTTGATCCAATTTTAGGAGTTCATATAATTGATTACGAGCTTTTCAACAAGATTATATTGCAAAAAGTCAATTTCTATATTTTTTACTCAGTTAAAAGTCCAACGGGTCCATTTTACGGCCCATTTAGAACCGCTCGCCCGAAACCTCTACAAAAATGACTGAAAAACAAGTTTTAATCAAATTTTAGGAGTTCATATAATTGATTACGTTACAACGCGATTGTATTGCAAAAACTCAATTTTTGTACTTTTTACTTAGTTAAAAGTCCAACGGGTCCATTTTACGGCCCATTTAGGCCCGCTCGTCCGAAACCTCTACAAAAAGGACCGCAAAACAAGTTTTAATCAAAACCTAAGAGTTCATATCGTTGATTACGAGCTTTTCAACTCTATTGTATTGCAAAAATTCAATTTCTGTTCTTTTTACGTAGTTATAAGTTCAACAGGTCCATTTTAAGGCCCATTTAGACCCGCTCGTCCGAAACCTCTACCAAAAGGACCAAAAACAAGTTTTGATCCAATTTTACGAGTTCATATAATTGATTACGAGCTTTTTAACAAGATTATATTGCAAAAAATCAAATTCAGTATTTTTTTACCCAGTTAAAAGTCCAATGGGTCCACTTTACGGCCCATTTAGACCTGCTCGCCCAAAACCTCTTCAAAAATGACCGAAAAACAAGTTTTAATCAAATTTTAGGACTTCATATAATTGATTACAATCTTTCCAACACGATTATATTGTAAAAACTCAATTTTTGTACTTTTTACTCAGTTAAAAGTCCAACGACTCCATTTTACGGCCCATTTAGACCCGCTCGTCCGAAACCTCTTCAAAAAGGACCGCAAAACAAGTTTTAATCAAAACTTAAGAGTTCATATCGTTGATTACGAGCTTTTCAACACTATTGTATTGCAAAAATTCAATTTATGTTCTTTTTACGCAATTATAAGTTCAACGGGTCCATTTTAAGGCCCATTTAGACCCGCTCGTCCGAAACCACTTTCAAAAGGACAGAAAAACAAGTTTTGATCCAATTTTAGGAGTTCATATAATTGATTACGAGCTTTTCTACAAGATTTTATTGCAAAAAGTCCTTTTATGTATTTTTTACTCAGTTAAAAGTCCAACGGGTAAAATTCCAACGGGAGGGTATGGCTTTTGGGTTTCTCTCAATTCTCTCGGTTCACTCTTGGGGGAGTGTGGGTTTTTTTGGTTTTCCTTTCTTTTCCACCCTTTTCCCCACTCCCGTCTCTTCCTCTCCCGCTTCACATTTTCCTCTCCCTCACTTTTATTTCCTCTATCTCTACGCCGACCACCCTCTCCTCCTTCCCCCACCAACCGACGCTCCTTCCAAGATTGAGATCCATGCGCTTCAAGCCAGAGACTCCATAAGAGCCATCCCGGTCGTTTTCCATCTCTTTTTTATAGTTTTTTATTTATTTTTTTTATTTTTTTCCTATTTGAGTTACATTGCTTTAATCAGATTTCCATTTGATATTTTTGCATGTTTTTATTCCCCCTTTTTGGATCTGTGCTTTGGCTTTCTTTGGTTCGTCATTAACCTTAAGACCACTTTGCTAGCCGATTCTAGGGTTTCTTCTGAAACCCCACACCAGTCCTCCATTGTCGTTCTTGCCGTCAGGGGGTTTTACAACCACCGATTGTGGAAAACCCAGTGTATGATTTCCCTTCGAAACCCTCCGTTCGCCGGCCACCTTTTAAATTCAAGTTTGGTTCCAATTTTTTCAGGTATCATCTTTTATATTTTCTTTTTTTTATATTTGCTATTTTTCTTTTTTGCTCCCTGGTGTTAGAAGATCTCGTATCTCTCTGTTCGCCGGCATCCCTTTCAGATCTGTTTGGGTAAGGAGTATTTCAGGTTTTATCTCTTCCTTTCTCTCTTCTTATCTTTTCCTACTTTGCACTTATATTCGTTGTTCCTGCCATTCCCTATTCCAAGGGCTTTATTTATTTTCATCTCCCCTTAATATTTCTAATTTTACTGTTGGTTTTAATTTTTTTCTTATTAATCTCTACTCGTCTTTTCTCCTGCTGCTCCTAATTTTTTGGTTCTATGGCAGATCTGTCGTCCCCTGCTGTCTTGCGTTTTTTTCAAAGATTAACATAACACCCACCGTGGTGCTTTTCCCCCTTTGGGGCCACCGTAATATTGATATCAATAGCCTATGTTTTTTGGTTTTTCATCCTAATTGTCTGCTATTTTTATTTGTTTATTTTTTTTAACTCTTATGAACGTTTTTCCCTTATTCAGGTTCCCCTCTGGTCACTGGTTGTAAATGGGAGGATTGCCCCAATTAATTTCGGTATTCCTTTATTCCTTAATTTCTCTTTCTGTCTCTATTATTCATTTTATCCTGATTCAAATTCAATTGTTTTTCACTTGAATCATAAGCCTGTGATTGATTATCTTTATTCTGTATTTTTTGATCTGGTTCTCTCCTATTATATTCATTTTTACATTGCTTTTCCACTTTCTTTGTCTTTAGATTTTGGAACTTAATTATGCTTATCTTTTACTTCTATGTTTGTTTCTTCCTATTCTATAATTTTTGGTTGTTCTCTAACGTAAATCCTTTTACCTTGTATGTTATACACCCCACCCCTATGGATGCTGCCTCACCAAGTTGGTCGTTTTGCTACACTTGCTGCCTCCGTCCACAGCCTGCTGCTCTAATTTTTTATTTTTCTTTCTCCTGTTGTTTAAGGTTCTTTTTGCTTTCGCTCCCCTCTATTTCTCTTGTTTGCTCGGTATGTATTAAGCTTATTGTCCCCCCTCTCTTTCCCATGGCTTGTAATTATTCTTTTTGGGTACTGCTCCTCTGCTTGGTTTTCATTTTATTTTTGCTTCATTCGTTCTTTTTATTTTCTCCAATATGCTCAGCTATTTTAGCTGCGGATATGCATTTTAAATTTTTTTCTTTTAGATTAGTTTATCCCTTCTCATCTTTATGTTCCTTTTATTATTGGTCTTTTCTTTTTATATCGAGTAGTTTTTTTGTCCTCGGTTTGCTCCTTCTTAACTTTTTGTTGGTTAGTTTTCTTGATACTTTAATCTCTTCTTATGCTCTTCCTGTTGTCTTTATTTTTGTTTTCTTTTATATAGCTTGCAATTATTTGCTTATGTTTTTTTCTGTTACCTACTACACTTACCATGGTGCAATCTTTCGAACCCTTTTTAGGGGACTTTATACGATCACCGCCCAGGTGAAAATATTCATTTATATAACAGTATTATATAATTTCATTACTAATTTTTCACTTACCTTTTCTACCCAAATTTTCCCCAGGAAAATTTGCAAAATATTAACTACTTTAACTAAAATTTCAAGGCCGTTCTCAAATATCTATTCATTATTGACTCAAGTTGTTTCACAACTACTCGCTATCAACCAATCTACATTCTTTTTTCTCCCTATTCAAAATGACAACTGCTCCCAATTTTATATGCTCTCATTCAAATCCACTCTAATTATTAAATTTAAATCTCTACTATCTATACATTTACACCCTCTTTCTTTTCCCTCTTTCCTCTCCACAAGTTGTGCATTACTAACGAATGGTTACAGCAATCACTATCGTTTATCTCTCCTTTCATTGCTATATTCATTTCCTTCATCAGTTTCAGATTTTACCTCCTCTTTTTCATTCCCCTTATGTCCCTCACTTCTATCATAACTACTAATTTATCAACTAACCATTTTGTGAATTTATTTCCCTCTTGGAATATTAGGCAATTTACTTTAATTGTTCCTCACAATTATTTGGATATTCCTCCTTTTTATTTTTATAACAACCATAGCTTCTTTCCATCTTTTATCTTACTTAACTCACTCTATTCCCCCATTTGTAACTCTCCTTCCTTAAATCTCTCACTTTTAATTTTATTTATTCTTTCCTTTTACATATCACCCCATTTTTTAAGAGATTTTCCTTATTTTACTTTATATAAATTCCTTTTTCCTCTCTTTTATGTTACCATATTAATACTCCCTATATTTTCTCTCCTTGTTTCACATTCTTTCCTTATTAACTTTCGAACCTCATCTCCAATTTTTGGAAATTACCCAACCTTTTATTACACAATCCATTTTATTTATTTCTTCTGTCACCTTTCCACGATTGTTTCCCCTATTAATATTATTTCATGCCCTAATTGTCTAAATTTTAGGAAACTAATTACTTTACTTTCATACTACATATCTCTATTTCCCATTAAATTTATAATCAAATTAAATTCTATCATTTATAATATTCTATCTTCATATCCAATTTTAGGAAACTCTCCCCCATTCTCGTCTACAATCCATTTTATTTATTCAATACTTCTATTTTCCTTACTCACTTACCCAATAAATATCTCCATTTGCAAATTTCCCCTAAACTTTAGACAATCAATCTCCTATTATTCCTTTTCTATTAATTTCCTTTTCTCTAACTCTTTAATTGCTCTTTCTTTTTCAAACCTATATTTTAAGTTATTTCTTTTATTCATTTTCCTTTTACCAGTTTCCCACTTTTTGCTTGATCTTACTCTTCAATCTTTTTTCCCCACTCCAATGGCTTCTTCATCCTCCCTTCCCCACTACATCAATCTCGACCTCACCAATGAGGAAGCTACTGCTATCTACACTCTCGACTTCGACTTCTTCGAGGAAGATCCGAAAACAATTCTCATAGGCAAATTCATCTCAACAAAACCGATTGACGATTGGGCGATCCTCCAAGCCTTTGAAGGTATTTGGAAGAAGAATCATCTGAAATCTATTTCCATTATTCGTGATTCTTTCTTTAGAATTGAGTTTGCAACTACTAGCGATAGAGATGATGTTTATGAAAGAGGACCATGGCTTTACAAAGATGAATGGATGGCACTTGCTGAATATATGCCAGGAAAAAGAATGGATGATTACTCCTTTAATCCTATGAGAATTTGGTTCCGAATACTAGCTTTACCTAAACCTTTTTTGGAAGATCCTGATAGGACCCACTTAGTGGGACAATCCCTTGGTGCCATGGTTGGCACTGTTCTAAGAACTGATACACGGCGAGAAAGGGGTAATATGACTGAATTCTTAAGAGTGGAAATTCTAATGGACATTTCTAAGCCAATCCGTCGTTTCCTCCTTATTGGGAAAGGTACACGTACAACTTCTTGCCGACTGCAATACGAATGTCTCCCTCTACTCTGCCACGGGTGTGGCCTCATTAGTCATATCTTTGAACACTGTCCCAACAAAGCATCGATTAACCCAGCTAAACTCCAGTATGGTGATTGGCTTCGTTGGCTTCCTCCCCGTCGTCGGGAACAGGGACCACGAGGTCGGATCAGATCTGTTGAGCCTCTCTCTTCTGCTAGTCGCCAACCTACGACAGGTATTCCACTTACTAACTTTTGGACCCGAATATTTATTTCCTTTACATCTTTTTGTCACTCAGATTCTTTCTTTGATACAGATCCAACAGATAAGGGTAAATCTGTTGAGACCCCTATCAATACCAACCAGCAACAACCATTAGGTACTTTGCCATCTCTTTTAAGGTTATCACTTTATTGTTTTTCTCTATTATGTTCTCTTATTGATTTCCCCTCTTCCTCAGACCCCATGGATAAGGGCAAATCTGTCGTTGAGCCTGTGATCTCTGCACAAGATTTGGGTCTACATCTTATTAATTACTATCATTCTCTTTTTCTCCAACGTTTCCAACATCTGAATTTTTCCTCCTCCTTTTCTGAATTTATAGGGAAACTCAACGAAGGGGACGCTGCCTCTTTCGCAGATCTCCCTACTGAGGAAAATAATAACAATGATGAGATGGTGGGAGAGGAATCCTCAGAGTTGCCTCCTACAAATGTGGACCCCACGCAACCTCCAAAAGCTCCAATCCCTTCTAGGGTTATTTCTCCACAACCTCTAAATACCATTTACCCTGTTCAAGTCGATCTGGATGGCCAAGATGATGGTGTGCCAAGCCCTACTGCTCAACAAGTGAGGAAATTAGATGCTCAACTAAGTAAGCCTTTCCTCCAAACCGGTATTTCATTTTTTTGATGATTTTGACTCATGGCTACTTAAGCATTATCTCAATGATGCAACATCTGCTCCGGCCCCTATTCCTATTCCTCCTAACCGTGGTACCAAGAGACGTTCCCCCATCCATGTGGTCCTCCAGCCCAAAAAGTCTAGGCCCTCTCCTTCTCCTACCTTGAAAGCTGGGATGAGCAGCGGTAAAAACTCTTCGGCGGCAGCTGATGCACAGCCCTGCCGAGGGAAATGATCATTTTATGTTGGAACTGTCAGGGTCTCGGAAAGGTCCAGGCATTTCAACATCTCCAGCAATACGTTCAACTTCATAATCCTGATTTACTTTTTTATGCGAAACTAAACTTAAAAATACGGCTTACAGCCATCTTGGTTCTTTGCTAGGTATGGACCTAGCTTTTTCTGTGGATTTTTCTGATGAATGTTCTGGACTTGCTTTATTTACATTGAATAATTATAATATTAATATGCTTGCTTATTCGGATCATTTTATTCATACTTATATTAATTGCAATTCCTCTTCGTTTTATTTCACTGGTATTCATGGGTTTTCTGAAACATGTAATAAACCAAAAACTTGGGATTTAATTGATTCTCTAAATAAGAATGATGGTATGCCTTGGCTACTTGGTGGTGATTTCAATGAAATCCTTTATGATAACGAAAAACAAGGCGGATGCCGTCAGGCTAGATCTCAAATTAACAATTTTCGCCAATGTCTATCCCGTAATAACCTTTTCGACTGTAAGCCAACAACGGGTTGGTTCACTTGGGCTAAAACGGGGCCCAAAACCCCTACCTTATTTGAGAGACTAGATCGCTTTGTAGGGAATATGGCATGGAAAGCAAATTATCCCAATTATAGTATCACTTCCGATTTTGATGCTAAATCTGTTCACTGTTTTCTTCTCTTGAATACGGAGCCGCCTCCTCTAACAAATCGCCGTCCCCCATCAACCAAATTCAGATTTGAAAAGTGTTGGGCCACCAATAACGAAGGCATCTCTGTTGTTAAACAAACTTGGTCTTCTACCAAGGGTAATACATTAGATAAAATTAAAGTCATTGGCTCCTGCCTAGGAGACTGGCAATCCCAACAAAGACTTAAATCCACTGGTCGTATCAATTTTCTCACTAAAAAAATCAATACACTTTTACAACGGCCTCTTTCAGCTTCTACTGAAAAAAGATACATCTCTGCCAAAGCTGAGCTCCACAAATTACTCGAGGAGCAAGAAGTATACTGGGCACAGCGCTCTCGCAATCTTTGGCTATCTCAAGGAGATAAAAATACCCGGTTCTTTCATGCCCGAGCTTCTAGTAGAAAGAAAAAGAACACCATCACTGGTCTTTTTGATTCCAATAACAATTGGTGTACTGACGACACCGATCTTATGACAATTGCATCTGCATATTTCAACAATCTTTTTACATCCTCTAACCCATCCTTGTCCGATCAAATTATTTCAAAAATCACTCCCTCAATCACGACTGCCATGAATGAGTCCCTTACTAAGGAATTCACATCAGAAGAAATTATCACCGCTTTCCGCGATATTGACCCTAGGAAAGCCCCTGGTATTGATGGATTGCCTAGTGGTTTCTTCCGTCAACATTGGGATACTGTTGGATCATATGTCATCTCACTCTGTCTTAATCTCCTAAACGGGTCAGCTGATATAGCCTCGGTAAACCAAACAATTTTGGTCCTCATACCCAAAATTAAGGACCCTACCACCATGAGGCATCTAAGGCCCATTAGTCTTTGCACCGTTATCTACAAAATTGTTGCCAAAGTTTTAGTTAATCGTATGAAACATACCATTCCCTTTTGTATCAGCTCCAATCAAGCTGCTTTCGTTCAGGGACGCAACATTACGGATAACATTCTTATTGCCCATAAATTATTCACTCCATTAATACTGGTACTTCTAAATCTACTCAAGGTGCTGCCCTAAAGCTAGATATGGAAAAGGCTTTCGACAGGGTTGAATGGTTCTTCCTCGAAAATGTCATGAACCGTATGGGTTTCGCCTCATCATGGGTTTCCCTTATTATGAGATGTATTTCCTCAGTTTTCTTTACGGTTAAGGTCAACAATTCCTTTTCTCCTCTGTTCCGTCCTCAACGGGGTCTTCACCAAGGGGATCCTTTATCTCCCTTTCTCTTCCTTTTTTGCACTCAAGGGCTTTCAGCCTTTTTGTCCGACGCTAAACATAATGGTCTGCTCCCTGGTATTGGGGCTAGTAAGCATGGCCCCAAAGCTAACCATCTCCTTTTTGCTGATGATTGTATAGTTTTCATTAATTCAAAGTCCGAGGAGGCAACACATCTTAAATTCGCTCTCCAAACTTATGCTTCAGCCTCTGGGCAAGCAGTTAATTTTGATAAGTCTACTATCTTTTACAATCCACGTACTCCTGCTTCGACTCGCCATGATATTAATTCTTACCTCCAAGTTCGTGAGGTCTCCAACCCTGGTGTCTATCTGGGGGTACCTCTCCTTATTGGTAAAAACAAGACCCTTGCTATTGGGTTTATACGCGATAAAGTTCATGATAGATTATCCAATTGGGATAAACAACTTCTTTCCTTCAGTGGTAAGGAAATATTTATAAAAGCTGTCCTACAATCTCTACCCCAATATGTTATGTCATGTTAATTATTGCCCGAAAATATTATTGATGATATGACATCGGCCATCCGACGCTATTGGTGGTCTGGCAAAACTAATAAGAAGGGTTGGCATATGCTCCCTTGGGAACAGGTGTGTTTGCCTAAATCATTTGGTGGTATGGGTTTTAGGGACCTAAACAATTTTAACATTGCCCTTCTCGGTAAACAATTATGGCGACTTATCTGCGAACCAGACTCCCTTCTGAGACAAATCTATAAATCCAAATACTTTCCGTCTAACAATATTCTTAATGCCTCTCGGCCTTCCCGAGGTTCTTTTGCCTGGCAGGGTTTTTATAATGCTATGCAACACCTTTTTGGAGGTTTCCTCTATCGTCCTGGCATTAATAGTAACATACGTATTCACCATGATAATTGGGGAGGCTCCTCGACTATTCATCTTTACGGGGACTACGAGTTATCGGATGAAGTCCATACTCGTTGTCGCGACTTTATGATACGTAACCAAGCATCTTGGGACCCTGTTAAAGTCCGTGCGTACTTTACACCGGATGATGCCGACTCCATTCTATCCGTCTCCATCATCAATGATACTCGGGACTCCATCATCTGGAGACCTAACGATTCTGGTATCTACTCCGTCAGATCTGGCTATCTCTTTCTACAACGACCCCCTGAGCCACGTCTACGGCCACCTCGGATTTGGAAATTTCTTTCCAAACTCAAGGTTTTGCGTAAAGTTAAAACTTTTGGCTGGCGTCTGGGTTCAGAGGCCCTAACTATTGGGGTTCGCCTTCAGGCTTTTGCTCCAGATTCAGGGCCCTGCCCTGTATGTCATTCTGAGCCGGAGACAATTCTCCATGCTCTCCGTGATTGCTCTGGTGCTTCGGAGGCCCTTCGTTTGATTGGTCTTCCCATTTCTCTTATTAATAGCACTGCTCCCACCGGCCTCCAATGGCTCGAGGAAGGAGCTGTACTCCTTTCTCCTGATCTTTTTGGGGTTTTTTTAACTACCCTTTGGAACATTTGGAACAGGCGTAACGACTAGATCCATAATCGATATCTTCAACCCCTATAACTAATTGCTGTCAACTCCATTAGTCTTCATCGTGACTACTCTAATGCTATATCTTCGTCTTCTTCTTCCATCCCTCTGTCTTCGACTCCTCCATCTCGATGGGGTCCTCCCCCTCCAGGTTATATTAAAGTCAATGTGGATGGGGCTTTTGATCCCTCCACACGTGCAGCGGCGGTTGGCATTGTAGCCCGTGATGATACGGGGACGGTTGTTGGCAGTCTGGCTTTCCCTCTAGGCAGTTGCTCTGATGTTATTACATCTAAAGGGAGAGGACTTCTTGCTGGTATTACTTTCGCTCAATCCCAAGGATGGAGCCATTTGATATTTGAGACAGACTGTGCTTCTCTTGCGAATAGAATCAACTCCCTGGGCCCAGATCTATCTCCAATGGGACCGACGATTCTGCAAGCCCATGCTGCTCTGGAGTCCTTTTCTTCTGCGCATGATCAGTTTGTATGCCGTGAGGCTAATATTGTTGCACATACGTTGGCTACCCATGCCCTTAGGTCTATAACCTCTATGTCTTTTGGATCCATGTATCCTGCTTGTATTCAAAACGCTGTACTTTGCGAGGGTTTCCCTCGTTCTTTATAAATATAATCTGGTTACTCTTTTCCCCTTTTTTAGGATTCTCCGGGTCTTGTGCCTGGGGATATTAGTGGGGGTTTTTAATGAGGCCCGCTTTCTTCAAAAAAAAAAGTCCAACGAGTCCATTTTACGGTCCGTTTAGACTCGCTAGCCCGAAAACTCTTCAAAAATTACTGAAAAACAAGTTTTAATCAAATTTTAAGAGTTCATATAATTGATTACGATCGTTTCAACACGATTATATTGCAAAAACTCAATTTCTGTAATTTTTACTCAATTAAAAGTCCAACGGGTCCATTTTACGACCCATTTACACCCGCTCGTCTGAAACCTCTACAAAAAGGACCGCAAAACAAGTTTTAATCAAAACTTAAGAGTTCATATCGTTGATTACGAGCTTTTCAACACTATTGTATTGCAAAAATTCAATTTTTGTTCTTTTTACGCAGTTATAAGTTCAATGGGTCCATTTTAAGGCCCATTTAGACCCGCTCGTCCGAAACCTCTACAAAAAGGACCGAAAAAATAGTTTTATCAAATTTTACGAGTTCATATATTTGATTATGAGCTTTTCAGCAAGATTATATTACAAAAACTCAAATTCGGTATTTTTTACTCAATTAAAAGTCCAACGGGTACATTTTACGGCCCATTTAGACCCGCTCGCTCGAAACCTCTTCAAAAATGACTGAAAAACAAGTTTTAATCAAAATTTAGGAGTTCATATAATTGATTACGATCGTTTCAACACGATTATATTGCAAAAACTCAATTTCTGTATTTTTTACTCAGTTAAAAGTCCAACGGGTCCATTTTACGGCCCATTTACACCCGCTCGTCCGAAACCTCTACAAAAAGGACTGGAAAACAAGTTTTAATCAAAACTTAAGAGTTCATATCGTTGATTACGAACTTTTCAACACTATTGTATTGCAAAAATTCAATTTCTGTTCTTTTTACGCAGTTATAAGTTCAACGGGTCCATTTTAAGGCCCATTTAGACTCGGTCGCCCGAAACCTCTACAAAAAGGACCGAAAAACAAGTTTTGATCAAATTTTAGGAGTTCATATAATTGATTACGAGCTTTTCAACAAGATTATATTGCAAAAACTCAAATTCGGTATTTTTTACTCAGTTAAAAGTCCAACGGGTCCATTTCAAGGCCCATTTAGACCCGCTCGCCCGAAACCTCTTCAAAAATGACTAAAAAACAAGTTTTAATCAAAAATTAGGAGTTCATATAATTGATTACGATCTTTTCAACACGATTATATTGCAAAAACTCAATTTTTGTACATTATACTCAGTTAAAAGTCCAACATGACCATTTTACGGCCCATTTAGACCCGCTTGCCCGAAACCTCTTCAAAAATGACTGAAAAACAAGTTTTAATCAAATTTTAGGAGTTCATATAACTGATTACGATCTTTTCAACACGATTGTATTGCAAAAACTCAATTTATATACTTTTTACTCAGTTAAAAGTCCAACGGGTCCATTTTACGGCCCATTTAGACCCACTCGTCCGAAACCTCTACAAAAATGACTGCAAAACAAGTTTTAATCAAACTTAAGAGTTCATTTCGTTGATTACGAGCTTTTCAACACTATTGTATTGCAAAAATTGAATTTCTGTTCTTTTTACGCAGTTATAAGTTCAACGGGTCCATTTTAAGGCTCATTTAGACCCGCTCGTCCGAAACCTCTACAAAAAGGACCGAAAAACAAGTTTTGATCCAATTTTACGAGTTCATATAATTGATTACGAGCTTTTCAACAAGATTATATTGCAAAAACCTCTGCAAAAGGACCGCAAAACAAGTTTTAATCAAAACTTAAGAGTTCATATCGTTGATTACGAGCTTTTCAACACTATTGTATTGCAAAAATTCAATTTCTGTTCTTTTTACGCAATTATAAGTTCAACGGGTCCATTTTAAGGCCCATTTAGACCCGGTCCCCCGAAACCTCTACAAAAAGGACCGAAAAACAAGTTTTGATCCAATTTTAGGAGTTCATATAATTGATTACGAGCTTTTCAACAAGATTATATTGCAAAAACTCAAATTCGGTATTTTTTACTTAGTTAAAAGTCCAACGGGTCCATTTTACTGCTAATTTAGACCCGCTCGCCCAAAACCTCTTCAAAAATGACTGAAAAACAAGTTTTAATCAAATTTCAGGAGTTCATATAACTAATTACGATCTTTTCAACACGATTGTATTGCAAAAATTCAATTTCTGTTCTTTTTACGCAGTTATAAGTTCAACGGGTCCATTTTAAGGCCCATTTAGACCCGCTCGTCCGAAACCTCTTAAGAAATGACTGAAAAACAGGTTTTGATCAAATTTTAGGAGTTCATATAATTGATTACGAGCTTTTCAACAAGATTATATTGCAAAAACTCAAATTCGGTATTTGTTACTCAGTTAAAAGTCCAACGGGTCCATTTTACGGCCCATTTAGACCCGCTCGCCCAAAACCTCTTCAAAAATGACCGAAAAAAAGTTTTAATCAAATTTTATGACTTCATATCATTGGTTACGATCTTTTCAACATGATTATATTGCAAAAAGTCAATTTTTGTACTTTTTACTAAGTTAAAAGTCCAACGGGTCCATTTTACGGCCCATTTAGACCCGCTCGTCCGAAACCTCTACAAAAAGGACCGCAAAACAAGTTTTAATCAAAGCTTAAGAGTTCATATCGTTGATTACGAGCTTTTCAACACTATTGTATTGCAAAAATTCAATTTCTGTTCTTTTTACGCAGTTATAAGTTCAACGAGTTCATTTTAAGGCCCATTTAGACCCGCTCGTCCGAAACCTCTACAAAAAGGACCGAAAAAACAAGTTTTGATCCAATTTTACGAGTTCATATAATTGATTACGAGCTTTTCAACAAGATTATATTGCAAAAACTCAAATTCAGTATTTTTTACTCAGTTAAAAGTCCAACGGGTCCATTTTACGGCTCATTTAGACCTGCTCACCCGAAACCTCTTCAAAAATGCCTGAAAAACAGGTTTTAATCAAATTTTAGGAGTTCATATAATTGATTACGATCTTTTCAACACGATTATATTACAAAAACTCAATTTTTGTAATTTTTACTCAGTTAAAAGTCCAACGGGTCCATTTTACGGCCCATTTAGACCCGCTCGTCCGAAACCTCTACAAAAAGAACCGCAAAACAAATTTTAATCAAAACTTAAGAGTTCATATCGTTGATTACGAGCTTTTCAACACTATTGTATTGCAAAAATTCAATTTCTGTTGTTTTTACGCAGTTATAAGTTCAACGGGTCCATTTTAAGGCCCATTTAGACCTGCTCGTCCGAAACCTCTACAAAAAGGACCGAAAAACATGTTTTGATCCAATTTTACGATTTCATATAATTGATTACGACCTTTTCAACAAGATTACATTGCAAAAACTCAAATTTGGTATTTTTTTACTTAGTTAAAAGTCCAACGGGTCCATTTTACGGCCCATTTAGACCCGCTCGCCCGAAACCTCTTCAAAAATTAATGAAAAACATGTTTTAATCAAATATTAGGAGTTCATATAATTGATTATGATCTTTTCAACACGATTATATTGCAAAAACTAAATTTTTGTACTTTTTACTCAGTTAAAAGTCCAACGGGTCCATTTTACGGCCCATTTAGACCCGCTCGTCCGAAACCTCTACAAAAAGGACCGCAAAACAAGTTTTAAGCAAAACTTAAGAGTTCATATCGTTGATTACGAGCTTTTCAACACTATTGTATTGCAAAAATTCAATTTCTGTTTGTTTTACGCAGTTAAAAGTTCAACGGGTCCATTTTAAGGCCCATTTAGACCCGCTCGTCCGAAACATTTTCAAAAATGACTGAAAAATAAGTTTTGATCAAATTTTAGGAGTTCATTTAATTTATTACGAGCTTTTCAACAATATTATATTGCAAAAACTCAAATTCGGTACTTTTTACTCAGTTAAAAGTCCAACGGGTCCATTTTACGGCCCATTTAGACCCGCTCGCTCGAAACCTCTTCGAAAATGACTGAAAAACAAGTTTTAATCAAATTTTAGGAGTTCATATAATTGATTACGATCGTTTCAACACGATTATATTGCAAAAACTCAATATTTATACTTTTTACTCAGTTAAAAGTCCAACGGGTCCATATTACGGCCCATTTACACCCGCTCGTCCGAAACCTCTACAAAAAGGACCGCAAAACAAGTTTTAATCAAAACTTAAGAGTTCACATCGTTGATTACGAGCTTTTCAACACTATTGTATTGCAAAAATTCAATTTCTGTTCTTTTTACGCAGTTCTAAGTTCAACGGGTCCATTTTAAGGCCCATTTAGACCCGGTCGCCCGAAACCTCTACAAAAAGGACCGAAAAACAAGTTTTGATCCAATTTTAGGAGTTCAAATAATTGATTACGAGCTTTTCAACAAGATTATATTGCAAAAACTCAAATTCGGTATTTTTTACATAGTTAAAAGTCCAACGGGTCCATTTTACGGCCCATTTAGATCCGCTCGCCCGAAACCTCTTCAAAAATGACTGAAAAACATGTTTTAATCAAATTTTAGGAGTTCATATAACTAATTACGATCTTTTCAACACGATTGTATTGCAAAAATTCAATTTATGTTCTTTTTACGTAGTTATAAGTTAACGGGTCCATTTTACGGCCCATTTAGAACCGCTCGTTCGAAACCTCTTCAAAAATGATTGAAAAATTTGTTTTAATCAAATATTAGGACTTCATATCATTGATTACGATCTTTTCAACACGATTATATTGCAAAAACTCAATTTTTGTACTTTTTACTCAGTTAAAAGTCCAACGGGTCCATTTTACGGCCCATTTAGACCCGATCGTCCGAAACCTCTACAAAAAGGTCCGCAAAACAAGTTTTAATCAAAACTTAAGAGTTCATATCGTTGATTACGAGCTTTTCAACACTATTGTATTGCAAAAATTCAATTTCTGTTGGTTTTACGCAGTTATAAGTTCAACGGGTCCATTTTAAGGCCCATTTAGACCCGCTCGTCTGAAACATTTTCAAAAATGACTGAAAAACAAGTTTAGATCAAATTTTAGAAGTTCATATAATTTATTACGAGCTTTTCAACAAGATTATATTGCAAAAACTCAAATTCGGTACTTTTTACTCAGTTAAAAGTCCAACGGGTCCATTTTACGGCCCATTTAGACCCGCTCGCCCGAAACCTCTTCGAAAATGACTGAAAAACAAGTTTTAATCAAATTTTAGGAGTTCATATAATTGATTACGATCGTTTCAACGCGATTATATTGCAAAAACTCAATTTTTGTACTTTTTACTCAGTTAAAAGTCCAACGGGTCCATTTTACGGCCCATTTACACCCGCTCGTCTGAAACCTCTACAAAAAGGACCGCAAAACAAGTTTTAATCAAAACTTAAGAGTTCATATCGTTGATAACGAGCTTTTCAACACTATTGTATTGCAAAAATTCAATTTCTGTTCTTTTTACGTAGTTATAAGTTCAACGGGTCCATTTTAAGGCCCATTTAGACCCGATCGCCCGAAACCTCTACAAAAAGGACCGAAAAACAAGTTTTGATCCAATTTTAGGAGTTCAAATATTTGATTACGAGCTTTTCAACAAGATTATATTGCAAAATCTCAAATTCGATATTTTTTACATAGTTAAAAGTCCAACGGGTCCATTTTACGGACCATTTAGATCCGCTCGCCCGAAACCTCTTCAAAAATGACTGAAAAACATGTTTTAATCAAATTTTAGGAGTTCATATAACTAATTACGATCTTTTCAACACGATTGTATTGCAAAAATTCAATTTCTGTTCTTTTTACGCAGTTATAAGTTCAACGGGCCCATTTAGAACCGCTCGTCCGAAAACTCTTAAAAAATGACTGAAAAAATTGTTTTGATCAAATTTTAAGAGTTCATATAATTGATTACGAGCTTTTCAATAAGATTATATTGCAAAAACTCAAATTTGGAATTTGTTACTCAGTTAAAAGTCCAACGGGTCCATTTTACGGCCCATTTAGACCCGCTGCCCCGAAACCTCTTCAAAAATGACCGAAAAAAAAGTTTTATTCAAATATTAGGACTTCATATCATTGATTACGACCTTTTCAACACGATTATATTGCAAAAACTCAATTTTTGTACTTTTTACTCAGTTAAAAGTCCAACGGGTCCATTTTACGGCCCATTTAGACCCGCTCGTCCGAAACCTCTACAAAAAGGACCGCAAAACAAGTTTTAATCAAAACTTAAGAGTTCATATCGTTGATTACGAGCTTTTCAACACTATTGTATTGCAAAAATTCAATTTCTGTTCTTTTTACACGGTTATAAGTTCAACGAGTCCATTTTAAGGCCCATTTAGACCCGCTCGTCCGAAAACTCTACAAAAAGGATCGAAAAACAAGTTTTGATCCAATTTTACGAGTTCATATAATTTATTACGAGCTTTTCAACAAGATAATATTGTAAAAACTCAAATTCGGTATTTTTTACTCAGTTAAAAGTCCAACGGGTCCATTTTACGGCTAGTTTAGACCCGCTCACCCGAAACCTCTTCAAAAATGACTGAAAAACAGGTTTTAATCAAATTTTAGGAGTTCATATAATTGATTACGATCTTTTCAACACGATTATATTGCAAAAATTCAATTTTTGTACTTTTTACCCAGTTAAAAGTCTAACGGGTCCATTTTACGGCCCATTTAGACCCGCTCGACCGAAACTTCTACAAAAGGACCGCAAAACAAGTTTTAATCAAAACTTAAGAGTTCATATCGTTGATTACGAGCTTTTCAACACTATTGTATTGCAAAAATTCAATTTATGTTCTTTTTACGCAGTTGTAAGTTCAACGGGTCCATTTTAAGGCCCATTTAGACCAGCTCGTCCGAAACCACTACAAAAAGGACCGAAAAACAAGTTTTGATCGAATTTTAGGAGTTCATATAATTGATTACGAGTTTTTCAACAAGATTATATTTCAAAAAGTCCATTTCTGTATTTTTTACTCAGTTAAAAGTCCAACGGGTCCATTTTAGGGCCCATTTAGACCCGCTCGCCCGTAACCTCTTCAAAAATGACTGAAAAACAAGTTTTAATAAAAATTTAGGAGTTCATATAATTGATTACGATCTTTTCAACAAGATTATATTGCAAAAATCAATTTTTACTTTTTACTCAGTTAAAAGTCCAACAGGTCCATTTTACGGCCCATTTAGACCCGCTCGTCTGAAACCTCTACAAAAAGGAATGCAAAACAAGTTTTAATCAAAACTTAAGAGTTCATTTCGTTGATTACGAGCTTTTCAACACTATTGTATTGCAAAAATTCAATTTCTGTTTTTTTACGCAGTTATAAGTTCAACGGGTCCATTTTAAGGCCCATTTAGACCCGCTCGTCCGAAACCATTACAAAAAGGACCGAAAAACAAGTTTTGATCCAATTTTACGAGTTCATATAATTGATTACGAGCTTTTCAACAAGATTATATTGCAAAAAGTACAATTCAGTATTTTTTACATAGTTAAAAGTCCAATAGGTCCATTTTACGGCCCATTTAGACCCGCTCACTGGAAACCTCTTCAAAAATGTATGAAAAACAAGTTTTAATCAAATTTTAGGAGTTCATATAACTAATTACGATCTTTTCAACACGATTGTATTGCAAAAATTCAATTTCTGTTCTTTTTACGCAGTTATAAGTTCAACGGGTCCATTTTAAGGCCCATTTAGACCCGCTCGTCCGAAACCTCTTAAAAATGACTGAAAAACAAGTTTTAATCAAATTTTAGGAGTTAATATAATTGATTACGATCTTTTCAACATGATTATATTGCAAAAACTCAATTTAAGTACTTTTCACTAAGTTAAAAGTCCGACGGGTCCATTTTACGGCCCATTTAGACCTGCTCATTCGAAACTTCTTCAAAAAGGACAACAAAACATGTTTTAATCAAAACTTAAGAGTTCATATCATTGATTACGAGCTTTTCAACACTATTGTATTGCAAAAATTCAATTTATGTTCTTTTTACGCAGTTATAAGTTCAACGGGTCCATTTTATGGCCCATTTAGACCCGCTGGTCCGAAATCACTACAAAAAGGACCAAAAAACAAGTTTTGATCCAATTTTAGGAGTTCATATAATTGATTACGAGCTTTTCAACAAGATTATATTGCAAAAAGTCACTTTTTGTATTTTTTACTCAGTTAAAAGTCCAACGGGTCCATTTTACGGCCCATTTAGACCCGCTCGCCCGAAACCTCTTCTAAAATGACTGAAAAACAAGTTTAAATCAAATTTTAGGAGTTCATATAATTGATTACGATCGTTTCAACACGATTATATTGCAAAAACTCATTTTTTGTATTTTTACTCAATTAAAAGTCTAACGAGTCCATTTTACGGCCCATTTACACTCGCTCCTCTGAAACCTCTACAAAAAGGACCGTAAAACAAGTTTTAATCAAAACTTAAGAGTTCATATCGTTGATTACGAGCTTTTCAACACGATTGTATTGCAAAAATTCTATTTCTGTTCTTTTTACGCAGTTATAAGTTCAACGGGTCCATTTTAAGGCCCATTTAGAACCGCTCGTCCGAAACATTTTCAAAAATGACTGAAAAACAAGTTTTGATCAAATTTTAGGAGTTCTTATAATTTATTACGAGCTTTTCAACAAGATTATATTGCAAAAACTCAAATCGGTACTTTTTACATAGTTAAAAGTCCAACGGGTCCATTTTACGCCCCATTTACACCTGCTCGTCCAAAACCTCTACAAAAAGGACCGCAAAACAAGTTTTAATTAAAACTTAAGAGTTCATATCGTTGATTACGAGCTTTTCAACACTATTGTATCGCAAAAATTCAATTTTTGTTCTTTTTACGCAGTTATAAGTTCAACGGGTCCATTTTAAGGCTCATTTAGACCCGGTCGCCCGAAACCTCTACAAAAAGGACCGAAAAACAAGTTTTGATCCAATTTTAGGAGTTCATATAATTGATTACGAGCTTTTCAACATGATTATATTGCAAAAACTCAAATTCGATATTTTTTACATAGTTAAAAGTCCAACTGGTCCATTTTACGGCCCATTTAGACCCGCTCGTCCGAAACATTTTCAAAAATGACTGAAAAACAAGTTTTGATCAAATTTTAGGAGTTCATATAATTTATTACGAGCTTTTCAACAAGATTATATTGCAAAAACTCAACTTCTGTATTTTTTACTCAGTTAAAAGTCCAACGGGTCCATTTTACGCCCCATTTACACCTGCTCGTCCAAAACCTCTACAAAAAGGACCGCAAAACAAGTTTTAATTAAAACTTAAGAGTTCATATCGTTGATTACGAGCTTTTCAACACTATTGTATCGCAAAAATTCAATTTTTGTTCTTTTTACGCAGTTATAAGTTCAACGGGTCCATTTTAAGGCCCATTTAGACCCGGTCGCCCGAAACCTCTACAAAAAGGACCGAAAAACAAGTTTTGATCAAATTTTAGGAGTTCATATAATTGATTACGAGCTTTTCAACATGATTATATTGCAAAAACTCAAATTCGTTATTTTTTACATAGTTAAAAGTCCAACGGGTTCATTTTACGGCCCATTTAGACCCGCTCACCCGAAACCTCTTCAAAAATGACTGAAAAACAAGTTTTAATCAAATTTTAGGAGTTCATATAACTAATTACGATCTTTTCAACACGATTGTATTGCAAAAATTCAATTTCTGTTCTTTTTACGCAGTTATAAGTTCAACGAGTCCATTTTAAGGCCCATTTAGACCCGCTCGTCCGAAACCTCTTAAAAAATGACTGAAAAACAAGTTTTGATCAAATTTTAGGAGTTCATATATTTGATTATGAGCTTTTCAACAAGATTATATTGCAAAAACTCAAATTCGGTATTTGTTACTCAGTTAAAAGTCCAACGGGTCCATTTTACGGCCCATTTAGACTCTCTCGCCCGAAACCTCTTCAAAAATGACCGAAAAAAAAGTTTTAATCAAATATTAGGACTTCATATCATTGATTACGATCTTTTCAACACGATTATATTGCAAAAACTCAATTATTGTACTTTTTACTCAGTTAAAAGTCCAACGGGTCCATTTTACGGCCCATTTAGACCCGCTCGTCCGAAACCTCTACAAAAAGGACCGCAAAACAAGTTTTAATCAAAACTTAAGAGTTCATATCGTTGATTACGAGCTTTTCAACACTATTGTATTGCAAAAATACAATTTATGTTCTTTTTATGCAGTTATAAGTTCAACGGGTCCATTTTAAGGCCCATTTAGACCCGCTCGTCCGAAACCTCTACAAAAAGGACCGAAAAACAAGTTTTGATCTAATTTTAGGAGTTCATATAATTGATTACGAGCTTTTCAACAAGATTATATTGCAAAAACTCAAATTTGGTATTTTTTACTCAGTTAAAAGTCCAACGGGTCCATTTTACGGCCCATTTAGACTCGCTCCCCCGAAACCTCTTCAAAAATTACTGAAAAACAAGTTTTAATCAAATTTTAGGAGTTCATATAATTGATTACGATCTTTTCAACACGATTATATTGCAAAAACTCAATTTTTGTACTTTTTACTCAGTTAAAAGTTCAACGGGTCTATTTTACGGCCCATTTAGACCCGCTCGTCCGAAACCTCTACAAAAGGACCGTAAAACAAGTTTTAATCAAAACTTAAGAGTTCATATCGGTGATTACGAGCTTTTCAACACTATTGTATTGTAAAAATTCAATTTCTGTTCTTTTTACGCAGTTATAAGTTCAACGAGTCCATTTTAAGGCCCATTTAGACCCGCTCGTACGAAACCTCTACAAAAAGGACCGAAAAACAAGTTTTGATCCAATTTTACGAGTTCATATAAATTATTACGAGCTTTTCAACAAGATTATATTGCAAAAACTCAAATTCGTTATTTTTTACTCACTTAAAAGTCCAATGGGTCCATTTTACGGCTCATTTAGACACGCTCACTCGAAACCTCTTCAAAAATGACTGAAAAACGGGTTTTAATCAAA
Source organism: Hibiscus trionum (assembly GCA_030270665.1). NCBI lineage: Eukaryota > Viridiplantae > Streptophyta > Magnoliopsida > Malvales > Malvaceae > Hibiscus > Hibiscus trionum. The sequence continues at coordinate 41,322,375 of BSYR01000002.1, read as the reverse complement.
TTTTAGGAGTTCATATAATTGATTACGATCTTTTCAACACGATTATATTGCAAAAACTCAATTTTTGTACTTTTTACTCAGTTAAATTCCAACGGGTCCATTTTACGGCCCATTTAGACCCGCTCGTCCGAAACCTCTACAAAAAGGACTGCAAAACAAGTTTTAATCAAAACTTAAGAGTTCATCTCATTGATTACGAGCTTTTCAACACTATTGTATTGCAAAAATTCAATTTATGTTCTTTTTACGCAGTTATAAGTTCAACGGGTCCATTTTAAGGCCCATTTAGACCCGCTCGTCCGAAACCACTACAAAAAGGACCGAAAAACAAGTTTTGATCCAATTTTACGAGTTCATATAATTGATTACGAGCTTTTCAACAAGATTATATTGCAAAAACTCAAATTCGGTATTTTTTACTCAGTTAAAAGTCCAACGGGTCCATTTTACGGCACATTTAAACCCGCTCGCCCGAAACCTCTTCAAAAATGACTGAAAAACATGTTTTAATCAAAATTTAGGAGTTCATATAATTGATCACGATCTTTTCAAGACGATTATATTGCAAAAACTCAATTTATATACTTTTTACTCAGTTAAAAGTCCAACGGGTCCATTTTATGGCCCATTTAGACCCGCTCGTCTGAAACCTCTACAAAAAGGATCGCAAAACAAGTTTTAATCAAAACTTAAGAGTTCATATCGTTGATTACGAGCTTTTCAACACTATTGTATTGCAAAAATACAATTTATGTTCTTTTTATGCAGTTATAAGTTCAACGAGTCCATTTTAAGGCCCATTTAGCCCCCTCGTTCGAAACCACTACAAAAAGGACCGAAAAACAAGTTTTGATCCAATTTTAGGAGTTCATAAAATTGATAACGAGCTTTTCAACAAGATTATATTGCAAAAAGTCCATTTCTGTATTTTTACTCAGTTAAAAGTCCAACGGGTCCATTTTACGGCCCATTTAGACCCGCTCGCCCAAAACCTCTTCAAAAATGACTGAAAAACAAGTTTTAATCAAATTTTAGGAGTTCATATAATTGATTACGATCGTTACAACACGATTGTATTGCAAAAATTCAATTTCTGTATTTTTTACGCAGTTAAAAGTCCAACGGGTCCATTTTAAGGCCCATTTAGACCCGCTCGTCCGAAACCTCTACAAAAAGGACCACAAAACAAGTTTTAATCAAAACTTAAGAGTTCATATCGTTGATTACGAGCTTTTTCAACACTATTGTATTGCAAAAATTCAATTTCTGTTCTTTTTACTCAGTTATAAGTTCAACGGGACCATTTTAAGGCCCATTTAGACCCGCTCGTCCGAAACTTCTACAAAAAGGACCGAAAACCAAGTTTTGATCCAATTTTAGGAGTTCAAATTATTGATTACGAGCTTTTGAACAAGATTATATTGCAAAAACTCAATTTGGGTATTTTTTACATAGTTAAAAGTCCAACGGGTCCATTTTACGGCCCATTTAGACCCGCTCGCCCGAAACCTCTTCAAAAATGACTGAAAACAAGTTTTAATCAAATTTTAGTAGTTCATATAATTGATTACGATCTTTTCAACACGATTATTTGCAAAAACTCAATTTTTGTACTTTTTACTCAGTTAAAAGTCCAACGGGTTCATTTTACGGCCCATTTAGACCCGCTCGCCCGAAACCTCTTCAAAAATGACTGAAAAACAAGTTTTAATCAAATTTTAGGAGTTCATATAATTGATTACGATCTTTTCAACACGATTATATTGCAAAAACTCAATTTACGTACTTTTTACTCAGTTAAAAGTCCAACGGGTAGTTATAATTCCAGCGGGTGGGATGGCTCTCAATTCTCTCTCAAATTTTTCCGGGGTCTCTATTGGGTGTTGGTTTATTCTTCATGCTTTTCCTTGTTTTCTGGTGGTTTTCTCCACTCTCTCTCCTTCATTCGCCTTCCCCCATACGGCACCTCTCCATCTTCCGCCGAATTTGCCAGCACTTCATCAAGAGAACCGGAATTTTTTGATTTCCTTGGAAATCGGTAAGGGAATACCAAGGGCCATTCCACCCCGCCCCATTTCCACATTTTTCATCTATTGGTATATGTTTTATTTGTATTTTTTTCTCTCTGGATTTTAACGCTTAATTTGATTCTCTTCTGCGAGTTTTGGCTGAATTTTGCAATACTCAAAACCCCTATCAGATATGCATTATCTGATGAAGGGTTGCTTTTCCCCATCTTTTACACCGTTTTCCTCCCTCTTTGGGCGTTTTCATCGAGATCCAACCGGCATTCTCGAGATCTGAACGATCTATCCCTTCTGCCATCTAGGAGGGTCTCTTCCCCTAATGCATCCCACGACGTTTGCCATACATCCGGCCGACTGGATTTGTTTCTCTTTCCCCTCTTTTTATATTCTTTATTTCTGTTCATCTTATCTTTTTTGCTTCTCCATTTTCAAAGGGTTTTTTCCCCTTCCTTTTCATCTCTGCATTTTTTTAATATCATCCATATTTTTTTAGGGCTTGTACCCTTTTATTTCATGTTTCTGATTTCCGCTTCTCCTCTGCAAATTTATCGTCTAATTTATTTTTTTTCTTTTGACAGATTCATTAAACCGCTCCAATCGTTTCAGATCTGTCCTCTGGCCTCCAGTTCTAGGCTAATCGAGGGTTTCCCCTTTTTGGTGTTTGGGTCTATTACGATCTATCACATTTCTGTCGATTGCATGTTTTTTCCTCTTGTACTAATTCTCTTTCACCGATTCTAGTTATTTTTTATTTCATAGTTTTATCTAATTTTTTCCTTTTTAGATCTTCTTCGAAGAGGAAAAGAAACCCCCCTTTCTTTGGGGTCTGGAGGACGATTCCGGTGACGGATTCACCTTCTCCTTCACTCTGATTATCATTTCCGATTTGGGGTTTCTCAAGTCGTCGGATCAAATAGGGATTCTTTCCCCTTTCCTTATTTCTTTGATTTTTCTTCATTTAATATTGTGGTTTTTATATCTCTTTTGCTTCTTGTTTTTCCAGATTCAGATCGACTCAATCTGCACCAGGATTAGAAGATCTATCTATCGAAGGTATAAACCCTATGGGTTTTCGAATGACTCTCTATTTTCTATCTTTTTCATTATCAGTATTATTTTATTTATTTTCCCTGGTTTTCTATGCTTTTCCGCCATTACTAGTTTCATTATTAAGCTTTCTTTGGTTGAATATTTCTATGTTGACTGATGGGATTTGCCTATAGAATTTTCAATGTTAATTTTAATCTACCCTATAGTTATCTCTCATATCGGATGTTTTCTTTTTTCTAATAAAAGTTATGCATCTACCTTCTATTCCATATCAGGATACTATCCTATCCATCTACATTTTCTATCATATTATTGCAAAAACAATTTGTTTGGCTCATCCTTTTTTCTCAATTTCTATGCTAATACAACTGTTGTAGTAATTACAATTATTATCTTTTCAAATATACATCGAGCCCTTATTGGGAAAAACACTCCAGCCCATTTTTTGGGATTCTCAAATACTACATATAATTATCACTATATGTGTTTCATCTCTGTTTATTTTTCTACACTAACTTTTTACAATCTTATTTTGTCTTTTTTCATCCCCTTGGTTCACTTCTTGAAAGCAAAACTCAGAAGACTCTTCTCTGATCAAATCCAGGAATTTACAACAACAATAATAGCTATCTATTTGGACAAATTTAATAGATGCCAATCACATATTTTTCACTATCTAAGAACATTATTCTTTATTTGGCTGACACAAAGGTACAATGTTATCTTTCTATATACTAATTACGGTTTGGTGTCTACTCTAATTACTTTCTTTATTAATGATTTTTACTCTTATCTTTTGATTTCAATCTCCCTGCAAATCATTGCCATGATATTTTCCCTTAAATATACATGTGGAACGCATCATTTTCAACCGATTGTCCTCATCACAATCTGCTCAATTTACTCATGTAAATCCCTAAATTTGTATGCTATCTATCCAACTGCTGTTCTCCTGCCCCCCTGTGACAAAATTAAACTATCCAAAATTCTGGGTATTTATAATTGGTCTATTATCTCTAAGATCTCGATTATAGAAACCTTCTTTCTAATCATCTCCCTCATGCTAGTTTATTGCTTCTATTACTCCCCAACCTCTATAACCATGGTGTTGCATGTCTACTCTATTATAGTAATTTTATCTAGCATTATTATGAGCTCTCATACTAAATGGCTTATTAATATAGCATATATGTTTTGCTGGTGGATGCATTCTGATTATCTTTATAAGTATATTATGTTTATCCCCCCTATCCTTCTATGTGTAATGCACCTTTGTACATGCTCTACATCTTTCTCTTTAAAATTAATTGGTGCTCTTTACCATCTGGTATTTTTATTCATTTTTATCATCTTGTCCTTGGCATCCTAAATTCTCCTTCAAACTATAACTTTTATCAATATATTAAATGCTTTTTTGACATTTCTATGATGCACACTAACCTTCTGTCATTCTGTTTCTTGCAACCTTATACATGGGAGCTCATCATTCAAATCATCTCATATCATACGACAATGGAACCTTTGGCCTACACCACCATGCAGCGCTGCAAGAAAATCTGTACTTCCTACACAACCTCTTCTCTTTGGTTTTGTATTAATTTATTTGTAGTTTATTTTAATTGCATTTCCCCTTATTTTCATTTGCTCATTTGGTCTGTAATTATTTTCTTTTCCCCGCCTCCTCCTCTCACTGGTTTTGTAATTTTTATGGTTTTTTTCCTCCCTCCCTGCCTTCTATTTGCTTTTACTATGCCTCTAAATGTCTGCATTCATGCCATAATATTGCATTGCATGTTACCTACAATTTCTTTGATGGATGGTTTTATATTTATATTTGCTCCGTTTTGTTAATCATAAAGGAATTTTATTCCTACTACACCTTTTTAGGTGAATCTTCACAAGCCCAAATCTGGGATCTTATTAAAACCCTACTAAGTAGGGTCTTCCTTCTGCTAAATTTAAACCATATTTACAATCCCTCACAATTCCTTCTTCTTACTTTAGGAATTATTCTAAACGATTGGTCGATTTTAATTCATAAATTAATTTTACCGTTTCCTTCCATAACCACTTCTAGCCCTTTAATGGAATTATTTATTCAAATTTTTTTAATTTATTACCCATTAGCCTTAAATTTTATTTTAACTTCCCGATTAATTTATTCCTTTATTACAATATCATCAATTATTTCCAAGACTAATCTAGTCTTTCCTTATATATCCCCAAAACTCAGTACATACATCTGCGAAAATTTATTGTATTTACTTTCACACTTTCCCTTACAATTATGTATGTATATAAGAAATACTTCCTTAAATTTTGGTCCCAATATACCGCTATTTAACCTCCCTAACGGAATTTCTTTTTTCACTTATTCTTCTAGTTTTATTAAGGAAAGTTCTTTTCAAATCTTCTTTTATGATATTAAAATATCCCATCTTTTACGATCTATAATTTTCTTTCCAAACCTTTTTCCTACTACTTACCATAGTACAGCCCACCCATTCGCATCCTTTAAATACGAACAACACACTTATACCAAACCACAAAACCACCCCTATCTTTCTACTCTACTCAATCTTCAAGCTTCCTCGATGACATCCTCTTCTATCCCCCAACTCAATTCTATCGACCTCACTAATGAGGAAGCAGAGCTCCTTTACACCCCTGACTTTGGTTGGGATTTTGTCAAGGAGGACCCCAAGCTCTTTCTATTCGGATGCTTTATCTCGTCCAAGGCGATTGATATATATGCTGTCATTAATGCTTTCGAAGGTATATGGAAGCCTAACGATGTGGTGTCTATATCTGTTATCCAAGACAACTTCCTCAAGATAAAATTCAAGGAGACCAAGAACTGTTATGAAGTCATTAACCGTGGTCCTTGGTTGTACAAGGACGAATGGTTAGCCGTTACCGAGTACGACCCTGCCAAATCAGTTGGAGAATACAATTTCAATATTATGAGGATTTGGATCTGTATCTTCTCTCTCCCTTCCTCACTCTTTGAGGACATTGATCGATCACATCTGGTGGGACATGCCCTTGGGTCAATGGTAGGCAACGTTCTTCGAACCGATACTCGAGAGTTTGAAGGGAACATGAAAGACTTCCTTAGGGTCGAAATCTTGCTGGATATCACCAGACCTGTCACCCGCTTCGTCTTCATCGGATCCGGGGCCAACAAAATTATGTGTCGTCTTCAATACGAACGCCTTCCTACTTTTTGCCCCGGCTGTGGTATAATCAGCCACACAATTGAAAATTGCCCCATTCGCTCTTCTCTTGATCTCAACAAGCTGCAGTACGGGGAGTGGCTCCGCTACCACCCCCAAGACGTCGCCCAGTTGGTACTCGTGGACGTATCCGTAATGTTGAGCCAAATCTTAACCAAAATATCCCTCCTCTGAATGGTACTTTTTATTCTCTTATTGCCAATATCTTGTTTTTTTATCGGTTTATTCCTATAATTAATCTATATCTCTTGCTATCTCTAGTTCTACCTATATACTTATCATCTTCTTTCCTCATAGTGCCTCCCGTTCCAGCAACTTCGGCCAACACTAATGTTCCTCCCACCGATCCGAATAATATGGGTACATTGCTATCTCCCTTTTTTTATCAATTATCCCGTTTTTAACAAGCTATCAATAACTAAACTGGGCTCTACCTACATCCTACTCATAGGTTCTCTAAACGAGGGCGATGCTGCCTCCTTTACGGAACAACCCATCGAGGAAGCTCCAAACACGGATACAGCTATGGATGATGTCCCCAACTCTACCAAAGATCCATCTGCATCTGATCCGAAATAGAAAGCACCCCTTGAGCCCCAGCCCCTGAACACCATCTATCCTATCCCTGAAGATGGTTCAGATGATGATTGGGACGCCACGGATGATGGTGTTCCTAGCCCAACTGCCCAGCAAATAAAGAAGATTGAAGCTGAATTGCGTAAGCCCCATGCTCCTACCGATACAATTTTCAATGATTTTAACCAATGGTTATTAAAAACTTACCCAAATGATGCAGCCCCTGCACATGTTCCAGCCCCACCGAACCGTGGCACAAAACGCTGTTCTCCTATCCAAGTGTCGCTCCCGCCAAAAAAATCCAAACCATCCGGATCCACTCCTAAGGCTGGGATGAGCAGCTCAAAAAACTCTCCGGCGGCGGCTGACTCCCAGCCCCGCCGAGAAAAATTAGGATCCTATGCTGGAACTGTTAGGGTCTAGGACAAGCCCCGACGGTTCAACATTTTCGGACCTATGTCCAACATACCAACCCGGATGTTATCTTCTTATGTGAAACCAAAATTAATAATGCGCCATGTAGCCGCCTTTGTCTTTCATTAGGTATGTTAGAAATTATCTCTATTCCCCCAACGGAAGGGTGTTCCGGTATTACTCTATTTGCCTCAAACAATATTAATATAAATTTAATTTCGTACTCGGCGCGTTATATACATACTCAGATTACTTTGAACAATTGCACTATGTTTTTTACTGGAATGCATGGCTACTCCGAAACTAGTCAAAAATATAAAACATGGGAAATCATCGATTCACTACATATAAATAATAATAATACCCCCTGGCTTCTAGGAGGGGATTTTAATGAAATTTTAACTGACTCTGAAAAACAAGGTGGTTGTCGAAGGGCTAGATCACAAATAAATAATTTCCGTCACTGTCTATCACGCAACAATCTCTTTGACTGTAAACCAACTTCTGGATGGTTTACCTGGACAAAAGTAGGGCCTTCCACTCCAATTATACATGAAAGATTAGATCGATTCATAGCTAATTCGGCCTGGCAAGATCTCTTCCCTTCCTATCGTATAACAACAGACTATGTGGCCAAATCCGACCATTGTTTCCTGCTCCTTGATTTATTCCCTGCGGCTGTTACCCCCCTTCAGCGGCCATCCAACACTTTTCGTTTCGAAAACTGTTGGGCGCATAATAAGGATAATATACATACTATTAAAAGCACTTGGACCAATACCTCTGGAACAACAATTGAAAAAATTGAAGCTATCGGCACATGTCTGGAGGAATGGCAAAATCACCAAAGATTTAAATCTATTGGACGGATCAACTTCCTTACCAAAAAAATAAACAAATCCTTATGCCGCCCCTTAAATGCCACAAATGAAGAAATCTATATAAAACATAGAACTGAACTTAATAAACTTCTAATGGAACAAGAAATTTATTGGGCTCATAGATCTCGTACACTCTGGCTATCCCAAGGGGATAAAAATACAAGGTTCTTCCATGCTCGGGCAACTAATAGGAAAAAGAAAAATTCGATTACAGGTCTTTTTGATTCCAATTCGAATTGGTGTACGGCTGACTCAGACCTAATGACTATTGCTTCTACATATTTTCAAAATCTCTTTACATCATCCAACCCCCAAATTTCAGATAATATTCTCGATAAAATTATGCCTTCTATCACCCAACCAATGAACGATACTCTATTAAGGTCCTTCACAAAAGAATAAATACTCCATGCCTTTCGGGACATTGATCCTAGGAAAGCGCCTGGTATCGATGGACTACCAAGTAGTTTTTTTCGATAACATTGGGACACGGTGGGCGAAGATGTCATTAATCTTTGCCTTAACCTACTAAACGGCACCGCTGACATGGCCTTAGTCAATAAAACTATTCTGGTACTAATCCTTAAAATCCAGGACCCAACTTCCATGAAACAACTAAGACCTATCAGCCTATGTACTGTCCTTTATAAAATAGTTGCTAAAACCATCGTCAATAGGATGAAACAAACAATTCCCTACTGTATCAGCCCTAATCAAGCAGCTTTTGTCCAGGGACGCAACATCTCGGATAACATCCTTGTTGCCCATGAAATTATTCACAACATCAATTCAAGTGCAAATAAATCCTCCCAAGGAGCTGCTCTTAAATTAGACATGGAAAAAGCCTTTGATAGAGTTGAATGGTCCTTTCTAGCAAATGTTATGGAACGCATGGGCTTTGCCTCAGAATGGATCTCCCTCATAATGCGTTGCATTACCACAGTCTCCTTTTCAGTCAAAATTAATAATTCCTTCTCCCATTTTTTTCAACCTCAACGTGGCTTACACCAAGGTGACCCTCTATCTCCTTTTTTATTCCTCTTTTGCACACAAGGGCTTTCTGCTTACCTATCTGCTGCCCAACAAACAAACATTCTACCGGGACTTGGTGCCTGTAAATATGGGCCCAAAGTCAACCATCTGTTTTTTGCTGATGACTGCATGGTCTTCATTAATAATACTCCAACCGAAGCTTCTCATCTCAAAAGAGCTCTGCAAACTTATGCTGCTGCTTCTGGACAAGCGGTTAATTTTGAGAAATCAACAAATTTTTATAATACGCGTACCCCATCCTCAACAAACTTATGCTGCTGCTTGCTGGTCTCACCTTTGCCCGATCTCAAGGATGGAATCGGATCTTGCTTGAAACTGATTGTGCTTCTCTCGCGAATAGGATCAACATTCCCGCACAAGACCTTTCTACCATGGGACCTCTTCTTCATCAGATTCAAGAGTCTCTTCATTTGTACGCCGTGAGGCAAATCATTTGGCCCATACCTTGGCTACTTTTTCTTTGAGCTCTATGACTTCCATGTCATTTAATTCTGATGTTCCAACTTGTATCCAACATCTTGTAACAAATTCTTTATGATTTAATAAAACTTAGACACTCTTTTCCCCTTTTTAGGGTCCTCTAGCTCTGCTTGAAGGACATTAGTAGGGGTTTTTAATGAGGCCTTTTTCTTCAAAAAAAAGTCCAACGGGTCCATTTTATGGCCCATTTAGACCCGCTCATCCAAAACCTCTACAAAAAGGACCGCAAAACAAGTTTTAATCAAAACTTAAGAGTTCATATAGTTGATTACGAGCTTTTCAACACTATTGTATTGAAAAAATTCAATTTATGTTCTTTTTACGCAGTTATAAGTTCAACGGGTCCATTTTAAGGCCCATTTAGACCCGCTCGTCCGAAACTACTACAAAAAGGACCGAAAAACAAGTTTTGATCCAATTTTAGGAGTTCATAAAATTGATTACGAGCTTTTCAACAAGATTATATGGCAAAAAGTCCATTTCTATATTTTTTACTCAGTTAAAAGTCTATTTTACGGCCAATTTAAACCCGCTCGCCCGAAACCTCTTCAAAAATGACTGAAAAACAAGTTTTAATCAAATTTTAGAAGTTCATATAATTTATTACGATCGTTTCAAACCCATTTATATTGCAAAAACTCAATTTCTGTATTTTTTACTCAGTTAAAAGTCAAACGGGTCCACTTTACGGCCCATTTAGACCCGCTCGTCCGAAACCTTTACAAAAGGACCGCAAAACAAGTTTTAATCAGAACTTAAGAGTTCATATCATTGATTATGAGCTTTTCAACACTATTGTCTTGCAAAAATTCAATTTCTGTTCTTTTTACGCAGTTATAAGTTCAACGGGTCCATTTTAAGGCCTATTTAGACTCGCTCGTCCGAAACCTCTACAAAAAAGGACCGAAAAACAAGTTTTGATCCAATTTTACGAGTTCATATAATTGATTACGAGCTTTTCAACAAGATTATATTGCAAAAACTCAAATTCGGTATTTTTTACTCAGTTAAAAGTCCAACGTGTCCATTTTACAGCCCATTTAGACCCGCTCGCACGAAACCTCTTCAAAATTATTGAAAACAAGTTTTAATCAAATTTTAGGAGTTCATATAATTGATTACGATCTTTTCAACACGATTATATTTCAAAAACTCAATTTCTGTATTTTTTACTCAGTTAAAAGTCCAACGAGTCAATTTTACGGCCCATTTAGACCCGCTCGTCCGAAACCACTACAAAAAGGACCGAAAAACAAGTTTTAATCAAATTTTAGGAGTTCATATAATTGATTACGATCTTTTCAACATGATTATATTGCAAAAACTCAATTTATGTACTTTTTACTCAGTTAAAAGTCCAACGGGTCCATTTTACGGCCCATTTAGACCCGCTCTCCCGAAACCTCTTCAAAAATGACTGAAAAACGAGTTTTAATCAAATTTTAGGAGTTCATATAACTGATTACGATCTTTTCAATACGATTGTATTGCAAAAATTCAATTTCTGTTCTTTTTACGCAGTTATAAGTTCAACGGGTCCATTTTAAGGCCCATTTAGACCCGCTCGTCTGAAACCTCTTCAAAAATGACCGAAAAACAAGTTTTGATCCAATTTTACGAGTTCATATAATTGATTACGAGCTTTTCAACAAGATTATGTTGCAAAAACTCAAATTCAGTATTTTTTACTCAGTTAAAAGTCCAACGGGTCCATTTTACTGCCCATTTAGACCCGCTCGCCCGAAACCTCTTCAAAAATGACTGAAAAACAAGTTTTAATCAAATTTTAGGAGTTCATATAATTGATTACGATCTTTTCAACACGATTATATTGCAAAAACTCAATTTATGTACTTTTTACTCAATTAAAAGTCCAACGGGTCCATTTTACGGCCCATTTAGACCCGCTCGTCCGAGACCTCTACAAAAAGGACCGCAAAACAAGTTTTAATTAAAACTTAAGAGTTCATATCGTTGATTACGAGCTTTTCAACACTATTGTATTGCAAAATTTCAATTTATGTTCCTTTTACGTAGTTATAAGTTCAATGGGTCCATTTTAAGGCCCATTTAGACCCGCTCGTCCGAAACCACTACAAAAAGGACCGAAAAACAAGTTTTGATCCAATTTCAGGAGTTCATATAATTGATTACGAGCTTTTCAACAAGATTATTTTGCAAAAATCCATTTATGTATTTTTTACTCAGTTAAAAGTCCAACGGGTCCATTTTACGGCTCATTTAAAACCGCTCGCCCGAAACCTCTTAAAAAATGACAGAAAAACAAGTTTTAATCAAATTTTAGGAGTTCATATAATTGATTACGATCGTTTCAACACGATTATATTGCAAAAACTCAATTTCTGTATTTTTTACTCAGTTAAAAGTCCAACGGGTCCATTTTACGGCCCATTTAGACCCGCTCATCCGAAACCTCTACAAAAAGGACCGCAAAACATGTTTTAATCAAAACTTAAGAGTTCATATCGTTGATTACGAGATTTTCAACACTATTGTATTGCAAAAATTCAATTTATGTTCTTTTTACGCAGTTATAAGTTCAACGGGTCCATTTTAAGGCCCATTTAGACCCGCTCGTCCGAAACCACTACAAAAAGGACCGAAAAACAAGTTTTGATCCAATTTTATGAGTTCATATAATTGATTACGAGCTTTCCAACAAGATTATATTGCAAAACGTCAATTTTTGTATTTTTTACTCAGTTAAAAGTCCAACGGGTCCATTTTACGGCCCATTTAGACTCGCTCGCCCGAAACCTCTTCTAAAATGACTGAAAAACAAGTTTTAATCAAATTTTAGGAGTTCATATAATTGATTACGATCGTTTCAACATGATTATATTTCAAAAACTCAATTTGTGTATTTTTTACTCAATTAAAAGTCCAAGGGGTCCATCTTATGTCCCATTTACACCCGCTCGTCCGAAACCTCTACAAAAAGGACCGTATAACAAGTTTTAATCAAAACTTAAGAGTTCATATCGTTTATTACGAGCTTTTCAACACGATTGTATTGCAACAATTCAATTTTTGTTCTTTTTACGCAGTTATAAGTTCAACGGGTCCATTTTAAGGCCCATTTAGACCCGCTCGTCCGAAACATTTTCAAAAATGATTGAAAAACAAGTTTTGATCAAATTTTAGGAGTTCATATAATTTATTACGAGCTTTTCAACAAGATTATATTGCAAAAACTCAAATTCGGTAATTTTTTACTAAGTTAAAAGTCCAACGGGTCCATTTTACGGCCCATTTAGACCCGCTCGTCCGAAACCTCTTCAAAATTGACTGAAAACAAGTTTTAATCAAATTTTAGGAGTTCATATAACTAATTACGATCTTTTCAACACGATTATATTGCAAAAATTCAATTTCTGTTCTTTTTACGCAGTTATAAATTCAACAGGTCCATTTTAAGGCCCATTTAGACCCGCTCGTCCGAAACCTCTTAAAAAATGACTGAAAAACAAGTTTGATCAAATTTTAGGAGTTCATATAATTGATTACGAGCTTTTAAACAAGATTATATTGCAAAAACTCACATTCGGTATTTGTTACTCAGTTAAAAGTTCAACGAGTCTATTTTACGGCCCATTTAGACCAGCTCGCCCGAAACCTCTTCAAAAATGACCGAAAAAAAAGTTTTAATCAAATTTTAGGACTTCATATCATTGATTACGATCTTTTCAACACTATTATATTGCAAACACTCAATTTTTGTACTTTTTACTCAGTTAAAAGTCCAACGGGTCAATTTTACGGCCCATTTAGACCCGCTCGTCCGGAACCTCTACAAAAAGGACCGCAAAACAAGTTTTAATCAAAACTTAAGAGTTTATATCGTTGATTACGAGCTTTTCAACACTATTGTATTGCAAAAATTCAATTTCTGTTTTTTTTACGCAGTTATAAGTTCAACGAGTCCATTTTAAGGCCCATTTAGACCCGCTCGTCCGAAACCTCTACAAAAAGTACCGAAAAACAAGTTTGATCCAATTTTACGACTTCATATAATTTATTACGAGCTTTTCAACAAGATTATATTGCAAAAACTCAAATTCGGTATTTTTTACTTAGTTAAAAGTCCAACGGGTCCATTTTACTGCTCATTTAGACCCGCTCACCCGAAACCTCTTCAAAAATGACTTAAAAACAGCTTTTAATCAAATTTTAGGAGTTCATATAATTGATTACGATCTTTTCAACATGATTATATTGCAAAAACTCAATTTTTGTACTTTTTCTCAGTTAAAAGTCCAACGGTTCCATTTTACGGCCCATTTAGACCCGCTCGTCCGAAACCTCTACAAAAAGGACCGCAAAACATGTTTTAATCAAAACTTAAGAGTTCATATCGTTGATTACGAGATTTTCAACACTATTGTATTGCAAAAATTCAATTTATGTTCTTTTTACGCAGTTATAAGTTCAACGGGTCCATTTTAAGGCCCATTTAGACCCGCTCGTCCGAAACCACTACAAAAAGGACCGAAAAACAAGTTTTGATCCAATTTTATGAGTTCATATAATTGATTACGAGCTTTCCAACAAGATTATATTGCAAAACGTCAATTTTTGTATTTTTTACTCAGTTAAAAGTCCAACGGGTCCATTTTACGGCCCATTTAGACTCGCTCGCCCGAAACCTCTTCTAAAATGACTGAAAAACAAGTTTTAATCAAATTTTAGGAGTTCATATAATTGATTACGATCGTTTCAACATGATTATATTTCAAAAACTCAATTTGTGTATTTTTTACTCAATTAAAAGTCCAAGGGGTCCATCTTATGTCCCATTTACACCCGCTCGTCCGAAACCTCTACAAAAAGGACCGTATAACAAGTTTTAATCAAAACTTAAGAGTTCATATCGTTTATTACGAGCTTTTCAACACGATTGTATTGCAACAATTCAATTTTTGTTCTTTTTACGCAGTTATAAGTTCAACGGGTCCATTTTAAGGCCCATTTAGACCCGCTCGTCCGAAACATTTTCAAAAAGGACCGAAAAACAAGTTTTGATCCAATTTTACGAGTTCATATAATTGATTAGGAGCTTTTCAACAAGATTATATTGCAAAAACTCAAATTCGGTATTTTTTACTCAGTTAAAAGTCCAACAAGTCCATTTTATGGCCCATTTAGACCCGCTCGCCCGAAACCTCTTCAAAAATGAATGAAAAACAAGTTTTAATCAAATTTTAGGAGTTCATATAATTGATTACGATCTTTTCAACACGATTATATAGCAAAAACTCAATTTTTGTAGTTTTTATTCAGTTAAAAGTCCAACGGGTCCATTTTACGGCCCATTTAGACCCGCTCGTCCGAAACCTCTACAAAAAGGATCGCAAAACAAGTTTTACTCAAAACTTAAGAATTCATTTCGTTGATTAAGAGCTTTTCAACACTATTGTATTGCAAAAATTCAATTTATGTTCTTTTTACGCAGTTATAAGTTCAACGGGTCCATTTTAAGGCCCACTTAGACTCGCTCGTCCGAAACCTCTACAAAAAGGACCG
The DNA here is from genome assembly GCA_030270665.1 of Hibiscus trionum. Classification (NCBI taxonomy): domain Eukaryota; kingdom Viridiplantae; phylum Streptophyta; class Magnoliopsida; order Malvales; family Malvaceae; genus Hibiscus; species Hibiscus trionum. Next base: position 41,307,114 of record BSYR01000002.1, on the reverse strand, counting down.
AAAAACAAGTTTTGATCCAATTTTACGAGTTCATATAATTGATTATGAGCTTTTCAACAATATTATATTGCAAAAACTCAAATTCAGTATTTTTTACTCAGTTAAAACTCCAACGGGTCCATTTTACGGCCCATTTAGACCCACTCGCCCGAAACCACTTCAAAAATGACTGAAAAACAAGTTTTAATCAAATTTTAGGATTTCATATAATTGATTACGATCTTTTCAACATGATTATATTGCAAAAACTCAATTTTTGTACTTTTTACACAGTTAAAAGTCCAACGGGTCCATTTTATGGCCTATTTAGACCCGCTCGCCCGAAACCTCTTCAAAAATGACTGAAAAATAAGTTTTAATCAAATTTTAGGAGTTCATTTAACAGATTACGATCTTTTCAACACGATTGTATTGCAAAACTTCAATTTTTGTTCTTTTTACGCAGTTAGAAGTTCAACGGGTCCATTTTAAGGCCCATTTAGACCCGCTCATCCGAAACCTCTTTAAAAATGACTGAAAAACAAGTTTTGATCAAATTTTAGGAGTTCATATAATTGATTACGAGCTTTTCAACAAACTTATATTGGAAAAACTCAAATTCGGTATTTTTTACTCAGTTAAAAGTCCAACGGGTCCATTTTACGGCCCATTAAGACCCGCTCGCCCGAAACCTCTTCAAAAATGACCGAAAAGAACTTTTACTCAAATTTCAGGACTTCATATCATTGATTACGATCTTTTCAACACGATTATATTGCAAAAACTCAATTTCTGTTCTTTTTACGCAGTTATAAGTTCAACGAGTCCATTTTAAGGCCCATTTACGCCAGCTCGTCCAAAACCTCTACAAAAAGGACCGAAAAACGAGTTTTGATCCAGTTTTACGAGTTCATATAATTGATTACGTGCTTTTCAACAAGATTATAATGCAAAAACTCAAATTCGGTATTTTTTACACAGTTAAAAGTCCAACGGGTCCATTTTACGGCCCATTTAGACCCGCTCGCCCGAAACCTCTTCAAAAATGACTGAAAAACAAGTTTTAATCAAATTTCAGGAGTTCATATAATTGATTACGATCTTTTCAACAAGATTATATTGCAAAAACTCAATTTATGTACTTTTTACTCAGTTAAAAGTCCAACGGGTCCATTTTACGGCCCATTTAGACCCGCTCGTCCGAAACCTCTACAAAAAGGACCGCAAAACAAGTTTTAATCAAAACTTAAGACTTCATATAGTTGATTACGAGCTTTTTCAACACTATTGTATTGCAAAAATTCAATTTATGTTATTTTTACGCAGTTATAAGTTCAACGGGTCCATTTTAAAGCCCATTTAGACCCGCTCGTCCGAAACCACTACAAAAAGGACCAAAAAACAAGTTTTGATCCAATTTTAGGAGTTCATATAATTGATTACGAGCTTTTCAACAAGATTATATTGCAAAAAGTCCATGTCTGTATTTTTTACTCAGTTAAAAGTCCAACGGGTCCATTTTACGGCCCATTTAGACCCGCTCGCCCGAAACCTCAACAAAAATGACTGAAAAACAAGTTTTAATCAAATTTTAGGAGTTCATATAATTGATTACGATCGTTTCAACACGATTATATTGCGAAAACTTAGTTTCTGTATTTTTTACTCAGTTAAAAGTCCAACGGGTCCATTTTACGGCCTATTTAGACTCGCTCGTCCGAAATCTCTACAAAAAGGACCGCAAAACAAGTTTTAATCAAAACTTAAGAGTTCATATCGTTGATTACGAGCTTTTGAACACTATTGTATTGCAAAAATTCAATTTCTGTTCATTTTACGCAGTTATAAATTCAACGGGTCCATTTTAAGGCCCATTTAGACCCGCTCGTCTGAAACCTCTACAAAAAGTACCGAAAAACAAGTTTTGATCCAATTTTACGAGTTCATATAATTGATTACAAGCTTTTCAACAAGATTATATTGCAAAAACTCAAATTCGGTATTTTTTACTTAGTTAAAAGTCCAACGTGTCCTTTTTACGGCCTATTTAGACCCGCTCGCCCGAAACCTCTTCAAAAATGAATGAAAAACAAGTTTTAATCAAATTTTAGGAGTTCATATAATTGATTATGATCTTTTCAACACGATTATATTGCAAAAACTCAATGTTTGTACTTTTATTCAGTTAAAAGTCCAACGGGTCCATTTTACGGCCCATTTAGACCCGCTCGTCCGAAACCACTACAAAAAGGACCGCAAAACAAGTTTTAATCAAAACTTAAGAGTTCATTTCGTTGATTACGAGCTTTTCAACACTATTGTATTGCAAAAATTCAATTTATGTTCTTTTTACGCAGTTATAAGTTCAACGGGTCCATTTTAAGGCCCATTTAGACCCACTCGTCCGAAACCTCTACAAAAAGGACTGAAAAACAAGTTTTGATCCAATTTTACGAGTTCATATAATTGATTATGAGCTTTTCAACAAGATTATATTGCAAAAACTCAAATTCGGTATTTTTTACTTAGTTAAAAGTCCAACGTGTCCATTTTACGGCCCATTTAGACCCGCTCGCCCGAAACCTCTTCAAAAATGACTGAAAAACAAGTTTTAATCAAATTTTAGGAGTTCATATAATTGATTACGATCTTTTCAACACGATTATATTGCAAAAACTCAATTTATGTACTTTTTACTCAGTTAAAAGTCCAACGGGTCCATTTTACGGCCCATTTAGACCAGCTCGTCCAAAACCTCTACAAAAAGGACCGCAAAACAAGTTTTAATCAAAACTTAAGAGTTCATATCGTTGATTACGAGCTTTTCGACATTATTGTATTGCAAAAATTCAATTTATGTTCTTTTTACGTAGTTATAAGTTCAATGGGTCCATTTTAAGGCCCATTTAGACCCGCTCGTCCGAAACCACTACAAAAAGGACCGAAAAACAAGTTTTGATCCAATTTTACGAGTTCATATAATTGATTACGAGCTTTTCAACAAGATTATATTGCAAAAAGTCCATTTCTGTATTTTTTACTCAGTTAAAAGTCCAACGGGTCCATTTTACGACCCATTTAGACCCGCTCGCCCGAAACCTCTTCAAAAATGATTGAAAACAAGTTTTAATCAAATTTTAGGAGTTACAATAGATTACGATCGTTTCAAAACGATTATATTTCAAAAACTCAATTTCTGTATTTTTTACTCAGTTAAAAGTCCAACGGGTCCATTTTACGGCCCATTTAGACCCGCTCGTCCGAAACCTCTACAAAAAGGACCACAAAACAAGTTTTAATCAAAACTTAAGAGTTCATATCGTTGATTACGAGCATTTCAACACTATTGTATTGCAAAAATTCAATTTATGTTCTTTTTACGCAGTTATAAGTTTAACGGGTCCATTTTAAGGCCCATTTAGACCCGCTCGTCCGAAACCACTACAAAAAGGACCGAAAAACAAGTTTTGATCCAATTTTAGGAGTTCATATAATTGATTACAAGCTTTTCAACAAGATTATATTGCAAAAAGTCCATTTCTGTATTTTTTACTCAGTTAAAAGTCCAACTGGTCTATTTTACGGCCCATTTAGACCCGCTCGCCCGAAACCTCTTCAAAAATGACTGAAAACAAGTTTTAATTAAATTTTAGGAGTTCATATAATTGATTACGATCGTTTCAACACGATTATATTGCAAAAACTCAATTTTTGTATTTTTTACTCGGTTAAAAGTCCAACGGGTCCATTTTACGGCCCATTTAGACCTGCTCGTCCGAAACCTCTACAAAAAGGACCGCAAAACAAGTTTTAATCAAAACTTAAGAGTTCATATCGTTGATTACGAGCTTTTCAACACTATTGTATTGCAAAAATTCAATTTCTGTTCTTTTTACACAGTTATAAGTTCAACGGGTCCATTTTAAGGCCCATTTAGACCCACTCGTCCGAAATCTCTACAAAAAAGACTGAAAAACAAGTTTTGATCCAATTTTACGAGTTCATATAATTGATTATGAGCTTTTCAACAAGATTATATTGCAAAAACTCAAATTCGGTATTTTTTACTTAGTTAAAAGTCCAACGTGTCCATTTTACGGCCCATTTAGACCCGCTCGCCCGAAACCTCTTCAAAAATGACTGAAAAACAAGTTTTAATCAAATTTTAGGAGTTCATATAATTGATTACGATCTTTTCAACACGATTATATTGCAAAAACTCAATTTATGTACATTTTACTCAGTTAAAAGTCCAACGGGTCCATTTTACGGCCCATTTAGACCAGCTCGTCCAAAACCTCAACAAAAAGGACCGCAAAACAAGTTTTAATCAAAACTTAAGAGTTCATATCGTTGATTACGAGCTTTTCAACACTATTGTATTGCAAAAATTCAATTTATGTTCTTTTTACGTAGTTATAAGTTCAATGGGTCCATTTTAAGGCCCATTTAGACCCGCTCGTCTGAAACCACTACAAAAAGGACCGAAAACAAGTTTTGATCCAATTTTACGAGTTCATATAATTGATTACGAGCTTTTCAACAAGATTATATTGCAAAAAGTCCATTTTTTACTCAGTTAAAAGTCCAACGGGTCCATTTTACGACCCATTTAGACCCGCTCGCCCGAAACCTCTTCAAAAATGATTGAAAACAAGTTTTAATCAAATTTTAGGAGTTCATACAATAGATTACGATCGTTTCAAAACGATTATATTGCAAAAACTCAATTTCTGTATTTTTTACTCAGTTAAAAGTCCAACGGGTCCATTTTACGGCCCATTTAGACCCGCTCGTCCGAAACCTCTACAAAAAGGACCACAAAACAAGTTTTAATCAAAACTTAAGAGTTCATATCGTTGATTACGAGCTTTTCAACACTATTGTATTGCAAAAATTCAATTTATGTTCTTTTTACGCAGTTATAAGTTTAACGGGTCCATTTTAAGGCCCATTTAGACCCGCTCGTTCGAAACCACTAGAAAAAGGACCGAAAAACAAGTTTTGATCCAATTTTAGGAGTTCATATAATTGATATCGAGCTTTTCAACAAGATTATATTGCAAAAAGTCCATTTCTGTATTTTTTACTCAGTTAAAAGTCCAACTGGTCTATTTTACGGCCCATTTAGACCCGCTCGCCCGAAACCTCTTCAAAAATGACTGAAAACAAGTTTTAATTAAATTTTAGGAGTTCATATAATTGATTACGATCGTTTCAACACGATTATATTGCAAAAACTCAATTTTTGTATTTTTTACTCGGTTAAAAGTCCAACGGGTCCATTTTACGGCCCATTTAGACCTGCTCGTCCGAAACCTCTACAAAAAGGACCGCAAAACAAGTTTTAATCAAAACTTAAGAGTTCATATCGTTGATTACGAGCTTTTCAACACTATTGTATTGCAAAAATTCAATTTCTGTTCTTTTTACGCAGTTATAAGTTCAACGGGTCCATTTTAAGGCCCATTTAGACCCGCTCGTCTGAAACCTCTACAAAAAGGACCGAAAAACAAGTTTTTATCCAATTTTACAAGTTCATATAATTGATTTCGAGCTTTTAAACAAGATTATATTGCAAAAACTCAAATTCGGTATTTTTTACTCAGTTAAAAGTCCAACGGGTCCATTTTACGGCCCATTTAGACCCGCTCACCCGAAACCTCTTCAAAAATGAATGAAAAACAAGTTTTAATCAAATTTTAGGAGTTCATATAATTGATTACGATCTTTTCAACACGATTATATTGCAAAAACTCAATTTTTGTACTTTTATTCAGTTAAAAGTCCAACGGGTCCATTTTACGGCCCATTTAGACCCGCTCGTCCGAAACCTCTACAAAAAGGACCGCAAAACAAGTTTTAATCAAAAATTAAGAGTTCATTTCATTGATTACGAGCTTTTCAACACTATTGTATTGCAAAAATTCAATTTATGTTCTTTTTACGCAGTTATAAGTTCAACGGGTCCATTTTAAGGCCCATTTAGACCCACTCGTCCGAAACCTCTACAAAAAGGACTGAAAAACAAGTTTTGATCCAATTTTACGAGTTCATATAATTGATTATGAGCTTTTCAACAAGATTATATTGCAAAAACTCAAATTCGGTATTTTTTACTTAGTTAAAAGTCCAACGTGTCCATTTTACGGCCCATTTAGACCCGCTCGCCCGAAACCTCTTCAAAAATGACTGAAAAACAAGTTTTAATCAAATTTTAGGAGTTCATATAATTGATTACGATCTTTTCAACACGATTATATTGCAAAAACTCAATTTATGTACTTTTTACTCAGTTAAAAGTCCAACGGGTCCATTTTACGGCCCATTTAGACCAGCTCGTCCGAAACCTCTAGAAAAAGGACCGCAAAACAAGTTTTGATCCAATTTTACGAGTTCATATAATTGATTACGAAGTTTTCAACAAGTTTATAATGCAAAAACTCAAATTCGATATTTTTTACTCAGTTAAAAGTCCAACGGGTCCATTTTACGGCCCATTTAGACCCGCTCGTCCGAAACCACTAGAAAAAGGACCGAAAAACAAGTTTTGATCCAATTTTAGGAGTTCATATAATTGATTACGAGCTTTTCAACAAGATTATATTGCAAAAACTCAAATTCGGTATTTTTCACTCAGTTAAAAGTCCAACGGGTCCATTTTACGGCCCATTTAAACCTGCTCGCCCGAAACCTCTTCAAAAATGACCGAAAAACAAGTTTTAATCAAATTTTAGGACTTCATATCATTGATTACAATCTTTTCAACACGATTATTTTGCAAAAACTCAATTTTTTTTTACTTTTTACTAAATTAAAAGTCCAACGGGTCCATTTTACGGCCCATTTAGACCCGCACGTCCGAAACCTCTATAAAAAGGACCGCAAAACATGTTTTAATCAAAACTTAAAAGTTCGTATCGTTGATTACGAGCTTTTGAACACTATTGTATTGCAAAAATTCAATTTCTGTTTTTTTACGCAGTTATAAGTTCAACGGGTCCATTTTAAGGCCCATTTAGACTCGCTCGTCCGAAACCTTTACAAAAAAGACCGAAAAACAAGTTTTGATCCAATTTTAGGAGTTCATATAATTGATTACGAGCTTTTCAACAAGATTATATTGCAAAAACTCAAATTCGGTATTTTTTACTCAGTTAAAAGTCCAACGGGTCCATTTTACGGCCCATTTAGACCCGCTCGCCCGAAACCTCTTCAAAAATGACTGAAAACAAGTTTTAATCAAATTTACGAGTTCATATAATTGATTACGATCTTTTCAACACGATTATATTGAAAAACTCATTTTTTGTACTTTTTACTCAGTTAAAAGTCCAACGGGTCCATTTTTCGGCCCATTTAGACCCGCTCGTCCGAAACCTCTACAAAAAGGACCGCAAAACAAGTTTTAATCAAAACTTATGAGTTCATATCATTGATTACGAGCTTTTCAACACTATTGTATTGCAAAAACTCAAATTCGGTATTTTTTACTCAGTTAAAAGTCCAACGGGTCCATTTTAAGGCCCACATAGACCCTCTCGCCCGAAACCTCTACAAAAAGGACCGAAAAACAAGTTTTGATCCAATTTTAGGAGTTCATATAATTGATTACGAGCTTTTCAACAAGATTTAATTGCAAAAACTCAAATTCGGTATTTTTTACTCAGTTAAAAGTCCAACGGGTCCAGTTTACGGCCCATTTAGACCTGCTCGCCCGAAACCTCTTCAAAAATGACTGAAAAAAAGTTTTAATCAAATTTTAGGAGTTCATATAATTGATTACGATCTTTTCAACACGATTATATTGCAAAAACTCAATTTTTGTACTTTTTACTCAGTTAAAAGTCCAACGGGTCCATTTTACGGCCCATTTAGACCCGCTCGTCTGAAACCTCTAGAAAAAGGACCGCAAAACAAGTTTTGATCCAATTTTACGAGTTCATATAATTGATTACGAGCTTTTCAACAAGATTATATTGCAAAAAGTCCATTTCTGTATTTTTTACTGTGTTAAAAGTCCAACGGGTCCATTTTACGGCCCATTTAGACCCGCTCGCCCGAAACCTCTTCAAAAATGACCGAAAAAAAAGTTTTAATCAAATTTTAGGACTTTATATCATTGATTACGATCTTTTCAACACGATTATATTGCAAAAACTCGATTTTTGTACTTTTTACTCAGTTAAAAGTCAAACGGGTACATTTTACGGCCCATTTAGACCCGCTCGTCCGAAACCTCTACAAAAAGGACCGCAAAACAAGTTTTAATCAAAACTTAAGAGTTCATATCGTTGATTACGAGCTTTTCAACACTATTGTATTGCAAAAATTCAATTTCTGTTGTTTTTACGCAGTTATAAGTTCAACGGGTCTATTTTAAGGCCCATTTAGACCCGCTCGTCCGAAACCTCTACAAAAAGGACCGAAAAACAAGTTTTGATCCAATTTTAGGAGTTCATATAATTGATTACGAGCTTTTCAACAAGATTATATTGCAAAAAGTCCATTTCTGTATTTTTTACTCAGTTAAAAGTCCAACGGGTCCATTTTAAGGCCCATTTAGACCCGCTCGTCCGAAACTTCTACAAAAAGGACCGAAAAACAAGTTTTTATCCAATTTTACGAGTTCATATAATTGATTACGACCTTTTCAACAAGATTATATTGCAAAAACTCAAATTCGGTATTTTTTACTCAGTTAAAAGTCCAACTGGTCCATTTTACGGCCCATTTAGACCCGCTCGCCCGAAACCTCTTCAAAAATGACTGAAAAACAAGTTTTAATCAAATTTTAGGAGTTCATATAATTGATTACGATCTTTTCAACACGATTATATTGCAAAAACTAAATTTTTGTACTTTTTACTTAGTTAAAAGTCCAACGGGTCCATTTTACGGCCCATTTAGACCCGCTCGTCCGAAACCTCTACAAAAAGGATCGCAAAACAAGTTTTAATCAAAACTTAAGAGTTCATATCGTTGATTACGAGATTTTCAACACTATTGTATTGCAAAAATTTAATTTCTATTCTTTTTACGCAGTTATAAAATCAACGGGTCCATTTTAAGGCCCATTTAGACCCGCTCGTCCGAATCTTCTACAAAAGGACCGAAAAACAAGTTTTGATCCAATTTTACGAGTTCATATAATTGATTACGAGCTTTTCAACAAGATTATATTGCAAAAACTCAAATTCGATATTTTTTACTTAGTTAAAAGTCCAACGGGTCCATTTTACGGCCCATTTAGACCCGCTCGCCCGAAACCTCTTCAAAAATGAATGAAAACAAGTTTTAATCAAATTTTAGGAGTTCATATAATTGATTACGATGTTTTCAACACAATTATATTGCAAAAACTCAATTTATGTACTTTTTACTCAGTTAAAAGTCCAACGGGTCCATTTTAAGGCCCATTTAGACCCGCTCGTCCGAAACCACTACAAAAAGGACTGAAAAACAAGTTTTGATCCAATTTTAGGAGTTCATATAATTGATTACGATCTTTTCAACACGATTATATTGCAAAAACTCAATTTCTGTACTTTTATCTCAGTTAAAAGTCCAACGGGTCCATTTTACGGCCCATTTAGACCCGCTCGCCCGAAACCTCTTCAAAAATGACTGAAAAACAAGTTTTAATCAAATTTTAGGAGTTCATATAACTGATTACGATCTTTTCAACACGATTATATTGCAAAACTCAATTTTTGTACTTTTTACTCAATTAAAAGTCCAACGAGTCCATTTTACGGCCCATTAAGACCCGCTCGTCCGAAACCTCTACAAAAAGTACCGCAAAACAAGTTTTAATCAAAACTTAAGAGTTTATATCGTTGATTACGAGGTTTTGAACACTATTGTATTGCAAAAATTCAATTTCTGTTTTTTTACGCAGCTATAAGTTCAACGGGTCCATTTTAAGGCCCATTTAGACTCGCTCGTCCGAAACCTCTACAAAAGAGACCGAAAAACAAGTTTTGATCCAATTTTAGGAGTTCATATAATTAATTACGAGCTTTTCAACAAGATTATATTGCAAAAAGTCCATTTCTGTATTTTTTACTCAGTTAAAAGTCCAACGGGTCCATTTTACGGCCCATTTAGACCCGCTCGCCCGAAACCTCTTCAAAAATGACTGAAAACAAGTTTTAATTAAATTTTAGGAGTTCATATAATTGATTACGATCGTTTCAACACGATTATATTGCAAAAACTCAATTTCTGTATATTTTACTCGGTTAAAAGTCCAACGGGTCCATTTTACGGCCCATTTAGACCCGCACGTCCGAAACCTCAACAAAAAGTACCGCAAAACAAGTTTTAATCAAAACTTAAGAGTTCATATCGTTGATTACGAGCTTTTCAACACTATTGTATTGCAAAAATTCAATTTATGTTCTTTTTACGAATTTATAAGTTCAACAGGTCCATTTTAAGGCCCATTTAGACCCGCTCGTCCGAAACTTCTACAAAAAGGACCGAAAAACAAGTTTTGATCCAATTTTACGAGTTTATATAATTGATTACGAGCTTTTCAACAAGATTATATTGCAAAAAACTCAAATTCGGTATTTTTTACTCAGTTAAAAGTCCAACGGGTCCATTTTACGGCTCATTTAGACCCCCTCGCCCGAAACCTCTTCAAAAATGACTGAAAAACAGGTTTTAATCAAATTTTAGGAGTTCATATAATTGATTACGATCATTTCAAAACTATTATATTGCAAAAACTCAATTTATGTACTTTTTACTCAGTTAAAAGTCCAACGGGTCCATTTTACGGCCCATTTAGACCCGCTCGTCCGAAACCTCTACAAAAAGGACCGCAAAACAAGTTTTAATCAAAACTTAAGAGTTCATATCGTTGATTACGAGCTTTTCAACACTATTGTATTGCAAAAATTCAATTTCTGTTCTTTTTACGCAGTTATATGTTCAACGGGTCCATTTTAAGGCCCATTTAGACCCGCTTGTCCGAATCTTCTACAAAAAGGACCGAAAAACAAGTTTTGATCCAATTTTACGAGTTCATATAATTGATTACGAGCTTTTCAACAATATTATATTGCAAAAACTCAAATTCGGTATTTTTTACTTAGTTAAAAGTCCAACGGGTCCATTTTACGACCCATTTAGACCCGCTCGCCCGAAACCTCTTCAAAAATGACTGAAAAACAAGTTTTAATCAAATTTTAGGAGTTCATATAATTGATTACGATCTTTTCAACACGATTATATTGCAAAAACTCAATTTATGTACTTTTTACTCAGTTAAAAGTCCAACGGGTCCATTTTAAGGCCCATTTAGACCCGCTCGTCCGGAACCACTAGAAAAAGGACCGAAAAACAAGTTTTGATCCAATTTTAGGAGTTCATATAATTGATTACGAGCTTTTCAACAAGATTATATTGCAAAAACTCAAATTCGGTATTTTTCACTCAGTTAAAAGTCCAACGGGTCCATTTTACGGCCCATTTAAACCTGCTCGCCCGAAACCTCTTCAAAAATAACCGAAAAACAAGTTTTAATCAAATTTTAGGACTTCATATCATTGATTACGAGCTTTTCAACACTATTGTATTGCAAAAATTCAATTTTTGTTCTTTTTATGCATTTATAAGTTCAACGGGTCCATTTTAAGGCCCATTTAGACCCGCTCGGCCGAAACCTCTACAAAAAGGACCGAAAAACAAGTTTTGATCCAATTTTAGGAGTTCATATAATTGATTACGAGATTTTCAACAAGATTATATTGCAAAAACTCAAATTCGGTATTTTTTACTCAGTTAAAAGTCCAACGGGTCCATTTTAAGGCCAACATAGACCCTCTCGCCCGAAACCTCTACAAAAAGGACCGAAAAACAAGTTTTGATCCAATTTTAGGAGTTCCTATAATTGATTACGATATTTTCAACTTGATTATATTGCAAAAACTCAAATTCGGTATTTTTTACTCAGTTAAAAGTCCAACGGGTCCATATTAAGGCCCACATAGACCCTCTCGCCCGAAACCTCTACAAAAGGACCGAAAAACAAGTTTTGATCCAATTTTAGGAGTTCATATAATTGATTACGAGCTTTTCAACAAGATTTAATTGCAAAAACTCAAATTCGGTATTTTTTACTCAGTTAAATGTCCAACGGGTCCAGTTTACGGCCCATTTAGTCCTGCTCGCCCGAAACCTCTTCAAAAATGACTGAAAAAAATTTTAATCAAATTTTAGGAGTTTATAGAATTGATTACGATCTTTTCAACACGAGCTTTTCAACACTATGGTATTGCAAAAATTCAATTTATGTTCTTTTTACGCAGTTATAAGTTCAACGGGTCCATTTTAAGGCCCATTTAGACCCGCTCGTCCGAAACAATTACAAAAAGGACCGAAAAACAAGTTTTGATCCAATTTTAGGAGTTCATATAATTAATTACGAGCTTTTCAACAAGATTATATTGCAAAAAGTCCATTTCTGTATTTTTTACTCAGTTAAAAGTCCAACGGGTCCATTTTACGGCCCATTTAGACCCGCTCGCCCGAAACCTCTTCAAAAATGACTGAAAACAAGTTTAAATTAAATTTTAGGAGTTCATATAATTGATTACGAGCTTTTCAAAAAGATTATATTGCAAAAACTCAAATTCGGTATTTTTCACTCATTTAAAAGTCCAACGGGTCCATTTTACGGCCCATTTAAACCTGCTCGCCCGAAACCTCTTCAAAAATGACTGAAAAACAAGTTTTAATCAAATTTTATGAGTTCATATAATTGATTATGATCTTTTCAACACGATTATATTGAAAAAACTCAATTTTTGTACTTTTTACTTAGTTAAAAGTCCAACGGGTCCATTTTACGGCCCATTTAGACCCGCTCGTCCGAAACCTCTACAAAAAGGACCGCAAAACAAGTTTTAATCAAAACTTATGAGTTCATATCATTGATTACGTGCTTTTCAACACTATTGTATTGCAAAAATTCAATTTTTGTTCTTTTTATGCAGTTATAAGTTCAACGGGTCCATTTTAAGGCCCATTTAGACCCGCTCGTCCGAAACCTCTACAAAAGGACTGAAAAACAAGTTTTGATCCAATTTTAGGAGTTCATATAATTGATTACGAGATTTTCAACAAGATTATATTGCAAAAACTCAAATTCGGTATTTTTTACTCAGTTAAAAGTCCAACGGGTCCATTTTAAGGCCCACATTGACCCGCTCGTCCGAAACCTCTACAAAAAGGACCGAAAAACAAGTTTTGATCCAATTTTAGGAGTTCATATAATTGATTACGAGCTTTTCAACAAGATTTAATTGCAAAAACTCAAATTCGGTAATTTTTACTCAGTTAAAAGTCCAACGGGTCCAGTTTACGGCCCATTTATCCCTGCTAGCCCGAAACCTCTTCAAAAATGACTGAAAAACAAATTTTAATCAAATTTTAGGAGTTCATATAATTGATTACGATCTTTTCAACACGATTATATTGCAAAAACTCAATTTTTGTACTTTTTACTCAGTTAAAAGTCCAACGGGTCCATTTTACGGCCCATTTACACCCTCTCGTCTGAAACCTCTAGAAAAAGGACCGCAAAACATGTTTTAATCAAAACTTAAGATTTCATATCATTGATTACGAGCTTTTCAACACTATTGTATTGCAAAAATTCAATTTATGTTCTTTTTACGCAGTTATAAGTTCAACGGGTCCATTTTAAGGCCCATTTAGACCCGCTCGTCCGAAACCACTACAAAAAGGACCGAAAAACAAGTTTTGATCCAATTTTAGGAGTTCATATAATTAATTACGAGCTTTTCAACAAGATTATATTGCAAAAAGTCCATTTCTGTATTTTTTACTTAGTTAAAAGTCCAACGGGTCCATTTTACGGCCCATTTAGACCCGCTCGCCCGAAACCTCTTCAAAAATGACTGAAAACAAGTTTTAATTAAATTTTAGGTGTTTATATAATTGATTACGATCGTTTCAACACGATTATAATGCAAAAACTCAATTTCTGTATTTTTGACTCGGTTAAAAGTCCAACGGGTCCATTTTACGGCCCATTTAGACCCGCTCGTCCGAAACCTCTACAAAAAGGACCGCAAAACAAGTTTTAATCAAAAATTAAGAGTTCATATCGTTGATTACGAGGTTATCAACACTATTGTATTGCAAAAATTCAATTTCTGTTCTTTTTACGCAGTTATAAGTTCAACGGGTCCATTTTAAGGCCCATTTAGACCCGCTCGTCCGAAACCTCTTCAAAAATGACTGAAAAACAAGTTTTGATCAAATTTTAGGAGTTCATATAATTGATTACGAGCATTTCAACAAGCTTATATTGCAAAAACTCAAATTCGGTATTTTTACTCAGTTAAAAGTCTAACGGGTCCATTTTACGGCCCATTTAGACCCGCTCGCCCGAAACCTCTTCAAAAATGACCAAAAAAAAACTTTTAATCAAATTTCAGGACTTCATATCATTGATTACGAACTTTTCAACACGATTATATTGCAAAAACTCAATTTTTGTACTTTTTACTCAGTTAAAAGTCCAACGGGTTCATTTTACGGCCCATTTAGACCCGCTCGTCCGAAACATCTACAAAAAGGACCGCAAAACAAGTTTTAATCAAAACTTAAGAGTTCATATTGTTGATTATGATCTTTTCAACACTATTGTATTGCAAAAATTCAATTTCTGTTCTTTTTACGCAGTTATAAGTTTAACGAGTCCATTTTAAGGCCCATTTAGACCCGCTCGTCCGAAACCTCTACAAAAAGGACCGAAAAACGAGTTTTGATCTAGTTTTACGAGTTCATATAATTGATTACGAGCTTTTCAACAAGATTATAATGCAAAAACTCAAATTCGGTATTTTTTACTCAGTTAAAAGTCCATTGGGTCCATTTTACGGCCCATTTAGACCCGCTCGCCCGAAGCCTCTTCAAATATGACTGAAAAACAAGTTTTAATCAAATTTTAGGAGTTCGTATAATTGATTACGATCTTTTCAACACGATTATATTGCAAAAACTCAATTTATGTACTTTTTACTCAGTTAAAAGTCCAACGGGTCCATTTTACGGCCCATTTAGACCCGCTCGTCCGAAACCTCTACAAAAAGGACCGCAAAACAAGTTTTAATCAAAACTTATGAGTTCATATCATTGATTACGTGCTTTTCAACACTATTGTATTGCAAAAATTCAATTTTTGTTCTTTTTATGCAGTTATAAGTTCAACGGGTCCATTTTAAGGCCCATTTAGACCCGCTCGTCCGAAACCTCTACAAAAGGACTGAAAAACAAGTTTTGATCCAATTTTAGGAGTTCATATAATTGATTACGAGATTTTCAACAAGATTATATTGCAAAAACTCAAATTCGGTATTTTTTACTCAGTTAAAAGTCCAACGGGTCCATTTTAAGGCCCACATTGACCCGCTCGTCCGAAACCTCTACAAAAAGGACCGAAAAACAAGTTTTGATCCAATTTTAGGAGTTCATATAATTGATTACGAGCTTTTCAACAAGATTTAATTGCAAAAACTCAAATTCGGTAATTTTTACTCAGTTAAAAGTCCAACGGGTCCAGTTTACGGCCCATTTATCCCTGCTAGCCCGAAACCTCTTCAAAAATGACTGAAAAACAAATTTTAATCAAATTTTAGGAGTTCATATAATTGATTACGATCTTTTCAACACGATTATATTGCAAAAACTCAATTTTTGTACTTTTTACTCAGTTAAAAGTCCAACGGGTCCATTTTACGGCCCATTTACACCCTCTCGTCTGAAACCTCTAGAAAAAGGACCGCAAAACATGTTTTAATCAAAACTTAAGATTTCATATCATTGATTACGAGCTTTTCAACACTATTGTATTGCAAAAATTCAATTTATGTTCTTTTTACGCAGTTATAAGTTCAACGGGTCCATTTTAAGGCCCATTTAGACCCGCTCGTCCGAAACCACTACAAAAAGGACCGAAAAACAAGTTTTGATCCAATTTTAGGAGTTCATATAATTAATTACGAGCTTTTCAACAAGATTATATTGCAAAAAGTCCAT
Organism: Hibiscus trionum; assembly: GCA_030270665.1. Classification (NCBI taxonomy): domain Eukaryota; kingdom Viridiplantae; phylum Streptophyta; class Magnoliopsida; order Malvales; family Malvaceae; genus Hibiscus; species Hibiscus trionum. Next base: position 41,291,055 of record BSYR01000002.1, on the reverse strand, counting down.
TTCTGTATTTTTTACTTAGTTAAAAGTCCAACGGGTCCATTTTACGGCCCATTTAGACCCGCTCGCCCGAAACCTCTTCAAAAATGACTGAAAACAAGTTTTAATTAAATTTTAGGTGTTTATATAATTGATTACGATCGTTTCAACACGATTATAATGCAAAAACTCAATTTCTGTATTTTTGACTCGGTTAAAAGTCCAACGGGTCCATTTTACGGCCCATTTAGACCCGCTCGTCCGAAACCTCTACAAAAAGGACCGCAAAACAAGTTTTAATCAAAAATTAAGAGTTCATATCGTTGATTACGAGGTTATCAACACTATTGTATTGCAAAAATTCAATTTCTGTTCTTTTTACGCAGTTATAAGTTCAACGGGTCCATTTTAAGGCCCATTTAGACCCGCTCGTCCGAAACCTCTTCAAAAATGACTGAAAAACAAGTTTTGATCAAATTTTAGGAGTTCATATAATTGATTACGAGCATTTCAACAAGCTTATATTGCAAAAACTCAAATTCGGTATTTTTACTCAGTTAAAAGTCTAACGGGTCCATTTTACGGCCCATTTAGACCCGCTCGCCCGAAACCTCTTCAAAAATGACCAAAAAAAAACTTTTAATCAAATTTCAGGACTTCATATCATTGATTACGAACTTTTCAACACGATTATATTGCAAAAACTCAATTTTTGTACTTTTTACTCAGTTAAAAGTCCAACGGGTTCATTTTACGGCCCATTTAGACCCGCTCGTCCGAAACATCTACAAAAAGGACCGCAAAACAAGTTTTAATCAAAACTTAAGAGTTCATATTGTTGATTATGATCTTTTCAACACTATTGTATTGCAAAAATTCAATTTCTGTTCTTTTTACGCAGTTATAAGTTTAACGAGTCCATTTTAAGGCCCATTTAGACCCGCTCGTCCGAAACCTCTACAAAAAGGACCGAAAAACGAGTTTTGATCTAGTTTTACGAGTTCATATAATTGATTACGAGCTTTTCAACAAGATTATAATGCAAAAACTCAAATTCGGTATTTTTTACTCAGTTAAAAGTCCATTGGGTCCATTTTACGGCCCATTTAGACCCGCTCGCCCGAAGCCTCTTCAAATATGACTGAAAAACAAGTTTTAATCAAATTTTAGGAGTTCGTATAATTGATTACGATCTTTTCAACACGATTATATTGCAAAAACTCAATTTATGTACTTTTTACTCAGTTAAAAGTCCAACGGGTCCATTTTACGGCCCATTTACACCCGCTCGTCCGAAACCTCTACAAAAAGGACCGCAAAACAAGTTTTAATCAAAACTTATGAGTTCATATCATTGATTACGTGCTTTTCAACACTATTGTATTGCAAAAATTCAATTTTTGTTCTTTTTATGCAGTTATAAGTTCAACGGGTCCATTTTAAGGCCCATTTAGACCCGCTCGTCCGAAACCTCTACAAAAGGACTGAAAAACAAGTTTTGATCCAATTTTAGGAGTTCATATAATTGATTACGAGATTTTCAACAAGATTATATTGCAAAAACTCAAATTCGGTATTTTTTACTCAGTTAAAAGTCCAACGGGTCCATTTTAAGGCCCACATTGACCCGCTCGTCCGAAACCTCTACAAAAAGGACCGAAAAACAAGTTTTGATCCAATTTTAGGAGTTCATATAATTGATTACGAGCTTTTCAACAAGATTTAATTGCAAAAACTCAAATTCGGTAATTTTTACTCAGTTAAAAGTCCAACGGGTCCAGTTTACGGCCCATTTATCCCTGCTAGCCCGAAACCTCTTCAAAAATGACTGAAAAACAAATTTTAATCAAATTTTAGGAGTTCATATAATTGATTACGATCTTTTCAACACGATTATATTGCAAAAACTCAATTTTTGTACTTTTTACTCAGTTAAAAGTCCAACGGGTCCATTTTACGGCCCATTTACACCCTCTCGTCTGAAACCTCTAGAAAAAGGACCGCAAAACATGTTTTAATCAAAACTTAAGATTTCATATCATTGATTACGAGCTTTTCAACACTATTGTATTGCAAAAATTCAATTTATGTTCTTTTTACGCAGTTATAAGTTCAACGGGTCCATTTTAAGGCCCATTTAGACCCGCTCGTCCGAAACCACTACAAAAAGGACCGAAAAACAAGTTTTGATCCAATTTTAGGAGTTCATATAATTAATTACGAGCTTTTCAACAAGATTATATTGCAAAAAGTCCATTTCTGTATTTTTTACTTAGTTAAAAGTCCAACGGGTCCATTTTACGGCCCATTTAGACCCGCTCGCCCGAAACCTCTTCAAAAATGACTGAAAACAAGTTTTAATTAAATTTTAGGTGTTTATATAATTGATTACGATCGTTTCAACACGATTATAATGCAAAAACTCAATTTCTGTATTTTTGACTCGGTTAAAAGTCCAACGGGTCCATTTTACGGCCCATTTAGACCCGCTCGTCCGAAACCTCTACAAAAAGGACCGCAAAACAAGTTTTAATCAAAAATTAAGAGTTCATATCGTTGATTACGAGGTTATCAACACTATTGTATTGCAAAAATTCAATTTCTGTTCTTTTTACGCAGTTATAAGTTCAACGGGTCCATTTTAAGGCCCATTTAGACCCGCTCGTCCGAAACCTCTTCAAAAATGACTGAAAAACAAGTTTTGATCAAATTTTAGGAGTTCATATAATTGATTACGAGCATTTCAACAAGCTTATATTGCAAAAACTCAAATTCGGTATTTTTACTCAGTTAAAAGTCTAACGGGTCCATTTTACGGCCCATTTAGACCCGCTCGCCCGAAACCTCTTCAAAAATGACCAAAAAAAAACTTTTAATCAAATTTCAGGACTTCATATCATTGATTACGAACTTTTCAACACGATTATATTGCAAAAACTCAATTTTTGTACTTTTTACTCAGTTAAAAGTCCAACGGGTTCATTTTACGGCCCATTTAGACCCGCTCGTCCGAAACATCTACAAAAAGGACCGCAAAACAAGTTTTAATCAAAACTTAAGAGTTCATATTGTTGATTATGATCTTTTCAACACTATTGTATTGCAAAAATTCAATTTCTGTTCTTTTTACGCAGTTATAAGTTTAACGAGTCCATTTTAAGGCCCATTTAGACCCACTCGTCCGAAACCTCTACAAAAAGGACCGAAAAACGAGTTTTGATCTAGTTTTACGAGTTCATATAATTGATTACGAGCTTTTCAACAAGATTATAATGCAAAAACTCAAATTCGGTATTTTTTACTCAGATAAAAGTCCATTGGGTCCATTTTACGGCCCATTTAGACCCGCTCGCCCGAAGCCTCTTCAAATATGACTGAAAAACAAGTTTTAATCAAATTTTAGGAGTTCGTATAATTGATTACGATCTTTTCAACACGATTATATTGCAAAAACTCAATTTATGTACTTTTTACTTAGTTAAAAGTCCAACGGGTCCATTTTACGGCCCATTTAGACCCGCTCGTCCGAAACCTCTACAAAAAGGACCGCAAAACAAGTTTTAATCAAAACTTATGAGTTCATATCATTGATTACGTGCTTTTCAACACTATTGTATTGCAAAAATTCAATTTTTGTTCTTTTTATGCAGTTATAAGTTCAACGGGTCCATTTTAAGGCCCATTTAGACCCGCTCGTCCGAAACCTCTACAAAAGGACTGAAAAACAAGTTTTGATCCAATTTTAGGAGTTCATATAATTGATTACGAGATTTTCAACAAGATTATATTGCAAAAACTCAAATTCGGTATTTTTTACTCAGTTAAAAGTCCAACGGGTCCATTTTAAGGCCCACATTGACCCGCTCGTCCGAAACCTCTACAAAAAGGACCGAAAAACAAGTTTTGATCCAATTTTAGGAGTTCATATAATTGATTACGAGCTTTTCAACAAGATTTAATTGCAAAAACTCAAATTCGGTAATTTTTACTCAGTTAAAAGTCCAACGGGTCCAGTTTACGGCCCATTTATCCCTGCTAGCCCGAAACCTCTTCAAAAATGACTGAAAAACAAATTTTAATCAAATTTTAGGAGTTCATATAATTGATTACGATCTTTTCAACACGATTATATTGCAAAAACTCAATTTTTGTACTTTTTACTCAGTTAAAAGTCCAACGGGTCCATTTTACGGCCCATTTACACCCTCTCGTCTGAAACCTCTAGAAAAAGGACCGCAAAACATGTTTTAATCAAAACTTAAGATTTCATATCATTGATTACGAGCTTTTCAACACTATTGTATTGCAAAAATTCAATTTATGTTCTTTTTACGCAGTTATAAGTTCAACGGGTCCATTTTAAGGCCCATTTAGACCCGCTCGTCCGAAACCACTACAAAAAGGACCGAAAAACAAGTTTTGATCCAATTTTAGGAGTTCATATAATTAATTACGAGCTTTTCAACAAGATTATATTGCAAAAAGTCCATTTCTGTATTTTTTACTTAGTTAAAAGTCCAACGGGTCCATTTTACGGCCCATTTAGACCCGCTCGCCCGAAACCTCTTCAAAAATGACTGAAAACAAGTTTTAATTAAATTTTAGGTGTTTATATAATTGATTACGATCGTTTCAACACGATTATAATGCAAAAACTCAATTTCTGTATTTTTGACTCGGTTAAAAGTCCAACGGGTCCATTTTACGGCCCATTTAGACCCGCTCGTCCGAAACCTCTACAAAAAGGACCGCAAAACAAGTTTTAATCAAAAATTAAGAGTTCATATCGTTGATTACGAGGTTATCAACACTATTGTATTGCAAAAATTCAATTTCTGTTCTTTTTACGCAGTTATAAGTTCAACGGGTCCATTTTAAGGCCCATTTAGACCCGCTCGTCCGAAACCTCTTCAAAAATGACTGAAAAACAAGTTTTGATCAAATTTTAGGAGTTCATATAATTGATTACGAGCATTTCAACAAGCTTATATTGCAAAAACTCAAATTCGGTATTTTTACTCAGTTAAAAGTCTAACGGGTCCATTTTACGGCCCATTTAGACCCGCTCGCCCGAAACCTCTTCAAAAATGACCAAAACAAAACTTTTAATCAAATTTCAGGACTTCATATCATTGATTACGAACTTTTCAACACGATTATATTGCAAAAACTCAATTTTTGTACTTTTTACTCAGTTAAAAGTCCAACGGGTTCATTTTACGGCCCATTTAGACCCGCTCGTCCGAAACATCTACAAAAAGGACCGCAAAACAAGTTTTAATCAAAACTTAAGAGTTCATATTGTTGATTATGATCTTTTCAACACTATTGTATTGCAAAAATTCAATTTCTGTTCTTTTTACGCAGTTATAAGTTTAACGAGTCCATTTTAAGGCCCATTTAGACCCGCTCGTCCGAAACCTCTACAAAAAGGACCGAAAAACGAGTTTTGATCTAGTTTTACGAGTTCATATAATTGATTACGAGCTTTTCAACAAGATTATAATGCAAAAACTCAAATTCGGTATTTTTTACTCAGTTAAAAGTCCATTGGGTCCATTTTACGGCCCATTTAGACCCGCTCGCCCGAAGCCTCTTCAAATATGACTGAAAAACAAGTTTTAATCAAATTTTAGGAGTTCGTATAATTGATTACGATCTTTTCAACACGATTATATTGCAAAAACTCAATTTATGTACTTTTTACTCAGTTAAAAGTCCAACGGGTCCATTTTACGGCCCATTTAGACCCGCTCGTCCGAAACCTCTACAAAAAGGACCGCAAAACAAGTTTTAATCAAAACTTATGAGTTCATATCATTGATTACGTGCTTTTCAACACTATTGTATTGCAAAAATTCAATTTTTGTTCTTTTTATGCAGTTATAAGTTCAACGGGTCCATTTTAAGGCCCATTTAGACCCGCTCGTCCGAAACCTCTACAAAAGGACTGAAAAACAAGTTTTGATCCAATTTTAGGAGTTCATATAATTGATTACGAGATTTTCAACAAGATTATATTGCAAAAACTCAAATTCGGTATTTTTTACTCAGTTAAAAGTCCAACGGGTCCATTTTAAGGCCCACATTGACCCGCTCGTCCGAAACCTCTACAAAAAGGACCGAAAAACAAGTTTTGATCCAATTTTAGGAGTTCATATAATTGATTACGAGCTTTTCAACAAGATTTAATTGCAAAAACTCAAATTCGGTAATTTTTACTCAGTTAAAAGTCCAACGGGTCCAGTTTACGGCCCATTTATCCCTGCTAGCCCGAAACCTCTTCAAAAATGACTGAAAAACAAATTTTAATCAAATTTTAGGAGTTCATATAATTGATTACGATCTTTTCAACACGATTATATTGCAAAAACTCAATTTTTGTACTTTTTACTCAGTTAAAAGTCCAACGGGTCCATTTTACGGCCCATTTACACCCTCTCGTCTGAAACCTCTAGAAAAAGGACCGCAAAACATGTTTTAATCAAAACTTAAGATTTCATATCATTGATTACGAGCTTTTCAACACTATTGTATTGCAAAAATTCAATTTATGTTCTTTTTACGCAGTTATAAGTTCAACGGGTCCATTTTAAGGCCCATTTAGACCCGCTCGTCCGAAACCACTACAAAAAGGACCGAAAAACAAGTTTTGATCCAATTTTAGGAGTTCATATAATTAATTACGAGCTTTTCAACAAGATTATATTGCAAAAAGTCCATTTCTGTATTTTTTACTTAGTTAAAAGTCCAACGGGTCCATTTTACGGCCCATTTAGACCCGCTCGCCCGAAACCTCTTCAAAAATGACTGAAAACAAGTTTTAATTAAATTTTAGGTGTTTATATAATTGATTACGATCGTTTCAACACGATTATAATGCAAAAACTCAATTTCTGTATTTTTGACTCGGTTAAAAGTCCAACGGGTCCATTTTACGGCCCATTTAGACCCGCTCGTCCGAAACCTCTACAAAAAGGACCGCAAAACAAGTTTTAATCAAAAATTAAGAGTTCATATCGTTGATTACGAGGTTATCAACACTATTGTATTGCAAAAATTCAATTTCTGTTCTTTTTACGCAGTTATAAGTTCAACGGGTCCATTTTAAGGCCCATTTAGACCCGCTCGTCCGAAACCTCTTCAAAAATGACTGAAAAACAAGTTTTGATCAAATTTTAGGAGTTCATATAATTGATTACGAGCATTTCAACAAGCTTATATTGCAAAAACTCAAATTCGGTATTTTTACTCAGTTAAAAGTCTAACGGGTCCATTTTACGGCCCATTTAGACCCGCTCGCCCGAAACCTCTTCAAAAATGACCAAAAAAAAACTTTTAATCAAATTTCAGGACTTCATATCATTGATTACGAACTTTTCAACACGATTATATTGCAAAAACTCAATTTTTGTACTTTTTACTCAGTTAAAAGTCCAACGGGTTCATTTTACGGCCCATTTAGACCCGCTCGTCCGAAACATCTACAAAAAGGACCGCAAAACAAGTTTTAATCAAAACTTAAGAGTTCATATTGTTGATTATGATCTTTTCAACACTATTGTATTGCAAAAATTCAATTTCTGTTCTTTTTACGCAGTTATAAGTTTAACGAGTCCATTTTAAGGCCCATTTAGACCCGCTCGTCCGAAACCTCTACAAAAAGGACCGAAAAACGAGTTTTGATCTAGTTTTACGAGTTCATATAATTGATTACGAGCTTTTCAACAAGATTATAATGCAAAAACTCAAATTCGGTATTTTTTACTCAGTTAAAAGTCCATTGGGTCCATTTTACGGCCCATTTAGACCCGCTCGCCCGAAGCCTCTTCAAATATGACTGAAAAACAAGTTTTAATCAAATTTTAGGAGTTCGTATAATTGATTACGATCTTTTCAACACGATTATATTGCAAAAACTCAATTTATGTACTTTTTACTCAGTTAAAAGTCCAACGGGTCCATTTTACGGCCCATTTACACCCGCTCGTCCGAAACCTCTACAAAAAGGACCGCAAAACAAGTTTTAATCAAAACTTATGAGTTCATATCATTGATTACGTGCTTTTCAACACTATTGTATTGCAAAAATTCAATTTTTGTTCTTTTTATGCAGTTATAAGTTCAACGGGTCCATTTTAAGGCCCATTTAGACCCGCTCGTCCGAAACCTCTACAAAAGGACTGAAAAACAAGTTTTGATCCAATTTTAGGAGTTCATATAATTGATTACGAGATTTTCAACAAGATTATATTGCAAAAACTCAAATTCGGTATTTTTTACTCAGTTAAAAGTCCAACGGGTCCATTTTAAGGCCCACATTGACCCGCTCGTCCGAAACCTCTACAAAAAGGACCGAAAAACAAGTTTTGATCCAATTTTAGGAGTTCATATAATTGATTACGAGCTTTTCAACAAGATTTAATTGCAAAAACTCAAATTCGGTAATTTTTACTCAGTTAAAAGTCCAACGGGTCCAGTTTACGGCCCATTTATCCCTGCTAGCCCGAAACCTCTTCAAAAATGACTGAAAAACAAATTTTAATCAAATTTTAGGAGTTCATATAATTGATTACGATCTTTTCAACACGATTATATTGCAAAAACTCAATTTTTGTACTTTTTACTCAGTTAAAAGTCCAACGGGTCCATTTTACGGCCCATTTACACCCTCTCGTCTGAAACCTCTAGAAAAAGGACCGCAAAACATGTTTTAATCAAAACTTAAGATTTCATATCATTGATTACGAGCTTTTCAACACTATTGTATTGCAAAAATTCAATTTATGTTCTTTTTACGCAGTTATAAGTTCAACGGGTCCATTTTAAGGCCCATTTAGACCCGCTCGTCCGAAACCACTACAAAAAGGACCGAAAAACAAGTTTTGATCCAATTTTAGGAGTTCATATAATTAATTACGAGCTTTTCAACAAGATTATATTGCAAAAAGTCCATTTCTGTATTTTTTACTTAGTTAAAAGTCCAACGGGTCCATTTTACGGCCCATTTAGACCCGCTCGCCCGAAACCTCTTCAAAAATGACTGAAAACAAGTTTTAATTAAATTTTAGGTGTTTATATAATTGATTACGATCGTTTCAACACGATTATAATGCAAAAACTCAATTTCTGTATTTTTGACTCGGTTAAAAGTCCAACGGGTCCATTTTACGGCCCATTTAGACCCGCTCGTCCGAAACCTCTACAAAAAGGACCGCAAAACAAGTTTTAATCAAAAATTAAGAGTTCATATCGTTGATTACGAGGTTATCAACACTATTGTATTGCAAAAATTCAATTTCTGTTCTTTTTACGCAGTTATAAGTTCAACGGGTCCATTTTAAGGCCCATTTAGACCCGCTCGTCCGAAACCTCTTCAAAAATGACTGAAAAACAAGTTTTGATCAAATTTTAGGAGTTCATATAATTGATTACGAGCATTTCAACAAGCTTATATTGCAAAAACTCAAATTCGGTATTTTTACTCAGTTAAAAGTCTAACGGGTCCATTTTACGGCCCATTTAGACCCGCTCGCCCGAAACCTCTTCAAAAATGACCAAAAAAAAACTTTTAATCAAATTTCAGGACTTCATATCATTGATTACGAACTTTTCAACACGATTATATTGCAAAAACTCAATTTTTGTACTTTTTACTCAGTTAAAAGTCCAACGGGTTCATTTTACGGCCCATTTAGACCCGCTCGTCCGAAACATCTACAAAAAGGACCGCAAAACAAGTTTTAATCAAAACTTAAGAGTTCATATTGTTGATTATGATCTTTTCAACACTATTGTATTGCAAAAATTCAATTTCTGTTCTTTTTACGCAGTTATAAGTTTAACGAGTCCATTTTAAGGCCCATTTAGACCCGCTCGTCCGAAACCTCTACAAAAAGGACCGAAAAACGAGTTTTGATCTAGTTTTACGAGTTCATATAATTGATTACGAGCTTTTCAACAAGATTATAATGCAAAAACTCAAATTCGGTATTTTTTACTCAGTTAAAAGTCCATTGGGTCCATTTTACGGCCCATTTAGACCCGCTCGCCCGAAGCCTCTTCAAATATGACTGAAAAACAAGTTTTAATCAAATTTTAGGAGTTCGTATAATTGATTACGATCTTTTCAACACGATTATATTGCAAAAACTCAATTTATGTACTTTTTACTCAGTTAAAAGTCCAACGGGTCCATTTTACGGCCCATTTACACCCGCTCGTCCGAAACCTCTACAAAAAGGACCGCAAAACAAGTTTTAATCAAAACTTATGAGTTCATATCATTGATTACGTGCTTTTCAACACTATTGTATTGCAAAAATTCAATTTTTGTTCTTTTTATGCAGTTATAAGTTCAACGGGTCCATTTTAAGGCCCATTTAGACCCGCTCGTCCGAAACCTCTACAAAAGGACTGAAAAACAAGTTTTGATCCAATTTTAGGAGTTCATATAATTGATTACGAGATTTTCAACAAGATTATATTGCAAAAACTCAAATTCGGTATTTTTTACTCAGTTAAAAGTCCAACGGGTCCATTTTAAGGCCCACATTGACCCGCTCGTCCGAAACCTCTACAAAAAGGACCGAAAAACAAGTTTTGATCCAATTTTAGGAGTTCATATAATTGATTACGAGCTTTTCAACAAGATTTAATTGCAAAAACTCAAATTCGGTAATTTTTACTCAGTTAAAAGTCCAACGGGTCCAGTTTACGGCCCATTTATCCCTGCTAGCCCGAAACCTCTTCAAAAATGACTGAAAAACAAATTTTAATCAAATTTTAGGAGTTCATATAATTGATTACGATCTTTTCAACACGATTATATTGCAAAAACTCAATTTTTGTACTTTTTACTCAGTTAAAAGTCCAACGGGTCCATTTTACGGCCCATTTACACCCTCTCGTCTGAAACCTCTAGAAAAAGGACCGCAAAACATGTTTTAATCAAAACTTAAGATTTCATATCATTGATTACGAGCTTTTCAACACTATTGTATTGCAAAAATTCAATTTATGTTCTTTTTACGCAGTTATAAGTTCAACGGGTCCATTTTAAGGCCCATTTAGACCCGCTCGTCCGAAACCACTACAAAAAGGACCGAAAAACAAGTTTTGATCCAATTTTAGGAGTTCATATAATTAATTACGAGCTTTTCAACAAGATTATATTGCAAAAAGTCCATTTCTGTATTTTTTACTTAGTTAAAAGTCCAACGGGTCCATTTTACGGCCCATTTAGACCCGCTCGCCCGAAACCTCTTCAAAAATGACTGAAAACAAGTTTTAATTAAATTTTAGGTGTTTATATAATTGATTACGATCGTTTCAACACGATTATAATGCAAAAACTCAATTTCTGTATTTTTGACTCGGTTAAAAGTCCAACGGGTCCATTTTACGGCCCATTTAGACCCGCTCGTCCGAAACCTCTACAAAAAGGACCGCAAAACAAGTTTTAATCAAAAATTAAGAGTTCATATCGTTGATTACGAGGTTATCAACACTATTGTATTGCAAAAATTCAATTTCTGTTCTTTTTACGCAGTTATAAGTTCAACGGGTCCATTTTAAGGCCCATTTAGACCCGCTCGTCCGAAACCTCTTCAAAAATGACTGAAAAACAAGTTTTGATCAAATTTTAGGAGTTCATATAATTGATTACGAGCATTTCAACAAGCTTATATTGCAAAAACTCAAATTCGGTATTTTTACTCAGTTAAAAGTCTAACGGGTCCATTTTACGGCCCATTTAGACCCGCTCGCCCGAAGCCTCTTCAAATATGACTGAAAAACAAGTTTTAATCAAATTTTAGGAGTTCGTATAATTGATTACGATCTTTTCAACACGATTATATTGCAAAAACTCAATTTATGTACTTTTTACTCAGTTAAAAGTCCAACGGGTCCATTTTACGGCCCATTTACACCCGCTCGTCCGAAACCTCTACAAAAAGGACCGCAAAACAAGTTTTAATCAAAACTTATGAGTTCATATCATTGATTACGTGCTTTTCAACACTATTGTATTGCAAAAATTCAATTTTTGTTCTTTTTATGCAGTTATAAGTTCAACGGGTCCATTTTAAGGCCCATTTAGACCCGCTCGTCCGAAACCTCTACAAAAGGACTGAAAAACAAGTTTTGATCCAATTTTAGGAGTTCATATAATTGATTACGAGATTTTCAACAAGATTATATTGCAAAAACTCAAATTCGGTATTTTTTACTCAGTTAAAAGTCCAACGGGTCCATTTTAAGGCCCACATTGACCCGCTCGTCCGAAACCTCTACAAAAAGGACCGAAAAACAAGTTTTGATCCAATTTTAGGAGTTCATATAATTGATTACGAGCTTTTCAACAAGATTTAATTGCAAAAACTCAAATTCGGTAATTTTTACTCAGTTAAAAGTCCAACGGGTCCAGTTTACGGCCCATTTATCCCTGCTAGCCCGAAACCTCTTCAAAAATGACTGAAAAACAAATTTTAATCAAATTTTAGGAGTTCATATAATTGATTACGATCTTTTCAACACGATTATATTGCAAAAACTCAATTTTTGTACTTTTTACTCAGTTAAAAGTCCAACGGGTCCATTTTACGGCCCATTTACACCCTCTCGTCTGAAACCTCTAGAAAAAGGACCGCAAAACATGTTTTAATCAAAACTTAAGATTTCATATCATTGATTACGAGCTTTTCAACACTATTGTATTGCAAAAATTCAATTTATGTTCTTTTTACGCAGTTATAAGTTCAACGGGTCCATTTTAAGGCCCATTTAGACCCGCTCGTCCGAAACCACTACAAAAAGGACCGAAAAACAAGTTTTGATCCAATTTTAGGAGTTCATATAATTAATTACGAGCTTTTCAACAAGATTATATTGCAAAAAGTCCATTTCTGTATTTTTTACTTAGTTAAAAGTCCAACGGGTCCATTTTACGGCCCATTTAGACCCGCTCGCCCGAAACCTCTTCAAAAATGACTGAAAACAAGTTTTAATTAAATTTTAGGTGTTTATATAATTGATTACGATCGTTTCAACACGATTATAATGCAAAAACTCAATTTCTGTATTTTTGACTCGGTTAAAAGTCCAACGGGTCCATTTTACGGCCCATTTAGACCCGCTCGTCCGAAACCTCTACAAAAAGGACCGCAAAACAAGTTTTAATCAAAAATTAAGAGTTCATATCGTTGATTACGAGGTTATCAACACTATTGTATTGCAAAAATTCAATTTCTGTTCTTTTTACGCAGTTATAAGTTCAACGGGTCCATTTTAAGGCCCATTTAGACCCGCTCGTCCGAAACCTCTTCAAAAATGACTGAAAAACAAGTTTTGATCAAATTTTAGGAGTTCATATAATTGATTACGAGCATTTCAACAAGCTTATATTGCAAAAACTCAAATTCGGTATTTTTACTCAGTTAAAAGTCTAACGGGTCCATTTTACGGCCCATTTAGACCCGCTCGCCCGAAACCTCTTCAAAAATGACCAAAAAAAAACTTTTAATCAAATTTCAGGACTTCATATCATTGATTACGAACTTTTCAACACGATTATATTGCAAAAACTCAATTTTTGTACTTTTTACTCAGTTAAAAGTCCAACGGGTTCATTTTACGGCCCATTTAGACCCGCTCGTCCGAAACATCTACAAAAAGGACCGCAAAACAAGTTTTAATCAAAACTTAAGAGTTCATATTGTTGATTATGATCTTTTCAACACTATTGTATTGCAAAAATTCAATTTCTGTTCTTTTTACGCAGTTATAAGTTTAACGAGTCCATTTTAAGGCCCATTTAGACCCGCTCGTCCGAAACCTCTACAAAAAGGACCGAAAAACGAGTTTTGATCTAGTTTTACGAGTTCATATAATTGATTACGAGCTTTTCAACAAGATTATAATGCAAAAACTCAAATTCGGTATTTTTTACTCAGTTAAAAGTCCATTGGGTCCATTTTACGGCCCATTTAGACCCGCTCGCCCGAAGCCTCTTCAAATATGACTGAAAAACAAGTTTTAATCAAATTTTAGGAGTTCGTATAATTGATTACGATCTTTTCAACACGATTATATTGCAAAAACTCAATTTATGTACTTTTTACTCAGTTAAAAGTCCAACGGGTCCATTTTACGGCCCATTTACACCCGCTCGTCCGAAACCTCTACAAAAAGGACCGCAAAACAAGTTTTAATCAAAACTTAAGAGTTCATATAGTTGATTACGAGCTTTTCAACACTATTGTATTGCAAAAATTCAATTTATGTTCTTTTTACGCTGTTATAAGTTCAACGGGTCCATTTTAAGGCCCATTTAGACCCGCTCGTCCGAAACCACTACAAAAAGGACCGAAAAAACAAGTTTTGATCCAATTTTAGGAGTTCATATAATTGATTACGAGCTTTTCAAAAAGATTATATTGCAAAAAGTCCATTTCTGTATTTTTTACTCAGTTAAAAGTCCAACGTGTCCATTTTACGGCCCATATAATTGATTACGATCGTTTCTACACGATTATAATTGATTACGATCGTTTCTACACGATTATATTGCAAAAACTCAATTTCTGTATTTTTTACTCAGTAAAAAGTCCAACGGGTCCATTTTACGGCCCATTTAGACCCGCTCGTACGAAACCTCTACAAAAAGGACCGCAAAACAAGTTTTAATCAAAACTTAAGAGTTCATATCGTTGATTACGAGGTTTTCAACACTATTGTATTGCAAAAACTCAATTTCTGTTCTTTTTACGTAGTTATAAGTCAACGAGTCCATTTTAAGGGCCATTTAGACCCGCTCGTCCGAAACTTCTACAAAAAGGACCGAAAAACAAGTTTTGATCCAATTTTACGAGTTCAAATAATTTATTACGAGCTTTTCAACAAGATTATATTGCAAAAACTCAAATTCGGTATTTTTTACTCAGTTAAAAGTCCAACGGGTCCATTTTACAGCCCATTTAGACCCACTCGCCCGAAACCTCTTCAAAAATGACTGAAAAATAAGTTTTCATCAAATTTTAGGAGTTCATATAATTGATTACGATCTTTTCAACACGATTATATTGCAAAAACTCAATTTCTGTACTTTTATCTCAGTTAAAAGTCCAACGGGTCCATTTTACGGCCAATTTAGACCCGCTCGCCCAAAACCTCTTCAAAAATGACTGAAAAACAAGTTTTAATCAAATTTTAGGAGTTCATATAACTGATTACGATCTTTTCAACACGATTGTATTGCAAAAATTCAATTTCTGTTCTTTTTACGCAGTTATAAGTTCAACGGGTCCATTTTAAGGCCCATTTAGACCCTGTTGTCCGAAACCTCTCAAAAATGATTGAAAAACATGTTTTGAACAAATTTTAGGAGTTCATACAATTGATTACGAGCTTTTCAACAAGATTATATTGCAAAAACTCAAATTCGGTATTTTTTACTCAGTTAAAAGTCCAACGGGTCCATTTTACGGCGCATTTAGATCCGCTCGCCCGAAACCTCTTCAAAAATGACCGAAAAAAAAGTTTTAATCAAATTTTAGGACTTCATATCATTGATTACGATCTTTTCAACACGATTATATTGCAAAAACTCGATTTTTGTACTTTTTACTCAGTTAAAAGTCAAACGGGTACATTTTACGGCCCATTTAGACCCGTTCGTCCGAAACCTCTACAAAAAGGACCGCAAAACAAGTTTTAATCAAAACTTAAGAGTTCATATCGTTGATTACGAGCTTTTCAACACTATTATATTGCAAAAATTCAATTTCTGTTGTTTTTACGCAGTTATAAGTTCAACGGGTCTATTTTAAGGCCCATTTAGACCCGCTCGTCCGAAACCTCTACAAAAAGGACCGAAAAACAAGTTTTGATCCAATTTTAGGAGTTCATATAATTGATTACAAGCTTTTCAATAAGATTATATTGCAAAAACTCAAATTCGGTATTTTTTACTCAGTTAAAAGTCCAACGGGTCCATTTTGTGGCCCATTTAGACCCGCTCGCCCAAAACCACTTCAAAAATGACTGAAAAACAAGTTTTAATCAAATTTTAGAAGTTCATATAATTGATTACGATCTTTACAACACGATTATATTGCAAAAACTCAATTTTTGTACTTTATACTCAGTTAAAAGTCCAACGGGTCCATTTTACGGCCCATTTAGACCCGCTCGTTCGAAACCTCTACAAAAAGGACCGAAAAACAAGTCTTGGTCCAATTTTAGGAGTTCATATAATTGATTACGAGCTTTTCAACAAGATTATATTGCAAAAACTCAAATTCGTTATTTTTTACTTAGTTAAAAGTCCAACGGGTCCATTTTACGGCCCATTTAGACCCGCTCGCCCGAAAGCTCTTCAAAAATGACTGAAAAACAAGTTTTAATCAAATTTTAGGAGTTCATATAATTGATTACGAGCTTTCAACAAGATTATATTGCAAAAACTCAAATTCTGTATTTTTTACTCAGTTAAAAGTTTAACGGGTTTACCTAAAGTCAAAACTTTTGGCTGGCGCTTGGGATCTGAAGCTCTACCTGTCGGGGTTCGCCTACAGGCTTTTGCACCAGACTCAGGTCCCTACCCTATTTTTCATTCCGGTACGGAATCGATTCTCCATTTAGACCCGCTCGCCCGAAACCTCTACAAAAAGGACCGAAAAACAAGTTTTGATCCAATTTTAGGAGTTCATATAATTGATTACAAGCTTTTCAACAAGATTATATTGCAAAAACTCAAATTCGGTATTTTTTTACTCAGTTAAAAGTCCAACGGGTCCATTTTACGGCCCATTTTGACCCGCTCGCCCGAAACCTCTTCAAAAATGACTGAAAAACAAGTTTTAATCAAATTTTAGGAGTTCATATAACTGATTACGATCTTTTCAACACGATTATATTGTAAAAACTCAAATTCGGTACTTTTTACTCATTTAAAAGTCCAACGGGTCCATTTTAAGGCCCATTTAGACCCGCTCGCCCGAAACATCTTCAAAAATGACTGAAAAACAAGTTTTAATCAAATTTTAGGAGTTCATATAACTGATTACGAGCTTTTCAACAAGATTATATTGCAAAAACTCAATTTTTGTTCTTTTTACGCAGTTATAAGTTCAACGGGTCCATTTTAAGGCCCATTTAGACCCGCTCGTCCGAAACCTCTTCAAAATTGACCGAAAAAAAAGTTTTAATCAAATTTTAGAACTTAATATAATTGATTACGAGCTTTCAACAAGATTATATTGCAAAAACTCAAATTCTGTATTTTTTACTCAATTAAAAGTTTAACGGGTTTACCTAAAGTCAAAACTTTTGGCTGGCGCTTGGGATCTGAAGCTCTACCTGTCGGGGTTCGCCTACAGGCTTTTGCACCAGACTCAGGTCCCTACCCTATTTTTCATTCCGGTACGGAATCGATTCTCCATGCTCTCCGTGATTGCTCTAGTGCCTCGGAGGCCCTTTGTTTGGTTGGCATCCCTATCTCTCTAATCAACAGCACTGCGTCCACCGGCCTTCAATGGCTAGAGGAAGGTGCTTGCCTCCTCTACTCTGACCTTTTCGGGCTTTTTTTGACTACTCTGTGGAACATTTGGAATAGGCGCAATGACTGGATCCACAACCGACATCTTCAACCCCCGTGGTTAATTGCTATCAATTCCATCAGTCTTCATCGTGACTACTCTGCCGCTATTTCTTCTCCTACCTCTCCTCCCTCTTTGACGGTCTCTCCTTCTCGCCGGAGACATCCCCCTCGGGGGCACATTAAAATTAATGTGGATGGGGCTTTTGACCCTTCCACACATGCAGCGGCGGTTGGTGTTGTGGCCCGTGATGAAACAGGGATGGTTGTCGGCGGACTGGCTTACCCTTTAGGAAGTTGCTCAGATGCCATTACGTCCGAAGGGCAAGGTCTTCTAGCTGGTATTACTTTTGCTCAATCTCAAGGATGGAGCCACTTGATTTTCGAGACAGACTGCGCTTCTCTTGCGAATAGGATCAACTCTCTGGGCCCAGATCTTTCTTCTATGGGTCCGACGATTCTGCAAGCTTATGCAACTTTGGAGTGTTTTTCTTTTTCTCATGTTCAGTTTGTTTGCCGTGAGGCTAATATTGTTGCACATACTTTGGTCTCCCATGCCCTTAGGACCATGACTTCTATGTCTTTTGGGTCCATGTATCCTGATTGTATTCACAATGTTGTACTCTGCGAGGCTTCATCTCGATCTTTATAATTAAATCCTGGGTACTCTTTTCCCCTTTTAGGTTTCTCCAGGTCTTGTGCCTGGGGATATTAGTAGGGGTTTTTAACGAGGTACACTTTCTTCGAAAAAGTTCAACGAGTCCATTTTACGGCCCATTTAGACCCGCTCGCCCGAAACCTCTTCAAAAATGACCGAAAAAAGTTTTAATCAAATTTTAAGACTTCATATCATTGATTACGATCTTTTCAACACGATTATATTGCAAAAACTCAATTTTTGTTGTTTTTACTCAGTTAAAAGTCCAACGGGTCCATTTTACGGCCCATTTAGACCCGCTCGTCCGAAACCTCTACAAAAAGGACCGCAAAACAAGTTTTAATCAAAACTTAAGAGTTCATATCGTTGATTACGAGCTTTTCAACACTATTGTATTGCAAAAATTCAATTTATGTTCTTTTTACGCAGTTATAAGCTCAACGGGTCCATTTTAAGGCCCATTTAGACCCGCTCGTCCGAAACCTCTACAAAAAGAACCGAAAAACAAGTTTTGATCCAATTTTAGGAGTTCATATAATTGATTACGAGCTTTTCAACAAGATTATATTGCAAAAACTCAAATTCGGTATTTTTTTACTTAGTTAAAAGTCCAACGAGTCCACTTTACGGCCCATTTAGACCCGCTCGCCCGAAACCTCTTCAAAAATGACTGAAAAACAAGTTTCAATCAAAATTTAGGAGTTCATATCATTGATTACGATCTTTTCAACACAATTATATTGCAAAAACTCAATTTTTGTACTTTTTACTCAGTTAAAAGTCCAACGGGTCCATTTTACGGCCCATTTAGACCCGCTCGTCCGAAACCTCTACAAAAGGACCGCAAAACAAGTTTCAATCAAAACTTAATAGTTCATATCGTTGATTACGAGCCTTTCAACACTATTGTATTGCAAAATTTCAATTTCTGTTGTTTTTACGTAATTATAAGTTCAACGGGTCCATTTTAAGGCCCATTTAGACCCGCTCGTCCGAAACCTCTACAAAAAGGATCGAAAAACAAGTTTTGATCCAATTTTACGAGTTCAAATAATTTATTACGAGCTTTTCAACAATATCATATTGCAAAAACTCAAATTCGGTATTTTTTAGTCAGTTAAAAGTCCAACGGGTCCATTTTACGGCCCATTTAGACCCGCTCCCCCGAAACCTCTTCAAAAATGACTGAAAATAAGTTTTAATCAAATTTTAGGAGTTCATATAATTGATTACGATCTTTTCAACACGATTATATTGCAAAAATTCAATTTTTTTTACTTTTTACTCAGTTAAAAGTCCAAGGGGTCCATTTTACGACCCATTTAGACCCGCTCGCCTGAAACCTCTTAAAAATGACTGAAAAACAAGTTTTTATCAAATTTTAGGAGTTCATATAACTGATTACGATCTTTTCAACACGATTGTATTGCAAAATTCAATTTCTGTTATTTTTATGCAGTTATAAGTTCAACGGGTCCATTTTAATGCCCATTTAGACCCGCTCGTCCGAAAGCTCTTCAAAAATGACTGAAAAACAAGTTTTGATCAAATTTTAGGAGTTCATATAATTGATTACGAGCTTTTCAACAAGATTAGATTGCAAAAACTCAAATTCGATATTTTTTACTCAGTTAAAAGTCCAACGGGTCCATTTTACGGCCCATTTAGACCCGCTCGCCCGAAACCTCTTCAAAAATGACCGAAAAAAAGTTATAATCAAATTTTAGGACATCATATCATTGATTACGATCTTTTCAACACGATTATATTGCAAAAACTCAATTTTTGTACTTTTTACTTAGTTAAAAGTCCAACGGGTCCATTTTACGGCCCATTTAGACCCGCTCGTCCGAAACCTCTACAAAAAGGACCGCAAAACAAGTTTTAATCAAAACTTAGGAGTTCATATCGTTGATTACGAGCTTTTCAACACTATTGTATTGCAAAAATTCAATTTCTGTTCTTTTTACGTAGTTATAAGTTCAACGGGTCTATTTTAAGGCCCATTTAGACCCGCTCGTCCGAAACCTCTACAAAAAGGACCAAAAAACAAGTTTTGATCCAATTTTAGGAGTTCATATAAATGATTACGAGCTTTTCAACAAGATTATATTGCAAAAACTCAAATTCGGTATTTTTTACTTAGTTAAAAGTCCAACGGGTCCATTTTACGGCCCATTTAGACCCGCTCGCCCAAAACCTCTTCAAAAATGACTGAAAAACAAGTTTTAATCAAATTTTAGGAGTTCATATAATTGATTACGAACTTTTCAACACGATTATATTGGAAAAACTCAATTTATGTACTTTTTACTCAGTTAAAAGTCCAACGGGTCTATTTTTCGGCCCATTTAGACCCGCTCGTCCGAAACCTCTACAAAAAGGACCGCAAAACAAGTTTTAATCAAAACTTAAGAGTTCATATCGTTGATTACGAGCTTTTCAACACTATTGTATTGCAAAAATTCAATTTATATTCTTTTTACGCAGTTATAAGTTCAACGGGACCATTTTAAGGCCTATTTAGACCCGTTCGTCCGAAACCACTACAAAAAGGACCGAAAAACAAGTTTTGATCCAATTTTAGGAGTTCATATAATTGATTACGAGCTTCACAACAAGATTATATTGCAAGAAGTCTATTTCTGTATTTTTTACTAAGTTAAAAGTCCAACGGGTCCATTTTACGGCCCATTTAGACTCGCTCGCCCGAAACCTCTTCAAGAATGACCAAGAAATAAGTTTAATCAAACTTTAGGACTTCATATCATTGATTACGATCTTTTCAACACGATTATATTGCAAAAACTCAGTTTAAGAACTTTTTACTCTGTTAAAAGTCCAACGGGCCCATTCTACGGCCCATTTAGACCCGCTCGTCCGAAACCTCTACAAAAAGGACCGCAAAACATGTTTTAATCAAAACTTAAGAGTTCAAATCGTTGATTACGAGCTTTTCAACACTATTGTATTGCAAAAATTCAATTTTGTGTTCTTTTTACGCAGTTATAAGTTCAACGGGTCCATTTTAAGGGCCATTTAGACCCGCTCGTCCGAAACCACTACAAAAGGACAGAAAAACAAGTTTTGATCCAATTTTAGGAGTTCATATCATTGATTACGATCTTTTCAACAAGATTATATTGCAAAAAGTCAATTTCTGTATTTTTTACTCAGTTAAAAGTCCAACGGGTCCATTATACGGCCCATTTAGACCCGCTCGCCCGAAACCTCTTCTAAAATGACTGAAAAACAAGTTTTAATCAAATTTTAGGAGTTCATATAATTGATTACGATCGTCTCAACACGATTATATTGAAAAAACTCAACTTCTGTATTTTTAACTCAATTAAAATTCCAACGGGTCCATTTTACGGCCCATTTACACCCGCTCGTCCAAACCTCTACAAAAATGACCGTAAAACAAGTTGTAATAAAAAATTAAGAGTTCATATCGTTGATTACGAGCTTTTCAACACGATTTTATTGCAAAAATTCTATTTTCGTTCTTTTTACTCAGTTATAAGTTCAACGGGTCCATTTTAAAGCCCATTTAGACCCGCTCGTCCGAAACATTTTCAAAAATGACTGAAAAACAAGTTTTAATCAAAACTTAAGAGTTCATATCGTTGATTACGAGCTTTTCAACACTATTGTATTGCAAAAATTCAATTTCTGTTCTTTTTACGCAGTTATAAGTTCAACGGGTCCATTTAGACTCGCTCGCCCGAAACCTCTACAAAAAGGACCGAAAAACAAGTTTTGATCCAATTTTAGGAGTTCATATCATTGATTACGATCTTTTCAACAAGATTATATTGCAAAAAGTCAATTTCTGTATTTTTTACTCAGTTAAAAGTCCAACAGGTCCATTATACGGCCCATTTAGACCCGCTCGCCCGAAACCTCTTCTAAAATGACTGAAAAACAAGTTTTAATCAAATTTTAGGAGTTCATATAATTGATTACGATCGTCTCAACACGATTATATTGCAAAAACTCAATTTCTGTATTTTTAACTCAATTAAAATTCCAACGGGTCCATTTTACGGCCCATTTACACCCGCTCGTCCAAACCTCTACAAAAATGACCGTAAAACAAGTTGTAATAAAAAATTAAGAATTCATATCGTTGATTACGAGCTTTTCAACACGATTGTATTGCAAAAATTCTATTTCTGTTCTTTTTACTCAGTTATAAGTTCAACGGGTCCATTTTAAAGCCCATTTAGACCCGCTCGTCCGAAACATTTTCAAAAATGACAGAAAAACAAGTTTTGATTAAATTTTAGGAGTTCATATAATTTTTTACGAGGTTTTCAACAAGATTATATTGCAAAAACTCAAATTCGGTACTTTTGACTCAGTTAAAAGTCTAACGGGTCCATTTTACGGCCCATTTAGACCCGCACGCACGAAACCTCTTCGAAAATGACTGAAAATCAAGTTTTAATCAAATTTTAGGAGTTCATATCATTGATTACGATCGTTTCAACATGATTATATTGCAAAAACTCAATTTCTGTATTTTTTACTTAGTTAAAAGTCCAACGGGTCCATTTTATGGCCCATTTACACCCGCTCGTCCGAAACCTCTACAAAAAGGACCGAAAAACAAGTTTTAATCAAAACTTAAGAGTTCATATCGTTGATTACGAGCTTTTCAACACTATTGTATTGCAAAAATTTAATTTCTGTTCTTTTTACGCAGTTATAAGTTCAACGGGTCCATTTAGACCCGCTCGCCCGAAACCTCTACAAAAAGGACCAAAAAACTAGTTTTGATCCAATTTTAGGAGTTCATATAATTGATTACGAGCTTTTCAACAAGATTATATTGCAAAAACTCCAATTCGGTATTTTTTACTTAGTTAAAAGTCCAACGGGTCCATTTTACGGCCCATTTAGACCCGCTCGCCCGAAACCTCTTAAAAATGACTGAAAAACAAGTTTTAATCAAATTTTAGGAGTTCATATAACTAATTACGATCTTTTCAACACGATTGTATTGCAAAAATTCAATTTCTGTTCTTTTTATGCAGTTATAAGTTCAACGGGTCCATTTTAAGGCCCATTTAGACCCGCTCGTCCGAAACCTCTTAAAAAATGACTGAAAAACAAGTTTTGATCAAATTTTAGGAGTTCATATAATTTATTACGAGCTTTTCAACAAGATTATATTGCAAAAAATCAAATTTGGTATTTTTTACCCAGTTAAAAGTCCAATGGGTCCATTTTACGGCCCATTTAGACCCGCTCACCCGAAACCTCTTCAAAAATGACCGAATAAAAGTTTTAATCAAATTTTAGGACTCATATCGTTGATTACGATATTTTCAACACGATTATATTGCAAAAACTCAATTTTTGTACTTTTTACTTAGTTAAAAGTCCAACGAGTCCATTTTACGGCCCATTTAGACCCGCTCGTCCGAAACCTCTACAAAAAGGACCGCAAAACAAGTTTTAATCAAAACTTAAGGGTTCATATCGTTGATTACGAGCTTTTCAACACTATTTTATTGCAAAAATTCAATTTATGTTCTTTTTACGCAATTATAAGTTCAACGAGTCCATTTTAAGGCCCATTTAGGCACGCTCGTCCGAAACCTCTACAAAAAGGACCGAAAACAAGTTTTGATCCAATTTTACGAGTTCATATAATTGATTACGAGCTTTTCAACAAGATTATATTGCAAAAACTCAAATTCGGTATTTTTTACTCAGTTAAAAGTCCAACGGGTCCATTTTACGGCCCATTTAGACCCGTTCGCCCGAAACCTCTTAAAAAATGACTGAAAAACAGGTTTTAATCAAATTTTAGGAGTTCATATAATTGATTACGATCTTTTCAACACGATTATATTGCAAAAACTCAATTTAAGTACTTTTAACTCAGTTAAAAGTCCAACGGGTCCATTCTACGGCCCATTTAGACCCGCTCGACCGAAACCTCTACAAAAAGGACCATTCAACACTATTTTATTGCAAAAATTCAATTTATGTTCTTTTTACGGAGTTATAAGTTCAACGAGTCCATTTTAAGGGCCATTTAGACCCGCTCGTCCGAAACCACTACAAAAAGGACCGAAAAACAAGTTTTGATCCAATTTTAGGAGTTCATATCATTGATTACGATCTTTTCAACAAGATTATATTGCAAAAAGTCAATTTCTGTATGTTTTACTCAGTTAAAAGTCCAACGGGTCCATTATACGGCCCATTTAGACCCGCTCGCCCGAAACCTCTTCTAAAATGACTGAAAAACAAGTTTTAATCAAATTTTAGGAGTTCATATAATTGATTACGATCGTCTCAACACGATTATATTGCAAAAACTCAATTTCTGTATTTTTAACTCAATTAAAATTCCAACGGGTCCATTTATGGCCCATTTACACCCGCTCGTCCAAACCTCTACAAAAATGACCGTAAAACAAGTTGTAATAAAAAATTAAGAGTTCATATTGTTGATTACGAGCTTTTCAACACGATTGTATTGCAAAAATTCTATTTCTGTTCTTTTTACTCAGTTATAAGTTC
Organism: Hibiscus trionum; assembly: GCA_030270665.1. Classification (NCBI taxonomy): domain Eukaryota; kingdom Viridiplantae; phylum Streptophyta; class Magnoliopsida; order Malvales; family Malvaceae; genus Hibiscus; species Hibiscus trionum. The sequence continues at coordinate 41,266,279 of BSYR01000002.1, read as the reverse complement.
AACGGGTCCATTTTAAAGCTCATTTAGACCCGCTCGTCCGAAACATTTTCAAAAATGACAGAAAAACAAGTTTTGATTAAATTTTAGGAGTTCATATAATTTTTTACGAGGTTTTCAACAAGATTATATTGCAAAAACTCAAATTCGGTGCTTTTTACTCAGTTAAAAGTCTAACGGGTCCATTTTACGGCCCATTTAGACCCGCACGCACGAAACCTCTTCGAAAATGACTGAAAAACAAGTTTTAATCAAAATTTAGGAGTTCATATCATTGATTACGATCGTTTCAACATGATTATATTGCAAAAACTCAATTTCTGTATTTTTTACTCAGTTAAAAGTCCAACGGGTCCATTTTATGGCCCATTTACACCCGCTCGTCCGAAACCTCTACAAAAAGGACCGAAAAACAAGTTTTAATCAAAACTTAAGAGTTCATATCGTTGATTACGAGCTTTTCAACACTATTGTATTGCAAAAATTCAATTTCTGTTCTTTTTACGCAGTTATAAGTTCAACGGGTCCATTTTAAGGCCCATTTAGACCCGCTCGCCCGAAACCTCTACAAAAAGGACCGAAAAACAAGTTTTGATCCAATTTTAGGAGTTCATATAATTGATTACGAGCTTTTCAACAAGATTATATTGCAAAAACTCAAATTTGGTATTTTTTACTTAGTTAAAAGTCCAACGGGTCCATTTTACGGCGCATTTAGACCCGCTCACCCGAAACCTCTTAAAAAATGACTGAAAAAAAAAGTTTTAATCAAATCTTAGGAGTTCATATAACTAAGTACGATCTTTTCAACACGATTGTATTGCAAAAATTCAATTTCTGTTCTTTTTATGCAGTTATAAGTTCAATGGGTCCATTTTACGGCCCATTTAGACCCGCTCACCCGAAACCTCTTCAAAAATGACCGGATAAAAGTTTTAATCAAATTTTAGGACTTCATATCATTGATTACGATCTTTTCAACACGATTATATTGCAAAAACTCAATTTTTGTACTTTTTACTCAGTTAAAAGTCCAACGAGTCCATTTTACGGCCCATTTAGACCCGCTCGTCCGAAACCTCTTCAAAAAGAACCGCAAAACAAGTTTTAATCAAAACTTAAGAGTTCATATCGTTGATTACGAGCTTTTCAACACTATTGTTTTACAAAAATTCAATTTATGTTCTTTTTACGCAGTTATAAGTTCAACGAGTCCATTTTAAGGCCCATTTAGACACGCTCGTCCGAAACCTCTACAAAAAGGACCGAAAAACAAGTTTTGATCCAATTTTACGAGTTCATATAATTGATTACGAGCTTTTCAACAAGATTATATTGCAAAAACTCAAATTCGGTATTTTTTACTCAGTTAAAAGTCTAACGGGTCCATTTTATGGCCCATTGCAAAATTTCAATTTCTGTTCTTTTTAATCAAATTTTAGGAGTTCATATAACTGATTACGATCTTTTCAACACGATTATACTGCAAAAACTAAAATTCGGTACTTTTTACTCATTTAAAAGTCCAACGGGTCCATTTTAAGGCCTATTTAGACCCGCTCGCCCGAAACCTCTTCAAAAATGAGTGAAAAACAAGTTTTAATCGAATTTTAGGAGTTCATATAACTGATTACGAGCTTTTCAACAAGATTATATTGCAAAAACTCAATTTCTGATCTTTTTACACAATTATAAGTTCAACGGGTCCATTTTAAGGCCCATTTAGACCCGCTCGTCCGAAACCTCTTCAAAATTGACCAAAAAAAAGTTTTAATCAAATATAAGAACTTCAGATAATTGATTACGAGCTTTTCAACAAGATTATATTGCAAAAACTCAAATTCGGTATTTTTACTCAGTTAAAAGTTCAACGGGTTTACCTAAAGTTAAAAATTTCAATTTCTGTCGGGGTTCGCCTACAGGCTTTTGCACCAGACTCAGGTCCCTGCCCTGTTTTTCATTCCGGTACGGAATCGATTCTCCATGCTCTCCGTGATTGCTCTGGTGCCTCGGAGGCCCTTCGTTTGGTTGGCATCCATATCTCTCTAATCAACAGCACTGCGTCCATCGGCCTTCAATGGCTAGAGGAAGGTGCTTGCCTCCTCTCCTCTGACCTTTTCGGGCTTTTTTTGACTACTCTGTGGAACATTTGGAATAGGCGCAATGACTGGATCCATAACCGACATCTTCAACCCCCGTGGTTAATTGTTATCAATTCCATCAGTCTTCATCGTGACTACTCTGCCGCTATTTCTTCTCCTACCTCTCCTTCCTCTTTGACGGTCTCTCCTTCTCGCTGGAGACATCCCCCTCGGGGGCACATTAAAATTAATGTGGATGGGGCTTTTGACCCTTCCACACGTGCAGCGGCGGTTGGTGTTGTGGCCTGTGATGAAACAGGGATGGTTGTCGGCGGACTGGCTTACCCTTTAGGAAGTTGCTCAGATGCCATTACGTCCGAAGGGCAAGGTCTTCTAGCAGGTATTACTTTTGCTCAATCTCAAGGATGGAGCCACTTGATTTTCGAGACAGACTATGCTTCTCTTACGAATAGGATCAACTCTCTGGGCCCAGATCTTTCTTCTATGGGTCCGACGATTCTGCAGGCTCATGTAGCTTTGGAGTGTTTTTCTTTTTCTCATGTTCAGTTTGTTTGCCGTGAGGCTAATATTGTTGCACATACTTTGGCCTCCCATGCCCTTAGGACCATGACTTCTATGTCTTTTGGTTCCATGTATCCTGATTGTATTCACAATGCTGTACTCTGCGAGGCTTCACCTCGATCTTTATAATTAAATCTTGGGTACTTTTTTCCCGTTATAGGTTTCTCCAGGTCTTGTGCCTGGGGATATTAGTAGGGGTTTTTAACGAGGTCTGCTTTCTTCAAAAAAGTTCAACGAGTCCATTTTACGGCCCATTTAGACCCGCTCGCCCGAAACCTCTTCAAAAATGACCGAAAAAAGTTTTAATCAAATTTTAAGACTTCATATCATTGATTACGATCTTTTCAACACGATTATATTGCAAAAACTCAATTTATGTTGTTTTTACTCAGTTAAAAGTCCAACGGGTCCATTTTACGGCCAATTTAGACCCGCTCGTCCGAAACATCTACAAAAGGATCACAAAACAAGTTTTTATCAAAACTTAAGAGTTCATATCGTTGATTACGAGCTTTTCAACACTACTGTATTGCAAAAATTCAATTTCTGTTCTTTTTACGCAGTTATAAGTTCAACGGGTCCATTTTAAGGCCCATTTAGACCCGCTCGTCCAAAACCTCTACAAAAAGGACCGAAAATCAAGTTTTGATGAGTTCATATAATTGATTACGAGCTTTTCAACAAGATTATATTGCAAAAACTCAAATTCAGTATTTTTTACTCAGTTAAAAGTCCAACGGGTCAATTTTACGGCCCATTTAGACCCGCTCGCCCGAAACCTCTTCAAAAATGACCGAAAAAAAATTTTAATCAAATTTTAGGACATCATATCATTGATTACGATCTTTTCAAAAAGGATTATATTGCAAAAACTCAAATTCGGTATTTTTTACTCAGTTAAAAGTCCAACGGGTCCATTTTACGGCCCATTTAGACCCGCTCGCCCAAAACCTCTTCAAAAATGACTGAAAAACAAGTTTTGAACCAATTTTACGAGTTCATATAATTGATTCCGAAACCTCTACAAAAAGGACCGGAAAACAAGTTTTAATCAAAACTTAAGAGTTTATATCGTTGATTACGAGCTTTTCAACACTATTGTATTGCAAAAATTCAATTTCTGTTCTTTTTACGCAGTTATAAGTTCAACGGGACCATTTTAAGGCCCATTTAGACCCGTTCGTCCGAAACCACTACAAAAAGGACCGAAAAACCAGTTTTGATCCAATTTTAGGAGTTCATATCATTGGTTACGAGCTTTTCAACAAGATTATATTGTAAAAACTCAAATTTTGTATTTTTTACTCAGTTAAAAGTCCAACGGGTCAATTTTACGGCCCATTTAGACCCGCTCGCCCGAAACCTCTTCAAAAATGACTGAAAACAAGTTTTGATCATATTTTATGAGTTCATATAATTGATTACGATCTTTTCAACACGATTATATTGCAAAAATTCAATTTTTTTTACTTTTTACTCAGTTAAAAGTCCAAGGGGTCCATTTTACGGCCCATTTAGACCCGGTCGCCCGAAACCTCTTCAAAAATGACTGAAAAACAAGTTTTAATCAAATTTTAGGAGTTCATATAACTGATTACGATCTTTTCAACACGATTGTATTGCAAAAATTCAATTTCTGTTATTTTTATGCAGTTATAAGTTAAACGGGTCCATTTTAATGCCCATTTAGACCCGCTCGTCCGAAACCTCTTCAAAAATGACTGAAAAACAAGTTTTGATCAAATTTTAGGAGTTCATATAATTGATTACGAGCTTTTCAACAAGATTATATTGCAAAAATTCAAATTCAGTATTTTTTACTCAGTTAAAAGTCCAACGGGTCAATTTTACGGCCCATTTAGACCCGCTCGCCCGAAACCTCTTCAAAAATGACCGAAAAAAGTTATAATCAAATTTTAGGACATCATATCATTGATTACGATCTTTTCAAAAAGGATTATATTGCAAAAACTCAAATTCGGTATTTTTTACTCAGTTAAAAGTCCAACGGGTCCATTTTACGGCCCATTTAGACCCACTCGCCCAAAACCTCTTCAAAAATGACTGAAAAACAAGTTTTGAACCAATTTTACGAGTTCATATAATTGATTCCGAAACCTCTACAAAAAGGACCGGAAAACAAGTTTTAATCAAAACATAAGAGTTTATATCGTTGATTACGAGCTTTTCAACACTATTGTATTGCAAAAATTCAATTTATGTTCTTTTTACGCAGTTATAAGTTCAACGGGACCATTTTAAGGCCCATTTAGACCCGTTCGTCCGAAACCACTTCAAAAAGGACCGAAAAACAAATTTTGATCCAATTTTAGGAGTTCATATCATTGATTACGAGCTTTTCAACAATATTATATTGTAAAAACTCAAATTTGGTATTTTTTACTCAGTTAAAAGTCCAACGGGTCAATTTTACGGCCCATTTAGACCCGCTCGCCCTAAACCTCTTCAAAAATGACTGAAAAACAAGTTTTAATCAAATTTTAGGAGTTCATATAACTGATTACGAGCTTTTCAACACTATTGTATTGCAAAAATTCAATTTCTGTTCTTTTTACGCAGTTATAAGTTCAACGGGACCATTTTAAGGCCCATTTAGACCCGTTCGTCCGAAACCACTACAAAAAGGACCGAAAAACAAGTTTTGATCCAATTTTAGGAGTTCATATCATTGATTTCGAGCTTTTCAACAAGATTATATTGTAAAAACTCAAATTTTGTATTTTTTACTCAGTTAAAAGTCCAACGGGTCAATTTTACGGCCCGTTTAGACCCGCTCGCCCGAAACCTCTTCAAAAATGACTGAAAACAAGTTTTAATCAAATTTTATGAGTTCATATAATTGATTACGATCTTTTCAACACGATTATATTGCAAAAATTCAATTTTTTTACTTTTTACTCAGTTAAAAGTCCAAGGGGTCCATTTTACGGCCCATTTAGACCCGCTCGCCCGAAACCTCTTCAAAAATGACTGAAAAACAAGTTTTAATCAAATTTTAGGAGTTCATATAACTAATTACGATCTTTTCAACACGATTGTAATGCAAAAATTCAATTTCTGTTATTTTTATGCAGTTATAAGTTCAACGGGTCCATTTTAATGCCCATTTAGACCCGCTCGTCCGAAACCTCTTCAAAAATGACTAAAAAACAAGTTTTGATCAAATTTTAGGAGTTCATATAATTGATTACGAGCTTTTCAACAAGATTATATTGCAAAAACTCAAATTTGGTATTTTTTACTCAGTTAAAAGTCCAACGGGTCAATTTTACGGCCCATTTAGACCCGCTCGCACGAAACCTCTTCAAAAATGACCGAAAAAAAGTTATAATCAAATTTTAGGACATCATATCATTGATTACGATCTTTTCAAAAAGGATTATATTGCAAAAACTCTAATTCGATATTTTTTACTCAGTTAAAAGTCCAACGGGTCCATTTTACGGCCCATTTAGACCCGCTCGCCCAAAACCTCTTCAAAAATGACTGAAAAACAAGTTTTGAACCAATTTTACGAGTTCATATAATTGATTCCGAAACCTCTACAAGAGGACCGGAAAACAAGTTTTAATCAAAACTTAAGAGTTTATATCGTTGATTACGATCTTTTCAACACTATTGTATTGCAAAAATTCAATTTATGTTCTTTTTACGCAGTTATAAGTTCAACGGGACCATTTTAAGGCCCATTTAGACCCGTTCGTCCGAAACCACTACAAAAAGGACCGAAAAACAAGTTTTGATCCAATTTTAGGAGTTCATATCATTGATTACGAGCATTTCAACAAATTATATTGTAAAAACTCAAATTCGGTATTTTTTTACTCAGTTAAAAGTCCAACGGGTCAATTTTACGGCCCATTTAGACCCGCTCCCCCGAAACCTCTTCAAAAATGACTGAAAAACAAGTTTTAATCAAATTTTAGGAGTTCATATAAATGATTACGATCTTTTCAACACGATTGTATTGCAAAAATTCAATTTCTGTTATTTTTATGCAGTTATAAGTTAAACGGGTCCATTTTAATGCCCATTTAGACCCGCTCGTCCGAAACCTCTTCAAAAATGACTGAAAAACAAGTTTTGATCAAATTTTAGGAGTTCATATAATTGATTATGAGCTTTTCAACAAGATTATATTGCAAAAACTCAAATTCGGTATTTCTTACTCAGTTAAAAGTCCAACGTGTCAATTTTACGGCCCATTTAGACCCGCTCGCCCGAAACCTCTTCAAAAATGACCGAAAAAAGTTATAATCAAATTTTAAGACATCATATCATTGATTACGATCTTTTCAAAAAGGATTATATTGCAAAAACTCAAATTCGGTATTTTTTACCCAGTTAAAAGTCCAACGGGTCCATTTTACGACCCATTTAGACCCACTCGCCCAAAACCTCTTCAAAAATGACTGAAAAACAAGTTTTAATCAAATTTTAGTAGTTCATATAATTGATTACGATCGTTTCAACACGATTATATTGCAAAAACTCAAGTTTTGTACTTTTTACTCAGTTAAAAGTCCAACGGGTCCATTATACGGCCCATTTAGACCCGCTCATCCGAAAACTCTACAAAAAGGACCGCAAAACAAGTTTTAATTAAAACCTAAGAGTACATATCGTTGATTACGAGCTTTTCAACACTAATTTTCTGTTGTTTTTACGCAGTTATAAGTTCAACGGGTCCATTTTAAGGCCCATTTAGACCTGCTCGTCCAAAACCTCTACAAAAAAGACCAAAAAACAAGTTTTGATCCAATTTTAGGAGTTCATATATTTGATTACGAGCTTTTCAACAGGATTATATTGCCAAAACTCAAATTTGGTATTTTTTACTCAGTTAAAAGTCCAACGGGTCCATTTTACGAACCATTTAGACCCGCTCGCCCGAAACCTCTTCAAAAATGACTGAAAAACAAGTTTTAATCAAATTTTCGGAGTTCATATAATTGATTACGATCGTTTCAACACTATAATATTGCAAAAACCCAATTTCTGTTCTTTGTACGCAGTTATAAGTTCAACGGGTCCATTTTAAGGCCCATTTAGACCCGCTCGCCCGAAACCTCTACAAAAAGGACCGAAAAATAAGTTTTAATTCAATTTTAGGAGTTCATAAAATTGATTACAAGCTTTTCAACAAGATTATATTGCAAAAACTCAAATTCAGTATTTTTTACTCAGTTAAAAGTCCAATGGGTCCATTTTACGGCCCATTTAGACCCGCTCGCCCGAAACCTCTTCAAAAATGACTGAAAAACAAGTTTTAATCAAATTTTAGGAGTTCATATAATTTATTACGATCTTTTCAACAAGATTATATTGCAAAAACTCAATTTTTGTACTTTTTACTCAGTTATAAGTCCAACGGGTCCATTTTACGGCCCATTTAGACCCGCTCGTCCGAAACCTATACAAAAGGACCGCAAAACAAGTTTTAATCAAAACTTAAGAGTTCATATCGTTGATTACGAGCTTTTCAACACTATTGTATTGCAAAAATTCAATTTCAGTTCTTTTTACGCAGTTATAAGTTCAACGGGTCCATTTTAAGGCCCATTTAGACCCGCTCTTCCGAAACCTCTACAAAAAGGATCGAAAAACAAGTTTTGATCCAATTTTAGTAGTTCATATAATTGATTACGAGCTTTTCAACAAGATTATATTGCAAAAACTCAAATTCAGTATTTTTTACTCAGTTAAAAGTCCAACGGGTCCATTTTACGGCCCATTTAAACCCGCTCGCCCGAAACCTCTTCAAAAATGACTGAAAAACAAGTTTTAATCAAATTCTAGGAGTTCATATAATTTATTATGATCTTTTCAACACGATTATATTGCAAAAACTCAATTTTTGTACTTTTTACTCAGTTAAAAGTCCAACGGGTCCATTTTACGGCCTATTTACACCCGCTCGTCCGAAACCTCTACAAAAAGGACCGCAAAACAAGTTTTAATCAAAACTTAAGAGTTCATATCGTTGATTACGAGCTTTTCAACATGATTGTATTGCAAAAAATCAATTTCTGTTCTTTTTACGCAATTATAAGTTCAACGGGTCCATTTTAAGGCCCATTTAGACCCGCTCGCCCGAAACCTCTATAAAAAGGACCGAAAATAAGTTTTGATCCAATTTTAGGAGTTCATATAATTGATTACGAGCTTTTCATCAAGATTATATTGCAAAAACTCAAATTCGGTATTTTTTACTTAGTTAAAAGTCCAACAGGTCCATTTTACGGCCCATTTAGACCCGCTCGCCCAAAACCTCTTCAAAAATGATTGAAAAACAAGTTTTAATCAAATTTTAGGAGTTCATATAATTGATTACGATCTTTTCAACATGATTATATTGCAAAAACTCAATTTTTGTACTTTTTACTCAGTTAAAAGTCCAACGGGTCCATTTTACGGCCCATTTAGACCCGCTCGTCCAAAACCTCTACAAAAAGGACCGCAAAACAAGTTTTAATCAAAACTTAAGAGTTCATATCGTTGATTACGAGCTTTTCAACACCATTGTATTGCAAAAATTCAATTTCTGTTCTTTTTACGCAGTTATAAGTTCAACAGGCCCATTTAGACCCGCTCGCCCGAAACCACTACAAAAAGGACCGAAAAATAAGTTTTGATCCAATTTTAGGAGCTCATATAATTGATTACGAGCTTTTCAACAAGATTATATTGCAAAAACTCAAATTTGGTATTTTTTACTCAGTTAAAAGTCCAACGGGTCCATTTTACGACCCATTTAGACCCGCTAGCCCGAAACCTCTTCAAAAATGACTAAAAACAAGTTTTAATCAAATTTTAGGAGTTCATATAATTGATTACGATCGTTTCAACACAATTATATTGCAAAAACTTTATTTCTGTATTTTTTACTCAGTTAAAAGTCCAACGGGTCCATTTTACGGCCCATTTATACCCGATCGTCCAAAACCTCTACAAAAAGGACCGCAAAACAAGTTTCAATCAAAACTTAAGAGTTCATATCGTTGATTACGAGCTTTTGAACACTATTGTATTGCAAAATTTCAATTTCTGTTCTTTTTACGCAGTTATAAGTTCAACGGGTCCATTTTAAGGCCCATTTATACTCGCTCGTCCGAAACCTCTATAAAAAGGACCGAAAAACAAGTTTTGATCCAATTTTAGGAGTTCATATAATTGATTAAGAGCTTTTCAACAAGATTATTTTGCAAAAACTCAAATTCGGTATTTTTTACTTAGTTAAAAGTCCAACGGGTCCATTTTACGGCACATTTAGACCCACTCGCCCGAAACCTCTTCAAAAATGACTGAAAAACAAGTTTTGATCAAATTTTAGGAGTTCATATAATTCATTACGAGCTTTTCAACAAGATTATATTCCAAAAACACAAATTCGGTATTTTTTACTCAGTTAAAAGTCCAACGAGTCCATTTTACGGCCCATTTAGACCTGCTCGCCCGTAACCTCTTCAATAATGACCGAAAAATAAGTTTTAATCAAATTTTAGGACTTCATATCATGGATTACGATCTTTTCAACACGATTATATTGCAAAAACTAAATTTTTGTACTTTTTACTCAGTTAAAAGTCCAACGGGTCCATTTTTCGGCCCATTTAGACCCGCTCGTCCGAAACCTCTACAAAAAGGACCGCAGAACAAGTTTTAATCAAAACTTAAGAGTTCATATCGTTGATTACTAGCTTTTGAACACTGTTGTATTGCAAAAATTCAATTTCTGTTCTTTTTACGCATTTATAAGTTCAACAGGTCCATTTAGACCCGCTCGCCCGAAACCTCTACAAAAAGGACCGAAAAATAAGTTTTGATCCAATTTTATGAGTTCATATAATTGATTACGAGCTTTTCAACAAGATTATATTGCAAAAACTCAAATTCGGTATTTTTTACTCAGTTAAAAGTCAAACGGGTCCATTTTACGGCCCATTTAGACCCGCTCGCCCGAATCCTCTTCAAAAATGACCGAAAACAAGTTTTAATCAAATTTTAGGACTTCATATCATTGATTGGGATCTTTTCAACACGATTATATTGCAAAAACTCAATTTTTGTACTTTTTACTCAGGTAAAAGTCCAACGGGTCCATTTTACGGCCCATTTAGACCCGCTCGTCCAAAACCTCTACAAAAAGGACCGCAAAACAAGTTTTGATCCAATTTTAGGAGTTCATATAATTGATTAAGAGCTTTTCAACAAGATTATATTGCAAAAACTCAAATTCGGTATTTTTTACTTAGTTAAAAGTCCAACGGGTCCATTTTACGGCACATTTAGACCCACTCGCCCGAAACCTCTTCAAAAATGACTGAAAAACAAGTTTTGATCAAATTTTAGGAGTTCATATAATTCATTACGAGCTTTTCAACAAGATTATATTCCAAAAACACAAATTCGGTATTTTTTTACTCTGTTAAAAGTCCAACGGGTCCATTTTACGGCCCATTTAGACATGCTCACCCGAAACCTCTTCAAAAATGACCGAAAAACAAGTTTTAATCAAATTTTAGGACTTCATATCATGATTTACGATCTTTTCAACACGATTATATTGCAAAAACTCAATTTTTGTACTTTTTACTCAGTTAAAAGTCAAACGGGTCCATTTTTCAGCCCATTTAGACCCGCTCGTCCGAAACCTCTACAAAAAGGACCGCAAAACAAGTTTTAATCAAAACTTAAGAGTTCATATCGTTGATTACGAGCTTTTGAACATTGTTGTATTGCAAAAATTCAATTTCTGTTCTTTTTACGCAGTTATAAGTTCAACAGGTCCATTTTAAGACCCATTTAGACCCGCTCGCCCGAAACCTCTACAAAAGGACCGAAAAATAAGTTTTGATCCAATTTTATGAGTTCATATAATTGATTACGAGCTTTTCAACAAGATTATATTGCAAATACTCAAATTCGGTATTTTTTACTCAGTTAAAAGTCAAACGGGTCCATTTTACGGCCCATTTAGACCCGCTCGCCCGAATCCTCTTCAAAAATGACCGAAAAATAGGTTTTAATCAAATTTTAGGACTTCATATCATTGATTGGGATCTTTTCAACACGATTATATTGCAAAAACTCAATTTTTGTACTCTTTACTCATTTAAAAGTCCAACGGGTCCATTTTACGACCCATTTAGACCCGCTCGTCCAAAACCTCTACAAAAAGGACTGGAAAACAAGTTTTAATCAAAACTTAAGAGATCATATCGTTGATCACGAGCTTTTCAACACTATTGTATTGCAAAATTCAATTTATGTTCTTTTTACGCAGTTATAAGTTCAACGGGTCCATTTTAAGGCCCATTTAGACTCGCTCCTCCGAAACCTCTACAAAAAGGACCGAAAAACAAGTTTTGATCCAATTTTAGGAGTTCATATAATTGATTACGAGCTTTTCAACAAGATTATATTGCAAAAACTCAAATTCGGTGTTTTTTACTCAGTTAAAAGTCCAACGGGTCCATTTTACGGCCCATTTAGACCCGCTCGCTCGAAACCTCTTCAAAAATGACTGAAAAACAAATTTTAATCAAATTTTAGGAGTTCATATAATTGATTACGATCTTTTCAACACGATTATATTGAAAAACTCAATTTTTTTTTTATTTTTTACTCAGTTAAAAGTCCAACGGGTCCATTTTACGGCCCATTTAGACCCGCTCGTCTGGAACGTCTACAAAAAGGACCGCAAAACAAGTTTTAATCAAAACGTAAGAGTTCATATCGTTGATTACGAGCTTTTCAACACTATTGTATTGCAAAAATTCAATTTCTGTTGTTTTTACGCAGTTATAAGTTCAACGGGTCCATTTTAAGGCCCATTTAGACCCGCTCGTCCGAACCCTCTACAAAAAGGACCGAAAAACAAATTTTGATCCAATTTTAGGAGTTCATATAATTGATTACGAGCTTTTCAACAAGATTATATTGCAAAAACTGAAATTCGGTATTTTTTACTTAGTTAAAAGTCCAACGAGTCCATTTTACGGCCCATTTAGACCCACTCGCTTGAAACCTCTTCAAAAATGACTGAAAAACAAGTTTTGATCAAATTTTAGGAGTTCATATAATTGATTACGAGCTTTTCAACAAGATTATATTGCAAAAACAAAAATTCGATATTTTTTACTCAGTTAAAAGCCCAACGGGTCCTTTTTACGGCCCATTTAGACCTGCTCGCCCGAAACCTCTTCAAAAATGACCGAAAAACAAGTTTTAATCAAATTTTAGGACTTCATATCTTTGATTACGATCTTTTCAACATGATTATATTGCAAAAACTCAATTTTTGTACTTTTTACTCAGTTAAAAGTCCAACGGGTCCATTTTACGGCCCATTTAGACCCGCTCGTCCGAAACCTCTACAAAAAGGACCACAAAACAAGCTTTAATCAAAACTTAAGAGTTCATATCGTTGATTACGAGCTTTTGAACACTTTTGTATTGCAAAAATTCAATTTTTGTTCTTTTTACGCAGTTATAAGTTCAACAGGTCCATTTTAAGGCCCATTTAGACTCGCTCATCTGGAACGTCTACAAAAAGGACCGCAAAACAAGTTTTAATCAAAACGTAAGAGTTAATATCGTTGATTACGAGCTTTTCAACACTATTGTATTGCAAAAATTCAATTTCTGTTGTTTTTACGCAGTTATAAGTTCAACGGGTCCATTTTAAGGCCCATTTAGACCCGTTCGTCCGAACCCTCTACAAAAAGGACCGAAAAACAAATTTTGATCCAATTTTAGGAGTTCATATAATTGATTACGAGCTTTTCAACAAGATTATATTGCAAAAACTGAAATTCGGTATTTTTTACTTAGTTAAAAGTCCAACGACTCCATATTACGGCCCATTTAGATCGACTCGCTTGAAACCTCTTCAAAAATGACTGAAAAACAAGTTTTGATCAAATTTTAGGAGTTCGTATAATTGATTACGAGCTTTTCAACAAGATTATATTGCAAAAACACAAATTCGGTATTTTTTACTCAGTTAAAAGTCCAACGGGTCCATTTTACGGCCCATTTAGACCTGCTCGCCCGAAACCTCTTCAAAAATGACCGAAAAACAAGTTTTAATCAAATTTTAGGACTTCATATCATTGATTACGATCTTTTCAACACGATTATATTGCAAAAACTCAATTTTTGTACTTTTTACTCAGTTAAAAGTCCAACGGGTCCATTTTACGGCCCATTTAGACCCGCTCGTCCGAAACCTCTACAAAAATGACCGCAAAACAAGCTTTAATCAAAACTTAAGAGTTCATATCGTTGATTACGAGCTTTTGAACACTTTTGTATTGCAAAAATTCAATTTCTGTTCTTTTTACGCAGTTATAAGTTCAACAAGTCCATTTTAAGGCCCATTTAGACCCGCTTGCTTGAAACCTCTACAAAAAGGACCGAAAAATAAGTTTTGATCCAATTTTAGGAGTTCATATAATTGATTACAAGCTTTTCAACAAGATTATATTGCAAAAACACAAATTCGGTATTTTTTACTCAGTTAAAAGTCCAACGGGTCCATTTTACGGCCCATTTAGACCCACTCGCCCGAAACCTCTTCAAAAATGACCGAAAAACAAGTTTTAATCAAATTTTAGGACTTCATATCATGGATTACGATTTTTTCAACAGGATTATATTGCAAAAACACAATTTTTGTACTTTTTACTCAGTTAAAAGTCCAACGGGTCCATTTTTCGGCCCATTTAGACCCGATCGTCCGAAACCTCTACAAAAAGGACCGCAAAACAAGTTTTAATCAAAACTTAAGAGTTCATATCGTTGATTATGAGCTTTTGAATTGCAAAAATTCAATCTATGTTCATTTTACGCAGTTATAAGTTCAACGGGTCCATTTTAAGGCCCATTTAGACTCGCTCGTCCGAAACCTCTACAAAAAGGACCGAAAAACAAGTTTTGATCCAATTTTAGGAGTTCATATAATTGGTTACGAGCTTTTCAACAAGATTATATTGCAAAAACTCAAATTCGGTATTTTTTACTTAGTTAAAAGTCCAACGGGTCCATTTTACGGCCCATTTACACTCGCTCGCCCGAAACCTCTTCAAAAATGAACGAAAAACAAGTTTTGATCAAATTTTCGGAGTTCATATAATTGATTACGAGCTTTTCAACAAGATTATATTGCAAAAACACAAATTCGGTATTTTTTACTCAGTTAAAAGTCCAACGGGTCCATTTTACGGCCCATTTAGACCTGCTCGCCCGAAACCTCTTCAAAAATGACCGAAAAACAAGTTTTAATCAAATTTTAGGACTTCATATCATTGATTACGATCTTTTGAACACGATTATATTGCAAAAAATAATTTTTGTGCTTTTTACTAAGTTAAAAGTTCAACGGGTCCATTTTACGGCCAATTTAGACCCGCTCGTCCGAAACCTCTACAAAAAGGACCGCAAAACAAGTTTTAATCAAAACTTAAGAGTTCATATCATTGTTTACGAGCTTTTCAACACTATTATATTGCAAAAATTCAATTTTTGTTCTTTTTACGCAATTATAGGTTCAACAGGTCCATTTTAAGGCCCATTTTGACCCGCTCGTCCGAAACCTCTACAAAAAGGACCGAAAAACAAGTTTTGATCCAATTTTAGGAGTTCATATAATTGATTACGAGCTTTTCAACAAGATTATATTGCAAAAACTCAAATTCGGTATTTTTTACTTAGTTAAAAGTCCAACGGGTCTATTTTACGGCCCATTTAGACCCGCTCGCCCGAAACCTCTTCAAAAATGACCGAAAAGAAAGTTTTAATCAAATTTTAGGACTTCATATCATTCATTACGATCTTTTCAACACGATTATATTGCAAAAACTTAATTTTGTACTTTTTACTCAGTTAAAAGTCCAACGGGTCCATTTTACGGCCCATTTAGACCCGCTCGTCCAAAAGCTCTACAAAAAGGACCGCAAAACAAGTTTTAATCAAAACTTAAGAGTTCATATCGTTGATTACGAGCTTTTCAACACCATTGTATTGCAAAAAATCAATTTATGTTCTTTTTACGTAGTTATAAGTTCAACAGGCCCATTTAGACCCGCTCGCCCGAAACCACTACAAAAGGACTGAAAAATAAGTTTTGATCCAATTTTAGGAGTTCATATAATTGATTACGAGCTTTTCGACAAGATTATATTGCAAAAACTCAAATTCGGTATTTTTTACTCAGTTAAAAGTCCAACGGGTCCATTTTACGACCCATTTAGACCCGCTAGCCCGAAACCTCTTCAAAAATGACTGAAAACAAGTTTTAATCAAATTTTAGGAGTTCATATAATTGATTACGATCGTTTCAACACAATTATATTGCAAAAACTTTATTTCTGTATTTTGACTCAGTTAAAAGTCCAACGGGTCCATTTAACGGCCCATTTATACCCGATCGTCCGAAACCTCTACAAAAAGGACCGCAAAACAAGTTTGACTCAAAACTTAAGAGTTCATATCGTTGATTACGAGCTTCTGAACACTATTTTATTGCAAGAATTCAATTTCTGTTCTTTTTACGCAGTTATAAGTTCAACGGGTCCATTTTAAGGCCCATTTAGACTCGCTCGTCCGAAACCTCTACAAAAAGGACCGAAAAACAAGTTTTGATCCAATTTTAGGAGTTCATATAATTGATTACGAGCTTTTCAACAAGATTATATTGCAAAAACTCAACAAATTACAGTACAGAGAATGGCTCCGTTACCTTCCTCCTAGACGTCGCCCAGTTGGTATTCGTGGGCGTATACACAATGTGGAACCGAACCTGAATCCAAACATCCCTCCAATGAATGGTAATTCTATTTTAACATTTATAATAATCTCTTCTTCCTCTCAATTCATTTCCCAAATTATTCTGTCCAAATATTTACTATCTGTTTTCCTCGTAGTGGCCCCAACAAATATTCCAGCAGCCCCGACCAACCCTACTGTTCCTCCCACCGACCAGAACAATATGGGTAATTTAAATTACATCCTCCTCATCTTTTATATAAATGGTTATAAGTATCTAACCACAATCAATATCCAATACATAGGTTCTTTAAATGAAGGCGATGCCGCCTCCTTTACGGAACAAGCAACCGAGGAAGCCCAAAACGTTGACATGGCCATGGATGAAGGCCTCAACTCTGTTAAAGATCCCCCTGCAGCTGTTTTGAAGCAAAAAGCTCCACTCGAGCCCCAACCCCTGAACACCACCTATCCCATTCCGGAAGATGGTTCTGATGAAGATTGGGACACCACGGATGATTATGGTGTCCCTAGCCCTACTGCCCAGCAGATTAAAAAATTTGACTCTGAATTGAGTAAGCCTTCTAAACCCACTGATACAATTTTCAATGACTTTAATCAGTGGTTACTTAAAACTTACCCCAATGATGCAGCCCCTGCACCTGCACCTGCACCAGCCCAAACTAACCGAGGCATGAAACGCCGCTCTCCAATACAAGTGTCGCTCCCACCGAAAAAATCCAAACCTTCAGGATCCACTCCAAAAGCTGGGATGAGCAGCTCTAAAAACTCTCCGGAGGCGGCTGATTCCCAGCCCCGCCGAGCAAAATAAGGATCCTATGCTGGAACTGTCAGGGTCTTGGACAAGCCCCGACGGTTCAACATTTCCGATCATATGTCCAACGCACCAACCCTGATATCATTTTCTTATGTGAAACAAAAATAAATAATGCGGAATGTAACCGCATATGTCTTTCATTAGGAATGTTAGACATTATTTCTATTTCCCCTACGGAAGGGTGTTCCGGTATTTCCCTATTTGCGTTAAACAATATCAATATAAGTATAATTTCTTATTCGTCGCGTTATATTCATACTCAAATAACAAAGAACAACTCCACCATGTTTTTTACTGGAATGCACGGTTTTCCGGAAACTAGCCAAAAATATAAAATATGGGAACTTATAGATTAATTATACTCTTCTACTAAAAATAAACCATGGCTTCTCGGTGGGGATTTTAATGAAATATTAACTGATTCTGAAAAACAAGGAGGTCCCCGAAGGGCTAGATCACAAATTAAAAATTTTCGCAACTGTCTAATACGAAACAACCTCTTTGATTGTAAGCCAACTTCTGGATGGTTCACATGGACTAAAGTAGGACCCTTAACCCCGGTAATACATGAAAGATTAGATCGATTTATAGCTAATTCAACCTGGCAAGGCCTCTACCCTTCTTACCGTATTACAACAGAGTATGTTGCCAAATCTGACCATTGTTTCCTTTCCTTGATTTAGACCCCTCGGCTTCTAAACCCAAAACACAACCCTCAAATAATTTCCGATTCGAAAGCTGCTGGGCCAATAATGTAGATAATATTCACACAATTAAAAGGGCCTGGGCCGATACTCCCGGAACAGTCATTAACAAAATCGAAGCTGTTGGCACATACCTAGAAGAATGGCAAAACCAACAACGTTTTAAATCTACCGGAAGAATTAAGTTTCTCACTAAAAAAATTAATAAATTACTATATCGTCCCTTAACTGCCACAAATGAACAAGTATACTTAAATTATAGAACTGAACTAAATAAACTCTTAACAGAACAACAAAATTTATTGGGCCCAAAGATCTCGCACTCTCTGGCTTTCCCAAGGGGACAAAAATACCAAGTTCTTCCATGCCAGAGCTACCAATAGGAATAAGAAAAACTTAATTCCAGGCCTTTACGACGCTAACTCGAATTGGCACACGTCTGAATCAGACATTATGAATATCGCTTCTGCATATTTCCAAAATCTGTTCACAACATCCAATCCCCAAATCTCGAACAATATTCTTGATAAAATTCACCCTTCCATCAATCAATCAATGAATGAAACCCTTCTAAGGTCTTTCACTAAAGTGGAAATTCTCCATGCCTTTCAAGATATTAACCCTAGGAAAGCTCCTGGCATCGATGGCCTACCCAGTAGCTTTTTTAGACAACACTGGGACACAGTGGGTGAAGATGTTATTAATCTTTGTATTAATCTTCTAAACGGTAATGCTGATATGGCCTCAGTCAATAAAACTATATTAGTACTAATCCCCAAAGTCCAGGATCCAACCTCCATGAAACAACTCAGACCAATTAGCCTCTGCACTGTCCTTTATAAAATAGTTGCCAAAACAATAGTCAACAGAATGAAACAGGTTATACCTCTATGCATAAGCCCTAATCAAGCGACCTTTATCGAGGGACGCAACATATCAGACAACATCCTCGTTGCTCATGAAATTATTCACAATATTAACTCAGGAGCTACTAAGTCCTCTCAAGGAGCTGCTCTTAAACTAGACATGGAGAAAGCTTTTGATAGAGTAGAATGGTCATTTCTTGCAAATGTTATGGAACGCATGGGCTTCGCATCCGAATGGATTGACCTTATAATTCGTTGCATTACTACAGTCTCCTTTTCAGTTAAAATTAATAACTCTTTCTCACCACCCTTTCAACCTCAACGTGGTCTTCGTCAGGGGGATCCCCTATCCCCTTTCCTTTTCCTCTTTTGCACTCAAGGCCTCTCGGCTTTTTAGCTGCTGCTCAACAAACTAGTATTCTTCCAGGACTAGGTGCATGTAGATACGGGCCTAAAGTCAACCACTTACTTTTTGCCGATGATTGTATGGTATTCATTAATACTAATCAATCTGAAGCGTCTCATCTTAAAAACGCTCTTCAAACGTATGCTAATGCATCCGGTCAAGCGGTTAACTTTGAGAAATCAACAATTTTTTATAACCCGCGTACACCATCAGCAACAAGAAATGAAATCAACAACCTTTTACAAGTACGTGAGGTTACTAATCCTGGAGTATACCTAGGCATCCCACTTCTAATTGGGAAAAACAAAACTGAATCGCTAGGATTTGTGCGCGATAAAGTACATGATCGTCTCTCTAGTTGGGACAAACATCTCCTCTCATTTAGTGGTCGAGAGATATTCATCAAAGCAGTCCTACAATCTCTTCCACAATATGTCATGTCCTGCTATCTTCTACCACAAAACATCATCGATGATATGACTACATCAATCCGTCAATACTGGTGGACTGGAAAATCCAACAAAAAAGGTTGGCATATGATCCCTTGGAATCGGGTATGCTTACCTAAATCTGCTGGTGGCATGGGTTTTAAGGATTTGCACGAATTTAATATTGCTCTCTTGGGCAAGCAACTTTGGAAACTCATCTGTGAACCAGATTCTCTATTAGGACAAATATACCGTTCCAAATACTTTCCCTCAGGCAATATCCTAGATGCACCAAAACCCAATCGGGGTTCTTTTGCTTGGCAAGGTATGTATACCGCGCTTCAGCGTCTTTTCCCCGACTTTCTTCACCGCCCAGGCATAAACAGTAATATTAGAATACACAAAGATATATGGGGAGGGTCTTCCCCAATTGAGCTCACTGGGGATTACGAAATCTCAGATGAATTCTATATTCGATGTCGCGATTTTATGATTCGTAACCAAACTGCTTGGGATACGGATAAGGTAAGAAATTACTTCAATCCAACTGATGCCGATGCTATTCTTCGCATCCCCATCATAAATGATCAACGTGATTCAATACTCTGGTCTCCTAACGACTCGGGTATTTACTCAGTCCGTTCTGGATATATTTTCCTACAACGCTCAATAATCCCACCTACGTCACCTACTCGGCTCTGGAAGTTTTTATCCAAAGTCAAAGCTTTGGCCAATGTCAAAACTTTCGGTTGGCGTATGGCATCTGACGCTTTACCAGTTGGACTTAAAATGCAAGCCTTTTCTCCTAACTCGGGACCTTGGCCTATCTGTGGTAGCCACTCGAAATCGATCCTCCATGCGTTTCGTGACTGCCCTGGGGCGGCTGAAGTCCTCCAAATTTGTGGTATCCCTAACACTCTTTATAGGAGTATAGCTCCCACGCCTCTGCATTGGTTGGAGGAAGCAGCCACTACAATTTCCCCTGATAAATTTGGTCTCTTCCTTACTGCTTTATGGAATATATGGAATAGACGTAACGACTGGGTACATAACCAACATCTACAACCACCCTGGCTAATTGCTGTCAATTCCATTAGTTTACATGATGAATTTTGTAAAGCCTCAAAGTCGTCTGACCCAGCTCCATCTTCCTTTTCTAAACCTTCCTGGACCCCTCCCCCACCTCACCATATCAAAATAAATGTGGATGGAGCTTTTAATCCTTCAACTCGTGCAGCAGCCGTTGGCGCTGTTGCTCGTGATTCTGCAGGGAAAGTTGTGGGTGGCATTGCATTCCCTCTTGGCAGCTGTCAGGACGCTATCACTAGTGAAGGGGAAAGCATCCTAGCTGGTCTCACCTTTGCCCGATCTCAAGGCTGGAACCGTCTCTTGATTGAAACTGACTGCGCATCCCTCGCGAATAGGATCAACAACCCTGCTCAGGACCTTTCTACCATGGGACCTACTTTTCTTCAGATTCAAGCTTCTCTTCATGATTTTGAATTTATAACTATTTCTTTTGTACGCCGTGAGGCAAATGTTATAGCCCATACTTTGGCTACTTCCTCTCTGAATTCTATGATTTCTATGTCATTCAATTCGGATATTCCATCTTGTATCCAACACCTTGTAACAAATTATTCTTGATTAATAATATTTGGGCACTCTTTTCCCCTTTTTAGGGTCCTCTAGCTCTGCTTGAAGGACAATAGTAGGGGTTTTTAATGAGGCCTTTTCTTCAAAAAAAAAGTCCAACGGGTCCATTTTACGGCACATTTAGACCCACTCGCCCGAAACCTCTTCAAAAATGACTGAAAAAAAAGTTTTGATCAAATTTTAGGAGTTCATATAATTGATTACGAGCTTTTCAACAAGATTATATTGCAAAAACACAAATTCGGTATTTTTTACTCAGTTAAAAGTCCAACGGGTCCATTTTACGGCCCATTTAGACCTGCTCGCCCTAAACCTCTTAAAAAATGACCGAAAAACAAGTTTTAATCAAATTTTAGGACTTCATATCATGGATTACGATCTTTTCAACACGATTATATTGCAAAAACTCAATTTTTGTACTTTTTACTCAGTTAAAAGTCCAACGGGTCCATTTTTCGGTCCATTTAGACCCGGTCGTCCGAAACCTCTACAAAAAGGACCGCAAAACAAGTTTTAATCAAAACTTAAGAGTTCATATCGTTGATTACGAGCTTTTGAACACTATTGTATTGCAAAAATTCAATTTCTGTTCTTCTTACGCAATTATAAGTTCAACAGGTCCATTTTAAGGCCCATTTAGACCTGCTCGCCCGAAACCTCTACAAAAAGGACCGAAAAATAAGTTTTGATCCAATTTTATGAGTTCACATAATTGATTACGAGCTTTTCAACAAGATTATATTGCAAAAACTCAAATTCGGTATTTTTTACTCAGTTAAAAGTCAAACGAGTCCATTTTACGGCCCATTTAGACCCGCTCGCCCGAATCCTCTTAAAAAATGACCAAAAAACAGGTTTTAATCAAATTTTAGGACTTCATATCATTGATTGGGATCTTTTCAACACGATTATATTGAAAAAACTCAATTTTTGTACTTTTTACTCAGTTAAAAGTCCAACGGGTCCATTTTACGGCCCATTTAGACCCGCTCGTCCAAAACCTCTACAAAAAGGACCACAAAACAAGTTTTAATCAAAACTTAAAACTTCATATCATTGATCACGAGCTTTTCAACACTATTGTATTGCAAAAATTCAATTTCTGTTCTTTTTACGCAGTTATAAGTTCAACGGGTCCATTTTAAGGCCCATTTAGACTCGCTCGTCCGAAACCTCTACAAAAAGGACCGAAAAACAACTTTTGATCCAATTTTAGGAGTTCATATAATTGATTACGAGCTTTTCAACAAGATTATATTGCAAAAACTCAAATTCGGTGGTTTTTACTCAGTTAAAAGTCCAACGGGTCCATTTTACGGCCCATTTAGACCCGCTCGCTCGAAACCTCTTCAAAAATGACTGAAAAACAAATTTTGATCAAATTTTAGGAGTTCAAATAATTGATTACGATCTTTTCAACATGATTATATTAAAAAAAACTCAATTTATGTATTTTTTTACTCAGTTAAAAGTCCAACGGGTCCATTTTACGGCACATTTAGACCCGCTCGTCTGGAACGTCTACAAAAAGGACCGCAAAACAAGTTTTAATCAAAACGTAAGAGTTCATATCGTTGATTACGAGCTTTTCAACACTATTGTATTGCAAAAATTCAATTTCTGTTGTTTTTACGCAGTTATAAGTTCAACGGGTCCATTTTACGGCCCATTTAGACCCGCTCGTCCGAACCCTCTACAAAAAGGACCGAAAAACAAATTTTGATCCAATTTTAGGAGTTCATATAATTAATTACGAGCTTTTCAACAATATTATATTGCAAAAACTGAAATTCGGTATTTTTTACTTAGTTAAAAGTCCAACGAGTCCATTTTACGGCCCATTTAGATCCACTCGCTTGAAACCTCTTCAAAAATGACTGAAAAACAAGTTTTGATCAAATTTTAGGAGTTCATATAATTGATTACGAGCTTTTCAACAAGATTATATTGCAAAAACAC
Organism: Hibiscus trionum; assembly: GCA_030270665.1. NCBI lineage: Eukaryota > Viridiplantae > Streptophyta > Magnoliopsida > Malvales > Malvaceae > Hibiscus > Hibiscus trionum. The sequence goes on along the minus strand of BSYR01000002.1, from coordinate 41,242,971 downwards.
ATATTCGGTATTTTTTACTCAGTTAAAAGTCCAACGGGTCCATTTTACGGCCCATTTAGACCTGCTCGCCCGAAACCTCTTCAAAAATGACCGAAAAACAAGTTTTAATCAAATTGTAGGACTTCATATCATTGATTACGATATTTTCAACACGATTATATTGCAAAAACTCAATTTTTGTACTTTTTACTCAGTTTAAAGTCCAACGGGTCCATTTTACGGCCCATTTAGACCCGCTCGTCCGAAACCTCTACAAAAAGGACCGCAAAACAAGCTTTAATCAAAACTTAAGAGTTCATATCGTTGATTACGAGCTTTTGAACACTTTTGTATTGCAAAAATTCAATTTATGTTCTTTTTACGCAGTTATAAGTTCAACAGGTCCATTTTAAGGCCCATTTAGACCCGCTCGCCTGAAACCTCTACAAAAAGGACCGAAAAATAAGTTTTGATCCAATTTTAGGAGTTCATATAATTGATTACGAGCTTTTCAACAAGATTATATTGCAAAAACACAAATTCGGTATTTTTTACTCAATTAAAAGTCCAACGGGTCCATTTTACGGCCCATTTAGACCCGCTCGCCCGAAACCTCTTCAAAAATGACCGAAAAACAAGTTTTAATCAAATTTTAGGACTTCATATCATGGATTACGATTTTTTAACACGATTATATTGCAAAAACACAATTTTTCTATTTTTTACTCAGTTAAAAGTCCAACGGGTCCATTTTTCGGCCCATTTAGACCCGCTCGTCCGGAACCTCTACAAAAAGGACCGCAAACCAAGTTTTAATCAAAACGTAAGAGTTCATATCGTTGATTACGAGCTTTTCAACACTATTATATTGCAAAAATTCAATTTATGTTGTTTTTACGCAGTTATAAGTTCAACGGGTCCATTTTAAGGCCCATTTAGACCCGCTCGTCCGAACCCTCTACAAAAAGGACCGAAAAACAAGTTTTGATCCAATTTTAGGAGTTCATATAATTGATTACGAGTTTTTCAACAAGATTATATTGCAAAAACTGAAATTCGGTATTTTTTACTTAGTTAAAAGTCCAACGAGTCCATTTTACGGCCCATTTAGACCCGCTCGCCTAAAACCTCTTCAAAAATGACCGCAAAACAAGCTTTAATCAAAACTTAAGAGTTCATATCGTTGATTACGAGCTTTTGAACACTTTTGTATTGCAAAAATTCAATTTATGTTCTTTTTACGCAGTTATAAGTTCAACAGGTCCATTTTAAGGCCCATTTAGACCCGCTCGCCTGAAACCTCTACAAAAAGGACCGAAAAATAAGTTTTGATCCAATTTTAGGAGTTCATATAATTGATTACGAGCTTTTCAACAAGATTATATTGCAAAAACACAAATTCGGTATATTTTACTCAATTAAAAGTCCAATGGGTCCATTTTACGGCCCATTTAGACCCGCTCGCCCGAAACCTCTTCAAAAATGACCGAAAAACAGGTTTTAATCAAATTTTAGGACTTCATATCATGGATTACGATTTTTTCAACACGATTATATTGCAAAAACACAATTTTTGTATTTTTTACTCAGTTAAAAGTCCAACGGGTCCATTTTTCGACCCATTTAGACCCGCTCGTCCAGAACCTCTACAAAAAGGACCGCAAAACAAGTTTTAATCAAAACGTAAGAGTTCATATCGTTGATTACGAGCTTTTCAACACTATTATATTGCAAAAATTCAATTTATGTTGTTTTTACGCAGTTATAAGTTCAACGGGTCCATTTTAAGGCCCATTTAGACCCGCTCGTCCGAACCCTCTACAAAAAGGACCGAAAAACAAGTTTTGATCCAATTTTAGGAGTTCATATAATTGATTACGAGTTTTTCAACAAGATTATATTGCAAAAACTGAAATTCGGTATTTTTTACTTAGTTAAAAGTCCAACGAGTCCATTTTACGGCCCATTTAGACCCGCTCGCCTAAAACCTCTTCAAAAATGACTGAAAAACAAGTTTTGATCAAATTTTAGGAGATCGTATAATTGATTACGAGCTTTTCAACAAGATTATATTGCAAAAACACAAGTTTCGTATTTTTTACTCAGTTAAAAGTCCAACGGGTCCATTTAACGTCCCATTTAGACCTACTCACCCGAAACCTCTTCAAAAATGACCGAAAAACAAGTTTTAATCAAATTTTAGGACTTCATATCATTGATTAAGATCTTTTCAACACGATTATATTGCAAAAACTCAATTTTTGTACTTTTTACTCAGTTAAAAGTCCAACGAGTCCATTTTACGGCCCATTTAAACCCGCTCGTCCGAAGCCTCTACAAAAAGGACCGCAAAACAAGCTTTAATCAAAACTTAAGAGTTCATATCGTTGATTACGAGCTTTTGAACACTTTTGTATTGCAAAAATTCAATTTCTGTTCTTTTTACGCAGTTATAAGTTCAACAGGTCCATTTTAAGACCCATTTAGACCCGCTCGCCCGAAACCTCTACAAAAAGGACCGAAAAATAAGTTTTGATCCAATTTTAGGAGTTCATATAATTGATTACGAGCTTTTCAACAATATTATATTGCAAAAACTGAAATTCGGTATTTTTTACTTAGTTAAAAGTCCAACGAGTCCGTTTTACGGCCCATTTAGATCCACTCGCTTGAAACCTCTTCAAAAATGACTGAAAAACAACTTTTGATCAAATTTTAGGAGTTCATATAATTGATTACGAGCTTTTCAACAAGATTATATTGCAAAAACACATATTCGGTATTTTTTACTCAGTTAAAAGTCCAACGGGTCCATTTTACGGCCCATTTAGACCTGCTCGCCCTAAACCTCTTCAAAAATGACCGAAAAACAAGTTTTAATCAAATTTTAGGACTTCATATCATGGATTACGATCTTTTCAACACGATTATATTGCAAAAACTCAATTTTTGTACTTTTTACTCAGTTAAAAGTCCAACGGGTCCATTTTTCGGTCCATTTAGACCCGCTCGTCCGAAACCTCTACAAAAAGGACCGCAAAACAAGTTTTAATCAAAACTTAAGAGTTCATATCGTTGATTACAAGCTTTTGAACACTGTTGTATTGCAAAAATTCAATTTCTGTTCTTCTTACGCAGTTATAAGTTCAACAGGTCCATTTTAAGGCCCATTTAGACCTGCTCGCCCGAAACCTCTACAAAAAGGACCGAAAAATAAGTTTTGATCCAATTTTATGAGTTCACATAATTGATTACGAGCTTTTCAACAAGATTATATTGCAAAAACTCAAATTCGGTATTTTTTACTCAGTTAAAAGTTAAACGAGTCCATTTTACGCCCCTTTTAGACCCGCTCGCCCGAATCCTCTTAAAAAATGACCGAAAAACAGGTTTTAATCAAATCTTAGGACTTCATATCATTGATTGGGATCTTTTCAACACGATTATATTGAAAAAACTCAATTTTTGTACTTTTTACTCAGTTAAAAGTCCAACGGGTCCATTTTACGGCCCATTTAGACCCGCTCGTCCAAAACCTCTACAAAAAGGACCGCAAAACAAGTTTTAATCAAAACTTAAAACTTCATATCGTTGATCACGAGCTTTTCAACACTATTGTATTGCAAAAATTCAATTTCTGTTCTTTTTACGCAGTTATAAGTTCAACGGGTCCATTTTAAGGCCCATTTAGACTCGCTCGTCCGAAACCTCTACAAAAAGGACCGAAAAACAAGTTTTGATCCAATTTTAGGAGTTCATATAATTGATTACGAGCTTTTCAACAAGATTATATTGCAAAAGCTCAAATTCGGTGTTTTTACTCAGTTAAAAGACCAACGGGTCCATTTTACGGCCCATTTAGACCCGCTCGCTCGAAACCTCTTCAAAAATGACTGAAAAACAAATTTTAATCAAATTTTAGGAGTTCAAATAATTGATTACGATCTTTTCAACATGATTATATTAAAAAAACTCAATTTCTGTATTTTTTTACTCAGTTAAAAGTCCAACGGGTCCATTTTACGGCACATTTAGTCCCGCTCGTCTGGAACGTCTACAAAAAGGACCGCAAAACAAGTTTTAATCAAAACGTAAGAGTTCATATCGTTGATTACGAGCTTTTCAACACTATTGTATTGCAAAAATTCAATTTCTGTTGTTTTTACGCAGTTATAAGTTCAACGGGTCCATTTTACGGCCCATTTAGACCCGCTCGTCCGAACGCTCTACAAAAAGGATCGAAAAACAAATTTTGATCCAATTTTAGGAGTTCATATAATTAATTACGAGCTTTTCAACAATATTATATTGCAAAAACTAAAATTTGGTATTTTTTACTTAGTTAAAAGTCCAACGAGTCCATTTTACGGCCCATTTAGATCCACTCGCTTGAAACCTCTTCAAAAATGACTGAAAAACAAGTTTTGATCAAATTTTAGGAGTTCATATAATTGATTACGAGCTTTTCAACAAGATTATATTGCAAAAACACATATTCGATATTTTTTACTCAGTTAAAAGTCCAACGGGTCCATTTTACGGCCCATTTAGACCTGCTCGCCCGAAACCTCTTCAAAAATGACCGAAAAACAAGTTTTAATCAAATTTTAGGACTTCATATCATTGATTACGATATTTTCAACACGATTATATTGCAAAAACTCAATTTTTATACTTTTTACTCAGTTTAAAGTCCAATGGGTCCATTTTACGGCCCATTTAGACCCGCTCGTCTGAAACCTCTACAAAAAGGACCGCAAAACAAGCTTTAATCAAAACTTAAGAGTTTATATCGTTGATTACGAGCTTTTGAACACTTTTGTATTGCAAAAATTCAATTTATGTTCTTTTTACGCAGTTATAAGTTCAACAGGTCCATTTTAAGGCCCATTTAGACCCGCTCGCCTGAAACCTCTACAAAAAGGACCGAAAAATAAGTTTTGATCCAATTTTAGGAGTTCATATAATTGATTACGAGCTTTTCAACAAGATTATATTGCAAAAACACAAATTCGGTATTTTTTACTCAATTAAAAGTCCAACGGGTCCATTTTACGGCCCATTTAGACCCGCTCGCCCGAAACCTCTTCAAAAATGACCGAAAAACAAGTTTTAATCAAATTTTAGGACTTCATATCATGGATTACAATTTTTTCAACACGATTATATTGCAAAAACACAATTTTTGTATTTTTTACTCAGTTAAAAGTCCAACGGGTCCATTTTTCGGCCCATTTAGACCCGCTCGTCCGGAACCTCTACAAAAAGGACCGCAAAACAAGTTTTAATCAAAACGTAAGAGTTCATATCGTTGATTATGAGCTTTTCAACACTATTATATTGCAAAAATTCAATTTATGTTGTTTTTACGCAGTTATAAGTTCAACGGGTCCATTTTAAGGCCCATTTAGACCCGCTCGTCCGAACCCTTTACAAAAAGGACCGAAAAACAAGTTTTGATCCAATTTTAGGATTTCATATAATTGATTACGAGTTTTTCAACAAGATTATATTGCAAAAACTGAAATTCGGTATTTTTTACTTAGTTAAAAGTCCAACGAGTCCATTTTACGGCCCATTTAGACCCGCTCGCCTAAAACCACTTCAAAAATGACTGAAAAACAAGTTTTGATCAAATTTTAGGAGATCGTATAATTGATTACGAGCTTTTCAACAAGATTATATTGCAAAAACACAAGTTTCGTATTTTTTACTCAGTTAAAAGTCCAACGGGTCCATTTAACGGCCCATTTAGACCTGCTCACCTAAACCTCTTCAAAAATGACCGAAAAACAAGTTTTAATCAAATTTTAGGACTTCATATCATTGATTAAGATATTTTCAACACGATTATATTGCAAAAACTCAATTTTTGTACTTTTTACTCAGTTAAAAGTCCAACGAGTCCATTTTACGGCCCATTTAAACCCGCTCGTCCGAAACCTCTACAAAAAGGACCGCAAAACAAGCTTTAATCAAAACTTAAGAGTTCATATCGTTGATTACGAGCTTTTGAACACTTTTGTATTGCAAAAATTCAATTTATGTTCTTTTTACGCAGTTATAAGTTCAACAGGACCATTTTAAGGCCCATTTAGACCCGCTCGCCCGAAACCTCTACAAAAAGGACCGAAAAATAAGTTTTGATCCAATTTTAGGAGTTCATATAATTGATTACGAGCTTTTCAACAAGATTATATTGCAAAAACACAAATTCGGTATTTTTTACTCAGTTAAAAGTCCAACGGGTCCATTTTACGGCCCATTTAGACCCGCTCGCCCGAAACCTCTTCAAAAATGACCGAAAAACAAGTTTTAATCAAATTATAGGACTTCATATCATTGATTACGATCTTTTCAACACGATTATATTGCAAAAACTCAATTTTTGTACTTTTTACTTAGTTAAAAGTCCAACGGGTCCATTTTACGGCCCATTTAGACCCGATCGTCCGTAACCTCTACAAAAAGGACCGCAAAACAAGTTTTAATCAAAATTTAAGAGTTCATATCGTTTATTACGAGCTTTTGAATTGCAAAAATTCAATCTATGTTCATTTTACGCAGTTATAAGTCCAACGGGTCCATTTTAAGACCCATTTAAACTCGCTAGTCCAAAACCTCTACAAAAAGGACCGAAAAACAAGTTTTGATCCAATTTTAGGAGTTCATATAATTGTTTACGAGTTTTTCAACAAGATTATATTGCAAAAACTCAAATTCGGTATTTTTTACTTAGTTAAAAGTCCAACGGGTCCATTTTACGGCCCATTTACACCCGCTCGCCCGAAACCTCTTCAAAAATGACCGAAAACAAGTTTTGATCAAATTTTAGGAGTTCATATAATTGATTACGAGCTTTTCAACAAGATTATATTGCAAAAACACAAATTCGGTATTTTTTACTCAGTTAAAAGTCCAACGGGTCCATTTTACGGCCCATTTAGACCTGCTCGCCCGAAACCTCTTCAAAAATGACCGAAAAACAAGTTTTAATCAAATGTTAGGACTTCATATCATGGATTACGATCTTTTCAACACGATTATATTGCAAAAACTCAATTTTTGTACTTTTTACTCAGTTAAAAGTCCAACGGGTCCATTTTTCGGCCCATTTAGACCCGCTCGTCCGAAACCTCTACAAAAAGGACCGCAAAACAAGTTTTAATCAAAACTTAAGAATTCATATCGTTGATTAAGAGCTTTTGAACACTGTTGTATTGCAAAAATTCAATTTCTGTTCTTTTTACGCAGTTATAAGTTCAACAGGTCCATTTTAAGGCCCATTTAGACCCGCTCGCCCGAAACCTCGACAAAAAGGACCAAAAATAAGTTTTGATCCAATTTTAGGAGTTCATATAATTGATTACGAGCTTTTCAACAAGATTATATTGCAAAAACACAAATTCGGTATTTTTTACTCAGTTAAAAGTCCAATGGGTCCATTTTACGGCCCATTTAGACCCGCTCGTCCGGAACGTCTACAAAAAGGACCGCAAAACAAGTTTTAATCAAAACATAAGAGTTCATATCATTGATTACGAGCTTTTCAACACTATTGTATTGCAAAAATTCAATTTCTGTTGTTTTTACGCAGTTATAAGTTCAACGGGTCCATTTTAAGGCCCATTTAGACCCGCTCGTCCGAACCCTCTACAAAAAGGACCGAAAAACAAGTTTTGATACAATTTAGGAGTTCATATAATTGATTACGAGCTTTTCAACAAGATTATATTGCAAAAACTGAAATTCAGTATTTTTTACTTAGTTAAAAGTCCAACGAGTCCATTTTACGGCCCATTTAGACCCACTCGCCTGAAACCTCTTCAAAAATGACTGAAAAACAAGTTTTGATCAAATTTTAGGAGTTCATATAATTGATTACGAGCTTTTCAACAAGATTATATTGCAAAAACACAAATCCAGTATTTTTTACACAGTTAAAAGTCCAACGGGTCCATTTTACGGCCCATTTAGACCTGCTCGCCCGAAACCTCTTCAAAAATGACCGAAAAACAATTTTTAATCAAATTTTAGGACTTCATATCATTGATTACGATATTTTCAACACCATTATATTGCAAAAACTCAATTTTTGTACTTTTTACTCAGTTAAAAGTCCAACGGGTCCATTTTACGGCCCATTTAGACCCGCTCGTCCGAAACCTCTACAAAAAGGACCGCAAAACAAGCTTTAATCAAAACTTAAGAGTTCATATCGTTGATTACGAGCTTTTGAACACTTTTGTATTGCAAAAATTCAATTTCTGTTCTTTTTACGCAGTTATAAGTTCAACAGGTCCATTTTAAGGCCCATTTAGACCCGCTCGCCCGAAACCTTTTAAAAAATGACCGAAAAAAATGTTTTAATCAAATTTTAGGACTTCATATCATTGATTACGATCTTTTCAACACCATTATATTGCAAAAACTGAATTTTTGTACTTTTTACTCAGTTAAAAGTCCAACGGGTCCATTTTACGGCCCATTTAGACATGCTCGTCCAAAACCTCTACAAAAAGGACCGCAAAACAAGTTTTAATCAAAACTTAAGAGTTCATATCGTTGATCACGAGCTTTTCAACACTATTGTATTGCAGAAATTCAATTTATGTTCTTTTTACGCAGTTATAAGTTCAACGGGTCCATTTTAAGGCCCATTTAGACTCGCTCGTCCAAAACCTCTACAAAAAGGACCGAAAAACAAGTTTTGATCCAATTTTAGGAGTTCATATAATTGATTACGAGCTTTTCAAGAAGATTATATTGCAAAATCTCAAATTCGGTGTTTTTTACTCAGTTAAAAGTCCAACGGGTCCATTGAAAGGCCCATTTAGACCCGCTCGCTCGAAACCTCTTCAAAAATGACTGAAAAACAAATTTTAATCAAATTTTAGGAGTTCATATAATTGATTACGATCTTTTCAACACGATTATATTGAAAAAACTCAATTTTTGTATTTTTTACTCAGTTAAAAGTCCAACGGGTCCATTTTACGGCCCATTTAGACCCGCTCGTCTGGAACGTCTACAAAAAGGACCGCAAAACAAGTTTTAATCAAAACGTAAGAGTTCATATCGTTGATTACGAGCTTTTCAACACTATTGTATTGCAAAAATTCAATTTCTGTTGTTTTTACGCAGTTATAAGTTCAACGGGTCCATTTTAAGGCCCATTCAGACCCGCTCGTCCAAACCCTCTACAAAAAGGACCGAAAAACAAATTTTGAATCAATTTTAGGAGTTCATATAATTGACTACGAGCTTTTCAACAATATTATAATGCAAAAACTGAAATTCGGTATTTTTTACTTAGTTAAAAGTCCAACGAGTCCATTTTACGGCCCATTTAGACCCACTCGCTTGAAACATCTTCAAAAATGACTGAAAAACAAGTTTTGATCAAATTTTAGGAGTTCATATAATTGATTACGAGCTTTTCAACAAGATTATATTGCAAAAACACAAATTCGGTATTTTTTACTTAGTTAAAAGTCCAACGGGTCCATTTTACGGCCCATTTAGACCTGCTCGCCCGAAACCTCTTCAAAAATGACCGAAAAACAAGTTTTAATCAAATTTCAGGACTTCATATCATTGATTACGATCTTTTCAACATGATTATATTGCAAAAACTCAATTTTTGTACTTTTTACTCAGTTAAAAGTCAAACAGGTCCATTTTACGGCCCATTTAGACCCGCTCGTCCGAAACCTCTACAAAAAGGACCGCAAAACAAGCTTTAATCAAAACTTAAGAGTTCATATCGTTAATTACGAGCTTTTGAACACTTTTGTATTGCAAAAATTCAATTTCTGTTCTTTTTACGCAGTTATAAGTTCAACAGGTCCATTTTAAGGCCCATTTAGACCCGCTCGCCCGAAACCTCTACAAAAAGGACCGAAAAATAAGTTTTGATCCAATTTTAGGAGTTCATATAATTGATTACGAGCTTTTCAACAAGATTATATTGCAAAAACACAAATTCGGTATTTTTTACTCAGTTAAAAGTCCAACGGGTGCATTTTACGGCCCATTTAGACCCGCTCGCCCGAAACCTCTTCAAAAATGACCGAAAAACAAGTTTTAATCAAAATTTAGGACTTCATATCATGGATTACGATTTTTTCAACACGATTATATTGCAAAAACACAATTTTTGTACTTTTTACTCAGTTAAAAGTCCAACGGGTCCATTTTTCGGCCCATTTAGACCCGCTCGTCCGAAACCTCTACAAAAAGGACCGCAAAACAAGTTTTAATCAAAACTTAAGAGTTCATATCGTTGATTACGAGCTTTTGAACACTGTTGTATTGCAAAAATTCAATTTATGTTCTTTTTACGCAGTTATAAGTTCAAGAGGTCCATTTTAAGGCCCATTTAGACCCGCTCTCCCAAAACCTCTACAAAAAGGACCGAAAAATAAGTTTTGATCCAATTTTAGGAGTTCATATAATTGATTATGAGCTTTTCAACAAGATTATATTGCAAAATCTCAAATTCGGTGTTTTTTACTCAGTTAAAAGTCCAACGGGTCCATTTTACGACCCATTTAGACCCGCTCGCTCGAAACCTCTTCAAAAATGACTGAAAAACAAATTTTAATCAAATTTTAGGAGTTCATATAATTGATTACGATCTTTTCAACACGATTATATTGAAAAAACTCAATTTCTGTATTTTTTACTCAGTTAAAAGTCCAACGGGTCCATTTTACGGCCCATTTAGACCCGCTCGTCTGGAACGTCTACAAAAAGGACCGCAAAAAAAGTTTTAATCAAAACGTAAGAGTTCATATCGTTGATTACGAGCTTTTCAACACTATTGTATTGCAAAAATTCAATTTCTGTTGTTTTTACGCAGTTATAAGTTCAACGGGTCCATTTTAAGGCCCATTCAGACCCGCTCGTCCGAACCCTCTACAAAAGGACCGAAAAACAAATTTTGAATCAATTTTAGGAGTTCATATAATTGATTACGAGCTTTTCAACAATATTATATTGCAAAAACTGAAATTCGGTATTTTTTACTTAGTTAAAAGTCCAACGAGTCCATTTTACGGCCCATTTAGACCCACTCGCTTGAAACCTCTTCAAAAATGACTAAAAAACAAGGTTTGATCAAATTTTAGGAGTTCATATAATTGATTACGAGCTTTTCAACAAGATTATATTGCAAAAACACAAATTCGGTATTTTTTACTCAGTTAAAAGTCCAACAGGTCCATTTTACGGCCCATTTAGACCTGCTCGCCCGAAACCTCTTCAAAAATGACCGAAAAACAAGTTTTAATCAAATTTCAGGACTTCATATCATTGATTACGATCTTTTCAACATGATTATATTGCAAAAACTCAATTTTTGTACTTTTTACTCAGTTAAAAGTCAAACGGGTCCATTTTACGGCCCATTTAGACCCGCTCGTCCGAAACCTCTACAAAAAGGACCGCAAAACAAGCTTTAATCAAAACTTAAGAGTTCATGTCGTTGATTACGAGCTTTTGAACACTTTTGTATTGCAAAAATTCAATTTCTGTTCTTTTTACGCAGTTATAAGTTCAACAGGTCCATTTTAAGGGCCATTTAGACCCGCTCTCCCGAAACCTCTACAAAAAGGACCGAAAAATAAGTTTTGATCCAATTTTAGGAGTTCATATAATTGATTACGAGCTTTTCAACAAGATTATAATGCAAAAACACAAATTCGGTATTTTTTACTCAGTTAAAAGTCCAACGGGTGCATTTTACGGCCCATTTAGACCCGCTCGCCCGAAACCTCTTCAAAAATGACCAAAAAACAAGTTTTAATCAAAATTTAGGACTTCATATCATGGATTACGATTTTTTCAACACGATTATATTGTAAAAACACAATTTTTGTACTTTTTACTCAGTTAAAAGTCCAACGGGTCCATTTTTCGGCCCATTTAGACCCGCTCGTCCGAAACCTCTACAAAAAGGACCGCAAAACAAGTTTTAATCAAAACTTAAGAGTTCATATCGTTGATTACGAGCTTTTGAACACTGTTGTATTGCAAAAATTCAATTTATGTTCTTTTTACCCAGTTATAAGTTCAACAGGTCCATTTTAAGGCCCATTTAGACCCGCTCTCCCGAAACCTCTATAAAAAGGACCGAAAAATAAGTTTTGATCCAATTTTAGGAGTTCATATAATTGATTACGAGCTTTTCAACAAGATTATATTGCAAAAACTCAAATTCGGTATTTTTTACTCAGTTAAAAGTCAAACGTGTCCATTTTACGGCCCATTTAGACCCGCTCGCCCAAATCCTCTTCAAAAATGACCGAAAAACAAGTTTTAATCAAAATTTAGGACTTCATATCATTGATTGGGATCTTTTCAACATGATTATATTGCAAAAACTCAATTTTTGTACTTTTTACTCAGTTAAAAGTCCAACGGGTCCATTTTACGGCCCATTTAGACCCGCTCGTCCAAAACCTCTACAAAAAGGACCGTAAAACAAGTTTTAATCAAAACTTAAGAGTTCATATCGTTGATCACGAGCTTTTCAACACTATTGTATTGCAAAAATTCAATATATGTTCTTTTTACGCAGTTATAAGTTCAACGGGTCCATTTTAAGGCCCATTTAGACTCGCTCGTCCGAAACCTCTACAAAAAGGACCGAAAAACAAGTTTTGATCCAATTTTAGGAGTTCATATAATTGATTACGAGCTTTTCAACAAGATTATATTGCAAAAACTCAAATTCGGTGTTTTTTACTCAGTTAAAAGTCCAACGGGTCCATTTTACGGCCCATTTAGACCCGCTCGCTCGAAACCTCTTCAAAAATGACTGAAAAACAAATTTTAATCAAATTTTAGGAGTTCATATAATTGATTACGATCTTTTCAACATGATTATATCGAAAAAACTCAATTTCTGTATTTTTTACTCAGTTAAAAGTCCAACGGGTCCATTTTACGGCCCATTTAGACCCGCTCGTCCAGAACGTCTACAAAAAGGACCGCAAAACAAGTTTTAATCAAAACGTAAGAGTTCATATCATTGATTACGAGCTTTTCAACACTATTGTATTGCAAAAATTCAATTTCTGTTGTTTTTACGCAATTATAAGTTCAACGGGTCCATTTTAAGTCCCATATAGACCCGCTCGTCCGAACCCTCTACAAAAAGGACCGAAAAACAAGTTTTGATACAATTTTAGGAGTTCATATAATTGATTACGAGCTTTTCAAGAAGATTATATTGCAAAAACTGAAATTCGATATTTTTTACTTAGTTAAAAGTCCAACGAGTCCATTTTACGGCCCATTTAGACCCACTCGCCTGAAACCTCTTCAAAAATGACTGAAAAACAAGTTTTGATCAAATTTTAGGAGTTCATATAATTGATTACGAGCTTTTCAACAAGATTATATTGCAAAAACACAAATTCGGTATTTTTTACACAGTTAAAAGTCCAACGGGTCCATTTTACGGCCCATTTAGACCTGCTCGCCCGAAACCTCTTCAAAAATGACCGAAAAACAAGTTTTAATCAAATTTTAGGACTTCATATCATTGATTACGATATTTTCAACACGATTATATTGCAAAAACTCAATTTTTGTACTTTTTACTCAGTTAAAAGTCCAACGGGTCCATTTTACGGCCCATTTAGACCCGCTCGTCCGAAACCTCTACAAAAAGGACCGCAAAACAAGTTTTAATCAAAACTTAAGAGTTCATATCGTTGATTACGAGCTTTTGAACACTATTGTATTGCAAAAATTAAATTTATGTTCTTTTTACGCAGTTATAAGTTCAACGGGTCCATTTTAAGGCCCATTTAGACTCGCTCGTCCGAAACCTCTACAAAAAGGACCGAAAAACAAGTTTTGATCCAATTTTAGGAGTTCATATAATTGGTTACGAGCTTTTCAACAAGATTATATTGCAAAAATTCTAATTCGGTGTTTTTTAATCAGTTAAAAGTCCAACGAGTCGATTTTACGGCCCATTTAAACCCGCTCGCCCGAAACATCTTCAAAAATGACTGAAAACAAGTTATAATCAAATTTTAGGAGTTCATATAATTGATTACGATCTTTTCAACACGATTATATTGCAAAAACTCAATTTCTGTATTTTTTACTTAGTTAAAAGTCCAACGGGTCCATTTTACGGCCCATTTAGACCCGCTCGTCCGGAACCTCTACAAAAAGGACCGCAAAACAAGTTTTAATCAAAACTTAAGAGTTCATATCGTTGATTACGAGCTTTTCAACACTATTGTATTGTAAAAATTCAATTTATGTTCTTTTTACGCAGTTATAAGTTCAACGGGTCCATTTTAAGGCCCATTTAGACCCGCTCGTCCGAAACCTCTACAAAAAGGACCGAAAAATAAGTTTTGATCCAATTTTAGGAGTTCATATAATTGATTACGAGCTTTTCAACAATATTATATTGCAAAAACTCAAATTCGGTATTTTTTACTTAGTTAAAAGTCCAACGGGTCCATTTTACGGCCCATTTAGACCCGCTCGCCCGAAACCTCTTCAAAAATGACCGAAAAACAAGTTTTGATCAAATTTTAGGAGTTCATATAATTGATTACGTGCTTTTCAACACTATTGTATTGCAAAAATTCAATTCATGTTCTTTTTACGTAGTTATAAGTTCAACGGGTCTGTTTTAAGGCCCATTTAGACCCGCTCGCTCAAAACCTCTACAAAAAGGACCGAAAAACAAGTGTTGATCAAATTTTAGGAGTTCATATAATTGATTACGAGCTTTTCAACAAGATTATATTGCAAAAACTCAAGTTCAGTATTTTTTACTCAGTTAAAAGTCTAACGGATCCATTTTATGGCCCATTTAGATCCGCTCGTCCGAAACCTCTACAAAAAGGACCGCAAAACAAGTTTAATCAAAACTTAAGAGTTCATATCGTTGATTACGAGCTTTTCAACACTATTGAAATGCAAAAATTCAATTTATGTTCTTTATACACAATTATAAGTTCAACGAGTCCATTTCAAGGCCCATTTAGACCCGCTCTCCCGAAACCTCTTCAAAAAGGACCGAAAAACAAGTTTTGATCAAATTTTAGGAGTTCATATAATTTATTACGAGCTTTCCAACAAGATTATATTGCAAAAAGTCAATTTCTGTATTTTTTACTCATTTAAAAGTCCAACGGGTCCATTTTACAGCCCATTTAGACCCGCTCGCCCGAAACCTCTTCAAAAATGATCGAAGAACAAGTTTTAATCAAATTTTAGGATTTCATATCATTGATTACGATCTTTTCAACACGATTATATTGCAAAAACTCAATTTTGTACTTTTTACTCAGTTAAAAGTCCAACGGGTCCATTTTACGGCCCATTTAGACCCGCTCGTCCGAAACCTCTACAAAAAGGACCGCAAAACAAGTTTAAATCAAAACTTAAGAGTTCATATCGTTGATTATGAGCTTTTCAACACTATTGGATTGCAAAAATTCAATTTATGTTCTTTTTACACAATTATAAGTTCAACGAGTCCATTTCAAGGCCCATTTAGACCTGCTCGCCCGAAACCTCTACAAAAAGGACCGAAAAAAAGTTTGATCAAATTTTAGGAGTTCATATAATTGATTACGAGCTTTTTAACAAGATTATATTGAAAAAATCAATTTCGGTATTTTTTACTAAGTTAAAAGTCCAACGTGTCCATTTTACGGCCCAATTAGACCTGCTCGCCCGAAACCTCTACAAAAAGGACCGCAAAACAAGTTTAATCAAAACTTAAGAGTTCATGTCGTTGATTACGAGCTTTTCGACACTATTGAATTGCAAAAATTCAATTTATATTCTTTATACACAATTATAAGTTCAACGAGTCCATTTCAAGGCCCATTTAGACCCGCTCTCCCGAAACCTCTTCAAAAAGGACCAAAAAACAAGTTTTGATCAAATTTTAGGATTTCATATAATTGATTACGAGCTTTTCAACAAGATTATATTGCAAAAAGTCAATTTTTGTATTTTTTACTCATTTAAAAGTCCAACGAGTCCATTTTACAGCCCATTTAGACCCGCTCGCCCGAAACCTCTTCAAAAATGACCGAAAAACAAGTTTTAATCAAATTTTAGGACTTCATATCATTGATTATGATCTTTTCAACACGATTATATTTCAAAAACTCAAATTTTGTACTTTTTACTCAGTTAAATGTCAAACGGGTCCATTTTATGGCCAATTTAGACCCGCTCGTCCAAAACCTCTACAAAAAGGACCGCAAAACAAGTTTTAATCAACACTATTGTATTGCAAAAATTTAATTTATGTTCTTTTTACGCAGTTATAAGTTCAACGGGTCCATTTTAAGGCCCATTTAGACCCGCTCGTCCGAAACCTCTACAAAAAGGACCGAAAAATAAGTTTTGATCCAATTTAAGGAGTTCATATAATTGGTTACGAGCTTTTCAACAAGATTATATTGCAAAAACTCAAATTCGGTATTTTTTACTCAGTTAAAAGTGCAACGGGTCCATTTTACGGCCCATTTAGACCCGCTCGCCCGAAACCTCTTCAAAAATGACTAAAAAACAAGTTATAATCAATTTTAGGAGTTCATATAATTGATTACGATCGTTTCAACACAATTATATTGCAAAAACTCAATTTCTATATTTTTTACTTAGTTAAAAGTCGAACGGGTCCATTTTACGGCCCATTTAGACCCGCTCATGCGAAACCTCTACAAAAAGGACCGCAAAACAAGTTTTAATCAAAACTTAAGAGTTCATATCGTTGATTCCGAGCTTTTCAACACTATTGTATTGCAAAATTTCAATTTCTATTCTTTTTACGCAGTTATAAGTTCAACAGGTCCATTTTAAGGCCCATTTAGACTCGCTCGTCCGAAACCTCTACAAAAAGGACCGAAAAATAAGTTTTGATCCAATTTTAGGAGTTCATATAATTGGTTACGAGCTTTTCAACAAGATTATATTGCAAAAACTCAAATTCGGTATTTTTTACTCAGTTAAAAGTGCAACGGGTCCATTTTACGGCCCATTTAGACCCGCTCGCCCGAAACCTCTTCAAAAATGACTAAAAAAACAAGTTATAATCAAATTTTAGGACTTCATATAATTGATTACGATCGTTTCAACACAATTATATTGCAAAAACTCAATTTCTATATTTTTTACTTAGTTAAAAGTCCAACGGGTCCATTTTACGGCCCATTTAGACCCGTTCGCCCGAAACCTCTTCAAAAATGACCGAAAAAAAAGTTTTGATCAAATTTTAGGAGTTCATATCGTTGATTCCAAGCTTTTCAACAAGATTATATTGCAAAAACTCAAATTTGGCATTTTTACTTTCATGATGCCACCATGGTCGAGCTACATGACATCGTTGCGGGTATCATGTTGACCCGGGACAGAGGATGGGGCGAGGTGCTCAACGAGTCCGACTCAGCTACGGTGATCAACAAGCTCTCGCGCACTACTGATGATAACTCCCTTTTGGGGCCGCAAATTGCAGATACGAAGGCCTTGCTTAGGTCTTTTCCTTTGATTACCTTATCTTTTGTACCTAGATCAGCCAATTTTGTGGCTCATAATTTAGCCGCTTGGGCTTTCCATTCTACTTCTTCTATGTATTTTGATTCAGTTGTTCCTGACTGTATTAACGTTGATGTACTGGCTGACTCTCAGCCTTTTTCTTGTTATAATAATAATAGAGCTCAGGGCACTCTTTTCCACTTAGGTTCATCTTGTGTCTCGGCACAAGGTGGTTAGAGGGGTTTTTAATGAGGCCCTTTTCTTCAAAAAAAAAGTCCAACGGGTCCATTTCACGGCCCATTTAGACCTGCTCGCCCGAAACCTCTTCAAAAATGACCGAAAAACAAGTTTCAATCAAATTTTAGGACTTCATATCATTGATTACGATCTTTTCAACACGATTATATTGCAAAAACTCAATTTATGTACTTTTTACTCAGTTAAAAGTCTAACGGGTCCATTTTACGGCCCATTTAGACCCGCTCGTCCGAAACCTCTACAAAAAGGACCGTAAAACAAGTTTTAATCAAAACTTAAGAGTTCATATCGTTGATTACGAGCTTTTGAACACTGTTGTATTGAAAAAAATTCAATTTCTGTTCTTTTTACGCAGTTATAAGTTCAACAGGTCCATTTTAAGGCCCATTTAGACTCGCTCGTCCGAAACCTCTACAAAAAGGACCGAAAAACAAGTTTTGATCCAATTTTAGGAGTTCATATAATTGATTACGAGCTTTTCAACAAGATTATATTGCAAAAACTCAAAATCAGTATTTTTTACTCAGTTAAAAGTCCAACGGGTCCATTTTACGGCCCATTTAGACCCGCTCCCCCGAAACCTCTTCAAAAATGACCGAAGAGAAAGTTTTAATCAAATTTTAGGACTTCATATCATTGATTACGATCTTTTCAACACGATTATATTGCAAAAACTCAATTTTGTACTTTTTACTAAGTTAAAAGTCCAACGGGTCCATTTTACGGCCCATTTAGACCCGCTCGTCCAAAACCTCTACAAAAGGACCGCAAAACAAGTTTTAATCAAAACTTAAGAGTTATATCGTTGATCACGAGCTTTTCAACACTATTGTATTGCAAAAATTCAATTTATGTTCTTTTTACGCAGTTATAAGTTTAATGGGTACATTTTAAGGCCCATTTAGACCCGCTCGTCCGAAACCTCTACAAAAAGGACCGAAAATAAGTTTTGATCCAATTTTAGGAGTTCATATAATTGATTACGAGCTTTTCAACAAGATTATATTGCAAAAATACAAATTCGGTATTTTTTACTTAGTTAAAAGTCCAACGGGTCCATTTTACGGCCCATTTAGACCCGCTCGTTCGAAACCTCTTCAAAAAGGAACGAAAACAAGTTTTGATCCAATTTTAGGAGTTCATATAATTGATTAGGAGATTTTCAACAAGATTATATTGCAAAAACTCAAATTCGGCATTTTTTACTTAGTTAAAAGTCCAACGGGTCCATTTTATGGCCCATTTAGACCCGCTCGCCCGAAACCTCTTCAAAAATGATTGAAAAACAAGTTTTAATCAAATTTTAGGAGTTCATATAATTGATTACGATCTTTTCAACACGATTATATTGCAAAAACTCAATTTATGTACTTTTTACTTAGTTAAAAGTCCAACGGGTCCATTTTACGGCCCATTTAGACTTGCTTGTCTGAAACCTCTACAAAAAGGACCGCAAAACAAGTTTTAATCAAAACTTAAGAGTTCATATCGTTGATTACGAGCTTTTCAATACTATTGTATTGCAAAAATTCAATTTATGTTCTTTTTACGCAGTTATAAGTTCAACGGGTCCATTTTAAGGCCCATTTAGACCCGCTCGTCCGAAACCATTACAAAAAGGACCGAAAAACAAGTTTTGATCCAATTTTAGGAGTTCATATAATTTATTATGAGCTTTTCAACAAGATTATATTGCAAAAAGTCAATTTCTGTATTTTTTACCTAGTTAAAAGTCCAACGGGTCCATTTTACGGCCCATTTGCCCGAAACCACTTCAAAAATGACTGAAAAACAAGTTTTAACCAAATTTTAGGAGTTCATATAATTGATTACGATCGTTTCAACACGATTATATTGCAAAAACTCAATTTCTGTATTTTTTACTCAGTTAAAAGTCCAACGGGTCCATTTTACGGCCCATTTAGACCCGCTCGTCCGAAACCTCTACAAAAAGGACCGCAAAACAAGTTTTAATCAAAACTTAAGAGTTCATATCGTTGATTACGAGCTTTTGAACATTATTGTATTGCAAAAATTCAATTTATGTTCTTTTTATGCAGTTATAAGTTCAACGGGTCCATTTTAAGGCCCATTTAGACTCGCTCGTCCTAAACCTCTACAAAAAGGATCGAAAACAAGTTTTGATCCAATTTTAGGAGTTCATATATTTGATTACGAGCTTTTCAACAAGATTATATTGCAAAAACTCAAATTCGGTGTTTTTTACTCAGTTAAAAGTCCAACGGGTCCATTTTATGGCCCATTTAGACCCGCTCGCCCGAAACCTCTTCAAAAATGACTGAAAAACAAGTTTTAATGAAATTTTAGGAGTTCATATAATTGATTACTGTAGAACTAATGTTTTGATATAATAATTGAAAAATATTTTGGACTGATTTAAAAAGTATTTAAAACAATTTCCAAAAGTCCAATTAACTTGAAACTATGTTTAGGGATGTTTTAAAAGGGTTTTATATGTTTTCAAAGGCCAATTTTCACAAAACTGTCCTAGTGTTTCGAAACACCTTAGGGCGTTTCGAAACAGGTGCTTCCAGTGGCAAAATCGTTTCGATACGAGTATCGAAACGGGCCTTCATGGGACAGGATTTTTGCCCAGCGTTTCGAAACGGGCTAGGCCGTTTCGATACGCCCACGTGCCACTGACCACAACTGTCATAAACCCCAACGGCTCTTTCCCAACTAACTTTTAAATGCAGGTCGTTTCGATACGGGCTTATAGCGTTTCGATACGCGTTCCGAAACGGCAAGGGGTGTTCCGAAACGGGTACCCTGACAGACTGCAACGGCTCTTTCTACATTGAGAGCGTTTCGAAACGGTTTCGAGCGTTTCGAAACGGGGAGCAGCAGAACTGCATTTATGGTGGGAATAAAGTCCTCAACGGCTCCAATTTGATCCCAACGGTCCTAAACGGCTATAAACTCAATTGGGAGTATAAAAGGGACCTCCAAGCATCAAGAGAAGGCTAATGCTTCAATTGTCAATCAACAAATGATCAAAGATTGTCTTAGAGCTTAAATTGTCATTTATTGTATAGACAAACACTAGTGAGCCAAAATTGTCAAATTTGCTCAAGTGTTTTAGGCTTTGGGTGAGTGCTTCATTGTGCAAACAAACACCTATTAGAGGGTTTAAGTTTGCTTTATTTATCTCTTTGTAAAAGAGGGTTTTGATCAAGGCTTTGGGTAGAAGCTTGATCGGTTGTAAGGGTTTCCTCCTAATCCTAGAAAAGGGGACGAATCAATTAGTGGATTGATTGTGAAATCCTTAGTGGGGAGCTAAGGTAGTGGATGTAGGTGCTTGTTAGAAGACCGAACCACTATAAATCTTTGTGTCACATTTCTTTTTAGCTTCCTTTACCCTTCCACCCAAAAATCCACCTCTCCACCACTTGGTGAGCATAATCGGTTGAACGAATCGAGCACCACACAACTCAACAATTGGTATCAGAGCTTGGCTCAATCGAAGGGGATTCACATCCTATTGAGAAGATCCGGCAAGCTCGATCACTTTTTCATCAACCGGCTCAATGGCACAATCAATCGACAAATCGCCTTTCTTCGACGGTACCCACTATGCCCATTGGAAGACCAAGATGAAATTCTTCATAAAGTCAAGAGACTACAAGCTATGGGACATAGTTGAAGATGGTCCGTTCGAGCCTCAAAGAAGCAAAGCGGAATGGAGTGCCGACGATCGCAAGAAGATGGAGCTTAATTGCAAAGCCTTGCACATCTTGTTTTGTGCTTTTGGGCCATCCATCTATGAGAAGATGTCTTCTTGTGAGAGTGCCAAGGAGGTATGGGACAAGCTTGAAGTTACATACGAGGGAACCGATGAAGTCAAGGAGACCAAGATTGGGCTCCTAACCTTAGAGTATGAGAACTTCAAGATGGATCCGGAAGAGAACATCGAGAAGATGTTTGATAGGTTCTCCACCATCACCAACGGTCTTAAAGGTTATAGAGAAGCCATCCCGGAGGAAAAGCTTGTCCGAAAGCTCATCTACTCACTTCCCGAGTCTTGGGACTCAAAGAGGACCGCCATCATCGAAGCAAAAGATTTAAAGACTTTGAAGCTTGATGAACTCATGGGGTCACTCCTTACTCATCAAATCATGAAGAAGAACAAAGAGGATGAGAAGAAGAGGGAAGAAATTAGAGCTATGGGAGAGAAGAAAATCAAAGGGCTTGGCATTAATGCTAGTGCCATGGCTCTCAAGTCCTCCACTTGCAATCACGTCTATTCAAGTGAAGAGGAGGATGAAGATGAAGAGATAGTTCATCTCTTCAAGAAGTGTGCCCCGTTCATGAAGAAAGCCTTGAGAGAGCTTGAACGAGAACCTAAGAGAAAGGAGAGGGCAAGCACTTCAAGCCATAAGAAGAAGGCACAATTGGCTACTTGGAGTGATGAAGACTCCACCGAGGATGAACAAGCCAACCTTTGCCTTATGGCCATCGAAGAAGATTCAAGGGTAACTTCTAATTCATCTACTTCATGTTCTTACACTTTTGATGAATTACAAGATGCCTATGATGAATTGGTTTTAGATTTTAAAAGCCACATTTTGAAAAACAATAAATTGATTTCAAAGTTAAAAATTCAAAATGATTTGCTTTCTAAAACCAAACTTGAACTTGAAGAAAAACTTGAAGAGTTTGAATTAAAATGTTTTGATTTACAAAAATTGCTTCAAAATGTTCAAGTAGAAAAAGATTTGATTTCCAAAGAGCTTGAAAAGGAAAACAATTTTGGAAAATCAAATTTTTATGTTAGACAATCTAGTTCCCCTAGATTTGTGAATGGAAAATGTTTTAGAAGTGTTTGGGTCCCAAAAGGACTAACCACTTCAACTAAAAAGGATGAAATTGAAAAATGGATTCCTAAGGGGACTAAATTTTGTGCAACTAACGTTTATGGATCCAAAGCAATTTGGATACCAAAAGTTACTTGATTGTCTATTGTAGGTGTGATGGAGATGTTCAACAAGTCAAACATTGAGGGGGAGCTCCATACACACAAGGAAGAACACTTGAAGAAGGAAGGCTTCACATCCTCCCTTGGATTCAAGTGTGGGTAAAATTTCTAGTTGTTTTGCATTTATTTGTCTTATTTTTAGTTTAATTCAACTAGATGATCATATATGTTGGACTAACATTTCAATGATGCCTTGAGTAAGGGGGAGCCATTTTAAAACCAAATTCTTTCTTTTGTCAAAATTTTTCCTCTATTGTTATTTTTGATCATAATGTTTTAAATTCTTTTTGATATAACAAAAAGGTGGAGAAATGGTTTTAAAAAATTGAATTTTCAAATGAATAAGGGGGAGCTTTATTTGAATTAAAATTTTTAATCTCTTATTCACATTTTTAAAGTTAAAGGGGGAGAATCCCAAACAATTTTTCAAGAGTTTTATTATATCAAAAAGGGGGAGATTGTAGAACTAATGTTTTGATATAATAATTGAAAAATATTTTGGACTGATTTAAAAAGTATTTAAAACAATTTCCAAAAGTCCAAATAACTTGAAACTATGTTTAGGGATGTTTTAAAAGGGTTTTATATGTTTTCAAAGGCCAATTTTCACAAAACTGTCCTAGTGTTTTGAAACACCTTAGGGCGTTTCGAAACAGGTGCTTCCAGTGGCAAAATCGTTTCGATACGAGTATCGAAACGGGCCTTCATGGGACAGGATTTTTGCCCAGCGTTTCGAAACGGGCTAGGCCGTTTCGATACGCCCACGTGGCACTGACCACAACGGTCATAAACCCCAACGGCTCTTTCCCAACTAACTTTTAAATGCAGGTCGTTTCGATACGGGCTTATAGCGTTTCGATACGCGTTCCAAAATGACAAGGGGTGTTCCGAAATGGGTACCCTGACAGACTGCAACGGCTCTTTCTACATTGAGAGCGTTTCGAAACGGTTTCGAGCGTTTCGAAACGGGGAGCAGCAGAACTGCATTTATGGTGGGAATAAAGTCCTTAACGGCTCCAATTTGATCCTAACGGTCCTAAACGGCTATAAACTCAATTGGGAGTATAAAAGGGACCTCCAAGCATCAAGAGAAGGCTAATGCTTCAATTGTCAATCAACAAATGATCAAAGATTGTCTTAGAGCTTAAATTGTCATTTATTGTATAGACAAACACTAGTGAGCCAAAATTGTCAAATTTGCTCAAGTGTTTTAGGCTTTGGGTGAGTGCTTCATTGTGCAAACAAACACCTATTAGAGGGTTTAAGTTTGCTTTATTTATCTCTTTGTAAAAGAGGGTTTTGATCAAGGCTTTGGGTAGAAGCTTGATCGGTTGTAAGGGTTTCCTCCTAATCCTAGAAAAGGGGACGAATCAATTAGTGGATTGATTGTGAAATCCTTAGTGGGGAGCTAAGGTAGTGGATGTAGGTGCTTGTTAGAAGACCGAACCACTATAAATCTTTGTGTCACATTTCTTTTTAGTTCCTTTACCCTTCCACCCAAAAATCCACCTCTCCACCACTTGGTGAGCATAATCGGTTGAACGAATCGAGCACCACACAACTCAACAATTACGATCGTTTCAACACGATTATATTGCGAAAACTCAATTTCTGTATTTTTTACTCAGTTCAAAGTCCAACGGGTCCATTTTACAGCCCATTTAGACCCGCTCGTCCGAAACCTCTACAAAAAGGATCGCAAAACAAGTTTTAATCAAAATTTAAGAGTTCATATCGTTGATTACGAGCTTTTCAACACTATTGTATTGCAAAAATTCAATTTCTGTTCTTTTTACGCAGTTATAAGTTCAACGCGTCCATTTTAAGGCCCATTTAGACCCGCTCACCCGAAACCTCTACAAAAAGGACCGAAAAATATGTTTTGATCCAATTTTAGAAGTTTATATAATTGATTACGAGCTTTTCAACAAGATTATTTTGCAAAAACTCAAATTCAGCATTTTTTACTCAGTTAAAAGTTCAACGGGTCCATTTTACGGCCCATTTAGACCCGCTCGCCCGAAACCTCTTCAAAAATGACTAAAAAACAAGTTTTAATCAAATTTTAGGAGTTTATATAATTGATTACGATCTTTTCAACACGATTATATTGCAATAACTCAATTTTTGTACTTTTTACTAAGTTAAAAGTCCAACGGGTAACGGGTGTGGGATGGCTCTCGGAATTCTCTCTCTCTCTCAGGTTTCTCTCGGTTTGGTGTGAGGTTTTTTGCTTTTGCGTTTTCCCTTCATTTTCTCTTTCCTTCGCGCTCTTTCCCCTTCCCCCTTTCTTTTGTCTTAGGCCTCTCTGCCGCTTCATTCCCCTTTACCATGCCGACCACCTACTCTCACTCCTCACCAGACGGCGGTCCCCATGAGAACCCAACACTTCATGGTAAGAATCTCTCGAAAAGCCATCCCACCCTTCCCATGTTTTATCTATTCTTTGATTTTCTCCTTGATTTTCTTCTTTATATTTTTTATAGATTTTTTGCCCCGATCGTTTTATATTCTTGCTAATCCCCAACTTTTTGTGGTTTGTTGCGAGATACATATATGGTTCCCTCAGATCTGCCATCTACCCTGTGCCATTGGTCTCTCCAGCCGCCAGATTTTCCACCCTTTCCTTGTTTTATCTTTTCTTTCATTTTCTTTTTCATATTTTTTATTCTGAATTTTTTGGGTCTTTTTGCTCCGATCGTTTTGTGTTCTTTCTAACCCCAAATATTTGGTGGTTTTTGCGAGATACAAATATGAGCTTCACAGATCTGCCATCTATCAAGAGCCACCAGATTTTCCAGCCGTCAGATCTCTATCTGCCGTCGGACACCAGGCCACAAGCCGCACACCCCTTTTTCAATCTCCCTTCTCTCTTCCTCTACTTTTAACGTTGTCTTATGTTTTCTTTCACGTTTGCAGGATCTCCGATCCGGTTTCGATTACATGCGTTGTATACCGTCTTCTAGGGCTTCTCAGCCACCACTGCTCAGCGGAAAATTGGGACAAATCCCCTTCTCCCAATTTTATTATGCAAATTTTTATAGGGCTTTATTTCATTCGATATTCCCTGTTGCGCTTCTCACTCTTTGTATATTTTCAGATATTTCCTTGGGTTTTCCCCCTTCCCTAACGGCCGTAAGAAGGATTGCAACACCAACTACACCTGGTAATATCCTTTCACTCCCACATTTCAATTTTCGATTTTCCTTTTTTTTTACCCCCTGCTTCTTGTTACAATTACAATCATTCAATTTTCGTTTGCTGCCACTGTTTCATCCCACCATTATATCTAATTACTCTGTTTCAATTTTTCCCTATTAGTATTTTTTACTCTATTTCTATATTTTGTTTACATGTATGCTCTCAATTACATTATATCCAACTATGTTTTCTCCTCTCTATTATATTTAATGATATGGTTACTTTTGATTTTTGCTGGGATCTGCCCCCATTTTTTTCTACTATTGTATGTTTCTTCACTGCTGCCTACCGATCCCATCTTGGGAAACTTCTATCGACCCTCCATGTGGGAATATTTTTCAATCCTTTTGGGAATACACTTTTTCTCTGCAACTATTTTAATTTTAGGCATATACTACTATTGTACCACATGTTTGGCCTCAATATTACACCTCCATGTCAATTTGATTTTTTCTCTTTACAATTTTTACTATCACTACTATTATTTTGTTTTATTCTATTCATCAATACTTATGGTCTTTCACATACTGGTTCTTGCATTTTTCACTTATTAATATCAATTCTTTATCTGATTTTCCCCCTATTGTATTTGGTTTATTGTGGCTTACACACCATCTTTTTTTGCTTCGAGCTTTTATTCACCAGACTTTCGATGTATCTTTGTGATCTTCTGATATTGTATGGCCACTTTATGTTTTGGGGCAATCCCCCTGTTTTATATATATTTGCTCTCGATTCTAAGTCTTTCTTACCTGTTTCTTTGGTTAAATCTACTCTTACCATCCTTTCAACAGTGGGTCGTTGTTTAACTAACCTCCTCAGGGTTTTGTTTTCTTTTTATATTCATTATTATGCTAAATGTTCTATCCATCATTTTCCTATTTGGGGTTTTACCAATTTTACATATCCTAAGATTATGATTTGTGTGTTTAATTTCTTATTGTTTTCAGTGTGCAACTTATCTTCCTATATTGTTAATATCACCATGATCATTGGTCTCTTTCGATCCCTCAAAGGGAATTTTGCTACGACCCACCACGTGGGAACCTTCATAACTATTGATCTCTATCCTACTTTTATGTACAATATGTTCACTGATGATCCCTCCTATTCTGCACATATCATCCTCATCAGGCCTTTTGGCTCTTTGTGGTGTTGCATCATATTGCTTTACTTTTTTGGCTCCCTTACCTTCATTCTGCTTCTCTTTGTTTACCGAGTTTTCTCTACTTTTTATAAGAACGGTTCCCTTTCGTTACATGCTCCACATTATAATGTTATGCTTACCTCTTCATATTTACCACAACATATTTCTTTGCCTCCTTTTATTTTTGCTATAATGGTTGGATTGTTTCATTACTTTTATCACTCTATCATACCATGCTTATCCACCCTCTTTGCTATGAGACTTTGGAACCCTCTGTTTCCTATTATATTTTGTACCACTGTATGGCCTTTTCTACACTACAATATTTTTTCGTCATCTTACGCCTTTCTTCTTGTCTTGCAAGTTACATACCCCACCCGTGTGGCTGTCGTTCTACAAAGCTGGTCGCATAGCTGCGTCTGCTACCTCTACCCATGTCTAGCTGCCTTTATTTTTTATATGTTCCTCTTTTATTGCTTATGGGCCTGTAATTATTCTTTTATCCCCCTTTACTTTTCTCATTTGGTATGTACTAAGTTTCTTCTCCCCTCTTCTCTCTATCCCATGGTTTGTAATCCTTATTTTTTGTGTGTGCCTTTTCTCTGCTTGCTTCTTCCTTTACTCTTGCTTTCTGCGTTCTTTTTTACTCTTATTTCATGCTTAGTTTCTTTACTTGATGATATGCTTCCTGGTATTATTTTCTTCATGTTTAGTTTCTCCAATACCAATACCACATCCTCTATTTATTTTTGGCCTTATTTGTTATCTATGTACAATATGTCTGTAACACCCCAATTTTGGGCTTATAAGTTTTGGGTTTGAACCGGACCGGTCGGATTTTCGGTTCGAATATAAAAGGTGGTTTTAAGGAAAGCCTAGTTCGGGATGCATTAAAAATATGGAAAAATATCTAAAAAATCCTCTTTTAATATATATAAGAGGGTGGTGAAATCAATTTTACAAAATGAGGTTTGGAAATATGACATTTTGAGTTAGTGACTAAAATGTAATTTTTGAAAAGTTCATGACTGTTTTAAAAGGATTGAAACTTTGAATCTTTAAGGAGCTAATTTACCCAAGGGAGGATTTCTCCAGATTTTTCTTGATTTTTAAGACTCATTTAATGTTTAATTAATAAAAAGAAAATAGGGAAAAAGATATTTTTAGTTTCATAACTAACTTTTACCAAAATTTTCCCATTTCATTTTCTCTCAAAATTCCCTCAGCCAAACACATTTCCACAGCAACTTTTCCTTTGATTTTCACACCTAAAGTTGAGATTTCAATTCCTAAATGATTTCTAATCATTTCTACATCAAATCCTCACCATTTGCTTAATGAATTTTCAAGGATTTTGGCTCTAAACAAGGAGAAATCCACATTTAGAGGTATGAACGTCCTTCTCCTCTAAATACTCAGTTCTTTACTGAAATTCCCATGTTCTCAATCCTCAAATTGAGTTTTATTAAAGGTTTTAATGTTGTGATCTTGATTTTGGCTTAAAATGCAAGATTTGGATTTAATTTTGAAGAAATTCGTAATAGATGAGTGGGCTCTGTTTTGAGATGTCTTTTTGATGTATTTTGGATGTCTAAATGATGTGAAATGGAGGTTTAATCAATGCAATCCAGAATAGTTTGATTTTCTTAAGTTTTTACTTGTGAAAATGGTAGTTTTTGGGGTGATCTTGGTGTTCTGTTAATGCTGGAGGTATAAGGACGAGTTTGGGTTCATTTTGGATGTTAATTGATGTTTAAAAATGGTTAGAAGTGATGGATCTTGGATGGGTTAAGTTTTGGAAGAGTTTGGAGGTGTTTTCGGTTGTGTTTGGTAGCCGAAATGTTGGATTTATGTAGAGCAGCGAGTTGAGTTGTGTTGCTGGTGTTTTTAATGCATGATGATGCATTAATCCTCTGTTTTTATGTGTTTAAAATAGGGGAGAATGATCTGGAAGCAATAGAGGTAGCGTTGGAGGGTTTCAGATGCTTGGAAGGCTTAACGGCTAGCGTAGTTTTGTGTATCGGTGAGTGAAGTTGGGGTTTTCAGCTTTAAAACCAATGTTTGAAGGTTTTGGGAGCTTAGTTTAAGTCTAAGCAACTTAGCTAAGCTCAAGAGTAAGTAAATGGAATTTCTCTCTTGGTTTGTGTTATGAATTGGTTTTTAATGCACTTGAGATGGTTGGATGCAATGTATGTGATTTGCATGTTTAAATTCTGTTTTGAAAGCATGTTTTAGCATGGTTTAATGCTGGTTTTTAAAGTCCTGTGTTGAAGGATGCTCAAGGTAAGAGATCCTTGGTTTTGTACATTGGAATTGTGGAATTGATGCATAATGTTGCATGTTGTTTAATGGCTTTATTTAATGCTTTAAAATAGTGAATTGATGATGGTAATTGATGGTATTGGCAAGTTATGTAAGTGGTTGTTGGTTACTTTAGTCGGATATAGTTAGCCGGCTATAGGATTGGGTGCACCGTGAATTGAGTCGCCTTGGATGTCGAGGGGTTGTAATGGTACAGTAAACTCCATCCAAGAATCCTAGCGATTGAGATAGATGGTGTCACCACGATGGAGGATGGCTCTCGTGGGTGGGCTTTGTTAAGTGCCACCACGATGGAGGATGGCTCTCGTGGGTGGGCTTGGTTAAGTGCCACCACGATGGAGGATGGCTCTCGTGGGTGAACCTTGTTAAACGTCACCACGATGGAGGATGGCTCTCGTGGGTGGACTTTGTTAAGTGTCACAACGGTGGAGGATTGCTCCCGTATGTGAGCTTGGTTAAGGTGATTACAATGGTTGTGGTAGCTTCCATGTGTAAGCCTTGTGATGTGTCCCGGCTCTCGCTAGTGTGTTATACAACTTCCGATGAGTGATGTTGAGGGGTTGTGATTGTACCGTTAAACTCCATCACGGGTGTTGAGGGGGTTGTGATTGTACCGGTAAAGTCCACCTTGTGTTGTTCGGTTGTGTGTATGAAGCATGTGGGACAACTCTTGTAATCCGCGTATCCGATCGTGTCTTGTGTTGTGATGGTTTGTGAATTATCACTTGGAAGCCAATATAATGTTCTTGGATTTAATGAAGCATGAGATGCTTGAAATGATGCAAGGTTGCATGGGAAGTGTGTGATGTTCTAAGAATGCATGTATTACTTGTTAAGCTTGAACAAGTGTTTATCTTCTTTTATGAATGGTGTTTATGTGCAAGGAATCTCTTAAATGCATTGAAGTCTTGTTTAGAAAGGCATGAAATGTAAATGTTGCTTCGGTAGATCATGTGTTGTGCATTTGTTGAATACATGAGATAGTTAGAGGGAACAAATGGTTTTCCAAAGATTTTGCTTGAATGGATCATTAAGCATGAGAAAAGCATGTTATGAAGAGGAAATGTTTTTCAAGGTATTTGAGTTTAACTTTGCATAAGGTGTTCATGCTTGGAAAGGTTTTAATTGATGGTTTTGCGAGAATGTGCTTTGAAGTGAGTTTTTAGCTTTTCTAAGCTAAGGGTTGGTTTCATGATTGAGCAATGCATGATTTAAAGCATGTTGTTTAAAAAGGAGTTTTCAAACAATGCTTTGGTTTATCGAATTGTATCTACTTTTTAAGAAGGTTTTGTGATTCGCTGCATTGATGGTGTTTTGGTTTTGAGCATTCCTCACTAAGCATTATGTGCTTACACTCCTTTTTTCCATCAATGCAGATAATTGAAGTTGGGACAGCAAGAAGTAAGGGATTCAAGGAGAGCTCCACTTGAGAAGTATGTCTCGGTTAATAGCTATAGATAATAAAGGCAATGGGGGGAGAGTCTTTTATATTGATGTGTAATGAGATTGTGTATGTTGGGCAAGTTTGGTTTATGATTTGAACTATGTGGTTTAACGCTTGCAACATTTGAATCTTCTCCTTAATAAGTCGTTATGCTATGCTTCTTGTTTTAAAAGCATGATTAAGTGTTGGATGTGTTGAAAGAGTTCTGCACCTAGGGGTTGTTTTGAATCTAGATTTTAATGCAATTTGGTAGTTATGATGCTTGGCATGTTGTTGATTTGTTGAGGACTGATTTAGAGTATATTCGATGGTGTTTAGACGAGTTAAAACAGGCTTTTCTGCTGTTTCTGGGCAGGGTGTTTCGAAACACCCTTGCTTGTTTCGAAACAGATGCTTGATTTGGCATGGGTGTTTCGAAACGGGTAGAGGTGCTTCGAAACACTTTGGCTACTGCCAAGCCCCGTTTCTGAACGGTCTATTCCCGTTTCGAAACACTTGACCGCTGGGCACTGATTTGAATGGTTTTGAAGTTTGCAAGCTTTACGTTTTAGTCCTGATTTTTGTATGTGCAATTGCTTGAGTTCGAGATGTCCGTTTAAGGTGAAATTTGGCAGAGAGGCATGAAACATGATTAATTTCATAATGGTAACTCAAATATTGGTAAAGTCCTCTTAATTTCCAGAATTTATAAATTGGTCCCTAAATTCGTATGTTGTGCAATTGAGTCCCTTATTGTTTTCCGATTGCTGTGATTTTTGAGTATGCTTATCTCAAGAGTACACCTAGGGTTAATGTGCATCTAGACAAGCTTAAAAAAGAAAAAAAAGGGTCGTTAATCAAGGTTGAGTTTCGGGTTAACTTTGGTTTTCCCCGTGTAATCTTCGTAGTTCGGGTTAACCGTCTAGGCCGGACTAAGGGGGTTACATTTGGTGGTATCAGAGCTGAGTTGCGAATGCTTGGGGAAATGGTAAATTGTTGTAATAAGTGTTTGATGTTTATTCTGATGTGTGGTTGAAAGTCGGTTGAAATGTGTGTCTTTGAGCGAATTGTTGATGTTTTTATCATGCTTTTTGGTTGTGAATCTTCATTGAGCTAATGTAGATTTGTGCTGATGATATGCTGGTGATATGAGCTGATTTTATGAATGATGAAAGTGTGATGGGTATGATATGTTGATGTTATGCTGTTGCGGGTGAATGTTGTTTGATGAGTGCATGATCGAAGTATGTTGATTGATATGCTCGATGTTGTGATAATCATGTTTTTATTGATTGTTATGTTATGTAAAAGGGGAGAATTCGGGATACCCATTGCCTTATTATTATAGTTATTATGTTATGTTGGAGTAGGAGTTCTGAATCCTTGCATGAAGCTGGCCTGATCGTTTTGTTTGTTTTGTTATGATTGTTTGTTGTTAATAGCATGGTGAAATCGATGAGAGAATGGCAGTTGGGTGAGATGGTTGCTGCTTTAGAGCAGGTTGTTAGGGCGTGGAATTCACCTTTTAGTGGAGGTGTTTCGTCTCAGTCTTCAGTGCCTGGAGTTGAGGTAGTGAGGCAGAAGGAAGAAGCTGGTTTTGTGATGAAGGGTTCATCACCTATGGTTCAAGAGGTGTTGGGAACATCTCAGGCTGTGGCGAAAGTGAGGCCTGTAGACGTGCTGACTGTGGGACGTGCGAGTTTGTCGAAACATCGTTTACATGATTTGGGAGCTGTGGAGTATCATGGTTCGACACCTGAGACGTTCGAGGCCTGGTTGGCCAGTGTAATTCTGATTTTGGATCAGGAAGGTTGTGACTGTGCCTGTAAGCTAGGAAGTGTTGTCTCATTGATGTTGGAGGACGCTTGTGCTTGGTGGACATCGGTGGCGGTGGCATCGTATATCCACGATATAGATTGGGACTTCTTTGTGTCTGCCTTTTATGAAAGGTACCTTGGAGAGAAATTTCCAAGGGTTAAGCAACATGGGGGTGTGGCTTCAGATTATGAAGGTGAGAAAAGTTTAAGCAAGAGAGTTGTAGGTACTGACCTCGGGAGCGGTCAGCGTAAGAGGCTACGTGATAGAAGGATTTGCTTGAATCGAAGCCTGGGTGGTAGTGCAGATGTGGGGCAAGTGCTACATGATCAAGGAGTGGTAGCTCGGTTGCCAATGTGTGACCGTTGTGGAAGGTGTTATGTTGGAGGTTGTCAGAGCGCGAGAGTTTGTTGGAACTGTGGTTCTAAGGAGCATGTGAAGAGAAATTGTCCTCAAGTGGTGAGATCAGCTTCAGTGGTAGCAAAAGGGTCTCAAAAGGGTCGTGGGTACGGCCGAGACAAGGTTCGAAGGTGGCAGGAAGGGCAGAAAGGTGTGAGGAGCTTGGGGAATGAATCTTGTTGGAATTGTGGGTCTGTTGGACATTTGAGACGTTATTGTTTGAAGTTGGCTCGGGGTAGTCAGGGTTCTTTACCGCAGGGAGATGGTGATGATCTTAAGGTGTTGGCTGATGCTGCGGTGGTGTGGCTAGAGAATGATGGTTCTGCGAAGAAGAGAGCTTGTCTGTTGAAGCCCCAAGGCAGTGAGATGTTTACAGGTAACCTTGTTAAGTAACCTTTACCCTAGTTATCTTAGTTTGGTTTCGGTTTGGTTTTCCCTTGCGTAGTGGTATGGTCTTATAGCTAGCAAGTTTGGGGTAGTAGTTGGTGTTGTTTTGAAAACAACTTTAGTGTGAAGAGGGCATTAGTGGGTATTTTGTGGTTAGTGGGTTGTTAGAATGGTAGGGTTGGACAAGTTGGAAGTGAGATAAGAGGTTGTTCTTAGGCGGATCCTGAGGATGTTATTGGTGGGTGTGAACTGACATACACGCACAGTTAAAACCATTTGTTATATACTATATTATATATATGTGTTGGTACATGCATACATGTGACATGACATTAGAGGTTTTGTATACATGTACACAGGCATTGATAGGGCATATTGGTGACCATGCATACGAACGTTCACACTTGCTAATAGCTAGTTGGGTCCGTTAGTGTTGGGATAGGGTTAGGTTGGATGATGGGTTTTAAAAGTTGTTTTGTTGCTGGGAGAATGTTAGAAGTAATGGAGGGTGATAAGCGAGCTGTCAGTAATAGTGAGTGCGGTATAGCATGTTGGCAGAAGGGAAGTGTTTTGGTGCTTAAAGAGTTTAGCGGTGTGGTGGTGAGGAGATTACCAGTTGAAGTTAGAATCGGTCAGAGTGGTTGTGAATAGCTGGTAGAAGTGGTAGTTTCTTGGTGTTAAGTGATGTAGTAAGTTAGTGGATGTGTTCCAGAGTGCTGAGGTAACTTGGCATTGATGTTGTAATAGAAGGGTTGTTTTTGTAAGTGATGGTTCGTAGCAACCTTCGAAGAGTTGAGAAGAGGTTGTGTTGAGGGCTGTAGAAAAGGGTTGGCCTGGGGTGAATAGAAGTTTCGTAATCTTAATATGTATGTATAGAATGGGCGGTGTCCTGGTAAGGCTATTGTTGTAGTCAAAGCTTGAGGTGGAAAGGCAATGTAAGTTTAAGGGCCATTGTTGGTTGGACGGGTTCTTGTGAGAAGTGGTTGGCTAGTCGTGTATAAGTAAATCCCTTCTGAAGTCAGCTAGTGGTATGTGGAACGGCTGGCGGAGTCAAGGTTAGGGTTTTGTGACGTGAATTTCGGATGTTGGGTGAGTAGTCCTGGTGAGTCGTTATGGTAATGATAGTGGCAGATGTGAAGGAATGTCATCAATACGTTGAGAAGTTTGAATAAGCAGTTGATGCTTAAGAATTTTTGCTTGATGTGGTAACCTTTGGAAGAAGTTGAGCAGTTTTGCAAGGGGTTTTAGAAGCAGTGAAGGTTGTGGGTCACATGGTGGCTGAAACTGGATGGGTTAGTGTCACCGTGTGTACGAGTTTTGGGAGTTATGAGTTAAGGTGGTGTATGCTGTAAAAGTTTGGAGGTTCTTCGGGTTGTTAGGGATATGCGCAGTTCGGAAGTGTGAACGGTTAAGTTGTGGTTAACATCTGAGTGTTCTGGAAATTGTGAACAGTATGCGGTGGTGTTGGGTTTGGTTATAGTGTAAGTTGATTTGTGGAGAAGTTGGTTTGGTGGAGTTTTGTGTGGAGAGTGTTCAGTGGTGGTTAAGTCTCCTGTGTTGCTTTGTGGGTTGCTTTGAGAAGTTTGGTTGTGCTCTTTTCGCCGGTTGAAATTTCGAGGACAAAATTTCCTAAGAGGGGGAGAGTTGTAACACCCCAATTTTGGGCTTAGAAGTTTTGGGTTTGAACCGGACCGGTCAGATTTTCGGTTCGAATATAAAAGGTGGTTTTAAGGAAAGCCTAGTTCGGGATGCATTAAAAATATGGAAAAATATCTAAAAATCCTCTTTTAATATATATAAGAGGGTGGTGAAATAAATTTTACAAAATGAGGTTTGGAAATATGACATTTTGAGTTAGTGACTAAAATGTAATTTTTGAAAAGTTCGTGACTGTTTTAAAAGGATTGAAACTTTGAATCTTTAAGGAGCTAATTTACCCAAGGGAGGATTTCTCCAGATTTTTCTTGATTTTTAAGACTCATTTAATGTTTAATTAATAAAAAGAAAAGAGGGAAAAAGATATTTTTAGTTTCATAACTAACTTTTACCAAAATTTTCCCATTTCATTTTCTCTCAAAATTCCCTCAGCCAAACACATTTCCACAGCAACTTTTCCTTTGATTTTCACACCTAAAGTTGAGATTTCAATTCCTAAATGACTTCTAATCATTTCTACATCAAATCCTCACCATTTGCTTAATGAATTTTCAAGGATTTTGGCTCTAAACAAGGAGAAATCCACATTTAGAGGTATGAACGTCCTTCTCCTCTAAATACTCAGTTCTTTACTGAAATTCCCAAGTTCTCAATCCTTAAATTGAGTTTTATTAAAGGTTTTAATGTTGTGATCTTGATTTTGGCTTAAAATGCAAGATTTGGATTTAATTTTGAAGAAATTCGTAATAGATGATTGGGCTCTGTTTTGAGATGTCTTTTTGATGTATTTTGGATGTCTAAATGATGTGAAATGGAGGTTTAATCAATGCAATCCCGAATAGGTTGATTTTCCTAAGTTTTTACTTGTGAAAATGGTAGTTTTGGGGTGATCTTGGTGTTCTGTTAATGCTGGAGGTATAAGGACGAGTTTGGGTTCATTTTGGATGTTAATTGATGTTTAAAAATGGTTAGAAGTGATGGATCTTGGCTGGGTTAAGTTTTGGAAGAGTTTGGAGGTGTTTTCGGTTGTGTTTGGTAGCCGAAATGTTGGATTTATGTAGAGCAGCGAGTTGAGTTGTGTTGCTGGTGTTTTTAATGCATGATGATGCATTAATCCTCTATTGTTATGTGTTTAAAACATGGGAGAATGATCCGGAAGCAATAGAGGTAGCGTTGGAGGGTTTCAGATGCTTGGAAGGCTTAACGACTAGCGTAGTTTTGTGTATCGGTGAGTGAAGTTGGGGTTTTTAGCTTTAAAACCAATGTTTGAAGGTTTTGGGAGCTTAGTTTAAGTCTAAGCAACTTAGCTAAGCTCAAGAGTAAGTAAATGGAATTTCTCTCTTGGTTTGTGTTATGAATTGGTTTTTAATGCACTTGAGATGGTTGGATGCAATGTATGTGATTTGCATGTTTAAATTCTGTTTTGAAAGCATGTTTTAGCATGGTTTAATGCTGGTTTTGAAAGTCATGTGTTGAAGGATGCTCAAGGTAAGAGATCCTTGGTTTTGTACATTGGAATTGTGGAATTGATGCATAGTGTTGCATGTTGTTTAATGGCTTTGTTTAATGCTTTAAAACAGTGAATTGATGATGGTAATTGATGGTATTGGCAAGTGATGTAAGTGGTTGTTGGTTACTTAAATCGGATATAGTTAGCCAGCTATAGGATTGGGTGCACCGTGAATTGAGTCGCCTTGGATGTCGAGGGGTTGTAATGGTACCGTAAACTCCATCCAAGAATCCTAGCGATTGAGATAGATGGTGTCACCACGATGGAGGATGGCTCTCGTGGGTGGGCTTTGTTAAGTGCCACCACGATGGAGGATGGCTCTCGTGGGTGGGCTTGGTTAAGTGCCACCACGATGGAGGATGGCTCTCGTGGGTGAACCTTGTTAAACGTCACCACGATGGAGGATGGCTCTCGTGGGTGGACTTTGTTAAGTGTCACAACGGTGGAGGGTTGCTCCCGTGTGTGAGCTTGGTTAAGGTGATTACAATGGTTGTGGTAGCTTCCATGTGTAAGCCTTGTGATGTGTCCCGGCTCTCGCTAGTGTGTTATACAACTTCCGATGAGTGATGTTGAGGGGTTGTGATTGTACCGTTAAACTCCATCACGGGTGTTGAGGGGGTTGGGATTGTACCGGTAAACTCCACCTTGTGTTGTTCGGTTGTGTGTTGAAGCGTGTGGGACAACGCTTGTAATCCGCGTATCCGATCGTGTCTTGTGTTGTGATGGTTTGTGAATTATCACTTGGAAGCCAATATAATGTTCTTGGATGTAATGAAGCATGAGATGCTTGAAATGATGCAAGGTTGCATGGGAAGTGTGTGATGTTCTAAGAATGCATGTATTACTTGTTAAGCTTGAACAAGTGTTTATCTTCTTTTATGAATGGTGTTTATGTGGAAGGAATCTCTTAAATGCATTGAAGTCTTGTGAAGACTTGTTTAGAAAGGCATGAAATGTAAATGTTGCTTTGGTAGATCATGTGTTGTGCATTTGTTGAATACATGAGATAGTTAGAGGGAACAAATGGTTTTCCAAAGATTTTGCTTGAATGGATCATTAAGCATGAGAAAAGCATGTTATGAAGAGGAAATGTTTTTCAAGGTATTTGAGTTTAACTTTGCATAAGGTGTTCATGCTTGGAAAGGTTTTAATTGATGGTTTTGCGAGAATGTGCTTTGAAGTGAGTTTTTAGCTTTTCTAAGCTAAGGGTTGGTTTTCATGATTGAGCAATGCATGATTTAAAGCATGTTGTTTTAAAAGGAGTTTTCAAACAATGCTTTGGTTTATCGAATTGTATCTACTTTTTAAGAAGGTTTTGTGATTCGCTGCATTGATGGTGTTTTGGTTTTGAGCATTCCTCACTAAGCATTATGTGCTTACGCTCCTTTTTTTCCATCAATGCAGATAATTGAAGTTGGGACAACAAGAAGCAAGGGATTCAAGGAGAGCTCTACTTGAGAAGTATGTCTCGGTTAATAGCTATAGATAATAAAGGCAATGGGGGAGAGTCTTTTATATTGATGTGTAATGAGATTGTGTATGTTGGGCAAGTTTGGTTTATGATTTGAACTATGTGGTTTAACGCTTGCAACTTTTGAATCTTCTCCTTAATAAGTCGTTATGCTATGCTTCTTGTTTTAAAAGCATGATAAACTGTTGGATGTGTTGAAAGAGTTGGTGCACTTAGGGGTTGTTTTGTATCTAGATTTTAATGCAATTTGGTAGTTATGATGCTTGGCATGTTGTTGATTTGTTGAGGATTGATTTAGAGTATGTTCGATGGTGTTTAGACGAGTTAAAACAGGCTTTTCTGCTGTTTCTGGGCAGGGTGTTTCGAAACACCCTTGCCTGTTTTGAAACAGGTGCTTGATTTGGCCTGGGTGTTTCGAAACGGGTAGAGGTGTTTCAAAACACTTTGGCTAATGCCAAGCCCCGTTTCGGAACGGTCTATTCCCGTTTCGAAACACTTGACCGTTGGGCACTGATTTGAATGGTTTTGAAGTTTGCAAGCTTTACGTTTTAGTCCTGATTTTTGTATGTGCAATTGCTTGAGTTCGAGATGTCCGTTTAAGATAAAATTTGGCAGAGAGGCATGAAACATGATTAATTTCATAATGGTAACTCAAAAATTGGTAAAGTCCTCTTAATTTTCAGAATTTACAAATTGGTCCCTAAATTCGTATGTTGTGCAATTGAGTCCCTTATTGTTTTCCGATTGCTGTGATTTTTGAGTATGCTTATCTCAAGAGTACACCTAGGGTTAATGTGCATCTAGACAAGCTTAAAAAGAAAAAAAAGGGCCGTTAATCAAGGTTGACTTTCGGGTTGACTTTGGTTTTCCCCGTGTAATCTTCGTAGTTCGGGTCAACCGTCTGGGCCAGACTAAGGGGGTTACAATGTCTTTTACCCTCATCATGCATTTATTCCACGGTTGGTTCGTTAGTTTTTTTGATGGTTTTATTTTTCCTCGTACACTTAAGATCTTCAATTACGTTATTCATATCTTTTTTAACCTTAATATGTTCTTGTTGTGTTCTCCTGTTACCCACTACACCTATTATGGTGCCATTAATCGAACCCTTTTAAGGGGGCTTACTACGATCACCTCCCAGGTGAAAACAATCTATTACACAAAACTATTATACAGTAATATCCCCAATCCTTTTATCATTCTTTCTCTCCAATCTTTTCCCGGCAAAATTTTATCAAAATTTGTTAAAATTGCAAGGCCGTACTCAGACATTTCATTAATATGGTCTCAAGTTTCATCAAAATTATATGCTCTCAATCAGACTCTGCCCTCTTTATTTGTTAGACAAAAGGTCAAACGCTACCCAATCCTTCAAATTCAATCCCTGATATTTAGGCTTTTGAATGCTATCAATTTTAAAGTCATCTCTCCTTACGTAACACATCCTTCCTTCTTTCACCTTATGGTTCCAACCTATGACTCACTAACACCCTCTTACAACAATTACTATTTTTCGTTTCTTCCACCAATGCCTACATTTACCCCCATCCCTTAATTATCTTCATAATTTATTTCCTACTTTATCTCATGCCTCTAGTGATCCTCACTATTACCATAAATACAAATATCTTATCTGTCAAAGCTGTGAATCTACTTGCCTTTTGGAATATTTTGCCTTTTACCTTATTTGTCCTACACAATTACTTGGATATCTCTCTTCCCAGATTCTATTATAATTTCAAATTGTATACAGCACTTACCTTAATTATTTCTTACACTTCCCCCATTTATGAATTTCCTTCCTCAAATTATCCCCTATTATTTTTCTTCACACTATCCTTTTATACGTTCCCCCATTATTTAAGGGGCTTCTTTCCATACCACACCTTATATGATTTCCCAATTGAACTTTCTTTCTTTACCATATTCACCCTCTTACTTTTCTTTCTTTCCTTATCGATATATCCTATACCCCAGATTCTTAATTCCATCCGTCCAATCCCCACGATTCTCCCTTCTTTCCTTATTTTCATACGATCTTCATATCCAAATTTTGGAAACTTTCCCTCCTCTTATTCCACAATCCAGCTCATTAATTTCACATGTCAATTTCCCACGATTCTCTCTCCTATCAATCTTAATCTACGAACTTCATTTCTAAATTATGGAAACCTTTTCTCCTCTCATTCCAATTACATTTCTTTCCCTTCCCTTAACTCCATAGTTACCTTCTTTCTTTATGCAATTTTTCTTTATAAGGTACCTTTCTTCCTCATTTTCCTTTTCCCAGTCTTCCACTATTCGTCAACCTTAACTTCTCACTCTCCTTTCTTCGACCAAATGGCTTATTCATCCTCTCTTCCCCACTACATCAACCTCGACCTTACAAATGAGGAAGCAAATGTTGTCTATACTCCAGATTTTGACTTCTTTGAGGAGGATCCGAAAACAATTCTAATTGGTAAATTCATCTCCACAAAGCCAATTGATGACTGGGATGTTCTCTCCGCTTTTGAAGGTATTTGGAAAAAGAATAATCTCAAGTCAATTTCCATTATTAGAGATTCTTTTTTTAGAATTGAGTTTGCCACAATTAGTGATTGAGATGATGTTTTTGAACGAGGCCCCTGGCTTTATAAAGATGAATGGATGGCTCTTGCTGAATATAACCCTGGAAAAAGCATGGATGAATATTCCTTCAATCCTATGTGGATCTGGTTCTGTATACTTGCTCTACCCAAACCTTTTTTGGAAGATCTCGATAGAACTCACCTAGTGGACCAATCTCTTGGTGCTATGGTTGGCACTGTCCTCAGAATTGACACACGAAGAGAAAGAGGAAATATGACCGAATTTTTACGAGTTAAAATTCTCATGGACATCTCTAAGCCTGTCCGTCGATTTCTACTTATTGGGAAAGGTACACGTACTACTTCTTGTCGTCTCCAATTTGAGCGTCTTCCTCTACTTTGCCACGAGTGTGGCCTTATTAGTCATATCTTCGAACACTGTCCCAACAAAGCCACGATTGATCTAACTAAACTTCAGTATGGCGATTGGCTCCGTTGGCTTCCCCCGCGTCGCCGGGATCAGGGAACACGTGGTCGTATCCAAACTGTCGAGCCCTCTACTAATGCTAGTCGCCACCCACCGATAGGTATTTTATCAATTGTTTTCTGGATCCAACAACTTATCTATTTTTCACCTTGTTCATATACAGATTCTCCTTTTATACAAATTCAACGGACAAGGGTAAATCTGTTGAGGCCCCTGCTAATGCTAACCATCACCCACCGATAGGTATTTTGCCACCTTTATTCTGGCACCTACAAATTCTCTATTTTCTTTTATGTTTTTTTATTGATTCCTCTTTCTCTACAGACCCAAAGGACAAGGGTAAATTCGTTGTTGAACCCGTGGCCTCTGCGCAAGATTCGGGTCTGACTCTTATAAAACACCATCATTTACTTTTTATCCAACGATTCCCACAATTGAAACTCATTTCCTCTTTCTCTGAATTCTTAGGGAAACTCAACGAAGGGGATGCTGCCACTTTTACAGATCTTCCTACTGAGGATATTAACAATAATGATGAGATAATAGGGGAGGAATCTTCTGAGCCGCCCACTACTAAACTGGAAGCCCAGATTCCATCACGAGCTCCACTCCCTCCTCGGGTTATATCACCACAACCCTTGAATACCATATACCCTATCTCTGAGGACTCTGAGTAAGGCGACTTGGAAGGCCAAGATGATGGTGTGCCAAGCCCTACTGCTCAACAAGTACAGAAACTGGATGCTCAATTAAGTAAGCCTTTCCTTCAAACCGGTATTTCTCTTTTTGATGCATTTGACTCTTGGCTTCTTATGAACTATCCCAATGATGTAGCATCGACTCCTGCTCCTATCCCTATCCCTCCCAACCGTGGCACTAAGAGACGCTCCCCTATCCATGTGATCCTCCAGCCAAAGAAGTCCAGGCCCTCTCATTCTCTAACCCCGAAAGGTGGGATGAGCAGCGGAAAAAACTCTCCGGCGGCGGCTGACTCACAGCCCCGCCGAGGGAAATGATCATCTTATGCTGGAACTTTCAGGGTCTTGGGAAGGTCAAGGCAGTTCAACACCTCCAGCAATATGTTCGTCTTCATTCTCCTGATTTACTTTTTTTATGTGAAATTAAAATTAAAAATACGGCTTGTAGCCGTCTTAGTTCTTTGCTAGGTATGGATTTGGTTTTAGGTTGATTACTCTGATAACTGCTATGGTATTGCTTTATTTTCCTTGAATAATTATGATATTTCTATGCTTGCTTATTCGGATCATTTCATTCATACTTATGTTAGATGCAATTCTTATTCGTTTTATTTCACTAGAATATATGGTTATTCTGAAACAAGTAATAAAACTAAAACTTGGGATTTAATTGATTCGCTAAACAACAACGATGGTCTACCTTGGCTTCTCGGTGGTGATTTCAACGAATTCCTATTTGATAATGAGAAACAAGGCGGCTGTCATCGTGCAAGATCTCAAATCAATAATTTTCGACAATGCATCTCCCGTAATAACCTTTTTGACTGCAAACCTTCCAAAGGTTGGTTCACTTGGTCTAAACTTGGGCCTAAAACTCCTACTTTATTTGAGAGATTAGACCGTTTTGTAGGAAATATGGCATGGAAAGCTAATAATCCCAATTATAACATTATTTCCGATTTTGATGCTAAATCTGATCAATGCTTTCTACTCTTGAATACGGAACCACCACCTCTAACAAACCACCGACCCCCGCCATCTAATTTCCGTTTTGAAAATTGCTGGGCAACCAATGACGATGGCATCTCTGTTGTCAAACAAACTTGGACTTCTACTAAGGGCAATACCCTTGATAAAATTAAAGCTATTGGCTCCTGCTTAGGAGATTGGCAATCCCAACAAAGATTTAAGTCCACTGGTCGTATCAATATTCTCACTAAGAGAATCAACAAATTTTTACAGCGACCTCTCTCGGCAACGGCTGAAGGTAAATACATTGCTGCCAAAACTGAGCTCCACAAATTACTAAATGAGCAGGAAGTGTACTGGGCGCAGCGCTCTCGCAACCTATGGTTATCTCAAGGAGACAAAAATACCCATTTTTTTCATGCCCGCGCTACTAGCAGGAAAAAAAAGAATACCATCACAAGCCTTTTTTATGCCAACAACAATTGGTGTACTGCCGACTCCGATCTTATGACATTTGCATCCTCATACTTCCACACTCTTTTTACTTCCTCTAACCCCTCCTTATCAGATCAAATTCTATAAAAAAATCCCTCCCTCCATTACGCCTGCTATGAATGAGTCCCTCTCTAGGGAATTCACAACGGAGGAGATCATCACCGCTTTCCGAGATATTGATCCAAGAAAAGCCCCTGGCATTGATGGCTTGCCTAGCGGTTTCTTTTGACAACACTGGGATACAGTTGGGTCAGATGTCACCACGCTCTGCCTTAATCTTCTCAATGGGTCAGCAGATATGGCTTCGGTAAACCAAACAATTTTGGTACTCATACCTAAGATTAAGGATCCAAATTCTATGAGGCATCTCAGGCCCATTAGTCTCTGCACAGTAATATACAAAATTATTGCCAAGGTTTTAGTTAATAGGATGAAACATACTATCCCCTTTTGCATTAGTTCCAACCAAGCTGCCTTCGTTCAG
Source organism: Hibiscus trionum (assembly GCA_030270665.1). Classification (NCBI taxonomy): domain Eukaryota; kingdom Viridiplantae; phylum Streptophyta; class Magnoliopsida; order Malvales; family Malvaceae; genus Hibiscus; species Hibiscus trionum. The sequence goes on along the minus strand of BSYR01000002.1, from coordinate 41,199,169 downwards.
GGACGTAATATCATAGATAATATTCTTATTGCTCACGAAATAGTTCACTCTATTAACACTGGTACTTCTAAGTCTACACAAGGTGCTGCTCTTAAGCTTGATATGGAAAAGGCCTTTGATAGGGTTGAATGGTCTTTCCTTGAAAATGTCATGAACCGTATGGGCTTTGCACCATCATGGGTATCTCTTTTAATGCGATGTATCTCCTCAGTTTCTTTTACGGTTAAGGTCAACAACTCCTTCTCCCCCTTTTTTCGGCCTCAACGGGGTCTCCGCCAAGGTGACCCTTTATCCCCTTTTCTTTTCCTTTTTTGCACTCAAGGGCTTTCATCTTTTTTGTCTGATGCTAAACAACATGGTCTGCTTTCTGGCCTTGGTGCCAGCAAGCATGGACCCAAGGTTAACCACCTTCTATTTGCAGACGATTGTATAGTTTTTTTCAACTCGAAACCAGAGGAAGCCGCTCATCTTAAATTAGCTCTCCAAACATACGCTTCTGCCTCTGGACAAGCAGTTAATTTTGATAAGTCCACTATTTTTTACAATCCACGCACTCCCAGTTCGACTCACCATGCTATTAATTCCTACCTTCAAGTTTGTGAGGTCTCCATCCCTGGTGTCTATCTGGGGGTACCTCTTCTTATTGGTAAAAATAAGACCTTATCCTTAGGGTTTATACGAGATAAAGTTCATGAAAGATTGTCCAAATGGGACAAACAACTCCTTTCCTTCAGTGGTAGGGAAATCTTTATTAAAGCTGTGTTACAATCTCTACCTCAATATGTTATGCCATGTTATTTATTACCCCAAAACATTATTGATGATATGACCTCTGCCATTCGACGATATTGGTGGTCTGGCAAAACTAATAAGAAAGGTTGGCACATGCTCCCTTGGTAACAGGTGTGCTTGCCTAAATCAGTAGGAGGTATGGGATTTAGGGATCTCAATAACTTTAACAATGCGCTTCTTGATAAACAATTATGGCGCCTTATCTGCGAACCAGATTCCCTTCTGGGTCAAATTTATAAATCCAAATACTTTCCTTCATGCAACATTCTTAATGCATCTCGACCTTCTCGTGGATCTTTTGCCTGGCAAGGTCTTTATCATGCTATGCAACATCTTTTTGGAGGTTTCCTCTATCGACCTGGTATTAATAGTAACATACGACTCCATCAAGACAACTGGGGAGGCTCCTCGCCTATACACCTTTATGGGTATTATGAGATATCGGATGAAGTCCACATTCGTTGTCGCGACTTTATGATTCGGAACCAAGCAGCTTGGGACCCTACTAAAGTCCGTGCGTACTTTATAACGGCCGATGCCGACTCAGTTTTATCAATTCCTATTATCAATGATACTCGTGACTCCATCCTATGGAGCCCTAATGATTCTGGTATTTATTTAGTTAGATCTGGCTATCTCTTTTTGCAACGCCCCCCAGAACCTATAATTCGCCCTCCACGGATTTGGAAGTTTCTCTCCAAACTCAAGGTCTTACCTAAAGTCAAAACTTTTGGTTGGCGCTTGGGATCTGAGGCTCTACCTGTCGGGGTTCACCTACAGGCTTTTGCACCAGACTCAGGTCCCTGCCCCGTTTGTCATTCCAGTACGGAATCGATTCTCCATGCTCTCCGTGATTGCTCTGGTGCCTCGAAGGCCCTTCGTTTGATTGGCCTTCCTATCTCTCTAATCAATAGCACTGCTTCCACCGGCCTTCAATGGCTAGAGGAAGGTGCTGGCCTCCTTTCCTCTAACCTCTTCGGGCTTTTCTTGACTACTCTGTGGAACATTTGGAACAGGCGCAACGACTGGATCCATAACCGACATCTTCAACCCCCGTGGTTAATTGCTGTCAATTCCATCAGTCTTCATCGTGACTACTCTGAAGCTATATCTTCACCTACCTCTCCTACCCCCTTGACGGTCTCTCCTTCTCGTTGGAGACATCCCCCTCGGGGTCACATTAAAGTTAATGTGGATGGGGCTTTCGACCCTTCCACACGTGCAGCGGCGGTTGGTGTTGTAGCCCGTAATGAGTCAGGGATGGTTGTCGGGGGTCTGGCTTACCCTTTAGGCAGTTGCTCAGATGCTATTACGTCCGAAGGGAAAGGTCTTCTTGCTGGTATTACTTTTGCTCAATCCCAAGGATAGAGCCACTTGATTTTCGAGACAGACTGTGCTTCTCTCGCGAATAGGATCAACTCTCTGGGCCCAGATCTTTCTTCTATGGGTCCGACGATTCTGCAAGCTCATGCAGCTTTGGATTGTTTTTCTTTTGCTCATGTTCAGTTTGTTTGCCGTGAGGCTAATATTGTTGCACATACTTTGGCTACCCATGCCCTTAGGACCATGACTTCTATGTCTTTTGGGTTCATGTATCCTGATTGTATTCACAACGCTGTACTTTGCGAGGTTTCACCTCGTTCTTTATAAACAAATTCTGGGTACTCTTTTCCCCTTTTAGGGTTTCTCCAGGTCTTGTGCCTGGGGATATTAGTAGGGTTTTTTAAAGAGACCCGCTTTCTTCAAAAAAAAGACCAACGGTCCATTTTACGGCCCAATTAGACCCGCTCGTCCGAAACCTCTTCAAAAAGGACCGCAAAACAAGTTTTAATCAAAACTTAAGAGTTCATATTGTTGATTACGAGCTTTTCAACACTATTGTATTGCAAAAATTCAATTTTTGTTCTTTTTACGCAGTTATAAGTTCAACGGGTCCATTTTAAGGTCCATTTAGACCCGCTCGTCCGAAACCTCTACAAAAAGGACCGAAAAACAAGTTTTGATCCAATTTTAGGAGATCATATAATTGATTACGAGCTTTTCAACAAGATTATATTGCAAAAACTCAAATTCGGTATTTTTTACTCCGTTAAAAGTCCAACGGGTCCATTTTACGGCCCATTTAGACCCGCTCGTTCGAAACCTTTACAAAAAGGACCGAAAAACAAGTTTTGATCCAATTTTAGGAGTTCATATAATTGATTACGAGCTTTTCAACAAGATTATATTGCAAAAACTCAAATTCGACATTTTTTACTTAGTTAAAAGTCCAACGGGTCCATTTTACGGCCCATTTAGACCCGTTCGCCTGAAACATCTTCAAAAATGACTGAAAAACAAGTTTTAATCAAATTTTAGGAGTTCATATAACTGATTACGATCTTTTCAACACGATTATATTGCAAAAACTCAATTTATGTACTTTTTTACTCAGTTAAAAGTCCAACGGGTCCATTTTACGGCCCATTTAGACCCGCTCGTCCGAAACCTCTACAAAAAGGACCGCAAAACAAGTTTTAATCAAAACTTAAGAGTTCATATTGTTGATTACGAGCTTTTCAACACTATTGTATTGCAAAAATTCAATTTTTGTTCTTTTTACGCAGTTATAAGTTCAACGGGTCCATTTTAAGGCCCATTTAGACCCGCTCGTCCGAAACCTCTACAAAAAGGACCGAAAAACAAGTTTTGATCCAATTTTAGGAGATCATATAATTGATTACGAGCTTTTCAACAAGATTATATTGCAAAAACTCAAATTCGGTATTTTTTACTCCGTTAAAAGTCCAACGGGTCCATTTTACGGCCCATTTAGACCCGCTCGTTCGAAACCTTTACAAAAAGAACCGAAAAACAAGTTTTGATCCAATTTTAGGAGTTCATATAATTGATTACGAGCTTTTCAACAAGATTATATTGCAAAAACTCAAATTCGACATTTTTTACTTAGTTAAAAGTCCAACAGGTCCATTTTACGGCCCATTTAGACCCGCTCGCCTGAAACATCTTCAAAAATGACTGAAAAACAAGTTTTAATCAAATTTTAGGAGTTCATATAACTGATTACGATCTTTTCAACACGATTATATTGCAAAAACTCAATTTATGTACTTTTTTACTCAGTTAAAAGTCCAACGGGTCCATTTTACGGCCCATTTAGACCCGCTCGTCCGAAACCTCTACAAAAAGGACCGCAAAACAAGTTTTAATCAAAACTTAAGAGTTCATATCGTTGATTACGAGTTTTTCAACACTATTGTATTGCAAAAATTCAATTTATGCTCTTTTTACGCAGTTATAAGTTCAACAGGTCCATTTTAAGGCCCATTTAGGCCCGCTCGTCCGAAACCACTACAAAAAGGACCGAAAAACAAGTTTTGATCCAATTTTATGAGTTCATATAATTGATTACGAGCTTTTCAACAAGATTATATTGCAAAAAGTCAATTTCTGTATTTTTTACTCAGTTAAAAGTCCAACGGGTCCATTTTACGGCCCATTTAGACCCGCTCGTCCAAAACCTCTACAAAAGGACTGCAAAACAAGTTTTAATAAAAACTTAAGAGTTCATATCGTTGATTACGAGCTTTTGAAAACTATTGTATTGCAAAAATTCAATTTCCGTTCTTTTTACGCAGTTTTAAGTTCAACGGGTCTATTTTAAGGCCCATTTAGACTCGCTCGTCCGAAACCTCTACAAAAAGTACCGGAAAACAAGTTTTGATCCAATTTTAGGAGTTCATATAATTGATTACGAGCTTTTCAACAAGATTATATTGCAAAAACTCAAATTCGGTGTTTTTTACTCAGTTAAAAGTCCAACGGGTCCATTTTACGGCCCATTTAGACCCGCTCGCCCAAAATCTCTTCAAAAATGACTGAAAAACGAGTTTTAATCAAATTTTAGGAGTTCATATAATTGATTATGATCGTTTCAACACGATTATAATGCAAAAACTCAATTTCTGTATTTTTTACTCAGTTAAAAGACCAACGGGTCCATTTTACGGCCCATTTAGACCCGCTCGTCCGAAACCTCTACAAAAGGACCGCAAAACAAGTTTTAATCAAAACTTAAGAGTTCATATCGTTGATTACGAGCTTTTCAACACTATTGTATTGCAAAAATTCAATTTATGTACTTTTTACGCAGTTATAAGTTCAACGGGTCCATTTTACGGCCCATTTAGACCCGCTCGCCCGAAACCTCTTCAAAAATGACCGAAAAACAAGTTTTAATCAAATTTTAGGACTTCATATCATTGATTACGATCTTGTCAACACGATTATATTGAAAAAACTCAATTTATGTACTTTTTTACTCAGTTAAAAGTCCAACGGGTCCATTTTACGGCCCATTTAGACCCGCTCGTCCGAAACCTCTACAAAAAGGACTGCAAAACAAGTTTTAATCAAAACTTAAGAGTTCATATCATTGATTACGAGCTTTTCAACACTATTGTATTGCAAAAATTCAATTTCTGTTCTTTTTACGCAGTTATAAGTTCAACGGGTCCATTTTAAGGCCCATTTAGACCCGCTCGTTCGAAACCTCTACAAAAAGGACCGAAAAACAAGTTTTGATCCAATTTTAGGAGTTCATATAATTTATTACGAGCTTTTCAACAAGATTATATTGCAAAAACTCAAATTCGACATTTTTTACTTAGTTAAAAGTCCAACGGTTCTTCGGATGCTCAAAGAAGACTACACTGGGTAAAGTGGAATGATATATGCCGTCCTTATGATATGGGGGGCCTCAATGTCCGTAATTTGGTGGTTCAGAATAGAGCTCTTCCTGGCAAGTGGTTTTGGAACTTTTTTAACAGCACCAACAGCGAATGGAGGAAAATCATATGTTGTAAGCTGAATTTGGATGAAAGGGTACTGCTGCCAGGTGATTCGAATAATAGACTAATGGCATGGGTGTGGAAAGGTATGGGTAAGTCTTTTTTGAATAACGATGAAGCTGGTTTCACTATCAGAGAGCATATAGACATTCAAGTAGGTGATGGTTCTAGAGTGAGATTCTGGTCTGACTCGTGGATTGGAGATGCCCCGCTCATGGTCAATTTTCCGAGGATGTATGCACTTTCTCAGAATCGCACAGGGACTGTGTCTGAGTTTGGTTATATTTTAGATGGCAGCTGGGTATGGCATATTCCCTTAAGTAGAGAACCTTTTGACTGGGAGAAGGGACAATGGTGTGAGCTTCTTAAATGTATTAATTCTTTCAAGGCCAACAGTTTCAACCAGGACTGCATTTTGTGGAAAGGAGCAGGGGATGGCGTCTACACTGCTAAATCATGTTACGAGGTGCTGATAAGTTAAGGAAGCTGATCGAATTTTTGGAAAAATGTGTGTGGGTAGGAATGGCCCCTCCAAAGGTTGAATTCTTTATGTGGCAAGCATCTTTGGGTAGGATCCTGGTCCGAAATTCGTTATGTAATAAAGGACTTACAAATCTTTCAGACTATAGATGCCCTTTTTGCTTGTTACACCCTGAAACTTCGAACCATTTACTGCTGCATTGTAAATTTTCATGGAGTATTTGGGCGAAATTCGTGGCTATTTGGAATGTTAGTATTGTAATGCCCAGGGATGTCGCAACCTTGATCAGGATTTGGTTTGAGCTGTGTCCGACCAGCAAGGCTAGGCCAATTTGGAGCTTTATCCCCTCGGTGATATGTTGGTCAATTTGGCTCCACAGAAATGAGGTTGTATTTCAAGAGAAGAGTGCGGATGGTCTCAACCTGTTCTTTTTGGCTAAATTCAGATTAATCTCATGGTTCAAGGCGAAATTTCCAGCAAGTCAGATAAGTTTCGATGATGCTATGGCCAACCCAGCATTGGTTAACGCGGAGGACAGGTTTGCTTTCAATTGTAATAAGCCAATAAGCTGGGTGCCCCCTCCATTGGGTTTCATAAAGCTTAATGTGGATGGTGCCATGGTAAAGGATAGGTCGAAGGGAGGTATTGGGGGACTGGTAAGGAATTCTGATGGTGAGGTAATTATTTCCTTCTCTGAATCAATTGCTGGTGGGCCTCCTGTCTTGGGGGAATTGTTAGCTTTGAGACGTGGCTTGGAGTTGGTGAGGACGTGTGAGGAATGTCAGAACCTTCGCCTGATTGTCGAATGTGACTGTGCTGTGGTGATGAAGTGGCTCGACAACACATCTCCTAGACCAGAGGTTTTCGGTGGAATACTGAGTGAGATCATGGAATTGAGGATTAATCTACGATGTATTTTTAGGGTCATCCCAAGAACATGTAATATGGATGCGGATAGGCTTGCAAAAGTAGGAATAGGATGATTTTTATCGTATGTTTTGGTACTTTTTAGCAAGATGCTGGTATGTAAACTTTGATTATATTAAATAATAAAATAATAGGCACTCTTTTCCTCCTTCCGCTTTCATCGATTCTTAGGAATCGCATGAAATGAAGGGGTTTTTAACGAGGCCAAAATTCTTATAAAAAAAAAGTCCAACGGTTCCATTTTACGGCCCATTTAGAACGGCTCGCCCGAAACCACTTCAAAAATGACTGAAAAACAAGTTTTAATCAAATTTTAGGAGTTCATATAATTGATTACGATCTTTTCAACACGATTATATTGCAAAAACTCAATTTATGTACTTTTTTACTCAGTTAAAAGTCCAATGGTCCATTTTCCGGCCTATTTAGACCCGCTCGTCCGAAACCTCTACAAAAAGGACCGCAAAACAAGTTTTAATCAAAACTTAAGAGTTCATATCGTTGATTACGAGCTTTTCAACACTATTGTATTGCAAAAATTCAATTTATGTTCTTTTTACGCAGTTATAAGTTCAACGGGTCCATTTTAAAGCCCATTTAGACCCGCTCGTCCGAAACCACTACAAAAAGGACCGAAAAACAAGTTTTTATCCAATTTTAGGAGTTCATATAATTGATTACGAGCTTTTCAACAAGATTATATTACAAAAAGTCAATTTCTGTATTTTTTGCTCAGTTAAAAGTCTAACGGGTCCATTTTATGGCTCATTTAGACCCGCTCGTCCGAAACCTCTACAAAAAGGACCGCAAAACAAGTTTTTATCCAATTTTAGGAGTTCATATAATTGATTACGAGCTTTTAAACAAGATTATTTTGCAAAAACTCAAATTCGATATTTTTTACTCAGTTCAAAGTCCAACGGGTCCATTTTACGGCCCACTTAGACCCGCTCGTTCGAAACATCTACAAAAAGGACCGAAAAACAAGTTTTGATCCAATTTTAGGAGTTCATATAATTGATTACGAGCTTTTCAACAAGATTATATTTCAAAAATTCAAATTCGACATTTTTTACTTAGTTAAAAGTCCAACGGGTCCATTTTACGGCCCATTTAGACCCGCTCGCATGAAACCTCTTCAAAAATGACTGAAAAACAAGTTTTAATCAAATTTTAGGAGTTCGTATAATTGATTACGATCTTTTCAACACGATTATATTGCAAAAACTCAATTTATGTACTTTTTACTCAGTTAAAAGTCCAACGGGTCCATTTTACGGTCCATTTAGACCCACTCGTCCGAAACCTCTACAAAAAGGACCGCAAAACAAGTTTTAATCAAAACTTAAGAGTTCATATCGTTGGTTACGAGCTTTTCAACACTATTGTATTGCAAAAATTCAATTTATGTTCTTTTTACGCAGTTATAAGTTCAACGGGTCCATTTTAAGGCCCATTTAGACTCGCACGACCGAAACCTCTACAAAAGGACTGAAAAACAAGTTTTGATCCAATTTTAATAGTTCATATAATTGATTACGAGCTTTTCAACAAGATTATATTGCAGAAACTCAAATTCGGTATTTTTTACTCAGTTAAAAGTCCAACGGGTCCATTTTACGGCCCATTTAGACCCGCTCGCCCGAAACATCTTCAAATATTACCGAAAAAAAAGTTTTAATCAAATTTTAGGACTTAATATCATTGATTACGATCATTTCAACACGATTATATTGCAAAAACTCAATTTATGTACTTTTTTACTCAGTTAAAAGTCCAACGGGTCCATTTTACGGTCCATTTAGACCCGCTCGTCCGAAACCTCTACAAAAAGGACCGCAAAACAATTTTTAATCAAAACTTAAGAGTTCATATCGTTGATTACGAGCTTTTCAACACTATTGTATTGCAAAAATTCAATTTATGTTCTTTTTACGCAGTTATAAGTTCAACGGGTCCATTTTAAGGCCTATTTAGACCTGCTCGTCCGAAACCGCTACAAAAAGGACCGAAAAACAAGTTTTGATCTAATTTTAGGAGTTCATATATTTGATTACGAGCTTTTCAACAAGATTATATTGCAAAAACTCAAATTCTGTATTTTTTACTCAGTTAAAAGTCCAACGGGTCCATTTTACTGACCATTTAGACCCGCTCGCCCGAAACCTCATCAAAAATGACTGAAAAACAAGTTTTAATCAAATTTTAGGAGTTCATATAATTGATTACGATCATTTCAACACGATTATATTGGAAAAACCCAATTTATGTATTTTTTACTCAGTTTAAAGTCCAACGGGTCCATTTTACGGCCCATTTAGACCCGCTCGTCCGAATCCTCTACAAAAAGGACCGCAAAACAAGTTTTAATCAAAACTTAAGAGTTCATATCGTTGATTACGAGCTTTTGAACACTATTGTATTAAAAAAAAAAATTTTGTTCTTTTTACGTAGTTATAATTTCAATGGGTCCATTTTAAGGCCCATTTAGACTCGCTCGTCCAAAACCTCTACAAAAAGGACCGAAAAATAAGTTTTGATCCAATTTTAGGAGTTCATATAATTGATTACGAGCTTTTCAACAAGATTATATTGAAAAAACTCAAATTCGGTGTTTTTTACTAATTTAAAAGTCCAACGGGTCCATTTTACTGCCCATTTAGACCCGCTCGCCCGAAACCTCTTCAAAAATGACTGAAAAACATGTTTTAATCAAATTTTAGGAGTTCATATAATAGATTACGATCGTTTCAACACGATTATATTGCAAAAACTCAATTTCTGTATTTTTTACTTAGTTAAAAGTCCAACGGGTCCATTTTACGGCCCATTTAGACCCGCTCGTCCGAAACCTCTACAAAAAGGACCGCAAAACAAGTTTTAATCAAAACTTAAGAGTTCATATCGTTGATTACGAGCTTTTGAACACTATTGTATTAAAAAATTCAATTTCTGTTCTTTTTACGCAATTATAATTTCAACGGGTCCATTCTAAGGCCCATTTAGACTCGCTCGTCTGAAACCTCTACAAAAAGGACCGAAAAACAAGTTTTGATCCAATTTTAGGAGTTCATTTAATTGATTACGAGCTTTTCAATAAGATTATATTGAAAAAACTCAAATTCGGTGTTTTTTACTAATTTAAAAGTCCAACGGGTCCATTTTACTACCCATTTAGACCCGCTCGCCCGAAACCTCTTCAAAAATGACTGAAAAACAAGTTTTAATCAAATTTTAGGAGTTCATATAATTGATTACGATCATTTCAACACGATTATATTGCAAAAACTCAATTTATGTATTTTTTTCTCAGTTAAAAGTCCAACGGGTCCATTTTACGGCCCATTTAGACCCGCTCGTCCGAAACCTCTACAAAAAGGACCGCAAAACAAGTTTTAATCAAAACTTAAGAGTTCATATCGTTGATTATGAGCTTTTCAACACTATCGTATTGCAAAAATTCAATTTATGTTCTTTTTACGCAGTTATAAGTTCAACGGGTCCATTTTAAGGCCCTTTTAGACCCGCTCGTCTGAAACCACTACAAAAACGACCGAAAAACAAGTTTTGATCCAATTTTAGGAGTTCATATAATTGATTACGAGCTTTTCAACAAGATTATATTGCAAGAAGTCAATTTCTGTATTTTTTACTCAGTTAAAAGTCCAACGGGTCCATTTTACGGCCCATTTAGACCCGTTCGCCCGAAACCTCTGCAAAAATGACTAAAAAAACAAGTTTTAATCAAAATTTAGGAGTTCATATAATTGATTACGATCGTTTCAACACGATTATATTGCAAAAACTCAATTTCTGTATTTTTTACTCAGTTAAAAGTCCAACGGGTCCATTTTACGGCCCATTTAGACCCGCTCGTCCGAAACCTCTACAAAAGGGACCACAAAACAAGTTTTAATCAAAACTTAAGATTTCATATCGTTGATTACGAGCTTTTGAACACTATTGTATTGCAAAAATTCAATTTCTGTTCTTTTTACGCAGTTATAAGTTCAACGTGTCCGTTTTAAGGCCCATTTAGACCCGCTCACCCGAAACCTCTACAAAAAGGACCGATAAATAAGTTTTGATCCAATTTTAGGAGTTCATATATTTGATTACGAGCTTTTCAACAAGATTATATTGCAAAAACTCAAATTCAATATTTTTTACTCAGTTAAAAGTCCAACGGGTCCATTTTACGGCCCATTTAAACCCGCTGCCCGAAACCTCTTCAAAAATGACTGAAAAACAAGTTTTAATCAAATTTTAGGAGTTTATATAATTGATTACGATCTTTTCAACACGATTATGTGACAAAAACTCAATTTTTGTACTTTTTACTCAGTTAAAAGTCCAACGGATCCATTTTATGGCCCATTTAGACCCGCTCGTCCGAAACCTCTACAAAAAGGACCACAAAACAAGTTTTAATCAAAACTTAAGAGTTCATATCATTGATTACGAGCTTTTCAACACTATTATAGTGCAAAAATTCAATTTCTGTTCTTTTTACGCAGTTATAAGTTCAACGGGTCCATTTTAAGGCTCATTTAGACCCGCTCGTCCGAAACCTCTACAAAAAAGACCGAAAAACAAGTTTTTATCCAATTTTAGGAGTTCATATATTTGATTACGAGGTTTTCAACAAGATTATATTGCAAAAACTCAAATTCGGTATTTTTTACTCAGTTAAAAGTCCAACGGGTCCATTTTAGGGCCCATTTAGACCCACTCGCCCGAAACCTCTTCAAAAATGACTAAAAAACAAGTTTTGATCAAATTTTAGGAGTTCGTATAATTGATTACGAGCTTTTCAACAAGATTATATTGCAAAAACACAAATTCAGTATTTTTTACTCAGTTAAAAGTCCAATGGGTCCATTTTACGGCCCATTTAGACCCGCTCGCCCGAAACCTCTTCAAAAATGACCGAAAAACAAGTTTTAATCAAATTTTAGGACTTCATATCATTGATTACGATCTTTTCAACACGATTATATTGCAAAAACTCAATTTTTGTACTTTTTACTCAGTTAAAAGTCCAACGGGTCCATTTTACGGCCCATTTAGACCCACTCGTCCGAAACCTCTACAAAAAGGACCGCAAAACAAGTTTTGATCCAATTTTAATAGTTCATATAATTGATTACGAGCTTTTCAACAAGATTATATTGCAGAAACTCAAATTCGGTATTTTTTACTCAGTTAAAAGTCCAACGGGTCCATTTTACGGCCCATTTAGACCCGCTCGCCCGAAACATCTTCAAATATGACCGAAAAAAAAGTTTTAATCAAATTTTAGGACTTAATATCATTGATTACGATCATTTCAACACGATTATATTGCAAAAACTCAATTTATGTACTTTTTTACTCAGTTAAAAGTCCAACGGGTCCATTTTACGGTCCATTTAGACCCGCTCGTCCGAAACCTATACAAAAAGGATCGCAAAACAATTTTTAATCAAAACTTAAGAGTTCATATCGTTGATTACGAGCTTTTCAACACTATTGTATTGCAAAAATTCAATTTCTGTTCTTTTTACGCAGTTATAAGTTCAACGGGTCCATTTTAAGGCCCATTTAGACACGCTCGTCCGAAACCTCTACAAAAAGGACCGAAAAACAAGTTTTGATCCAATTTTAGGAGTTCATATAATAGATTACGAGCTTTTCAACAAGATTATATTGCAAAAACTCAAATTCGGTATTTTTTACTCAGTTAAAAGTCCAACGGGTCCATTTTAAGGCCCATTTAGACCCGCTCGTTCGAAACCTCTACAAAACGGACCGAAAAACAAGTTTTGATCCAATTTTAGGAGTTCATATAACTGATTATGAGCTTTTCAACAAGATTATATTGCAAAAAGTCAATTTCTGTATTTTTAACTTAGTTAAAAGTCCAACGGGTCCATTTTACGGCCCGTTTAGACCCCCTCGCCCGAACCCTCTTCAAAAATGACTGAAAAACAAGTTTTAATCAAATTTTAAGAGTTCATATAATTGATTACGATCTTTTCAACACGATTATATTGCAAAAACTCAATTTATGTAGTTTTTTACTCAGTTAAAAGCCCAACGGGTCCATTTTACGGCCCATTTAGACCTGTTCGTCCGAAACCTCTACAAAAAAGACCGCAAAACAAGTTTTAATCAAAACTTAAGAGTTCATATCGTTGATTACGAGCTTTTCAACACTATTGTATTGCAGAAATTCAATTTCTGTTCTTTTTACGTAGTTATAAGTTCAACGGGTCCATTTTAAGGCCCATTTAGACCCGCTCACCCGAAACCTCTACAAAAAGGACCGAAAAATAAGTTTTGATCCAATTTTAGGAGTTCATATAATTGATTACGAGCTTTTCAACAAGATTATATTGCAAAAACTCAAATTCAGTATTTTTTACTCAGTTAAAAGTCCAACGGGTCCATTTTACGGCCCATTTAGACCCGCTCGCCCGAAATCTCTTCAAAAATGACTGAAAAACAAGTTTTAATCAAATTTTAAGAGTTCATATAATTGATTACTATCGTTTGAACACAATTATATTGCAAAAACCCAATTTCTGTATTTTTTACTCAGTTCAAATTCCAACGGGTCCATTTTACGGCCCATTTAGAACCGCTCGTCCGAAACCTCTACAAAAAGGACCGCAAAACAATTTTTAATCAAAACTTAAGAGTTCATATCGTTGATTACGAGCTTTTCAACACTATTGTATTGCAAAATTCAATTTATGTTCTTTTTACGCAGTTATAAGTTCAACGGGTCCATTTTAAGGCACATTTAGACTCGCTCGTCCGAAACCTCTACAAAAAGGACCGAAAAACAAGTTTTGATCAAATTTTAAGAGTTCATATAATTGATTACGAGCTTTTCAACAAGATTATATTGCAGAAACTCAAATTCAGTATTTTTTACCCAGTTAAAAGTCCAACGGGTCCATTTTACGGCCCATTTAGACCCGCTCACCCGAAACCTCTTCAAAAATGATCGAAAAAAAGTTTTTTACTAAGTTTTCACCCAATTTAGACCCGCTCGTCCAAAACCTCTACAAAGAGGACCGAAAAACAAGTTTTCACCCAATTTTAGGAGTTCATATAATTGATTACGAGCTTTTCAACAAGATTATATTGAAAAAACTCAAATTCGGTGTTTTTTACTAAGTTAAAAGTCCAACGGGTCCATTTTACTGCCCATTTAGACCCGCTCGCTCGAAACCTCTTCAAAAATGACTAAAAAACAAGTTTTAATCTAATTTTAGGAGTTCATATAATTGATTACGATCATTTCAACACGATTATATTGCAAAAACTCAATTTCTGTTCTTTTTACGCAGTTATAAGTTCAACGGGTCCATTTTGATCCAATTTAGACCGGCTCGTCTGAAACCACTACAAAAACCACTACAAGATTATATTGCAAAAAGTCAATTTCTGTATTTTTTACTCAGTTAAAAGTCCAACGGGTCCATTTTACGGCCCATTTAGACCCGCTCGCCTGAAACCTCTGCAAAAATGACTAAAAAACAAGTTTTAATCAAAACTTAGGAGTTCATATAATTGATTACGATATTTTCAACACGATTATATTGCAAAAACTCAATTTCTGTATTTTTTACTCAGTTAAAAGTCCAACGGGTCCATTTTACGGCCCATTTAGACCAGCTCGTCCGAAACCTCTACAAAAAGGACCACAAAACAAGTTTTAATCAAAACTTAAGATTTCATATCGTTGATTACGAGGTTTTGAACACTATTGTATTGCAAAAATTCAATTTCTGTTCTTTTTACGCAGTTATAAGTTCAACGTGTCCATTTTAAGGCCCATTTAGACCCGCTCACCCGAAACCTCTACAAAAAGGACCGATAAACAAGTTTTAATCAAATTTTAGGAGTTTATATAATTTATTACGATCTTTTCAACACGATTATATGACAAAAACTCAATTTTTGTACTTTTTACTTAGTTAAAAGTCCAACGGGTCCATATTATGGCCCATTTAGACCCGCTCGTCCGAAACCTCTACAAAAAGGACCACAAAACAAGTTTTAATCAAAACTTAAGAGTTCATATCATTGATTACGAGCTTTTCAATACTATTATATTGCAAAAATTCAATTTCTGTTCTTTTTACGCAGTTATAAGTTCAACGGGTCCATTTTAAGGTCCATTTAGACCCGCTCGTCCGAAATCTCTACAAAAAGACCGAAAAACAAGTTTTTATCCAATTTTAGGAGTTCATATATTTGATTACGAGCTTTTAAACAAGATTATATTGCAAAAACTCAAATTCGGTATTTTTTACTCAGTTAAAAGTCCAACGAGTCCATTTTACGGCCCATTTAGACCCACTCGCCCGAAACCTCTTCAAAAATGACTAAAACACAAGTTTTGATCAAATTTTAGGAGTTCATATAATTGATTACGAGCTTTTCAACAAGATTATATTGCAAAAACACAAATTCGGTATTTTTTACTCAGTTAAAAGTCCAAATGGTCCATTTTACGGCCCATTAAGACCCGCTCGCCCGAAACCTCTTCAAAAATGACCGAAAAACAAGTTTTAATCAAATTTTAGGACTTCATATCATTAATTACGATCTTTTCAACACGATTATATTGCAAAAACTCAATTTTTGTACTTTTTACTCAGTTAAAAGTCCAACGGGTCCATTTTACGGCCAATTTAGACTCACTCGTCCGAAACCTCTACAAAAAGGACCGCAAAACAAGTTTTAATCAAAACTTAAGAGTTCATATCGTTGATTACGAGCTTTTCAACACTATTGTATTGCAAAAATTCAATTTATGTTCTTTTTACGCAGTTATAAGTTCAACGGGTCCATTTTAAGGCACATTTAGACTCGCTCGTCCGAAACCTCTACAAAAAGGACCGAAAAACAAGATTTGATCCAATTTTAAGAGTTCATATAATTGATTACGAGCTTTAAACAAGATTATATTACAGAAACTCAAATTCGGTATTTTTTACTCAGTTAAAAGTCCAACGGGTCCATTTTACGGCCCATTTAGACCCGCTCGCCCGAAACCTCTTCAAAAATGATCGAAAAAAAAGTTTTAATCAAATTTCAGGACTTAATATCATTGATTACGATCTTTTCAACACGATTATATTGCAAAAACTCAATTTATGTACTTTTTTACTCAGTTAAAAGTCCAACGGGTCCATTTTACGACCCATTTAGACCCGCTCGTCTGAAACCTCTACAAAAAGGACCGCAAAACAAGTTTTAATCAAAACTTAAGAGTTCTTATCGTTGATTACGAGCTTTTCAACACTATTGTATTGCAAAAATTCAATTTATGTTCTTTTTTACGCAGTTATAAGTTCAACGGTTCCATTTTAAGGCCCATTTAGGCCCGCTCATCCGAAACCACTACAAAAAGGACCGAAAAACAAGTTTTGATCCAATTTTAGGAGTTCATATAATTGATTACGAGCTTTTTAACAAGATTATATTGCAAAAAGTCAATTTCTGTATTTTTTACTCAGTTAAAAGTCCAACGGGTCCATTTTACGGCCCATTTAAACCCGCTCGCCCGAAACCTCTTCAAAAATGACTGAAAAATAAGTTTTAATCAAATTTTAGGAGTTCATATAATTGATTACGATCGTTTCAACACGATTATATTGCAAATACCGAATTTATGTATTTTTTACTCAGTTCAAAGTCCAACGGGTCCATTTTATGGCCCATTTAGACCCGCTCGTCCGAAACCTCTACAAAAAGGACCACAAAACAAGTTTTAATCAAAACTTAAGAGTTCATATCGTTGATTACTAGCTTTTGAACACTATTGTATTAAAAAAATTCAATTTCTGTTCTTTTTACGCAATTATAATTTCAACGAGTCCATTTTAAGGCCTATTTAGACTCGCTCGTCCAAAACCTCTACAAAAAGGACCGAAAAACAAGTTTTCATCCAATTTTAGGAGTTCATATAATTGATTACGAGCTTTTCAACAAGATTATATTGAAAAAACTCAAATTCGGTGTTTTTTACTAAGTTAAAAGTCCAACGGGTCCATTTTACTGCCCATTTAGACCCGCTCGCCCGAAACTTCTTCAAAAATGACTGAAAAACAAGTTTTAATCTAATTTTAGGAGTTCATATAATTGATTACGATCGTTTCAACATGATTATATTGCAAAAATTCAATTTCTGTATTTTTTACTCAGTTAAAAGTCCAACGGGTCCATTTTACGGCCCATTTAGACCCGCTCGCCCAAAACCTCTTCAAAAATGACTGAAAAACAAGTTTTAATCAAATTTTAGGACTTCATATCATTGATTACGATCTTTTCAACACGATTATATTGCAAAAACTCAATTTTTGTACTTTTTACTCAGTTAAAAGTCTAACGGGTCCATTTTACGGCCTATTTAGACCCGCTCGTCCGAAACCTCTACAAAAAGGACCGCAAAACAAGTTTTAATCAAAACTTAAGAGTTCATATCGTTGATTACGAGCTTTTCAACACTATTATATTGCAAAAATTCAATTTCTGTTCTTTTTACGCAGTTATAAGTTCAACTGGTCCATTTTAAGGCCCATTTAGACCTGCTCGCCCGAAACCTCTTAAAAATGACTGAAAAACAAGTTTTAATCAAAATTTAGGAGTTCATATAATTGATTATGATCTTTTCAACATGATTATATTGCAAAAACTCAATTTATGTACTTTTTACTCAGATAAAAGTCCAACAGGTCCATTTTACGGCCCATTTAGACCCGCTCGTCCGAAACCTCTACAAAAAGAAACGCAAAACAAATTTTAATCAAAACTTAAGAGTTCATATCGTTGATTACGAGCTTTTCAACACTATTGTATTGCAAAATTTCAATTTATGTTCTTTTTACGCAGGTATAAGTTCAACGGGTCCATTTTAAGGCCCGTTTAGACCCGCTCGTCCGAAACCACTAGAAAAAGGACCGAAAAACAAGTTTTGATCTAATTTTAGGAGTTCATATAATTGATTACGAGCTTTAAAACAAGATTATTTTGCAAAAAGTCAATTTCTGTATTTTTTACTTAGTTAAAAGTCCAACGGGTCCATTTTACGGCCCATTTAGACCCGCTCGCCCGAAACCTCTTCAAAAATGACTAAAAACAAGTTTTAATCAAAATTTAGGAGTTCATATAATTGATTACGATCATTTCAACACGATTATATTGTAAAAACTCAATTTCTGTATTATTTACTCAGTTAAAAGTCCAACGGGTCGATTTTACGGCCCATTTAGACCCGCTCGTCCGAAACCTCTACAAAAAGGACCACAAAACAAGTTTTAATCAAAACTTAAGAGTTCATATCGTTGATTACGAGCTTTTAAACACTATTGTATTGCAAAAATTCAATTTCTGTTCTTTTTACGCATTTATAAGTTCAACGGGTCCATTTTAAGGCCCATTTAGACTCTCTCGTCCGAAACCTCTACAAAAAGGACCGAAAAACAAGTTTTGATCCAATTTTAGGAGTTCATATAATTGATTACGATCTTTTCAACAAGATTATATTGCAAAAACTCAAATTCGGTGTTTTTTACTCAGTTAAAAGTCCAACGGGTCCATTTAGACCGGCTCGCCCGAAACCTCTTCAAAAATGACTGAAAAACAAGTTTTAATCAAATTATAGGAGTTCATATAATTGATTACGATCGTTTCAACACGATTATATTGCAAAAACTCAATTTTTGTATTTTTTACTCAGTTAAAAGTCCAACGGGTCCATTTTACGGCCCATTTAGACCCGCTCGTCCGAAACCTCTACAAAAAGGAGTGCAAAACAAGTTTTAATCAGAACTTAAGAGTTCATATCGTTGATTACGAGCTTTTCAACACTATTGTATTGCAAAAATTCAATTTCTGTTCTTTTTACGCATTTATAAGTTCAACGGGTCCATTTTAAGGCCCATTTAGACCCGCTCACCCGAAACCTCTACAAAAAGGACCGTAAAATAAGTTTTGATCCAATTTTAGGAGTTCATATAATTGATTACGAGCTTTTCAACACGATTATATTGCAAAAACTCAAATTCAGTATTTTTTACTCAGTTAAAAGTCCAACGGGTCCATTTTACGGCCCATTTAGATCCGATCGCCCGAAACCTCTTCAAAAATGACCGAAAAAAAGTTTTAATCAAACTTTAGGATTTCATATCATTGATTACGATCTTTTCAACACGATTATATTGCAAAAACTCAA
The DNA here is from genome assembly GCA_030270665.1 of Hibiscus trionum. Taxonomy (NCBI): domain Eukaryota; kingdom Viridiplantae; phylum Streptophyta; class Magnoliopsida; order Malvales; family Malvaceae; genus Hibiscus; species Hibiscus trionum. Next base: position 41,179,884 of record BSYR01000002.1, on the reverse strand, counting down.
TTTATGTACTTTTTTACTCAGTTAAAAGTCCAATGGGTCCATTTTACGGCCCATTTAGACCCGCTCGTCTGAAACCTCTACAAAAAGGACCGCAAAACAAGTTTTAATCAAAACTTAAGAGTTCATATCGTTGATTACGAGCTTTTCAACACTATAGTATTGCAAAAATTCAATTTGTGTTCTTTTTACGCAGTTATAAATTCAACGGGTCCATTTTAAGGCCCATTTAGGCCCACTCGTCCGAAACCACTACAAAAAGGACCGAAAAACAAGTTTTGATCCAATTTTAAGAGTTCATATAATTGATTACGAGCTTTTCAACAAGATTATATTGCAAAAAGTAAATTTCTGTGTTTTTTACTCAGTTAAAAGTCTAACGAGTCCTTTTTACGGCCCATTTAGACCCGCTCGCCCGAAACCTCTTCAAAAATGACTGAAAAACAAGTTTTAATCAAATTTTAGGAGTTCATATAATTGATTACGATCATTTCAACACGATTATATTGCAAAAACCCAATTTATGTATTTTTTACTCAGTTCAAAGTCCAACGGGTCCATTTTACGGCCCATTTAGACCCGCTCGTCCGAAACCTCTACAAAAAGGACCGCAAAACAAGTTTTAATCAAAACTTAAGAGTTCATATCGTTGATTATGAGCTTTTGAACACTATTGTATTAAAAAAATTCAATATCTGTTCTTTTTACGCAGTTATAATTTCAATGGGTCCATTTTAAGGGCCATTTAGACTCGCTCGTCCGAAACCTCTACAAAAAGGACCGAAAACAAGTTTTGATCCAATTTTAGGAGTTCATATAATTGATTACGAGGTTTTCAACAAGATTATATTGCAAAAACTCAAATTCGGTGTTTTTTACTCAATTAAAAGTCCAACGGGTCCATTTTACTGCCCATTTAGACCCGCTCGCCCGAAACCTCTTCAAAAATGACTGAAAAACAAGTTTTAATCAAATTTTAGGAGTTCATATAATTGATTACGATCGTTTCAACACGATTATATTGCAAAAACTCAATTTCTATATTTTTTACTCAATTAAAAGTCCAACGGGTCCATTTTACGGCCCATTTAGACCCGCTCGTCCGAAACCTCTACAAAAAGGACCGCAAAACAAGTTTTAATCAAAACTTAAGAGTTCATATCGTTGATTACGAGCTTTTCAACACTATTGTATTGCAAAAATTCAATTTATGTTCTTTTTACGCAGTTATAAGTTCAACGGGTCCATTTTAAGGAACATTTAGACTCGCTCGTCCGAAACCTCTACAAAAAGGACCGAAAAACAAGTTTTGATCCAATTTTAAGAGTTCATATAATTGATTACGAGCTTTTCAACAAGATTATATTGCAGAAACTCAAATTCGGTATTTTTTACTCAGTTAAAAGTCTAACGGGTCCATTTTACGGCTCATTTAGACCCGCTCGCCCGAAACCTCTTCAAAAATGATCGAAAAAAAAGTTTTAATCAAATTTCACGACTTAATATCATTGATTACGATCTTTTCAAAACGATTATATTGCAAAAACTCAATTTATGTAGTTTTTTACTCAGTTAAAAGCCCAACGGGTCCATTTTACGGCCCATTTAGACCCGCTCGTCCGAAACCTCTACAAAAAGGACCGCAAAACAAGTTTTAATCAAAACTTAAGAGTTCATATCGTTGATTACGAGCTTTTAAACACTATTGTATTGCAAAAATTCAATTTATGTTCTTTTTTACGCAGTTATAAGTTCAACGGGTCCATTTTAAGGCCCATTTAGGCCCGCTCATCTGAAACCACTAAAAAAGGACCGAAAACAAGTTTTGATCCAATTTTAGGAGTTCATATAATTGATTACGAGATTTTCAACAAGATTATATTGCAAAAAGTCAATTTGTGTATTTTTTACTCAGTTAAAAGTCCAACGGGTCCATTTTACGGCCCATTTAAACCCGCTCGCCCGAAACCTCTTCCAAAATGACTGAAAAACAAGTTTTAATCAAATTTTAGGAGTTCATATAATTGATTACGATCGTTTCAACACGATTATATTGCAAAAACCCAATTTATGTATTTTTTACTCAGTTCAAAGTCCAACGGGTCCTTTTTACGGCCCATTTAGACCCGCTAGTCCAAAACCTCTACAAAAAGGACCGCAAAACAAGTTTTAATCAAAACTTAAGAGTTCATATCGTTGATTACGAGCTTTTGAACACTATTGTATTAAAAAAATTCAATTTCTGTTCTTTTACGCAGTTATAATTTCAACGGGTCCATTTTAAGGCCCATTTAGACTCGCTCGTCCAAAACCTCTACAAAAAGGACCGAAAAACAAGTTTTCATCCAATTTTAGGAGTTCATATAATTGATTACGAGCTTTTCAACAAGATTATATTGAAAAAACTCAAATTCGGTGTTTTTTACTAAGTTAAAAGTCCAACGGGTCCATTTTACTTTCCATTTAGACCCACTCGCCCGAAACCTCTTCAAAAATGACTAGAAAACAAGTTTTGATCAAATTTTAGGAGTTCATATAATTGATTACGAGCTTTACAACAAGATTATATTGCAAAAAAACACATTCGGTATTTTTTACTAAGTTAAAAGTCAAACGGGTCTATTTTACAGCTCATTTAGACCCGCTCGCCCAAAACCTCTTCAAAAATGACTGAAAAACAAGTTTTAATCAAATTTTAGGACTTCATATCATTGATTACGATCTTTTCAACACGATTATATTGCAAAAACTCAATTTTTGTACTTTTTACTCAGTTAAAAGCCCAACAGGTCCATTTTACGGCCTATTTAGACCCGCTCGTCCGAAACCTCTACAAAAAGGACCGCAAAACAAGTTTTAATCAAAACTTAAGAGTTCATATCGTTGATTACGAGCTTTTCAACACTATTGTATTGCAAAAATTCAATTTCTGTTCTTTTTACGCAGTTGTAAGTTCAACGGGTCCATTTTAAGGCCTATTTAGACCCGCTCGACCGAAACCTCTTAAAAAATGACTGAAAAACAAGTTTTAATCAAATTTTAGGAGTTCATATAATTGATTATGATCTTTTCAACATGATTATATTGCAAAAACTCAATTTAGGTACTTTTTACTCAGATAAAAGTTCAACGGGTCCATTTAGACCCGCTCGTCCGAAACCTCTACAAAAAGGACCGCAAAACAAGTTTTAATCAAAACTTAAGAGTTCATATCGTTGATTACGAGCTTTTCAACACTATTGTATTGCAAAAATTCAACTTATGTTCTTTTTACGCAGGTATAAGTTCAACGGGTCCATTTTAAGGCCCATTTAGACCCGCTCGTCCGAAACCACTACAAAAAGGACCGAAAAACAAGTTTTGATCCAATTTTAGGAGTTCATATAATTGATTACGATCTTTAAAACAAGATTATATTGCAAAAGGTCAATTTCTGTATTTTTTACTTAGTTAAAAGCCCAACGGGTCCATTTTACGGCCCATTTAGACCCGCTCGCCTGAAACCTCTTCAAAAATGACTAAAAAATAAGTTTTAATCAAAATTTAGGAGTTCATATAATTGATTACGATCGTTTCAACACGATTATATTGCAAAAACTCAATTTCTGTATTATTTACTCAGTTAAAAGTCCAACGGGTCGATTTTACGGCCCATTTAGACCCGCTCGTCCAAAACCTCTACAAAAAGGACCACAAAACAAGTTTTAATCAAAACTTAAGAGTTCATATCGTTGATTACGAGCTTTTCAACACTATTGTATTGCAAAAATTCAATTTTTGTTCTTTTTACGCATTTATAAGTTCAACGGGTCCATTTTAAGGCCCATTTAGACTCGCTCGTCCGAAACCTCTACAAAAAGGACCGAAAAACAAGTTTTGATCCAATTTTAGGAGTTCATATAATTGATTACGATCTTTTCAACAAGATTATATTGCAAAAACTCAAATTCGGTGTTTTTTACTCAGTTAAAAGTCCAAGGGGTCCATTTTACGGCCCATTTAGACCCACTCGTTCGAAACCTCTACAAAAAGGACCAAAAAAACAAGTTTTGATCCAATTTTAGGAGTTCATATAATTGATTACGAGCTTTTCAACAAGATTATATTGCAAAAAGTCAATTACTGTATTTTTTACTCAGTTAAAAGTCCAATGGATCCATTTTACAGCCCATTTAGACTCGCTCGCTCGAACCCTCTTCAAAAATGACTGAAAAACAAGTTTTAATCAAATTTTAAGAGTTCATATAATTGATTACGATCGTTTCAACACGAATATATTGCAAAAACCCAATTTCTGTATTTTTTACTCAGTTCAAATTCCAACGGGTCCATTTTACGGCCCATTTAGACCCGATCGTCCGAAACCGCTACAAAAAGGAACACAAAACAAGTTTTAATCAAAACTTAAGAGTTCATATCGTTGATTACGAGCTTTTCAACACTATTGTATTGCAAAAATTCAATTTATGTTCTTTTTACGCAGTTATAAGTTCAACGGGTCCATTTTAAGGCCCATTTAGACACGCTCGTCCGAAACCTCTACAAAAAGGACCGAAAAACAAGTTTTGATCCAATTTTAGGAGTTCATATAATAGATTACGAGCTTTTCAACAAGATTATATTGCAAAAACTCAAATTCGGTATTTTTTACTCAGTTAAAAGTCCAACGGGTCCATTTTAAGGCCCATTTAGACCCGCTCGTTCGAAACCTCTACAAAACGGACCGAAAAACAAGTTTTGATCCAATTTTAGGAGTTCATATAACTGATTATGAGCTTTTCAACAAGATTATATTGCAAAAAGTCAATTTCTGTATTTTTAACTCAGTTAAAAGTCCAACGGGTCCATTTTACGGCCCGTTTAGACCCGCTCGCCCGAACCCTCTTCAAAATTGACTGAAAAACAAGTTTTAATCAAATTTTAAGAGTTCATATAATTGATTACGATCTTTTCAACACGATTATATTGCAAAAACTCAATTTTCTACTTTTTACTAAGTTAAAAGTTCAACGGGTCCATTTTACGGCCCATTTAGACCCGTTCGTCCGAAACCTCTACAAAAAAGACCGCAAAACAAGTTTTAATCAAAACTTAAGAGTTCATATCGTTGATTACGAGCTTTTCAACACTATTGTATTGCAGAAATTCAATTTTTGTTCTTTTTACGCAATTATAAGTTCAACGGGTCCATTTTAAGACCCATTTAGACCCGCTCACCCGAAACCTCTACAAAAAGGACCGAAAAATAAGTTTTGATCCAATTTTAGGAGTTCATATAATTGATTACGAGCTTTTCAACAAGATTATATTGCAAAAACTCAAATTCAGTATTTTTTACTCAGTTAAAAGTCCAACGGGTCCATTTTACGGCCCATTTACACCCGCTCGCCTGAAATCTCTTCAAAAATGACTGAAAAACAAGTTTTAATCAAATTTTAGGAGTTCATATAATTGATTACGATCTTTTCAACATGATTATATTGCAAAAACTCAATTTTTGTAATTTTTACTCAGTTAAAAGTCCAACGGGTCCATTTTACGGCCCATTTAGACCCGCTCGTCCGAAACCGCTAAGAAAAGGACTGCAAAACAAGTTTTAATCAAAACTTAAGAGTTCATATCGTTGATTTCGAGCTTTTCAACACTATTGTATTGCAAAAATTCAATTTTTGTTCTTTTTACGCAGTTATAAGTTCAACGGGTCCATTTTAAGGCCCATTTAGACCCGCTCGTCCGAAACCTCTACAAAAAAGACCGAAAAACAAGTTTTGATCCAATTTTAGGAGTTCATATAATAAATTACAAGATTTTCAACAAGATTATATTGCAAAAACTCAAATTCGGTATTTTTTACTCAGTTAAAAGTCCAACGGGTCCATTTTACGGCCCATTTAGACCCGCTCGTTCGAAACCTCTACAAAAAGGACCGAAAAACAAGTTTTGATCCAATTTTAGGAGTTCATATAATTGATTATGAGCTTTTCAACAAGATTATATTGCAAAAAGTCAATTTCTGTATTTTTAACTCAGTTAAAAGTCCAACGGGTCCATTTTACGGCCCATTTAGACCCGCTCTCCCGAACCCTCTTAAAAAATGACTGAAAGACAAGTTTTAATCAAATTTTAAGAGTTCATATAATTGATTACTATCGTTTGAACACAATTATATTGCAAAAACCCAATTTCTGTATTTTTTACTCAGTTCAAATTCCAACGGGTCCATTTTACGGCCCATTTAGAACCGCTCGTCCGAAACCTCTACAAAAAGGACCGCAAAACAATTTTTAATCAAAACTTAAGAGTTCATATCGTTGATTACGAGCTTTTCAACACTATTGTATTGGAAAAATTCAATTTATGTTCTTTTTACGCAGTTATAAGTTCAACGGGTCCATTTTAAGGCACATTTAGACTCGCTCGTCCGAAACCTCTACAAAAAGGACCGAAAAACAAGTTTTGATCAAATTTTAAGAGTTCATATAATTGATTACGAGCTTTTCAACAAGATTATATTGCATAAACTCAAATTCAGTATTTTTTACCCAGTTAAAAGTCCAACGGGTCCATTTTACGGCCCATTTAGACCCGCTCACCCGAAACCTCTTCAAAAATGATCGAAAAAAAAGTTTTAATCAAATTTCAGGACTTAATATCATTAATTACGATCTTTTCAACACGATTATATTGCAAAAACTCAATTTATGTACTTTTTTACTCAGTTAAAAGTCCAACGGGTCCATTTTACGGCCCATTTAGACCCGCTCGTCCGAAACCTCTACAAAAAGGACCGCAAAACAAGTTTTAATCAAAACTTAAGAGTTCATATCATTGATTACGAGCTTTTCAACACTATTGTATTGCAAAAATTCAATTTATGTTCTTTTTTACGCAGTTATAAGTTCAACGGTTCCATTTTAAGGCCCATTTATGCCCGCTCATCCGAAACCACTACAAAAAGGACGGAAAAACAAGTTTTGATCCAATTTTAGGAGTTCATATAATTGATTACGAGCTTTTCAACAAGATTATATTGCAAAAAGTCAATTTCTATATTTTTTACTCAGTTAAAAGTCCAACGGGTCCATTTTACGGCCCATTTAAACCCGCTCAACCGAAACCTCTTCAGAAATGACTAAAACACAAGTTTTGATCAAATTTTAGGAGTTCATATAATTGATTACGAGCTTTTCAACAAGATTATATTGCAAAAACACAAATTCGGTATTTTTTACTCAGTTAAAAGTCCAAATGGTCCATTTTACAGCCCATTTAGACTCGCTCGTTCGAACCCTCTTCAAAAATGACTGAAAAACAAGTTTTAATCAAATTTTAGGAGTTTATATAATTTATTACGATCTTTTCAACACGATTATATGACAAAAACTCAATTTTTGTACTTTTTACTTAGTTAAAAGTCCAACGGGTCCATATTATGGCCCATTTAGACCCGCTCGTCCGAAACCTCTACAAAAAGGACCGCAAAACAAGTTTTAATCAAAACTTAAGAGTTCATATCGTTGATTACAAGCTTTTCAACACTATAGCATTGCAAAAATTCAATTTGTGTTCTTTTTACGCAGTTATAAATTCAACGGGTCCATTTTAAGGCCCATTTAGGCCCACTCGTCCGAAACCACTACAAAAAGGACCGAAAAACAAGTTTTGATCCAATTTTAAGAGTTCATATAATTGATTACGAGCTTTTCAACAAGATTATATTGCAAAAAGTAAATTTCTGTGTTTTTTGCTCAGTTAAAAGTCCAACGGGTCCATTTTACGGCCCATTTAGACCCGCTCGCCCGAAACCTCTTCAAAAATGATCGAAAAAAAAGTTTTAATCAAATTTCAGGACTTAATATCATTGATTACGATCTTTTCAACACGATTATATTGCAAAAACTCAATTTATGTACTTTTTTACTCAGTTAAAAGTCCAACGGGTCCATTTTACGACCCATTTAGACCCGCTCGTCTGAAACCTCTACAAAAAGGACCGCAAAACAAGTTTTAATCAAAACTTAAGAGTTCTTATCGTTGATTACGAGCTTTTCAACACTATTGTATTGCAAAAATTCAATTTATGTTCTTTTTTACGCAGTTATAAGTTCAACGGTTCCATTTTAAGGCCCATTTAGGCCCGCTCATCCGAAACCACTACAAAAAGGACCGAAAAACAAGTTTTGATCCAATTTTAGGAGTTCATATAATTGATTACGAGCTTTTTAACAAGATTATATTGCAAAAAGTCAATTTCTGTATTTTTTACTCAGTTAAAAGTCCAACGGGTCCATTTTACGGCCCATTTAAACCCGCTCGCCCGAAACCTCTTCAAAAATGACTGAAAAATAAGTTTTAATCAAATTTTAGGAGTTCATATAATTGATTACGATCGTTTCAACACGATTATATTGCAAATACCGAATTTATGTATTTTTTACTCAGTTCAAAGTCTAACGGGTCCATTTTATGGCCCATTTAGACCCGCTCGTCCGAAACCTCTACAAAAAGGACCACAAAACAAGTTTTAATCAAAACTTAAGAGTTCATATCGTTGATTACGAGCTTTTGAACACTATTGTATTAAAAAAATTCAATTTCTGTTCTTTTTACGCAATTATAATTTCAACGAGTCCATTTTAAGGCCCATTTAGACTCGCTCGTCCAAAACCTCTACAAAAAGGACCGAAAAAGAAGTTTTCATCCAATTTAAGGAGTTCATATAATTGATTACGAGCTTTTCAACAAGATTATATTGAAAAAACTCAAATTCGGTGTTTTTTACTAAGTTAAAAGTCCAACGGGTCCATTTTACGGCCCATTTAGACCCGCTCGCCCGAAACTTCTTCAAAAATGACTGAAAAACAAGTTTTAATCTAATTTTAGGAGTTCATATAATTGATTACGATCGTTTCAACATGATTATATTGCAAAAATTCAATTTCTGTATTTTTTACTCAGTTAAAAGTCCAACGGGTCCATTTTACGGCCCATTTAGACCCGCTCGCCCAAAACCTCTTCAAAAATGACTGAAAAACAAGTTTTAATCAAATTTTAGGACTTCATATCATTGATTACGATCTTTTCAACACGATTATATTGCAAAAACTCAATTTTTGTACTTTTTACTCAGTTAAAAGTCTAACGGGTCCATTTTACGGCCTATTTAGACCCGCTCGTCCGAAACCTCTACAAAAAGGACCGCAAAACAAGTTTTAATCAAAACTTAAGAGTTCATATCGTTGATTATGAGCTTTTGAACACTATTGTATTAAAAAATTCAATATCTGTTCTTTTTACGCAGTTATAATTTCAATGGGTCCATTTTAAGGGCCATTTAGACTCGCTCGTCCGAAACCACTAGAAAAAGGACCGAAAAACAAGTTTTGATCTAATTTTAGGAGTTCATATAATTGATTACGAGCTTTAAAACAAGATTATTTTGCAAAAAGTCAATTTCTGTATTTTTTACTTAGTTAAAAGTCCAACGGGTCCTTTTTACAGCCCATTTAGACCCGCTCGCCCGAAACCTCTTCAAAAATGACTAAAAACAAGTTTTAATCAAAATTTAGGAGTTCATATAATTGATTACGATCGTTTCAACACGATTATATTGTAAAAACTCAATTTCTGTATTATTTACTCAGTTAAAAGTCCAACGGGTCGATTTTACGGCCCATTTAGACCCGCTCGTCCGAAACCTCTACAAAAAGGACCACAAAACAAGTTTTAATCAAAACTTAAGAGTTCATATCGTTGATTACGAGCTTTTAAACACTATTGTATTGCAAAAATTCAATTTCTGTTCTTTTTACGCATTTATAAGTTCAACGGGTCCATTTTAAGGCCCATTTAGACTCGCTCGTCCGAAACCTCTACAAAAAGGACCGAAAAACAAGTTTTGATCCAATTTTAGGAGTTCATATAATTGATTACGATCTTTTCAACAAGATTATATTGCAAAAACTCAAATTCGGTGTTTTTTACTTAGTTAAAAGTCCAACGGGTCCATTTAGACCGGCTCGCCCGAAACCTCTTAAAAATGACTGAAAAACAAGTTTTAATCAAATTATAGGAGTTCATATAATTGATTACGATCGTTTCAACACGATTATATTGCAAAAACTCAATTTTTGTATTTTTTACTCAGTTAAAAGTCCAACGGGTCCATTTTACGGCCCATTTAGACACGCTCGTCCGAAACCTCTACAAAAAGGAGTGCAAAACAAGTTTTAATCAGAACTTAAGAGTTCATATCGTTGATTACGAGCTTTTCAACACTATTGTATTGCAAAAATTCAATTTCTGTTCTTTTTACGCAGTTATAAGTTCAACGGGTCCATTTTAAGGCCCATTTAGACCCGCTCACCCGAAACCTCTACAAAAAGGACCGAAAAATAAGTTTTGATCCAATTTTAGGAGTTCATATAATTGATTACGAGCTTTTCAACACGATTATATTGCAAAAACTCAAATTCAGTATTTTTTACTCAGTTAAAAGTCCAACGGGTCCATTTTACGGCCCATTTAGATCCGATCGCCCGAAACCTCTTCAAAAATGACCGAAAAAAAGTTTTAATCAAACTTTAGGATTTCATATCATTGATTACGATCTTTTCAACACGATTATATTGCAAAAACTCAATTTATGTACTTTTTTACTCAGTTAAAAGTCCAATGGGTCCATTTTACGGCCCATTTAGACCCGCTCGTCCGAAACCTCTACAAAAAGGACCGCAAAACAAGTTTTAATCAAAACTTAAGAGTTCATATCGTTGATTACGAGCTTTTCAACACTATAGTATTGCAAAAATTCAATTTGTGTTCTTTTTACGCAGTTATAAATTCAACGGGTCCATTTTAAGGCCCATTTAGGCCCACTCGTCCGAAACCACTACAAAAAGGACCGAAAAACAAGTTTTGATCCAATTTTAAGAGTTCATATAATTGATTACGAGCTTTTCAACAAGATTATATTGCAAAAAGTAAATTTCTGTGTTTTTTACTCAGTTAAAAGTCTAACGAGCCCTTTTTACGGCCCATTTAGACCCGCTCGCCCGAAACCTCTTCAAAAATGACTGAAAAAGAAGTTTTAATCAAATTTTAGGAGTTCATATAATTGATTACGATCGTTTCAACACGATTATATTGCAAAAACCCAATTTATGAATTTTTTACTCAGTTCAAAGTCCAACGGGTCCATTTTACGGCCCATTTAGACCCGCTCGTCCGAAACCTCTACAAAAAGGACCGCAAAACAAGTTTTAATCAAAACTTAAGAGTTCATATCGTTGATTATGAGCTTTTGAACACTATTGTATTAAAAAATTCAATATCTGTTCTTTTTACGCAGTTATAATTTCAATGGGTCCATTTTAAGGGCCATTTAGACTCGCTCGTCCGAAACCTCTACAAAAAGGACCGAAAAACAAGTTTTGATCCAATTTTAGGAGTTCATATAATTGATTACGAGGTTTTCAACAAGATTATATTGCAAAAACTCAAATTCGGTGTTTTTTACTCAATTAAAAGTCCAACGGGTCCATTTTACTGCCCATTTAGACCCGCTCGCCCGAAACCTCTTCAAAAATGACTGAAAAACAAGTTTTAATCAAATTTTAGGAGTTCATATAATTGATTACGATCGTTTCAACACGATTATATTGCAAAAACTCAATTTCTATATTTTTTACTCAATTAAAAGTCCAACGGGTCCATTTTACGGCCCATTTAGACCCGCTCGTCCGAAACCTCTACAAAAAGGACCGCAAAACAAGTTTTAATCAAAACTTAAGAGTTCATATCGTTGATTACGAGCTTTTCAACACTATTGTATTGCAAAAAATTCAATTTATGTTCTTTTTACGCAGTTATAAGTTCAACGGGTCCATTTTAAGGAACATTTAGACTCGCTCGTCCGAAACCTCTATAAAAAAGACCGAAAAACAAGTTTTGATCCAATTTTAAGAGTTCATATAATTGATTACGAGCTTTTCAACAAGATTATATTGCAGAAACTCAAATTCGGTATTTTTTACTCAGTTAAAAGTCTAACGGGTCCATTTTACGGCTCATTTAGACCCGCTCGCCCGAAACCTCTTCAAAAATGATCGAAAAAAAAGTTTTAATCAAATTTCACGACTTAATATCATTGATTACGATCTTTTCAACACGATTATATTGCAAAAACTCAATTTATGTAGTTTTTTACTCAGTTAAAAGCCCAACGGGTCCATTTTACGGCCCATTTAGACCCGCTCGTCCGAAACCTCTACAAAAAGGACCGCAAAACAAGTTTTAATCAAAACTTAAGAGTTCATATCATTGATTACGAGCTTTTCAACACTATTGTATTGCAAAAATTCAATTTATGTTCTTTTTTACGCAGTTATAAGTTCAACGGGTCCATTTTAAGGCCCATTTAGGCCCGCTCATCCGAAACCACTAAAAAAAGGACCGAAAAACAAGTTTTGATCCAATTTTAGGAGTTCATATAATTGATTACGAGCTTTTCAACAAGATTATATTGCAAAAAGTCAATTTCTGTATTTTTTACTCAGTTAAAAGTCCAACGGGTCCATTTTACGGCCCATTTAAACCCGCTCGCCCGAAACCTCTTCCAAAATGACTGAAAAACAAGTTTTAATCAAATTTTAGGAGTTCATATAATTGATTACGATCGTTTCAACACGATTATATTGCAAAAACCCAATTTATGTATTTTTTACTCAGTTCAAAGTCCAATGGGTCCATTTCACGGCCCATTTAGACCCGCTAGTCCAAAACCTCTACAAAAAGGACCGCAAAACAAGTTTTAATCAAAACTTAAGAGTTCATATCGTTGATTACGAGCTTTTGAACACTATTGTATTAAAAAAATTCAATTTCTGTTCTTTTACGCAGTTATAATTTCAACGGGTCCATTTTAAGGCCCATTTAGACTCGCTCGTCCAAAACCTCTACAAAAAGGACCGAAAAACAAGTTTTCATCCAATTTTAGGAGTTCATATAATTGATTACGAGCTTTTCAACAAGATTATATTGAAAAAACTCAAATTCGGTGTTTTTTTACTAAGTTAAAAGTCCAACGGGTCCATTTTACTTTCCATTTAGACCCACTCGCCCGAAACCTCTTCAAAAATGACTGGAAAACAAGTTTTGATCGAATTTTAGGAGTTCATATAATTGATTACGAGCTTTACAACAAGATTATATTGCAAAAAAACACATTCGGTATTTTTTACTAAGTTAAAAGTCAAACGGGTCTATTTTACGGCTCATTTAGACCCGCTCGTCCAAAACCTCTTCAAAAATGACTGAAAAACAAGTTTTAATCAAATTTTAGGACTTCATATCATTGATTACGATCTTTTCAACACGATTATATTGCAAAAACTCAATTTTTGTACTTTTTACTCAGTTAAAAGCCCAACGGGTCCATTTTACGGCCTATTTAGACCCTCTCGTCCGAAACCTCTACAAAAAGGACCGCAAAACAAGTTTTAATCAAAACTTAAGAGTTCATATTGTTGATTACGAGCTTTTCAACACTATTGTATTGAAAAAATTCAATTTCTGTTCTTTTTACGCAGTTGTAAGTTCAACGGGTCCATTTTAAGGCCTATTTAGACCCGCTCGACCGAAACCTCTTAAAAAATGACTGAAAAACAAGTTTTAATCAAATTTTAGGAGTTCATATAATTGATTATGATCTTTTCAACATGATTATATTGCAAAAACTCAATTTAGGTACTTTTTACTCAGATAAAAGTTCAACAGGTCCATTTTACAGCCCATTTAGACCCGCTCGTCCGAAACCTCTACAAAAAGGACCGCAAAACAAGTTTTAATCAAAACTTAAGAGTTCATATCGTTGATTACGAGCTTTTCAACACTATTGAATTGCAAAAATTCAACTTATGTTCTTTTTACGCAGGTATAAGTTCAACGGGTCCATTTTAAGGCCCATTTAGACCCGCTCGTCCGAAACCACTACAAAAAGGACCGAAAAACAAGTTTTGATCCAATTTTAGGAGTTCATATAATTGATTACGAGCTTTAAAACAAGATTATATTGCAAAAAGTCAATTTCTGTATTTTTTACTTAGTTAAAAGCCCAACGGGTCCATTTTACGGCCCATTTAGACCCGCTCGCCCGAAACCTCTTCAAAAATGACTAAAAAATAAGTTTTAATCAAAATTTAGGAGATCATATAATTGATTACGATCGTTTCAACACGATTATATTGCAAAAACTCAATTTCTGTATTATTTACTCAGTTAAAAGTCCAACGGGTCGATTTTACTACCCATTTAGACCCGCTCGTCCGAAACCTCTACAAAAAGGACCACAAAACAAGTTTTAATCAAAACTTAAGAGTTCATATCGTTGATTACGAGCTTTTCAACACTATTGTATTGCAAAAATTCAATTTTTGTTCTTTTTACGCATTTATAAGTTCAACGGGTCCATTTTAAGGCTCATTTAGACTCGCTCGTCCGAAACCTCTACAAAAAGGACCGAAAAACAAGTTTTGATCCAATTTTAGGAGTTCATATAATTGATTACGATCTTTTCAACAAGATTAAATTGCAAAAACTCAAATTCGGTGTTTTTTACTCAGTTAAAAGTCCAACGGGTCCATTTTACGGCCCATTTAGACCCGCTCGCTCGAAACCTCTTCAAAAATGACTGAAAAACAAGTTTTAATGAAATTATAGGAGTTCATATAATTGATTACGATCGTTTCAACATGATTATATTGCAAAAACTCAATTTTTGTATTTTTTACTCAGTTAAAAGTCCAACGGGTCCATTTTACGGCCCATTTAGACCCGCTCGCCCGAAACCTCTTCAAAAATGACTGAAAAACAAGTTTTAATCAAATTTTAGGACTTCATATAATTGATTACGATCTTTTCAACACAAGTATATTGCAAAAACTCAATTTTTGTACTTTTTACTCAGTTAAAAGTCCAACGGGTCCATTTTACGGCCTATTTAGACCCGCTCATCCGAAACCTCTACAAAAAGGAGCGCAAAACAAGTTTTAATCAGAACTTAAGAGTTCATATCGTTGATTACGAGCTTTTCAACACTATTGTATTGCAAAAATTCAATTTCTGTTCTTTTTACGCAGTTATAAGTTCAACGGGTCCATTTTAAGGCCCATTTAGACCCGCTCACCCGAAACCTCTACAAAAAGGACCGAAAAATAAGTTTTGATCCAATTTTAGGAGTTCATATAATTGATTACGAGCTTTTCAACACGATTATATTGCAAAAACTCAAATTCAGTATTTTTTACTCAAGTAAAAGTCCAACAGGTCCATTTTACGGCCCATTTAAACCCGCTCGCCCGAAACCTATTCAAAAATGACTGAAAAACAAGTTTTAA
Organism: Hibiscus trionum; assembly: GCA_030270665.1. Lineage (NCBI taxonomy): Eukaryota > Viridiplantae > Streptophyta > Magnoliopsida > Malvales > Malvaceae > Hibiscus > Hibiscus trionum. The sequence continues at coordinate 41,164,492 of BSYR01000002.1, read as the reverse complement.
TCAAATTTTAGGAGTTTATATAATTGATTACGATCTTTTCAACACGATTATATTACAAAAACTCAATTTTTGTACTTTTTACTCAGTTAAAAGTCCAACGGGTCCATTTTACGGCCCATTTAGACCCGCTCGTCCGAAACCTCTACAAAAAGGACCGCAAAACAAGTTTTAATCAAAACTTAAGAGTTCATATCATTGATTAAAAGCTTTTCAGCACCATTTTATTGCAAAAATTCAATTTCTGTTCTTTTTACGCAGTTATAAGTTCAACGGGTCCATTTTAAGGCCCATTTAGACCCGCTCGTCCGAAACCTCTACAAAAAGGACCGAAAACAAGTTTTGATCCAATTTTAGGAGTTCATATAATTGATTATGAGCTTTTCAACAAGATTATATTGCAAAAACACAAATTCGGTATTTTTTACTCAGTTAAAAATCCAACAAGTCCAATTTACGGCCTATTTAGACTCGCTCGTCCGAAACCTCTACAAAAAAGACCGAAAAACAAGTTTTGATCCAATTTTAAGAGTTCATATAATTGATTACGAGCTTTTCAACAAGATTATATTGCAGAAACTCAAATTCTGTATTTTTTACTCAGTTAAAAGTCCAACGGGTCCATTTTACGGCCCACTTAGACCCACTCGCCCGAAACCTCTTCAAAAATGACCGAAAAAAAGTTTTAATCAAACTTTAGGATTTCATATCATTGATTACGATCTTTTCAACACGATTATATTGCAAAAACACAATTTATGTACTTTTTTACTCAGTTAAAAGTCCAACGGGTCGATTTTACGGCCCATTTAGACCCGCTCGTCCGAAACCTCTACAAAAAGGACCGCAAAACAAGTTTTAATCAAAACTTAAGAGTTCATATCGTTGATTATGAGCTTTTGAACACTATTGTATTAAAAAAATTCAATTTCTGTTCTTTTTACGCCGTTATAATTTCAACGGGTCCATTTTAAGGGCCATTTAGACTCGCTCGTCCGAAACCTCTACAAAAAGGACCGAAAACAAGTTTTGATCCAATTTTAGGAGTTCATATAATTGATTACGAGGTTTTCAACAAGATTATATTGCAAAAACTCAAATTTCGTGTTTTTTACTCAATTAAAAGCCCAACGGGTCCATTTTACTGCCCATTTAGACCCGCTCGCCCGAAACCTCTTCAAAAATGACTGAAAAACAAGTTTTAATCAAATTTTAGGAGTTTATATAATTGATTACGATTGCTTCAACACGATTATATTGCAAAAACTCAATTTCTATATTTTTTACTCAGTTAAAAGTCCAACGGGTCCATTTTACGGCCCATTTAGACCCGTTCGTCCGAAACCTCTACAAAAGGACTGCAAAACAAGTTTTAATCAAAACTTAAGAGTTCATATCGTTGATTACGAGCTTTTCAACACTATTGTATTGCAAAAATTCAATTTATGTTCTTTTTACGCAGTTATAAGTTCAACGGGTCCATTTTAAGGCCCATTTAGACCCGCTCACCCGAAACCTCTACACAAAGTACCGAAAAATAAGTTTTGATCCAATTTTAGGAGTTCATATAATTGATTATGAGCTTTTCAACCAGATTATATTGCAAAAACTCAAATTCAGTATTTTTTACTCAGTTAAAAGTCCAACGGGTCCATTTTACGGCCCATTTAGACCCGCTCGCCCGAAACCTCTTCAAAAATGACTGAAAAACAAGTTTTAATCAAATTTTAGGAGTTCATATAATTGATTACGATCTTTTCAATACGATTATTTTGCAAAAACTCAATTTTTGTACTTTTTACTCAGTTAAAAGTCCAACGGGTCCATTTAACGGCCCATTTAGACCCGCTCGTCTGAAACCTCTACAAAAAGGACCGCAAAACAAGTTTTAATCAAAACTTTAGAGTTCATATCGTTTATTACGAGCTTTTCAACATTATTGTATTGCAAAAATTCAATTTCTGTTCTTTTTACGCAGTTATAAGTTCAACCGGTCCATTTTAAGGCTCATTTAGACCCGCTCGTCCGAAACCTCTACAAAAAGGACCGAAAAACAAGTTTTGATCCAATTTTAGGAGTTCATATAATTGATTACGAGCTTTTCAACAAGATTATATTGCAAAAACTCAAATTGGGTATTTTTTACTCAGTTAAAAGTCCAAGGGGTCCATTTTACGGCCCATTTAGACCCACTCGTTCGAAACCTCTACAAAAAGGACCAAAAAAACAAGTTTTGATCCAATTTTAGGAGTTCATATAATTGATTACGAGCTTTTCAACAAGATTATATTGCAAAAAGTCAATTACTGTATTTTTTACTCAGTTAAAAGTCCAATGGATCCATTTTACAGCCCATTTAGACTCGCTCGCTCGAACCCTCTTCAAAAATGACTGAAAAACAAGTTTTAATCAAATTTTAAGAGTTCATATAATTGATTACGATCGTTTCAACACGAATATATTGCAAAAACCCAATTTCTGTATTGTTTACTCAGTTCAAATTCCAACGGGTCCATTTTACGGCCCATTTAGACCCGATCGTCCGAAACCGCTACAAAAAAGAACACAAAACAAGTTTTAATCAAAACTTAAGAGTTCATATCGTTGATTACGAGCTTTTCAACACTATTGTATTGCAAAAATTCAATTTCTGTTCTTTTTACGCAGTTATAAGTTCAACGGGTCCATTTTAAGGCCCATTTAGACATGCTCGTCCGAAACCTCTACAAAAAGGACCGAAAAACAAGTTTTGATCCAATTTTAGGAGTTCCTATAATAGATTACGAGCTTTTCAACAAGATTATATTGCAAAAACTCAAATTCGGTATTTTTTACTCAGTTAAAAGTCCAACGGGTCCATTTTAAGGCCCATTTAGACCCGCTCTTTCGAAACCTCTACAAAACGGACCGAAAAACAAGTTTTGATCCAATTTTAGGAGTTCGTATAACTGATTATGAGCTTTTCAACAAGATTATATTGCGAAAAGTCAATTTCTGTATTTTTAACTCAGTTAAAAGTCCAACGGGTCCATTTTACGGCCCGTTTAGACCCGCTCGCCCGAACCCTCTTCAAAATTGACTGAAAAACAAGTTTTAATCAAATTTTAAGAGTTCATATAATTGATTACGATCTTTTCAACACGATTATATTGCAAAAACTCAATTTTCTACTTTTTACTCAGTTAAAAGTCCAACGGGTCCATTTTACGGCCCATTTAGACCCGTTCGTCCGAAACCTCTACAAAAAAGACCGCAAAACAAGTTTTAATCAAAACTTAAGAGTTCATATCGTTGATTACGAGCTTTTCAACACTATTGTATTGCATAAATTCAATTTCTGTTCTTTTTACGCAGTTATAAGTTCAACGGGTCCATTTTAAGGCCCATTTAGACCCGCTCACCCGAAACCTCTACAAAAAGGACCGAAAAATAAGTTTTGATCCAATTTTAGGAGTTCATATAATTGATTACGAGCTTTTCAACAAGATTATATTGCAAAAACTCAAATTCAGTATTTTTTACTCAGTTAAAAGTCCAACTGGTCCATTTTACGGCCCATTTAGACCCGCTCGCCCGAAATCTCTTCAAAAATGACTGAAAAACAAGTTTTAATCAAATTTTAGGAGTTCATATAATTGATTACGATCTTTTCAACATGATTATATTGCAAAAACTCAATTTTGTAATTTTTACTCAGTTAAAAGTCCAACGGATCCATTTTACGGCCCATTTAGACCCGCTCGTCCGAAACCGCTAAGAAAAGGACTGCAAAACAAGTTTTAATCAAAACTTAAGAGTTCATATCGTTGATTACGAGCTTTTCAACACTATTGTATTGCAAAAATTCAATTTTTGTTCTTTTTACGTAGTTATAAGTTCAACGGGTCCATTTTAAGGCCCATTTAGACCCGCTCGTCCGAAACCTCTACAAAAAAGACCGAAAAACAAGTTTTGATCCAATTTTATGAGTTCATATAATAAATTACGATATTTTCAACAAGATTATATTGCAAAAACTCAAATTCGGTATTTTTTACTCAGTTAAAAGTCCAACGGGTCCATTTTACGGCCCATTTAGACCCGCTCGTTCGAAACCTCTACAAAAAGGACCGAAAAACAAGTTTTGATCCAATTTTAGGAGTTCATATAATTGATTATGAGCTTTTCAACAAGATTATATTGCAAAAAGTCAATTTCTGTATTTTTAACTCAGTTAAAAGTCCAACGAGTCCATTTTACGGCCCATTTAGACCCGCTCGCCCGAACCCTCTTAAAATTGACTGAAAAACAAGTTTTAATCAAATTTTAAGAGTTCATATAATTGATTACTATCGTTTGAACACAATTATATTGCAAAAACCCAATTTCTGTATTTTTTACTCAGTTCAAATTCCAACGGGTCCATTTTACGGCCCATTTAGAACCGCTCGTCCGAAACCTCTACAAAAAGGACCGCAAAACAATTTTTAATCAAAACTTAAGAGTTCATATCGTTGATTACGAGCTTTTCAACACTATTGTATTGCAAAAATTCAATTTATGTTCTTTTTACGCAGTTATAAGTTCAACGGGTCCATTTTAAGGCACATTTAGACTCGCTCGTCCGAAACCTCTACAAAAAGGACCGAAAAACAAGTTTTGATCAAATTTTAAGAGTTCATATAATTGATTACGAGCTTTTCAACAAGATTATATTGCAGAAACTCAAATTCGGTATTTTTTACCCAGTTAAAAGTCCAACGGGTCCATTTTACGGCCCATTTAGACCCGCTCACCCGAAACCTCTTCAAAAATGATCGAAAAAAAAGTTTTAATCAAATTTCAGGACTTAATATCATTGATTACGATCTTTTCAACACGATTATATTGAAAAAACTCAATTTATGTACTTTTTTACTCAATTAAAAGTCCAACGGGTCCATTTTACGGCCCATTTAGACCCGCTCGTCCGAAACCTCTACAAAAAGGACCGCAAAACAAGTTTTAATCAAAACTTAAGAGTTCATATCATTGATTACGAGCTTTTCAACACTATTGTATTGCAAAAATTCAATTTATGTTCTTTTTTACGCAGTTATAAGGCCCATTTATGCCCGCTCATCAGAAACCACTACAAAAAGGACCGAAAAACAAGTTTTGATCCAATTTTAGGAGTTCATATAATTGATTACGAGCTTTTCAACAAGATTATATTGCAAAAAGTCAATTTCTATATTTTTTACTCAGTTAAAAGTCCAACGGGTCCATTTTACGGCCCATTTAAACCCGCTCAACCGAAACCTCTTCAAAAATGACTGAAAAACAAGTTTTAATCAAATTTTAGGAGTTCATGTAATTGATTACGATCGTTTAAACACGATTATATTGCAAAAACCGAATTTATGTATTTTTTACTCAGTTCAAAGTCCAACGGGTCCATTTTACGGCCCATTTAGACCCGCTCGTCCGAAACCTCTACAAAAAGGACCGCAAAAGTAATTTTAATCAAAACTTAAGAGTTAATATCGTTGATTACGAGCTTTTGAACACTATTGTATTAAAAAAATTCAATTTATGTTCTTTTTACGCAATTATAATTTCAACGGGTCCATTTTAAGGCCCATTTAGACTCGCTCGTCCAAAACCTCTACAAAGAGGACCGAAAAACAAGTTTTCACCCAATTTTAGGAGTTCATATAATTGATTACGATCTTTTCAACAAGATTATATTGAAAAAACTCAAATTCGGTGTTTTTTACTAAGTTAAAAGTCCAACGGGTCCATTTTACTGCCCATTTAGACCCGCTCGCCCGAAACCTCTTCAAAAATGACTAAAAAACAAGTTTTAATCTAATTTTAGGAGTTCATATAATTGATTACGATCGTTTCAACACGATTATATTGCAAAAACTCAATTTCTGTATTTTTTACTCAGTTAAAAGTCCAACGGGTCCATTTTACGGCCCATTTAGACCCGCTCGTCCGAAACCTCTACAAAAAGGACCGCAGAACAAGTTTTAATCAAAACTTCAGTTTTCATATCGTTGATTACGAGCTTTTCAACACTATTAAATTGCAAAAATTCAATTTCTGTTCTTTTTACGCAGTTATAAGTTCAACGGGTCCATTTTAAGGCCCATTTAGACCGGCTCGTCTGAAACCACTACAAAAACGACCGAAAAACAAGTTTTGATCCAATTTTAAGAGTTCATATAATTGATTACGAGCTTTTCAACAAGATTATATTGCAAAAAGTCAATTTCTGTATTTTTTACTCAGTTAAAAGTCCAACGGGTCCATTTTACGGCCCATTTAGACCCGCTCGCCTGAAACCTCTGCAAAAATGACTACAAAACAAGTTTTAATCAAAACTTAGGAGTTCATATAATTGATTACGATATTTTCAACACGATTATATTGCAAAAACTCAATTTCTGTATTTTTTACTCAGTTAAAAGTCCAACGGGTCCATTTTACGGCCCATTTAGACCCGCTCGTCCGAAACCTCTACAAAAAGGACCACAAAATAAGTTTTAATCAAAACTTAAGAGTTCATATCGTTGATTATGAGCTTTTGAACACTATTATATTAAAAAAATTCAATTTCTGTTCTTTTTACGCAGTTATAAGTTCAACGTGTCCATTTTAAGGCCCATTTAGACCCGCTCACCCGAAACCTCTACAAAAAGGACCGATAAATAAGTTTTGATCCAATTTTAGGAGTTCATATATTTGATTACGAGCTTTTCAACAAGATTATATTGCAAAAACTCAAATTCAGTATTTTTTACTCAGTTAAAAGTCCAACGGGTCCATTTTACGGCCCATTTAAACCCGCTCGCCCGAAACCTCTTCAAAAATGACTGAAAAACAAGTTTTAATCAAATTTTAGGAGTTTATATAATTTATTACGATCTTTTCAACACGATTATATGACAAAAACTCAATTTTTGTACTTTTTACTTAGTTAAAAGTCCAACGGGTCCATATTATGGCCCATTTAGACTCGCTAGTCCGAAACCTCTAAAAAAAGGACCACAAAACAAGTTTTAATCAAAACTTAAGAGTTCATATCATTGATTACGAGCTTTTCAATACTATTATATTGCAAAAATTCAATTTCTGTTCTTTTTACGCAGTTATAAGTTCAACGGGTCCATTTTAAGGCCCATTTAGACCCGCTCGTTCGAAATCTCTACAAAAAGACCGAAAAACAAGTTTTTATCCAATTTTAGGAGTTCATATATTTGATTGCGAGCTTTTAAACAAGATTATATTGCAAAAACTCAAATTCGGTATTTTTTACTCAGTTAAAAGTCCAACGGGTCCATTTTACGGCCCATTTAGACCCACTCGCCCGAAACCTCTTCAAAAATGACTAAAACACAAGTTTTGATCAAATTTTAGGAGTTCATATAATTGATTACGAGCTTTTCAACAAGATTATATTGCAAAAACACAAATTCGGTATTTTTTACTCAGTTAAAATTCCAAATGGTCCATTTTACGGCCCATTAAGACCCGCTCGCCCGAAACCTCTTCAAAAATGACCGAAAAACAAGTTTTAATCAAATTTTGGGACTTCATATCATTAATTACGATCTTTTCAACACGATTATATTGCAAAAACTCAATTTTTGTACTTTTTACTCAGTTAAAAGTCCAACGGGTCCATTTTACGGCCAATTTAGACTCACTCGTCCGAAGCCTCTACAAAAAGGACCGCAAAACAAGTTTTAATCAAAACTTAAGAGTTCATATCGTTGATTACGAGCTTTTCAACACTATTGTATTGCAAAAATTCAATTTATGTTCTTTTTACGCAGTTATAAGTTCAACGGGTCCATTTTAAGGCACATTTAGACTCGCTCGTCCGAAACCTCTACAAAAAGGACCGAAAAACAAGATTTGATCCATATTTAAGAGTTCATATAATTGATTACGAGCTTTAAACAAGATTATATTGCAGAAACTCAAATTCAGTATTTTTTACTCAGTTAAAAGTCCAACGGGTCCATTTTACGGCCCATTTAGACCCGCTCGCCCGAAACCTCTTCAAAAATGATCGAAAAAAAAGTTTTAATCAAATTTCAGGACTTAATATCATTGATTACGATCTTTTCAACATGATTATATTGCAAAAACTCAATTTATGTACTTTTTTACTCAGTTAAAAGTCCAACGGGTCCATTTTACGACCCATTTAGACCCGCTCGTCTGAAACCTCTACAAAAAGGACCGCAAAACAAGTTTTAATCAAAACTTAAGAGTTCTTATCGTTGATTACGAGCTTTTCAACACTATTGTATTGCAAAAATTCAATTTATGTTCTTTTTTACGCAGTTATAAGTTCAACGGTTCCATTTTAAGGCCCATTTAGGCCCGCTCATCCGAAAACCAAGTTTTGATCCAATTTTAGGAGTTCATATAATTGATTACGAGCTTTTTAACAAGATTATATTGCAAAAAGTCAATTTCTGTATTTTTTACTCAGTTAAAAGTCCAACGGGTCCATTTTACGGCCCATTTAAACCCGCTCGCCCGAAACCTCTTCAAAAATGACTGAAAAATAAGTTTTAATCAAATTTTAGGAGTTCATATAATTGATTACGACCGTTTCAACACGATTATATTGCAAAAACCGAATTTATGTATTTTTTACTCAGTTCAATGTCCAACGGGTCCATTTTATGGCCCATTTAGACCCGCTCGTCCGAAACCTCTACAAAAAGGACCGCAAAACAAGTTTTAATCAAAACTTAAGAGTTCATATCGTTGATTACGAGCTTTTGAACACTATTGTATTAAAAAAATTCAATTTCTGTTCTTTTTACGCAATTATAATTTCAAGGAGTCCATTTTAAGGCCCATTTAGACTCGCTCGTCCAAAACCCCTACAAAAAGGACCGAAAAACAAGTTTTCATCCAATTTTAGGAGTTCATATAATTGATTACGAGCTTTTCAACAAGATTATATTGAAAAAACTCAAATTCGGTGTTTTTTACTAAGTTAAAAGTCCAACGGGTCCATTTTACTGCCCATTTAGACCCGCTCGCCCAAAACCTCTTCAAAAATGACTGAAAAACAAGTTTTAATCAAATTTTAGGAGTTCATATAATTGATTACGATCGTTTCAACACGATTATATTGCAAAAATTCAATTTCTGTATTTTTTACTCAGTTAAAAGTCCAACGGGTCTATTTTACGGCCCATTTAGACCCGCTCGCCCAAAACCTCTTCAAAAATGACTGAAAAACAAGTTTTAATCAAATTTTAGGACTTCATATCATTGATTACGATCTTTTCAACACGATTATATTGCAAAAACTCAATTTTTGTACTTTTTACTCAGTTAAAAGTCTAACGGGTCCATTTTACGGCCTATTTAGACCCGCTCGTCCGAAACCTCTACAAAAAGGACCGCAAAACAAGTTTTAATCAAAACTTAAGAGTTCATATCGTTGATTACGAGCTTTTCAACACTATTATATTGCAAAAATTCAATTTCTGTTCTTTTTACGCAGTTATAAGTTCAACTGGTCCATTTTAAGGCCCATTTAGACCCGCTCGCCCGAAACCTCTTAAAAATGACTGAAAAACAAGTTTTAATCAAAATTTAGGAGTTCATATAATTGATTATGATCTTTTCAACATGATTATATTGCAAAAACTCAATTTATGTACTTTTTACTCAGATAAAAGTCCAACAGGTCCATTTTACGGCCCATTTAGACCCGCTCGTCCGAAACCTCTACAAAAAGAAACGCAAAACAAGTTTTAATCAAAACTTAAGAGTTCATATCGTTGATTACGAGCTTTTCAACACTATTATATTGCAAAATTTCAATTTATGTTCTTTTTATGTAGGTATAAGTTCAACGGGTCCATTTTAAGGCCCGTTTAGACCCGCTCGTCCGAAACCACTAGAAAAAGGACCGAAAAACAAGTTTTGATCTAATTTTAGGAGTTCATATAATTGATTACGAGCTTTAAAACAAGATTATTTTGCAAAAAGTCAATTTCAATATTTTTTACTTAGTTAAAAGTCCAACGGGTCCATTTTACGGCCATTTAGACCCGCTCGCCCGAAACCTCTTCAAAAATGACTAAAAACAAGTTTTAATCAAAATTTAGGAGTTCATATAATTGATTACGATCGTTTCAACACGATTATATTGTAAAAACTCAATTTCTGTATTATTTACTCAGTTAAAAGTCCAACGGGTCGATTTTACGGCCCATTTAGACCCGCTCGTCCGAAACCTCTACAAAAAGGACCGCAAAACAAGTTTTAATCAAAACTTAAGAGTTCATATCGTTGATTACGAGCTTTTGAACACTATTGTATTAAAAAAATTCAATTTCTATTCTTTTTACGCAATTATAATTTCAACGAGTCCATTTTAAGGCCTATTTAGACTCGCTCGTCCAAAACCTCTACAAAAAGGACCGAAAAACAAGTTTTCATCCAATTTTAGGAGTTCATATAATTGATTACGAGCTTTTCAACAAGATTATATTGAAAAAACTCAAATTCGGTGTTTTTTACTAAGTTAAAAGTCCAACGGGTCCATTTTACTGCCCATTTAGACCCGCTCGCCCGAAACCTCTTCAAAAATGACTGAAAAACAAGTTTTAATCTAATTTTAGGAGTTCATATAATTGATTACGATCGTTTCAACACGATTATATTGCAAAAATTCAATTTCTGTATTTTTTACTCAGTTAAAAGTCCAACGGGTCCATTTTACGGCCCATTTAGACCCGCTCGCCCAAAACCTCTTCAAAAATGACTGAAAAACAAGTTTTAATCAAATTTTAGGACTTCATATCATTGATTACGATCTTTTCAACATGATTATATTGCAAAAAATCAATTTTTGTACTTTTTACTCAGTTAAAAGTCTAACGGGTCCATTTTACGGCCTATTTAGACCCGCTCGTCCGAAACCTCTACAAAAAGGACCGCAAAACAAGTTTGAATCAAAACTTAAGAGTTCATATCGTTGATTACGAGCTTTTCAACACTATTATATTGCAAAAATTCAATTTCTGTTCTTTTTACGCAGTTATAAGTTCAACTGGTCCATTTTAAGGCCCATTTATACCCGCTCGCCCGAAACCTCTTAAAAATGACTGAAAAACAAGTTTTAATCAAAATTTAGGAGTTCATATAATTGATTATGATCTTTTCAACATGATTATATTGCAAAAACTCAATTTATGTACTTTTTACTCAGATAAAAGTCCAACAGGTCCATTTTACGGCCCATTTAGACCCGCTCGTCCGAAACCTCTACAAAAAGAAACTCAAAACAAGTTTTAATCAAAACTTAAGAGTTCATATCGTTGATTACGAGCTTTTCAACACTATTGTATTGCAAAATTTCAATTTATGTTCTTTTTACGTAGGTATAAGTTCAACGGGTCCATTTTAAGGCCCATTTAGACTCGCTCGTCCGAAACCTCTACAAAATGGACCGAAAAACAAGTTTTGATCCAATTTTAGGAGTTCATATAATTGATTACGAGCTTTTCAACAAGATTATATTGCAAAAACTCAAATTCGGTGTTTTTTACTCAGTTAAAAGTCCAACGGGTCCATTTAGACCGGCTCGCCCGAAACCTCTTCAAAAATGACTGAAAAACAAGTTTTAATCAAATTATAGGAGTTCATATAATTGATTACGATCGTTTCAACACGATTATATTGCAAAAACCCAATTTATGTATTTTTTACTCAGTTCAAAGTTCAACGGGTCCATTTTACGGCCCATTTAGACCCGCTCGCCCGAAACCGCTTAAAAAATGACTAAAAAACAAGTTTTAATCAAAATTTAGGAGTTCATATAATTGATTACGATCATTTCAACACGATTATATTGCAAAAACTCAATTTCTGTATTTTTTACTCAGTTAAAAGTCCAACGGGTCGATTTTACGGCCCATTTAGACCCGCTCGTCCGAAACCTCTACAAAAAGGACCACAAAACAAGTTTTAATCAAAACTTAAGAGTTCATATCGTTGATTACGAGCTTTTGAACACTATTGTATTGCAAAAATTCAATTTCTGTTCTTTTTACGCATTTATAAGTTCAACGGGTCCATTTTAAGGCCCATTTAGACTCGCTCGTCCGAAACCTCTACAAAATGGACCGAAAAACAAGTTTTGATCCAATTTTAGGAGTTCATATAATTGATTACGAGCTTTTCAACAAGATTATATTGCAAAAACTCAAATTCGGTGTTTTTTACTCAGTTAAAAGTCCAACGGGTCCATTTAGACCGGCTCGCCCGAAACCTCTTCAAAAATGACTGAAAAACAAGTTTTAATCAAATTATAGGAGTTCATATAATTGATTACGATCGTTTCAACACGATTATATTGCAAAAACTCAATTTTTGTATTTTTTACTCAGTTATAAGTTCAACGGGTCCGTTTTAAGGCCCATTTAGACCCGCTCGTCCGAAACCTCTACAAAAAGGACCGAAAAACAAATTTTGATCCAATTTTAGGAGTTCATATAATTGATTATGAGCTTTTCAACAAGATTATATTGCAAAAACACAAATTCGGTATTTTTTACTCAGTTAAAAATCCAACAGGTCCATTTTACGGCCTATTTAGACTCGCTCGTCCGAAACCTCTACAAAAAAGACCGAAAAACAAGTTTTGATCCAATTTTAAGAGTTCATATAATTGATTACGAGCTTTTCAACAAGATTATATTGCAGAAACTCAAATTCTGTATTTTTTACTCAGTTAAAAGTCCAACGGGTCCATTTTACGGCCCATTTAGACCCACTCGCCCGAAACCTCTTCAAAAATGACCGAAAAAAAGTTTTAATCAAACTCTAGGATTTCATATCATTGATTACGATCTTTTCAACATGATTATATTGCAAAAACACAATTTATGTACTTTTTTACTCAGTTAAAAGTCCAATGGGTCCATTTTACGGCCCATTTAGACCCGCTCGTCCGAAACCTCTACAAAAAGGACCGCAAAACAAGTTTTAATCAAAACTTAAGAGTTCATATCGTTGATTACGAGCTTTTCAACACTATTTTATTGCAAAAATTCAATTTATGTTCTTTTTACGCAGTTATAAATTCAAGGGGTCCATTTTAAGGCCCATTTAGGCCCACTCGTCCGAAACCACTACAAAAAGGACCGAAAAACAAGTTTTGATCCAATTTTAGGAGTTCATATAATTGATTACGAGCTTTTCAACAAGAATATATTGCAAAAAGTAAATTTCTGTGTTTTTACACAGTTAAAAGTCTAACGAGTCCTTTTTACGGTCCATTTAGACCCGCTCGCCCGAAACCTCTTCAAAAATTACTGAAAAACAAGTTTTAATCAAATTTTAGGAGTTCATATAATTGATTACGATCGTTTCAAAACGATTATATTGCAAAAACCCAATTTCTGTATTTTTTACTCAGTTCAAAGTCCAACGGGTCCATTTTACGGCCCATTTAGACTCGCTCGTCCGAAACCTCTACAAAAAGGACCGCAAAACAAGTTTTAATCAAAACTTAAGAGTTCATATCGTTGATTACGAGATTTTCAACACTATTGTATTGCAAAAATTCAATTTATGTTCTTTTTACGTAGTTATAAGTTCAACGGGTCCATTTTAAGGCCCATTTAGACTCGCTCGTTAGAAACCTCTACAAAAAAGACCGAAAAAAAAGTTTTGATCCAATTTTAAGAGTTCATATAATTGATTACGAGCTTTTCAACAAGATTCAATTGCAGAAACTCAAATTCGGTATTTTTTACTCAGTTAAAAGTCCAACGGGTCCATTTTACGGCCCATTTAGACCCGCTCGTCCAAAACCTCTACAAAAATGATCGCAAAACAAGTTTTAATCAAAACTTAAGAGTTCATATCGTTGATTACGAGCTTTTCAACACTATTGTATTGCAAAAATTCAATTTATGTTCTTTTTACCCAGTTATAAGTTCAACGAATCCATTTTAAGGCCCATTTAGACCCGCTCATCCGAAACCACTACAAAAAAGGATCGAAAAACAAGTTTTGATCCAATTTTAGGAGTTCATATGATTGATTATGAGCTTTTCAACAACATTATATTGCAAAAAGTCAATTTCTGTATTTTTTACTTAGTTAAAAGTCCAACGACTCGATTTTACGGCCCATTTAGACCCGCTCGTCCGAAAGCTCTACAAAAAGGACCACAAAACAAGTTTTAATCAAAACTTAAGAGTTCATATCGTTGATTACGAGCTTTTGAACACTATTGTATTGCAAAAATTCAATTTCTGTTCTTTTTACGCATTTATAAGTTCAACTGGTCCATTTTAAGGCCCATTTAGACTCGCTCGTCAGAAACCTCTGCAAAAAGGACCGAAAAACAAGTTTTGATCCAATTTTAGGAGTTCATATAATTGATTACGAGCTTTTCAACAAGATTATATTGCAAAAACTCAAATTCGGTGTTTTTTACTCAGTTAAAAGTCCAACGGGTCTATTTTACGGCCCATTTAGACCCGCTCGCCCGAAACCTCTTAAAAAATGACTAAAAAACAAGTTTTAATCAAAATTTAGGAGTTCATATAATTGATTACGATCATTTCAACACGATTATATTGCAAAAACTCAATTTCTGTATTTTTTACTCAGTTAAAAGTCCAACGGGTCGATTTTACGGCCCATTTAGACCCGCTCGTCCGAAACCTCTACAAAAAGGACCACAAAACAAGTTTTAATCAAAACTTAAGAGTTCATATCGTTGATTACGAGCTTTTGAACACTATTGTATTGCAAAAATTCAATTTCTGTTCTTTTTACGCATTTATAAGTTCAACGGGTCCATTTTAAGGCCCATTTAGACTCGCTCGTCCGAAACCTCTACAAAATGGACCGAAAAACAAGTTTTGATCCAATATTAGGAGTTCATATAATTGATTACGAGCTTTTCAACAAGATTATATTGCAAAAACTCAAATTCGGTGTTTTTTACTCAGTTAAAAGTCCAACGGGTCCATTTAGACCGGCTCGCCCGAAACCTCTTCAAAAATGACTGAAAAACAAGTTTTAATCAAATTATAGGAGTTCATATAATTGATTACGATCGTTTCAACACGATTATATTGCAAAAACTCAATTTTTGTATTTTTTACTTAGTTAAAAGTCCAACGGGTCCATTTTACGGCCCATTTAGACCCGCTCGTCCGAAACCTCTACAAAAAGGAGTGCAAAATAAGTTTTAATCAGAACTTAAGAGTTCATATCGTTGATTACGAGCTTTTCAACACTATTGTATTGCAAAAATTCAATTTCTGTTCTTTTTACGCAGTTATAAGTTCAACGGGTCCATTTTAAGGCCCATTTAGACCCGCTCACCCGAAACCTCTACAAAAAGGACCGAAAAATAAGTTTTGATCCAATTTTAGGAGTTCATATAATTGATTACGAGCTTTTCAACACGATTATATTGCAAAAACTCAAATTCAGTATTTTTTACTCAGTTAAAAGTCCAACGGGTCCATTTTACGGCCAATTTAGACCCGATCGCCCGAAACCTCTTCAAAAATGACCGAAAAAAAGTTTTAATCAAACATTAGGATTTCATATCATTGATTACGATCTTTTCAACACGATTATATTGCAAAAACTCAATTTATGTACTTTTTTACTCAGTTAAAAGTCCAATGGGTCCATTTTACGGCCCATTTAGACCCGCTCGTCTGAAACCTCTACAAAAAGGACCGCAAAACAAGTTTTAATCAAAACTTAAGAGTTCATATCATTGATTACGAGCTTTTCAACACTATAGTATTGCAAAAATTCAATTTGTGTTCTTTTTACGCAGTTATAAATTCAACGGGTCCATTTTAAGGCCCATTTAGGCCCACTCGTCCGAAACCACTACAAAAAGGACCGAAAAACAAGTTTTGATCCAATTTTAAGAGTTCATATAATTGATTACGAGCTTTTCAACAAGATTATATTGCAAAATGTAAATTTCTGTGTTTTTTACTTAGTTAAAAGTCTAACGAGTCCTTTTTACGGCCCATTTAGACCCGCTCGCCCGAAACCTCTTCAAAAATGACTGAAAAACAAGTTTTAATCAAATTTTAGGAGTTCATATAATTGATTACGATCGTTTCAACACGATTATATTGCAAAAACCCAATTTATGTATTTTTTACTCAGTTCAAAGTTCAACGGGTCCATTTTACGGCCCATTTAGACCCGCTCGTCCGAAACCTCTACAAAAATGACCGCAAAACAAGTTTTAATCAAAACTTAAGAGTTCATATCGTTGATTATGAGCTTTTGAACACTATTGTATTAAAAAAATTCAATATCTGTTCTTTTTACGCAGTTATAATTTCAATGGGTCCATTTTAAGGGCCATTTAGACTCGCTCGTCCGTAACCTCTACAAAAAGGACCGAAAAACAAGTTTTGATCCAATTTTAGGAGTTCATATAATTGATTACGAGGTTTTCAACAAGATTATATTGCAAAAACTCAAATTCGGTGTTTTTTACTCAATTAAAAGTCCAACGGGTCCATTTTACTGCCCATTTAGACCCGCTCGCCCGAAACCTCTTCAAAAATGACTGAAAAACAAGTTTTAATCAAATTTTAGGAGTTCATATAATTGATTACGATCGTTTCAACACGATTATATTGCAAAAACTCAATTTCTATATTTTTTACTCAATTAAAAGTCCAACGGGTCCATTTTACGGCCCATTTAGACCCGCTCGTCCGAAACCTCTACAAAAAGGACCGCAAAACAAGTTTTAATCAAAACTTAAGAGTTCATATCGTTGATTACGAGCTTTTCAACACTATTGTATTGCAAAAATTCAATTTATGTTCTTTTTACGCAGTTATAAGTTCAACGGGTCCATTTTAAGGAACATTTAGACTCGCTCGTCCGAAACCTCTACAAAAAGGACCGAAAAACAAGTTTTGATCCAATTTTAAGAGTTCATATAATTGATTACGAGCTTTTCAACAAGATTATATTGCAGAAACTCAAATTCGGTATTTTTTACTCAGTTAAAAGTCTAACGGGTCCATTTTACGGCTCATTTAGACCCGCTCGCCCGAAACCTCTTCAAAAATGATCGAAAAAAACGTTTTAATCAAATTTCACGACTTAATATCATTGATTACGATCTTTTCAACACGATTATATTGCAAAAACTCAGTTTATGTAGTTTTTTACTCAATTAAAAGCCCAACGGGTCCATTTTACGGCCCATTTAGACCCGCTCGTCCGAAACCTCTACAAAAAGGACCGCAAAACAAGTTTTAATCAAAACTTAAGAGTTCATATCGTTGATTACGAGCTTTTCAACACTATTGTATTGCAAAAATTCAATTTATGTTCTTTTTACGCAGTTATAAGTTCAACGGGTCCATTTTAAGTCCCATTTAGACTCGCTCGTCCGAAACCTCTACAAAAAGGACCGAAAAACAAGTTTTGATCCAATTTTAGGAGTTCATATAATTGATTACGAGCTTTTCAACAAGATTATATTGCAAAAAGTCAATTTCTGTATTTTTTACTCAGTTAAAAGTCCAACGGGTCCATTTTACGGCCCATTTAAACCCGCTCGCCCGAAACCTCTTCCAAAATGACTGAAAAACAAGTTTTAATCAAATTCTAGGAGTTCATATAATTGATTACGATCGTTTCAACACGATTATATTGCAAAAACCCAATTTATGTATTTTTTACTCAGTTCAAAGTCCAACGGGTCCATTTTACGGCCCATTTAGACCCGCTAGTCCAAAACCTCTACAAAAAGGACCGCAAAACAAGTTTTAATCAAAACTTAAGAGTTCATATCGTTGATTACGAGCTTTTGAACACTACTGTATTAAAAAAATTCAATTTCTGTTCTTTTACGCAGTTATAATTTCAACGGGTCCATTTTAAGGCCCATTTAGACTCGCTCGTCCAAAACCTCTACAAAAAGGACCGAAAAACAAGTTTTCATCCAATTTTAGGAGTTCATATAATTGATTACGAGCTTTTCAACAAGATTATATTGAAAAAACTCAAATTCGGTGTTTTTTACTAAGTTAAAAGTCCAACGGGTCCATTTTACTTTCCATTTAGACCCACTCGCCCGAAACCTCTTCAAAAATGACTGGAAAACAAGTTTTGATCAAATTTTAGGAGTTCATATAATTGATTACGAGCTTTACAACAAGATTATATTGCAAAAAAACACATTCGGTATTTTTTACTAAGTTAAAAGTCCAACGGGTCTATTTTACGGCCCATTTAGACCCGCTCGCCCAAAACCTCTTAAAAAATGACTGAAAAACAAGTTTTAATCAAATTTTAGGACTTCATATCATTGATTACGATCTTTTCAACACGATTATATTGCAAAAACTCAATTTTTGTACTTTTTACTCAGTTAAAAGTCCAACGGGTCCATTTTACAGCCTATTTAGACCCGCTCGTCCGAAACCTATACAAAAATGACCGCAAAACAAGTTTTAATCAAAACTTAAGAGTTCATATCGTTGATTACGAGCTTTTCAACACTATTGTATTGCAAAAATTCAATTTCTGTTCTTTTTACGCAGTTGTAAGTTCAACGGATCCATTTTAAGGCCTATTTAGACCCCCTCGCCCGAAACCTCTTAAAAAATGACTGAAAAACAAGTTTTAATCAAATTTTAGGAGTTCATATAATTGATTATGATCTTTTCAACATGATTATATTGCAAAAACTCAATTTAGGTACTTTTTACTCAGATAAAAGTTCAACGGGTCCATTTTACGGCCCATTTAGACCCGCTCGTCCGAAACCTCTACAAAAAGGACCGCAAAACAAGTTTTAATCAAAACTTAAGAGTTCATATCGTTGATTACGAGCTTTTCAACACTATTGTATTGCAAAAATTCAACTTATGTTCTTTTTACGCAGGTATAAGTTCAACGGGTCCATTTTAAGGCCCATTTAGACCCGCTCGTCCGAAACCACTACAAAAAGGACCGAAAAACAAGTTTTGATCCAATTTTAGGAGTTCATATAATTGATTACGAGCTTTAAAACAAGATTATATTGCAAAAAGTCAATTTCTGTATTTTTTACTTAGTTAAAAGCCCAACGGGTCCATTTTACGGCCCATTTAGACCCGCTGGCCCGAAACCTCTTCAAAAATGATTAAAAAATAAGTTTTAATCAAAATTTAGGAGTTCATATAATTGATTACGATCGTTTCAACACGATTATATTGCAAAAACTCAATTTCTGTATTATTTACTCAGTTAAAAGTCCAACGGGTCGATTTTACGGCCCATTTAGACCCGCTCGTCCGAAACCTCTACAAAAAGGACCACAAAACAAGTTTTAATCAAAACTTAAGAGTTCATATCGTTGATTACGAGCTTTACAACACTATTGTATTGCAAAAATTCAATTTTTGTTCTTTTTACGCATTTATAAGTTCAACGGGTCCATTTTAAGGCCCATTTAGACTCGCTCGTCCGAAACCTCTACAAAAAGGACCGAAAAACAAGTTTTGATCCAATTTTAGGAGTTCATATAATTGATTACGATCTTTTCAACAAGATTATATTGCAAAAACTCAAATTCGGTGTTTTTTACTCAGTTAAAAGTCCAACGGGTCCATTTTACGGCCCATTTAGACCCGCTCGCCCGAAACCTCTTCAAAAATGACTGAAAAACAAGTTTTAATCAAATTATAGGAGTTCATATAATTGATTACGATCGTTTCAACACGATTATATTGCAAAAACTCAATTTTTGTATTTTTTACTCAGTTAAAAGTCCAACGGGTCCATTTTACGGCCCATTTAGACCCGCTCGCCCGAAACCTCTTCAAAAATGACTGAAAAACAAGTTTTAATCAAATTTTAGGACTTTATATAATTGATTACGATCTTTTCAACACAAGTATATTGCAAAAACTCAATTTTTGTACTTTTTACTCAGTTAAAAGTCCAACGAGTCCATTTTACGGCCTATTTAGACCCGCTCATCCGAAACCTCTACAAAAAGGAGCGCAAAACAAGTTTTAATCAGAACTTAAGAGTTCATATCGTTGATTACGAGCTTTTCAACACTATTGTATTGCAAAAATTCAATTTCTGTTCTTTTTACGCAGTTATAAGTTCAACGGGTCCATTTTAAGGCCCATTTAGACCCGCTCACCCGAAACCTCTACAAAAAGGACCGAAAAATAAGTTTTGATCCAATTTTAGGAGTTCACATAATTGATTACGAGCTTTTCAACACGATTATATTGCAAAAACTCAAATTCAGTATTTTTTACTCAGTTAAAAGTCCAACGGGTCCATTTTACGGCCTATTTAAACCCGCTCGCCCGAAACCTCTTCAAAAATGACTGAAAAACAAGTTTTAATCAAATTTTAGGAGTTTATATAATTGATTACGATCTTTTCAACACGATTATATTACAAAAACTCAATTTTTGTACTTTTTACTCAGTTAAAAGTCTAACGGGTCCATTTTACGGCCCATTTAGACCCGCTCGTCCGAAACCTCTACAAAAAGGACCGCAAAACAAGTTTTAATCAAAACTTAAGAGTTCATATCATTGATTACAAGCTTTTCAACACCATTTTATTGCAAAAATTCAATTTATGTTCTTTTTACGCAGTTATAAGTTCAACGGGTCCGTTTTAAGGCCCATTTAGACCCGCTCGTCCGAAACCTCTACAAAAAGGACCGAAAAACAAATTTTGATCCAATTTTAGGAGTTCATATAATTGATTATGAGCTTTTCAACAAGATTATATTGCAAAAACACAAATTCGGTATTTTTTACTCAGTTAAAAATCCAACAGGTCCATTTTACGGCCTATTTAGACTCGCTCGTCCGAAACCTCTACAAAAAAGACCGAAAAACAAGTTTTGATCCAATTTTAAGAGTTCATATAATTGATTACGAGCTTTTCAACAAGATTATATTGCAGAAACTCAAATTCTGTATTTTTTACTCAGTTAAAAGTCCAACGGGTCCATTTTACGGCCCATTTAGACCCACTCGCCCGAAACCTCTTCAAAAATGACCGAAAAAAAGTTTTAATCAAACTCTAGGATTTCATATCATTGATTACGATCTTTTCAACATGATTATATTGCAAAAACACAATTTATGTACTTTTTTACTCAGTTAAAAGTCCAATGGGTCCATTTTACGGCCCATTTAGACCCGCTCGTCCGAAACCTCTACAAAAAGGACCGCAAAACAAGTTTTAATCAAAACTTAAGAGTTCATATCGTTGATTACGAGCTTTTCAACACTATTTTATTGCAAAAATTCAATTTATGTTCTTTTTACGCAGTTATAAATTCAAGGGGTCCATTTTAAGGCCCATTTAGGCCCACTCGTCCGAAACCACTACAAAAAGGACCGAAAAACAAGTTTTGATCCAATTTTAGGAGTTCATATAATTGATTACGAGCTTTTCAACAAGAATATATTGCAAAACGTAAATTTCTGTGTTTTTACACAGTTAAAAGTCTAACGAGTCCTTTTTACGGTCCATTTAGACCCGCTCGCCCGAAACCTCTTCAAAAATTACTGAAAAACAAGTTTTAATCAAATTTTAGGAGTTCATATAATTGATTACGATCGTTTCAAAACGATTATATTGCAAAAACCCAATTTCTGTATTTTTTACTCAGTTCAAAGTCCAACGGGTCCATTTTACGGCCCATTTAGACTCGCTCGTCCGAAACCTCTACAAAAAGGACCGCAAAACAAGTTTTAATCAAAACTTAAGAGTTCATATCGTTGATTACGAGATTTTCAACACTATTGTATTGCAAAAATTCAATTTATGTTCTTTTTACGTAGTTATAAGTTCAACGGGTCCATTTTAAGGCCCATTTAGACTCGCTCGTTAGAAACCTCTACAAAAAAGACCGAAAAAAAAGTTTTGATCCAATTTTAAGAGTTCATATAATTGATTACGAGCTTTTCAACAAGATTCAATTGCAGAAACTCAAATTCGGTATTTTTTACTCAGTTAAAAGTCCAACGGGTCCATTTTACGGCCCATTTAGACCCGCTCGTCCAAAACCTCTACAAAAATGATCGCAAAACAAGTTTTAATCAAAACTTAAGAGTTCATATCGTTGATTACGAGCTTTTCAACACTATTGTATTGCAAAAATTCAATTTATGTTCTTTTTACCCAGTTATAAGTTCAACGAATCCATTTTAAGGCCCATTTAGACCCGCTCATCCGAAACCACTACAAAAAAGGATCGAAAAACAAGTTTTGATCCAATTTTAGGAGTTCATATGATTGATTATGAGCTTTTCAACAAGATTATATTGCAAAAAGTCAATTTCTGTATTTTTTACTTAGTTAAAAGTCCAACGGGTCCATTTTACGGCCCATTTAGACCCGCTCGCCCGAAACCTCTTCAAAAATGACTAAAAAACAAGTTTTAATCAAAATTTAGGAGTTCATATAATTGAGTACGATCGTTTCAACACGATTATATTGCAAAAACTCAATTTCTGTATTTTTTACTTAGTTAAAAGTCCAACGACTCGATTTTACGGCCCATTTAGACCCGCTCGTCCGAAAGCTCTACAAAAAGGACCACAAAACAAGTTTTAATCAAAACTTAAGAGTTCATATCGTTGATTACGAGCTTTTGAACACTATTGTATTGCAAAAATTCAATTTCTGTTCTTTTTACGCATTTATAAGTTCAACTGGTCCATTTTAAGGCCCATTTAGACTCGCTCGTCAGAAACCTCTGCAAAAAGGACCGAAAAACAAGTTTTGATCCAATTTTAGGAGTTCATATAATTGATTACGAGCTTTTCAACAAGATTATATTGCAAAAACTCAAATTCGGTGTTTTTTACTCAGTTAAAAGTCCAACGGGTCTATTTTACGGCCCATTTAGACCCGCTCGCCCGAAACCTCTTAAAAAATGACTAAAAAACAAGTTTTAATCAAAATTTAGGAGTTCATATAATTGATTACGATCATTTCAACACGATTATATTGCAAAAACTCAATTTCTGTATTTTTTACTCAGTTAAAAGTCCAACGGGTCGATTTTACGGCCCATTTAGACCCGCTCGTCCGAAACCTCTACAAAAAGGACCACAAAACAAGTTTTAATCAAAACTTAAGAGTTCATATCGTTGATTACGAGCTTTTGAACACTATTGTATTGCAAAAATTCAATTTCTGTTCTTTTTACGCATTTATAAGTTCAACGGGTCCATTTTAAGGCCCATTTAGACTCGCTCGTCCGAAACCTCTACAAAATGGACCGAAAAACAAGTTTTGATCCAATTTTAGGAGTTCATATAATTGATTACGAGCTTTTCAACAAGATTATATTGCAAAAACTCAAATTCGGTGTTTTTTACTCAGTTAAAAGTCCAACGGGTCCATTTAGACCGGCTCGCCCGAAACCTCTTCAAAAATGACTGAAAAACAAGTTTTAATCAAATTATAGGAGTTCATATAATTGATTACGATCGTTTCAACACGATTATATTGCAAAAACTCAATTTTTGTATTTTTTACTCAGTTAAAAGTCCAACGGGTCCATTTTACGGCCCATTTAGACCCGCTCGCCCGAAACCTCTTCAAAAATTACTAAAAAACAAGTTTTAATCAAAATTTAGGAATTCATATAATTGATTACGATCGTTTCAACACGATTATATTGCAAAAACTCAATTTCTATATTTTTTACTTAGTTAAAAGTCCAACGGGTCGATTATACAGCCCATTTAGACCCGCTCGTCCGAAACCTCTACAAAAGGACCACAAAACAAGTTTTAATCAAAACTTAAGAGTTCATATCGTTGATTACGAGCTTTTCAACACTATTGTTTTGCAAAAAATCAATTTCTGTTCTTTTTACGCAGTTATAAGTTCAACGGGTCCTTTTTAAGGCCCATTTAGACCCGCTCATCCGAAACCACTAAAAAAAGGACCGAAAAACAAGTTTTGATCCAATTTTAGGAGTTCATATAATTGATTACGAGCTTTTCAACAAGATTATATTGCAAAAAGTCAATTTCTGTATTTTTTACTCAGTTAAAAGTCCAACGGGTCCATTTTACGGCCCATTTAGATCCGCTCGCCCGAAACCTCTTCAAAAATGACTGAAAAACAAGTTTTAATCATATTTTAGGTGTTCATATAATTGATTACGATTGTTTCAACACGATTATATTGCAAAAACTCAATTTCTGTATTTTTTACTCAGTTAAAAGTCCAACGGGTCCATTTTACGGCCCATTTAGACCCGCTCGTCCGAAACCTCTACAAAAAGGACCGCAAAACAAGTTTTAATCAAAACTTAAGAGTTCATATCGTTGATTACGAGCTTTTCAACACTATTGTATTGCAAAAATTCAATTTCTATTATTTTTACGCAGTTATAAGTTCAACGGGTCCATTTTAAGGCCCATTTAGACCCGCTCGTCCGAAACCTCTACAAAAAGGATCGAAAAACAAGTTTTGATCCAATTTTAGGAGTTCATATAATTGATTACGAGCTTTTCAACAAGATTATATTGCAAAAACTCAAATTCGGTATTTTTTTACACTGTTAAAAGTCAAACGGGTCCATTTTACGGCCCATTTAGACCCGCTCGTTCGAAACCTTTTCAAAAATGACTAAAAAACAAGTTTTATCCAATTTTAGGAGTTCATATAATTGATTACGTTCTTTTCAACATGATTATATTGCAAAAACTAAATTTTTGTACTTTTTACTTAGTCAAAAGTCCAACGGGTCCATTTTACGGCCCATTTAGAGGCGCTCATCCGAAACCTCTACAAAAAGGACCGTAAAACAAGTTTTAATCAAAACTTAAGAGTTCATATCGTTGATTACGAGCTTTTCAACACTATTGTATTGCAAAAATTCAATTTCTGTTGTTTTTACGCAGTTATAAGTTCAACGGGTCCATTTTAAGGCTCATTTAGACCCGCTCGTCCAAAACCTCAACAAAAAGGACCGAAAAACAAGTTTTGA
This sequence comes from Hibiscus trionum, assembly GCA_030270665.1. Classification (NCBI taxonomy): domain Eukaryota; kingdom Viridiplantae; phylum Streptophyta; class Magnoliopsida; order Malvales; family Malvaceae; genus Hibiscus; species Hibiscus trionum. The sequence continues at coordinate 41,139,477 of BSYR01000002.1, read as the reverse complement.
TCCTATTTTAGGAGTTCATATAATTGATTACAAGCTTTTCATCAAGATTATATTGCAGAATCTCAAATTCGGTATTTTTTACTCAGTTAAAAGTCCAACGGGTCCATTTTAAGGCCCATTCATACCCGCTCGTCCGAAACCTCTACAAAAAGGACCGAAAAACAAGTTTTGATCCAATTTTACGAGTTCAAATAATTGATTACGAGCTATTCAACAAGATTATATTGCAAAATCTCAAATTCGGTATTTTTTACTCAGTTAAAAGTCCAACGGGTCCATTTTACGGCCCATTTAGACCCGCTCGCCCGAAACCTCTTCAAAAATGACTAAAAAACAAGTTTTAATCAAATTTTAGGAGTTCATATAATTGATTACCATCTTTTCAACACGATTATATTGCAAAAACTCAATTTTTGTACTTTTTACTCAGTTAAAAGTCGAACGGGTCCATTTTACGGCCCATTTAGACCCGCTCGCCCGAAACCTTTTCAAAAATGACTGAAAAACAAATTTTTAATCAAATTTTAGGAGTTCATATAACTGATACGATCTTTTCAACGCGATTGTATTACAAAAATTCAATTTATGTTCTTTTTACGCAGTTATAAGTTCAACCGGTCCATTTAGACCCGCTCGTCCGAAACCTCTTCAAAAATGACTGAAAAACAAGTTTTGATCACATTTTAGGGGTTCATATAATTGATTACAAGCTTTTCAACAAGATTATATTGCAAAACTCAAATTCGGTATTTTTTACTCAGTTAAAAGTCCAACGGGTCCATTTTACGGCCCATTTAGACCCGCTCGCCCGAAACCTCTTCAAAAATGACTAAAAAACAAGTTTTAATCAAATTTTAGGAGTTCATATAATTGATTACCATCTTTTCAACACGATTATATTGCAAAAACTCAATTTTTGTACTTTTTACTCAGTTAAAAGTCGAACGAGTCCATTTTACGGCCCATTTAGACCCGCTCGCCCGAAACCTTTTCAAAAATGGCTGAAAAACAAATTTTTAATCAAATTTTAGGAGTTCATATATCTGATACGATCTTTTCAACACGATTGTATTACAAAAATTATAATTTATGTTCTTTTTACGCAGTTATAAGTTCAACCGGTCCATTTAGACCCGCTCGTCCGAAACCTCTTCAAAAATGACTGAAAAACAAGTTTTGACCACATTTTAGGGGTTCATATAATTGATTACGAGCTTTTCAACAAGATTATATTGCAAAACTCAAATTCGGTATTTTTTCTCAGTTAAAAGTCCAACGGGTCCATTTTACGGCCCATTGAGACCCGCTCGCCCGAAACCTCTTCAAAAATGACCGAAAAATAAGTTTTAATCAAATTTTAGGACTCATATCATTGATTACGATCTTTTCAACACGATTATATTGCAAAAACTCAAATTCGCTATTTTTTACTTAGTTAAAAGTCCAACGGGTAAATTTTACGGCCCATTTAGACCCGCTCGTTCGAAACCTCTACAAAAAGGACCGAAAAACAAGTTTTGATCCAATTTTAGGAGTTCATATAATTGATTACGATCTTTTCAACAAGATTATATTGCAAAAACTCAAATTCGGCATTTTTTACTCAGTTATAAGTCCAACGGGTCCATTTTACGGCCTATTTAGACCCGCTCGCCCGAAACCTCTTCAAAAATGACTGAAAAACAAGTTTTAATCAAATTTTAGGAGTTCATATAATTGATTACGATCTTTTCAACACGATTATATTGCAAAAACTCAATTTATGTACTTTTTACTTAGTTAAAAGTCCAACGGGTCCATTTTACGGCCCATTTAGACCCGCTCGTCCGAAACCTCTACAAAAAGGACCGCAAGACAAGTTTTAATCAAAACTTAAGAGTTCATATCGTTGATTACGAGCTTTTCAACACTATTGTATTGCAAAAATTCAATTTATGTTCTTTTTTCGCAGTTATAAGTTCAACGGGTCCATTTTAAGGCCCATTTAGACCCGCTCGTCCGAAACCACTATAAAAAGGACCGAAAAACAAGTTTTGATCCAATTTTAGTAGTTCATATAATTGATTACGATCGTTTCAAAAAGATTATATTGCAAAAACTCAAATTCGGTATTTTTTACTTAGTTAAAAGTCCAATGGGTCCATTTTACGACCCATTTAGACCCGCTCGTCCGAAACCTCTACAGAAAGGACCACAAAACAAGTTTTAATCAAAACATGAGAGTTTATATTGTTGATTACGAGCTTTTCAACACTATTGTATTGCAAAAATTCAATTTCTGTTATTTTTACACAGTTATAAGTTCAACGGGTCCATTTTAAGGCCCCTTTAGACCCGCTCGTCCGAAACCTCTACAAAAAGGACCGAAAAACAAGTTTTGATCCAATTTTAGGAGTTCATATAATTGATTACGTGCTTTTCAACAAGATTATATTGCAAAAACTCAAATTCGGTATTTTTTACTTAGTTAAAACTCCAACGGGTCCATTTTACGGTGCATTTAGACCCGCTCGTTCGAAACCTCTTCAAAAATGCCTGAAAAACAAGTTCTGATCCAATTTTAGGAGTTCATATAATTGATTACGATCTTTTCAACACGATTATATTGCAAAAACTAAATTTTTGTACTTTTTACTCAGTTAAAAGTCCAACGGGTCCATTTTACGGCCCATTTAGACCCACTCGTCCGAAACCTCTACAAAAAAGGACCGCAAAACAAGTTTTAATCAAAACTTTAGAGTTCATATCGTTGATTACAAGCTTTTCAACACTATTGTATTGCAAAAATTCAATTTCTGTTGTTTTTACGTAGTTATAAGTTCAACGGGTCCATTTTAAGGCCCATTCAGACCCGCTCGTCCGAAACCTCTACAAAAAGGACCGAAAAACAAGTTTTGATCCAATTTTAGGAGTTCATATAATTGATTACGAGCTTTTCAACAAGATTATATTGCAAAATCTCAAATTCGGTATTTTTTACTTAGTTAAAAGTCCAACGGGTCCATTTTACGGCCCATTTAGATCCGCTCGCCCGAAACCTCTTCAAAAATGACTGAAAAACAAGTTTTAATCTAATTTTAGGAGTTCATATAATTGATTACCATCTTTTCAACACGATTATATTGCAAAAACTCAATTTTTGTACTTTTTACTCAGTTAAAAGTCCAACGGGTCCATTTTACGGCCCATTTAGACCCGCTCGCCCGAAACCTTTTCAAAAATGACTGAAAAACAAATTTTAAACAAATTTTAGGAGTTCATATAACTAATACGATCTTTTCAACACGATTGTATTACAAAAATTCAATTTATGTTCTTTTTACGCAGTTATAAGTTCAACCGGTCCATTTAGACCCGCTCGTCCGAAACCTCTTCAAAAATGACTGAAAAACAAGTTTTGATCACATTTTAGGGGTTCATATAATTGATTACGAGCTTTTCTACAAGATTATATTGCAAAACTCAAATTCGGTATTTTTTACTCAGTTAAAAGTCCAACGGGTCCATTTTACGGCCCATTTAGACCCGCTCGCCCGAAGCCTCTTCAAAAATGACCGAAAAATAAGTTTTAATCAAATTTTAGGACTTCATATCATTGATTACGATCTTTTCAACATGATTATATTGCAAAAACTCAAATTCGGTATTTTTTACTCAGTTAAAAGTCCAACGGGTCCATTTTACGGCCCATTTAGTCTCGCTCGCTCGAAACCTCTTCAAAAATGACTGAAAAACAAGTTTTAATCAAATTTTAGGAGTTCATATAATTGATTAAGATCTTTTCAACACGATTATATTGCAAAAACTCAATTTATGTACTTTTTACTCAGTTAAAAGTCCAACGGGTCCATTTTACGGCCCATTTAGACCCGCTCGTCCGAAACCTCTACAAAAAGGACAACAAAACAAGTTTTAATCAAAACTTAAGAGTTCATATCGTTGATAACGAGCTTTTCAACACTATTGCATTGCAAAAGTTTAATTTCTATTCTTTTTACGCAGTTATAAGTTCAACGGGTCCATTTTAAGGCGCATTTAGACCCGCTCGTCCGAAACCTCTACAAAAAGGACAGAAAAACAAGTTTTGATCCAATTTTAGGAGTTCATATAATTGATTACGAGCTTTTTAACAAGACTATATTGCAAAAACTCAAATTCGGTATTTTTTACTCAGTTAAAAGTCCAACGGGACCATTTTAAGGCCCATTTAGACCCGCTCGTCCGAAACCTCTACAAAAGGACCGAAAAACAAGTTTTGATCCAATTTTATGAGTTATATAATTGATTAAGAGCTTTTCAACAAGATTAAATTGCAAAAACACAAATTCAGTATTTTTTACTCAGTTAAAAGTCCAACGGGTCCATTTTAAGGCCCATTTAGACCCGCTCGCACGAAAACTCTTCAAAAATGACCGAAAAATAAGTTTTAATTAAATTTTAGGACTTCATATCATTGATTACGATCTTTTCAACACGATTATATTGCAAAAACTCAATTTTTGTACTTTTTACTCAGTTAAAAGTCCAACGGGTCCATTTTACGGCCCATTTAGACCCGCTCGTCCGAAACCTCTACAAAAAGGACCGCAAAACAAGATTTAATCAAAACTTAAGAGTTCATATCGTTGATTACGAGCTTTTCAACACTATTGTATTGCAAAAATTCAATTTATGTTCTTTTTACGCAGTTATAAGTTCAACGGGTCCATTTTAAGGCCCATTTAGACTCGCTCGTCCGAAACCTCTACAAAAAAGACCGAAAAACAAGTTTTGATCCAATTTTAAGAGTTCATATAATTGATTACGAGCTTTTCAACAAGATTATATTCCAGAAACTCAAATTCGGTATTTTTTACTCAGTTAAAAGTCCAACGGGTCCATTTTACGGCCCATTTAGACCCGCTCGCCCAAAACCTCATCAAAAATGATCGAAAAAAAGTTTTAATCAAATTTTGGGACTTCATATCATTGATTACGATATTTTTAACACGATTATATAGCAAAAACTCAATTTATGTACTTTTTTACTCAGTTAAAAGTCCAACGGGTCCATTTTACGGCCCATTTAGACCCGCTCGTCCGAAACCTCTACAAAAAGAACCACAAAACAAGTTTTAATCAAAACTTAAGAGTTCATATCGTTGATTACGAGCTTTTTTAACACTATTGTTTTGCAAAAATTCAATTTATGTTCTTTTTACGCAGTTAAAATCCATTTTAAGGCTCATTTAGGCCCGCTCGTCCGAAACCACTACAAAAAGGACCGAATAACAAGTTTTGATCCAATTTTAGGAGTTCATATAATTGATTACGAGCTTTTCAACAAGATTATATTGCAAAAAGTCAATTTCTGTATTTTTTACTCAGTTAAAAGTCCAACGTGTCCATTTTACGGCCCATTTTGACCCGCTCGCCCAAAACCTCTTCAAAAATGACTGAAAAACAAGTTTTAATCAAATTTTAGGAGTTCATATAATTGATTACGATCGTTTCAACACGATTATATTGCAAAAACTCAATTTCAGTATTTTAAACACAATTATATAGCAAAAACTCAATTTATGTACTTTTTTACTCAGTTAAAAGTCCAACGGGTCCATTTTACGGCCCATTTAGACCCGCTCGTCCGAAACCTCTACAAAAAGGATTGCAAAACAAGTTTTAATCAAAACTTAAGAGTTCATATCGTTGATTACGAGCTTTTCAACACTATTGTATTGCAAAAATTCAATTTCTGTTCTTTTTACGTAGTTATAAGTTCAACGGGTCCATTTTAAGGCCCATTTAGACCCGCTCGTCCGAAACCTCTACAAAAAGGATCAAAAAACAAGTTTTGATCCAATTTTAGGAGTTCATATAATTGATTACGAGCATTTCAACAAGATTATATTGCAAAAACTCAAATTCGGTATTTTTTACTCAGTTAAAAGTTCAACGGGTCCATTTTACGGCCCATTAGACCTGATCACCTGAAACCTCTACAAAAAGGACCGAAAATTAAGTTTTGATCCAATTTTAAGAGTTCATATAATTGATTACGAGCTTTGCAACAAGATTATATTGCAAAAACTCAAATTCAGTATTTTTTACTCAGTTAAAAGTCCAACGGGTCCATTTTACGGCCCATTTAGACCCGCTCGCCCGAAACATCTTCAAAAATGACTGAAAAACAAGTTGTAATCAAATTTTAGGAGTTCATATAATTGATTACGATCTTTTCAACACGATTATATTGCAAAAACTCAATTTTTGTACTTTTTACTCAGTTAAAAGTCCAACGGGTCCATTTTACGGCCCATTTAGACCCACTCGTCCGAAACCGCTACAAAAAGGACCGCAAAACAAGTTTTAATCTAAACTTAAGAGTTCATATCGTTGATTACGAGCTTTTCAACACTATTGTATTGCAAAAATTCAATTTCTGTTCTTTTTACACAGTTATAAGTTCAACGGGTCCATTTTAAGGCCCATTTAGACCCGCTCGTCCGAAACCTCAACAAAAAGGACCGAAAAACAAGTTTTGATCGAATTTTAGGAGTTCATATAATAGATTACGAGCTTTTCAACAAGATTATATTGCAAAAAGTCAAATTCAGTATTTTTTACTCAGTTAAAAGTCCAACGGGTCCATTTTACGGCCCATTTAGACCAGCTCGTTCGAAACCTCTACAAAAAGGACCGAAAAACAAGTTTTGATCCAATTTTAGGAGTTCATATAATTGATTATGAGCTTTTCAACAAGATTATATTGCAAAAAGTCAATTTCTGTATTTTTTACTCAATTAAAAGTCCAACGGGTCCATTTTACGGCCCATTTGGACCCGCTCGCCCGATCCCTCTTCAAAAAATGACTAAAAAACAAGTTTTAATCAAATCTTAAGAGTTCATATAATTGATTACGATCGTTTCAACACAATTATATTGCAAAAACCCAATTTCTGTATTTTTTACTCAGTTCAAATTCCAACGGGTCGATTATACGGCCCATTTAGACCCGCTCGTCCAAAACCTCTACAAAAAGGACCGAAAAACAAGTTTTAATCAAAACTTAAGAGTTCATATCGTTGATTACGAGCTTTTGAACACTTTTGTATTGCAAAAATTCAATTTATGTTCTTTTTACGTAGTTAAAAGTTCAACGGTCCCATTTTAAGTCTCATTTAGACTCGCTCGTCCGAAACCTCTACAAAAAGGACGAAAAATAAGTTTTGATCCAATTTTAGGAGTTCATATAATTGATAACGAGCTTTTCAACAATATTATATTGAAAAAACTAAAATTCGGTGTTTTTTACTCAGTTAAAAGTCCAACGGGTCCATTTTACGGCCCATTTAGACGCGCTCGCCCGAAACATCTTCAAAAACGACTGAAAAACAAGTTTTAATCAAATTTTAGGAGTTGATATAATTGATTACGATCGTTTCAACACGATTATATTGCAAAAACTCAAGTTTTGATCCAGTTTTGATCCATTTTACGGCTCATTTAGACCCGATCGTCCGAAACCGCTACAAAAAGGAACACAAAACAAGTTTTAATCAAAACTTAAGAGTTCATATCGTTGATTACGAGCTTTTCAACACTATTGTATTGCAAAAATTCAATTTCTGTTCTTTTTACGCAGTTATAAGTTCAACGGGTCCATTTTAAGGCCCATTTAGACACGCTCGTCCGAAACCTCTACAAAAAGGACCGAAAAACAAGTTTTGATCCAATTTTAGGAGTTCATATAATAGATTACGAGCTTTTCAACAAGATTATATTGCAAAAACTCAAATTCGGTATTTTTTACTCAGTTAAAAGTCCAACGGGTCCATTTTACGGCCCATTTAGACCCGCTCGTTCGAAACCTCTACAAAACGGACCGAAAAACAAGTTTTGATCCAATTTTAGGAGTTCATATAACTGATTATGAGCTTTTCAACAAGATTATATTGCAAAAAGTCAATTTCTGTATTTTTAACTCGGTTAAAAGTCCAACGGGTCCATTTTACGGCCCATTTAGACCCGTTCGTCCGAAACCGCTACAAAAAGGACCGCAAAACAAGTTTTAATCAAAACTTACGAGTTCATATCGTTGATTACGAGCTTTTCAACACTATTGTATTGCAAAAATTCAATTTATGTTCTTTTTACGCAGTTATAAGTTCAACGGGTCCATTTTAAGGCCCATTTAGACCCGCTCACCCGAAACCTCTACAAAAAGGACCGAAAAATAAGTTTTGATCCAATTTTAGGAGTTCATATAATTGATTACGAGCTTTTCAACAAGATTATATTGCAAAAATTCAAATTCAGTATTTTTTACTCAGTTAAAAGTCCAACGGGTCCATTTTACGGCCCATTTAGACCCGCTCGCCCGAAACCTCTTCAAAAATGACTGAAAACAAGTTTTAATCAAATTTTAGGAGTTCATATAATTGATTACGATCTTTTCAACACGATTATATCGCAAAAATTCAATTTTTGTAATTTTTACTCAGTTAAAAGTCCAACGGGTCCATTTTACGGCCCATTTAGACCCGCTCGTCCGAAACCGCTAAGAAAAAGACCGCAAAAGAAGTTTTAATCAAAACTAAAGAGTTCATATCGTTGATTACAAGCTTTTCAACACTATTGTATTGCAAAAATTCAATTTTTGTTCTTTTTACGCAGTTATAAGTTCAACGGGTCCATTTTAAGGCCCATTTAGACCCGCTCGTCCGAAACCTCTACAAAAAGGACCGAAAAACAAGTTTTGATCCAATTTTAGGAGTTCATATAATAAATAACGAGCTTTTCAACAAGATTATATTGCAAAAACTCAAATTCGGTATTTTTTACTCAGTTAAAAGTCCAACGGGTCCATTTTACGACCCATTTAGACCCGCTCGTCCGAAACCTCTACAAAGAGGAACGGAAAACAAGTTTTAATCAAAACTTAAGAGTTCATATCGTTGATTACGAGCTTTTCAACACTATTGTATTGCAAAAATTCAATTTATGTTCTTTTTACACAGTTATAAGTTCAACGGGTCCATTTTAAGGCCCATTTAGACCCGCTCATTCGAAACCACTACAAAAAAGGACCGAAAAACAAGTTTTGATCCAATTTTAGGAGTTCATATAATTGATTACGAGGTTTTCAACAAGATTATATTGCAAAAAGTCAATTTCTGTATTTTTTACTTAGTTAAAAGTCCAACGGGTCCATTTTACGGCCCATTTAGACCTGCTCGCCCGAAACCACTTCAAAAATGATTAAAAAACAAGTTTTAATCAAAATTATGAGTTCATATAATTGAGTACGATCGTTTCAACACGATTATATTGCAAAAACTCAATTTCTGTATTTTTTACTCAGTTAAAAGTCCAACGGGTCGATTTTACGGCCCATTTAGACCCGCTCGTTCGAAACCTCTACAAAAAGGACCACAAAACAAGTTTTAATCAAAACTTAAGAGTTCATATCGTTGATTACGAGCTTTTGAACACTATTGTATTGCAAAAATTCAATTTTTGTTCTTTTTACGCATTTATAAGTTCAACGGGTCCATTTTAAGGCCCATTTAGACTCGCTCGTCCGAAACCTCTACAAAAAAGACCGAAAAACAAGTTTTGATCCAATTTTAGGAGTTCATATAATTGATTACGAGCTTTTCAACAAGATTATATTGCAAAAACTCAAATTCGGTGTTTTTTACTCCAACGGGTCCATTTTACGGCCCATTTAGACCCGCTCGCCCGAAACCTCTTTTAAAATGACTAAAAAACAAGTTTTAATCAAAATTTAGGAGTTCATATAATTGAGTACGATCGTTTCAACACGATTATATTGCAAAAACTCAATTTTTGTATTTTTTACTCAGTTAAAAGTCCAACGGGTCCATTTTACGGCCCATTTAGACCCGCTCGCCCAAAACCTCATCAAAAATGATCGAAAAAAAGTTTTAATCAAATTTTGGGACTTCATATCATTGATTACGATATTTTTAACACGATTATATAGCAAAAACTCAATTTATGTACTTTTTTACTCAGTTAAAAGTCCAACGGGTCCATTTTACGGCCCATTTAGACCCGCTCGTCCGAAACCTCTACAAAAAGAACCACAAAACAAGTTTTAATCAAAACTTAAGAGTTCATATCGTTGATTACGAGCTTTTTTAACACTATTGTTTTGCAAAAATTCAATTTATGTTCTTTTTACGCAGTTAAAATCCATTTTAAGGCTCATTTAGGCCCGCTCGTCCGAAACCACTACAAAAAGGACCGAATAACAAGTTTTGATCCAATTTTAGGAGTTCATATAATTGATTACGAGCTTTTCAACAAGATTATATTGCAAAAAGTCAATTTCTGTATTTTTTACTCAGTTAAAAGTCCAACGTGTCCATTTTACGGCCCATTTTGACCCGCTCGCCCAAAACCTCTTCAAAAATGACTGAAAAACAAGTTTTAATCAAATTTTAGGAGTTCATATAATTGATTACGATCGTTTCAACACGATTATATTGCAAAAACTCAATTTCAGTATTTTAAACACAATTATATAGCAAAAACTCAATTTATGTACTTTTTTACTCAGTTAAAAGTCCAACGGGTCCATTTTACGGCCCATTTAGACCCGCTCGTCCGAAACCTCTACAAAAAGGATTGCAAAACAAGTTTTAATCAAAACTTAAGAGTTCATATCGTTGATTACGAGCTTTTCAACACTATTGTATTGCAAAAATTCAATTTCTGTTCTTTTTACGTAGTTATAAGTTCAACGGGTCCATTTTAAGGCCCATTTAGACCCGCTCGTCCGAAACCTCTACAAAAAGGATCAAAAAACAAGTTTTGATCCAATTTTAGGAGTTCATATAATTGATTACGAGCATTTCAACAAGATTATATTGCAAAAACTCAAATTCGGTATTTTTTACTCAGTTAAAAGTTCAACGGGTCCATTTTACGGCCCATTAGACCTGATCACCTGAAACCTCTACAAAAAGGACCGAAAATTAAGTTTTGATCCAATTTTAAGAGTTCATATAATTGATTACGAGCTTTGCAACAAGATTATATTGCAAAAACTCAAATTCAGTATTTTTTACTCAGTTAAAAGTCCAACGGGTCCATTTTACGGCCCATTTAGACCCGCTCGCCCGAAACATCTTCAAAAATGACTGAAAAACAAGTTTTAATCAAATATTAGGAGTTCATATAATTGATTACGATCTTTTCAACACGATTATATTGCAAAAACTCAATTTTTGTACTTTTTACTCAGTTAAAAGTCCAACGGGTCCATTTTACGGCCCATTTAGACCCACTCGTCCGAAACCGCTACAAAAAGGACCGCAAAACAAGTTTTAATCTAAACTTAAGAGTTCATATCGTTGATTACGAGCTTTTCAACACTATTGTATTGCAAAAATTCAATTTCTGTTCTTTTTACACAGTTATAAGTTCAACGGGTCCATTTTAAGGCCCATTTAGACCCGCTCGTCCGAAACCTCAACAAAAAGGACCGAAAAACAAGTTTTGATCGAATTTTAGGAGTTCATATAATAGATTACGAGCTTTTCAACAAGATTATATTGCAAAAAGTCAAATTCAGTATTTTTTACTCAGTTAAAAGTCCAACGGGTCCATTTTACGGCCCATTTAGACCAGCTCGTTCGAAACCTCTACAAAAAGGACCGAAAAACAAGTTTTGATCCAATTTTAGGAGTTCATATAATTGATTATGAGCTTTTCAACAAGATTATATTGCAAAAAGTCAATTTCTGTATTTTTTACTCAATTAAAAGTCCAACGGGTCCATTTTACGGCCCATTTGGACCCGCTCGCCCGATCCCTCTTCAAAAAATGACTAAAAAACAAGTTTTAATCAAATCTTAAGAGTTCATATAATTGATTACGATCGTTTCAACACAATTATATTGCAAAAACCCAATTTCTGTATTTTTTACTCAGTTCAAATTCCAACAGGTCGATTATACGGCCCATTTAGACCCGCTCGTCCAAAACCTCTACAAAAAGGACCGAAAAACAAGTTTTAATCAAAACTTAAGAGTTCATATCGTTGATTACGAGCTTTTGAACACTTTTGTATTGCAAAAATTCAATTTATGTTCTTTTTACGCAGTTATAAGTTCAACGGTCCCATTTTAAGTCTCATTTAGACTCGCTCGTCCGAAACCTCTACAAAAAGGACGAAAAATAAGTTTTGATCCAATTTTAGGAGTTCATATAATTGATAACGAGCTTTTCAACAATATTATATTGAAAAAACTAAAATTCGGTGTTTTTTACTCAGTTAAAAGTCCAACGGGTCCATTTTACGGCCCATTTAAACTCGCTCGCCCGAAACATCTTCAAAAACGACTGAAAAACAAGTTTTAATCAAATTTTAGGAGTTGATATAATTGATTACGATCGTTTCAACACGATTATATTGCAAAAACTCAAGTTTTGATCCAGTTTTGATCCATTTTACGGCTCATTTAGACCCGATCGTCCGAAACCGCTACAAAAAGGAACACAAAACAAGTTTTAATCAAAACTTAAGAGTTCATATCGTTGATTACGAGCTTTTCAACACTATTGTATTGCAAAAATTCAATTTCTGTTCTTTTTACGCAGTTATAAGTTCAACGGGTCCATTTTAAGGCCCATTTAGACCCGCTCACCCGAAACCTCTACAAAAAGGACCGAAAAATAAGTTTTGATCCAATTTTAGGAGTTCATATAATTGATTACGAGCTTTTCAACAAGATTATATTGCAAAAATTCAAATTCAATATTTTTTACTCAGTTAAAAGTCCAACGGGTCCATTTTACGGCCCATTTAGACCCGCTCGCCCGAAACCTCTTCAAAAATGACTGAAAACAAGTTTTAATCAAATTTTAGGAGTTCATATAATTGATTACGATCTTTTCAACACGATTATATCGCAAAAATTCAATTTTTGTAATTTTTACTCAGTTAAAAGTCCAACGGGTCCATTTTACGGCCCATTTAGACCCGCTCGTCCGAAACCGCTAAGAAAAGGACCGCAAAAGAAGTTTTAATCAAAACTAAAGAGTTCATATCGTTGATTACAAGCTTTTCAACACTATTGTATTGCAAAAATTCAATTTTTGTTCTTTTTACGCAGTTATAAGTTCAACGGGTCCATTTTAAGGCCCATTTAGACCCGCTCGTCCGAAACCTCTACAAAAAGGACCGAAAAACAAGTTTTGATCCAATTTTAGGAGTTCATATAATAAATAACGAGCTTTTCAACAAGATTATATTGCAAAAACTCAAATTCGGTATTTTTTACTCAGTTAAAAGTCCAACGGGTCCATTTTACGACCCATTTAGACCCGCTCGTCCGAAACCTCTACAAAGAGGAACGGAAAACAAGTTTTAATCAAAACTTAAGAGTTCATATCGTTGATTACGAGCTTTTCAACACTATTGTATTGCAAAAATTCAATTTATGTTCTTTTTACACAGTTATAAGTTCAACGGGTCCATTTTAAGGCCCATTTAGACCCGCTCATTCGAAACCACTACAAAAAAGGACCGAAAAACAAGTTTTGATCCAATTTTAGGAGTTCATATAATTGATTACGAGGTTTTCAACAAGATTATATTGCAAAAAGTCAATTTCTGTATTTTTTACTTAGTTAAAAGTCCAACGGGTCCATTTTACGGCCCATTTAGACCTGCTCGCCCGAAACCACTTCAAAAATGATTAAAAAACAAGTTTTAATCAAAATTTAGGAGTTCATATAATTGAGTACGATCGTTTCAACACGATTATATTGCAAAAACTCAATTTCTGTATTTTTTACTCAGTTAAAAGTCCAACGGGTCGATTTTACGGCCCATTTAGACCCGCTCGTCCGAAACCTCTACAAAAAGGACCACAAAACAAGTTTTAATCAAAACTTAAGAGTTCATATCGTTGATTACGAGCTTTTGAACACTATTGTATTGCAAAAATTCAATTTTTGTTCTTTTTACGCATTTATAAGTTCAACGGGTCCATTTTAAGGCCCATTTAGACTCGCTCGTCCGAAACCTCTACAAAAAAGACCGAAAAACAAGTTTTGATCCAATTTTAGGAGTTCATATAATTGATTACGAGCTTTTCAACAAGATTATATTGCAAAAACTCAAATTCGGTGTTTTTTACTCCAACGGGTCCATTTTACGGCCCATTTAGACCCGCTCGCCCGAAACCTCTTTTAAAATGACTAAAAAACAAGTTTTAATCAAAATTTAGGAGTTCATATAATTGAGTACGATCGTTTCAACACGATTATATTGCAAAAACTCAATTTCTGTATTTTTTACTCAGTTAAAAGTCCAACGGGTCGATTTTACGGCCCATTTAGACCCGCTCGTCCGAAACCTCTACAAAAAGGACCACAAAACAAGTTTTAATCAAAACTTAAGAGTTCATATCGTTGATTACGAGCTTTTGAACACTATTGTATTGCAAAAATTCAATTTCTGTTCTTTTTACGCATTTATAAGTTCAACGAGTCCATTTTAAGGCCCATTTAGACTCGCTCGTCAGAAACCTCTACAAAAAGGACCGAAAAACAAGTTTTGATCCAATTTTAGGAGTTCATATAATTGATTACGAGCTTTTCAACAAGATTATATTGCAAAAACTCAAATTCGGTGTTTTTTACTCAGTTAAAAGTCCAACGAGTCTATTTTACGGCCCATTTAGACCCACTCGCCCGAAACCTCTTCAAAAATGACTAAAAAACAAGTTTTAATCAAAATTTAGGAGTTCATATAATTGATTACGATCGTTTCAACACGATTATATTGCAAAAACTCAATTTTTGTATTTTTTACTCAGTTAAAAGTCCAACGGGTCGATTTTACGGCCCATTTAGACCCGCTCGTCCGAAACCTCTACAAAAAGGACCACAAAACAAGTTTTAATCAAAACTTAAGAGTTCATATCGTTGATTACGAGCTTTTGAACACTATTGTATTGCAAAAATTCAATTTCTGTTCTTTTTACGCATTTATAAGTTCAACGGGTCCATTTTAAGGCCCATTTAGACTCGCTCGTCCGAAACCTCTACAAAAAGGACCGAAAAACAAGTTTTGATCCAATTTTAGGAGTTCATATAATTGATTACGAGCTTTTCAACAAGATTATACTGCAAAAACTCAAATTCGGTGTTTTTTACTCAGTTAAAAGTCCAACGGGTCCATTTTACGGCCCATTTAGACCCGCTCGCCCGAAACCTCTTCAAAAATGACCGAAAAATAAGTTTTAATCAAATTTTAGGACTTCATATCATTGATTACGATCTTTTCAACACGATTATATTGCAAAAACTCAAATTCGGTATTTTTTACTCAGTTAAAAGTCCAACGGGTCCATTTTACGGCCCATTTAGTCTCGCTCTCTCGAAACCTCTTCAAAAATGACTGAAAAACAAGTTTTAATCAAATTTTAGGAGTTCATATAATTGATTACGATCTTTTCAACACGATTATATTGCAAAAACTCAATTTATGTACTTTTTACTCAGTTAAAAGTCCAACGGGTCCATTTTACGGCCCATTTAGACCCGCTCGTCCGAAACCTCTACAAAAAGGACAACAAAACAAGTTTTAATCAAAACTTAAGAGTTCATATCGTTGATAACGAGCTTTTCAACACTATTGCATTGCAAAATTTTAATTTCTATTCCTTTTACGCAGTTATAAGTTCAACGGGTCCATTTTAAGGCGCATTTAGACCCGCTCGTCCGAAACCTCTACAAAAAGGACCGAAAAACAAGTTTTGATCCAATTTTAGGAGTTCATATAATTGATTACGAGCTTTTTAACAAGACTATATTGCAAAAACTCAAATTCGGTATTTTTTACTCAGTTAAAAGTCCAACGGGTCCATTTTAAGGCCCATTTAGACCCGCTCGTCCGAAACCTCTACAAAAGGACCGAAAAACAAGTTTTGATCCAATTTTAGGAGTTATATAATTGATTAAGAGCTTTTCAACAAGTTTAAATTGCAAAAACACAAATTCGGTATTTTTTACTCAGTTAAAAGTCCAACGGGTCCATTTTACAGCCCATTTAGACCCGCTCGCACGAAACCTCTTCAAAAATGACCGAAAAATAAGTTTTAATCAAATTTTAGGACTTCATATCATTGATTACGATCTTTTCAACACGATTATATTGCAAAAACTCAATTTTTGTACTTTTTACTCAGTTAAAAGTCCAACGGGTCCATTTTACGGCCCATTTAGACCCGCTCGTCCGAAACCTCTACAAAAAGGACCGCAAAACAAGTTTTAATCAAAACTTAAGAGTTCATATCGTTGATTACGAGCTTTTCAACACTATTGTTTTGCAAAAATTCAATTTATGTTCTTTTTACCAGTTATAAGTTCAACGGGTCCATTTTAAGGCCCATTTAGACTCGCTCGTCCGAAACCTCTACAAAAAAGACCGAAAAACAAGTTTTGATCCAATTTTAAGAGTTCATATAATTGATTACGAGCTTTTCAACAAGATTATATTGCAGAAACTCAAATTCGGTATTTTTTACTCAGTTAAAAGTCCAACGGGTCCATTTTACGGCCCATTTAGACCCGCTCGCCCAAAACCTCATCAAAAATGACCGAAAAAAAAAAGTTTTAATCAAATTTTGGGACTTCATATCATTGATTACGATATTTTTAACACGATTATATAGCAAAAACTAAATTTATGTACTTTTTTACTCAGTTAAAAGTCCAACGGGTCCATTTTACGGCCCATTTAGACCCGCTCGTCCGAAACCTCTACAAAAAGAACCACAAAACAAGTTTTAATCAAAACTTAAGAGTTCATATCGTTGATTACGAGCTTTTTCAACACTTTTGTTTTGTAATAATTCAATTTATGTTCTTTTTACGCAGTTAAAATCCATTTTAAGGCCCATTTAGGCCCGCTCGTCTGAAACCACTACAAAAAGGACCGAATAACAAGTTTTGATCCAATTTTAGGAGTTCATATAATTGATTACGAGCTTTTCAACAAGATTATATTGCAAAATGTCAATTTTTGTATTTTTTACTCAGTTAAAAGTCCAACGTGTCCATTTTACGGCCCATTTTGACCCGCTCCCCCGAAACCTCTTCAAAAATGACTGAAAAACAAGTTTTAATCAAATTTTAGGAGTTCATATAATTGATTACGATCGTTTCAACACGATTATATTGCAAAAACTCAATTTCTGTATTTTGTACTCAGTTAAAAGTCCAACGGGTCCATTTTACGGCCCATTTAGACCCGCTCGTCCGAAACCTGTACAAAAAGGATTGCAAAACAAGTTTTAATCAAAACTTAAGAGTTCATATCGTTGATTACGAGCTTTTCAACACTATTGTATTGCAAAAATTCAATTTCTGTTCTTTTTACGTAGTTATAAGTTCAACGGGTCCATTTTAAGGCCCATTTAGACCCGCTCGTCTGAAACCTCTACAAAAAGGATCGAAAAACAAGTTTTGATCCAATTTTAGGAGTTCATATAATTGATTACGAGCATTTCAACAAGATTATATTGCAAAAACTCAAATCGGTATTTTTTACTCAGTTAAAAGTCCAACGGGTCCATTTTACGGCTCATTAGACCTGCTCACCCGAAACCTCTACAAAAAGGACCGAAAAATAAGTTTTGATCCAATTTTAGGAGTTCATATAATTGATTACGAGCTTTGCAACAAGATTATATTGCAAAAACTCAAATTCAGTATTTTTTACTCAGTTAAAAGTCCAACGGGTCCATTTTACGGCCCATTTAGACCCGCTCGCCCGAAACATCTTCAAAAATGACTGAAAAACAAGTTTTAATCAAATTTTAGGAGTTCATATAATTGATTACGATCTTTTCAACACGATTATATTGCAAAAACTCAATTTTTTTACTTTTTACCCAGTTAAAAGTCCAACGGGTCCATTTTACGACCCATTTAGACCCACTCGTCCGAAACCTCTACAAAAAGGACCGCAAAACAAGTTTTAATCAAAACTTAAGAGTTCATATCGTTGATTACGAGCTTTTCAACACTATTGTAATACAAAAATTCAACTTCTGTTCTTTTTACACAGTTATAAGTTCAACGGGTCCATTTTAAGGCCCATTTAGACCCGCTCGTCCGAAACCTCTACAAAAAAGACCGAAAAACAAGTTTTGATCCAATTTTAGGAGTTCATATAATAGATTACGAGCTTTTCAACAAGATTATATTGCAAAAAGTCAAATTCAGTATTTTTTACTCAGTTAAAAGTCCAACGGGTCCATTTTACGTCCCATTTAGACCAGCTCGTTCGAAACCTCTACAAAAAGGACCGAAAAACAAGTTTTGATCCAATTTTAGGAGTTCATATAATTGATTATGAGCTTTTCAACAAGATTATATTGCAAAAAGTCAATTTCTGTATTTTTTACTCAATTAAAAGTCCAACGGGTCCATTTTACGGCCCATTTGGACCCGCTCGCCCGATCCCTCTTCAAAAAATGACTGAAAACAAGTTTTAATCAAATTTTAAGAGTTCATATAATTGATTACGATCGTTTCAACACAATTATATTGCAAAAACCCAATTTCTTTATTTTTTACTCAGTTCAAATTCCAACGGGTCGATTATACGGCCCATTTAGACCCGCTCGTCCAAAACCTCTACCAAAAGGACCGAAAAACAAGTTTTAACCAAAACTTAAGAGTTCATATCGTTGATTACGAGCTTTTAAACACTTTTGTATTGCAAAAATTCAATTTATGTTCTTTTTACGCAGTTATAAGTTCAACGGGCCCATTTTAAGTCTCATTTAGACTCGCTCGTCCGAAACCTCTACAAAAAGGACGAAAAATAAGTTTTGATCCAATTTTAGGAGTTCATATAATTTATAACGAGCTTTTCAACAATATTATATTGAAAAAACTAAAATTCGGTGTTTTTTACTCAGTTAAAAGTCCAACGGGTCCATTTTACGGCCCATTTAGACCCGCTCGCCCGAAACATCTTCAAAAACGACTGAAAAACAAGTTTTAATCAAATTTTAGGAGTTCATATAATTGATTACGATCGTTTCAACACGATTATATTGCAAAAACTCAAGTTTTGATCCAGTTTTGATCCATTTTACGGCCCATTTAGACCCGATCGTCCGAAACCGCTACAAAAAGGAACACAAAACAAGTTTTAATCAAAACTTAAGAGTTCATATCGTTGATTACGAGCTTTTCAACACTATTGTATTGCAAAAATTCAATTTCTGTTCTTTTTACGCAGTTATAAGTTCAACGGGCCCATTTTAAGTCTCATTTAGACTCGCTCGTCCGAAACCTCTACAAAAAGGACGAAAAATAAGTTTTGATCCAATTTTAGGAGTTCATATAATTGATTACGAGCTTTTCAACAAGATTATATTGCAAAAAGTCAATTTTTGTATTTTTTACTCAGTTAAAAGTCCAACGGGTCCATTTTACGGACCATTTAGACCCGCTCGCCCAAAACCTCATCAAAAATGACCGAAAAAAAAGTTTTAATCAAATTTTGGGACTTCATATCATTGAATACGATATTTTAAACACAATTATATAGCAAAAACTCAATTTATGTACTTTTTTACTCAGTTAAAAGTCCAACGGGTCCATTTTACGGCCCATTTAGACCCGCTTGTCCGAAACCTCTACAAAAAGAACCACAAAACAAGTTTTAATCAAAACTTAAGAGTTCATATCGTTGATTACGAGCTTTTTCAACACTATTGTTTTGCAAAAATTCAATTTATGTTCTTTTTACGTAGTTATAAGTTCAACGGGTCCATTTTAAGGCCCATTTAGGCCCGCTCGTCCGAAATCACTACAAAAAGGACCGAATAATAAGTTTTGATCCAATTTTAGGAGTTCATATAATTGATTACGAGCTTTTCAACAAGATTATATTGCAAAAAGTCAATTTTTGTATTTTTTACTCAGTTAAAAGTCCAACGTGTCCATTTTACGGCCCATTTTGACCCGCTCGCCCGAAACCTCTTCAAAAATGACTGAAAAACAAGTTTTAATTAAATTTTAGGAGTTCATATAATTGATTACGATCGTTTCAACACGACTATATTGCAAAAACTCAATTTCTGTATTTTGTACTCAGTTAAAAGTCCAACGGGTCCATTTTACGGCCCATTTAGACCCGCTCGTCCGAAACCTCTACAAAAAGGATTGCAAAACAAGTTTTAATCAAAACTTAAGAGTTCATATCGTTGATTACGAGCTTTTCAACACTATTGTATTGCAAAAATTTAATTTCTGTTCTTTTTACGTAGTTATAAGTTCAACGGGTCCATTTTAAGGCCCTTTTAGACCCGCTCGTCCGAAACCTCTACAAAAAGGATCGAAAAACAAGTTTTGATCCAATTTTAGGAGTTCATATAATTGATTACGAGCATTTCAACAAGATTATATTGCAAAAACTCAAATTCGGTATTTTTTACTCAGTTAAAAGTCCAACGGGTCCATTTTACGGCCCATTAGACCTGCTCACCCGAAACCTCTACAAAAAGGACCGAAAAATAAGTTTTGATCCAATTTTAGGAGTTCATATAATTGATTACGAGCTTTGCAACAAGATTATATTGCAAAAACTCAAATTCAGTATTTTTTACTCAGTTAAAAGTCAAACGGGTCCATTTTACGGCCCATTTAGACCCGCTCGCCCGAAACATCTTCAAAAATGACTGAAAAACAAGTTTTAATCAAATTTTAGGAGTTCATATAATTGATTACGATCTTTTCAACACGATTATATTGCAAAAAACTCAATTTTTGTACTTTTTACTCAGTTAAAATCCAACGAGTCCATTTTACGGCCCATTTAGACCCACTCGTCCGAAACCGCTACAAAAAGGACCGCAAAACAAGTTTTAATCAAAACTTAAGAGTTCATATCGTTGATTACGAGCTTTTCAACACTATTGTATTGCAAAAATTCAACTTCTGTTCTTTTTACACAGTTATAAGTTCAACGGGTCCATTTTAAGGCCCATTTAGACCCGCTCGTCCGAAACCTCTACAAAAGGGACCGAAAAACAAGTTTTGATCCAATTTTAGGAGTTCATATAATAGATTACGAGCTTTTCAACAAGATTATATTGCAAAAAGTCAAATTCAATATTTTTTACTCAGTTAAAAGTCTAACGGGTCCATTTTACGGCCCATTTAGACCAGCTCGTTCGAAACCTCTACAAAAAGGAACGAAAAACAAGTTTTGATCCAATTTTAGGAGTTCATATAATTGATTATGAGCTTTTCAACAAGATTATATTGCAAAAAGTCAATTTCTGTATTTTTTACTCAATTAAAAGTCCAACGGGTCCATTTTACGGCCCATTTGGACCCGCTCGCCCGATCCCTCTTCAAAAAATGACTGAAAAACAAGTTTTAATCAAATTTTAAGAGTTCATATAATTGATTACGATCGTTTCAACACAATTATATTGCAAAAACCCAATTTCTGTATTTTTTACTCAGTTCAAATTCCAACAGGTCGATTATACGGCCCATTTAGACCCGCTCGTCCAAAACCTCTACCAAAAGGACCGAAAAACAAGTTTTAATCAAAACTTAAGAGTTCATATCGTTGATTACGAGCTTTTGAACACTTTTGTATTGCAAAAATTCAATTTATGTTCTTTTTACGCAGTTATAAGTTCAACGGGCCCATTTTAAGTCTCATTTAGACTCGCTCGTCCGAAACCTCTACAAAAAGGACGAAAAATAAGTTTTGATCCAATTTTAGGAGTTCATATAATTGATAACGAGCTTTTCAACAATATTATATTGAAAAAACTAAAATTCGGTGTTTTTTACTCAGTTAAAAGTCCAACGGGTCCATTTTACAGCCCATTTAGACCCGCTCGCCCGAAACATCTTCAAAAACGACTGAAAAACAAGTTTTAATCAAATTTTAGGAGTTCATATAATTGATTACGATCGTTTCAACACGATTATATTGCAAAAACTCAAGTTTTGATCCAGTTTTTATCCATTGTACGGCCCATTTAGACCCGATCGTCCGAAACCGCTACAAAAAGGAACACAAAACAAGTTTTAATCAAAACTTAAGAGTTCATATCGTTGATTACGAGCTTTTCAACACTATTGTATTGCAAAAATTCAATTTATGTTCTTTTTACGCAGTTATAAGTTCAACGGGTCCATTTTAAGGCCCATTTAGACACGCTCGTCCGAAACCTCTACAAAAAGGACCGAAAAACAAGTTTTGATCCAATTTTAGGAGTTCATATAATAGATTACGAGCTTTTCAACAAGATTATATTGCAAAAACTCAAATTCGGTATTTTTTACTCAGTTAAAAGTCCAACGGGTCCATTTTACGGCCCATTTAGACCCGCTCGTTCGAAACCTCTACAAAACGGACCGAAAAACAAGTTTTGATCCAATTTTAGGAGTTCATATAACTGATTATGAGCTTTTCAACAAGATTATATTGCAAAAAGTCAATTTCTGTATTTTTAACTCAGTTAAAAGTCCAACGGGTCCATTTTACGGCCCATTTAGACCCGCTCGCCCGAACCCTCTTCAAAAAATGACTGAAAAACAAGTTTTAATCAAATTTTAAGAGTTCATATAATTGATTACGATCTTTTCAACACGATTATATTGCAAAAACCCAATTTTTGTATTTTTTACTCAGTTCAAATTCCAACGGGTCGATTATACGGCCCATTTAGACCCGCTCGTCCAAAACCTCTACCAAAAGGACCGAAAAACAAGTTTTAATCAAAACTTAAGAGTTCATATCGTTGATTACGAGCTCTTGAACACTTTTCTATTGCAAAAATTCAATTTATGTTCTTTTTACGCAGTTATAAGTTCAACGGGCCCATTTTAAGGCCCATTTAGACTCGCTCGTCCGAAACCTCTACAAAAAGGACGAAAAATAAGTTTTGATCTAATTTTAGGAGTTCATATAATTGATAACGAGCTTTTCAACAATATTATATTGAAAAAACTAAAATTCGGTGTTTTTTACTCAGTTAAAAGTCCAACGGGTCCATTTTACGGCCCATTTAGACCCGCTCGCCCGAAACATCTTCAAAAACGACTGAAAAACAAGTTTTAATCAAATTTTAGAAGTTCATATAATTGATTACGATCGTTTCAACACGATTATATTGCAAAAACTCAAGTTTTGATCCAGTTTTGATCCATTTTACGGCCCATTTAGACCCGATCGTCCGAAACCGCTACAAAAAGGAACACAAAAGAAGTTTTAATCAAAACTTAAGAGTTCATATCGTTGATTACGAGCTTTTCAACACTATTGTATTGCAAAAATTCAATTTCTGTTCTTTTTACGCAGTTATAAGTTCAACGGGTCCATTTTAAGGCCCATTTAGACTCGCTCGTCCGAAACCTCTACAAAAAAGACCGAAAAACAAGTTTTGATCCAATTTTAGGAGTTCATATAATAGATTACGAGCTTTTCAACAAGATTATATTGCAAAAACTCAAATTCGGTATTTTTTACTCAGTTAAAAGTCCAACGGGTCCATTTTACGGCCCATTTAGACCCGGTCGTTCGAAACCTCTTCAAAACGGACCGAAAAACAAGTTTTGATCCAATTTTAGGAGTTCATATAACTGATTATGAGCTTTTCAACAAGATTATATTGCAAAAAGTCAATTTCTGTATTTTTAACTCAGTTAAAAGTCCAACGGGTCCATTTTACGGCCCATTTAGACCCGCTCGCCCGAACCCTCTTCAAAAAATGACTGAAAAACAAGTTTTAATCAAATTTTAAGAGTTCATATAATTGATTACGATCTTTTCAACACGATTATATTGCAAAAACCCAATTTCTGTATTTTTTACTCAGTTCAAATTCCAACGGGTCGATTATACGGCCCATTTAGACCCGCTCGTCCAAAACCTCTACCAAAAGGACCGAAAAACAAGTTTTAATCAAAACTTAAGAGTTCATATCGTTGATTACGAGCTTTTGAACACTTTTGTATTACAAAAATTCAATTTATGTTCTTTTTACGCAGTTATAAGTTCAACGGGCCCATTTTAAGGCCCATTTAGACCCGCTCACCCGAAACCTCTACAAAAAGGACCGAAAAATAAGTTTTGATCCAATTTTAGGAGTTCATATAATTGATAACGAGCTTTTCAACAATATTATATTGAAAAAACTAAAATTCGGTGTTTTTTACTCAGTTAAAAGTCCAACGGGTCCATTTTACGGCCCATTTAGACCCGCTCGCCCGAAACCTCTTCAAAAATGACTGAAAAACAAGTTTTAATCAAATTTTAGGAGTTCATATAATTGATTACGATCGTTTCAACACGATTATATCGCAAAAACTCAAGTTTTGATCCAGTTTTGATCCATTTTACGGCCCATTTAGACCCGATCGTCCGAAACCGCTACAAAAAGGACCGCAAAACAAGTTTTAATCAAAACTTAAGAGTTCATATCGTTGATTACGAGCTTTTCAACACTATTGTATTGCAAAAATTCAATTTATGTTCTTTTTACGCAGTTATAAGTTCAACGGGTCCATTTTAAGGCCCATTTAGACCCGCTCACCCGAAACCTCTACAAAAGGACCGAAAAATAAGTTTTGATCCAATTTTAGGAGTTCATATAATTGATTACGAGCTTTTCAACAAGATTATATTGCAAAAATTCAAATTCAGTATTTTTTACTCAGTTAAAAGTCCAACGGGTCCATTTTACGGCCCATTTAGACCCGCTCGCCCGAAACCTCTTCAAAAATGACTGAAAAACAAGTTTTAATCAAATTTTAGGAGTTCATATAATTGATTACGATCTTTTCAACACGATTATATCGCAAAAATTCAATTTTTGTAATTTTTATTCAGTTAAAAGTCCAACGGGTCCATTTTACGGCCCATTTAGACCCGCTCGTCCGAAACCGCTAAGAAAAGGACCGCAAAACAAGTTTTAATCAAAACTTAAGAGTTCATATCGTTGATTACAAGCTTTTCAACACTATTGTTTTGCAAAAATTCAATTTTTGTTCTTTTTACGCAGTTATAAGTTCAACGGGTCCATTTTAAGGCCCATTTAGACCTGCTCGTCCGAAACCTCTACAAAAAGGACCGAAAAACAAGTTTTGATCCAATTTTAGGAGTTCATATAATAAATAACGAGCCTTTCAACAAGATTATATTGCAAAAACTCAAATTCGGTATTTTTTACTCAGTTAAAAGTCCAACGGGTCCATTTTACGGCCCATTTAGACCCGCTCGTTCGAAACCTCTACAAAAAGGACCGAAAAACAAGTTTTGATCCAATTTTAGGAGTTCATATAATTGATTATGAGCTTTTCAACAAGATTATATTGCAAAAAGTCAATTTCTGTATTTTTAACTCAGTTAAAAGTCCAACGGGTCCACTTTACGGCCCATTTAGACCCGCTCGCCCGAACCCTCTTAAAAAATGACTGAAAAACAAGTTTTAATCAAATTTTAAGAGTTCATATAATTGATTACTATCGTTTCAACACAATTATATTGCAAAAACCCAATTTCTGTATTTTTTACTCAGTTCAAATTCCAACGGGTCCATTTTACGGCCCATTTAGAACCACTCGTCCGAAACCTCTACAAAAAGGACCGCAAAACAAGTTTTAATCAAAACTTAAGAGTTCATATCGTTGATTACGAGCTTTTGAACACTATTGTATTGCAAAAATTCAATTTCTGTTCTTTTTACGCAGTTATAAGTTCAACGGGTCCATTTTAAGTCTCATTTAGACTCGCTCGTCCAAAACCTCTACAAAAAGGACCTCAAAACAAGTTTTGATCCAATATTAGGAGTTCATATAATTGATTACGAGCTTTTCAACAACATTATATTGCAAAAACTCAAATTCAGTATTTTTTTTACTCATTTTAAAGTCCATCGGGTCCATTTTACAGCCCATTAAGACCCACTCGCCCGAAACCTCTTCAAAAATGACTGAAAAGCAAGTTTTGATCAAATTTTAGGAGTTCATATAATTGATTACGAGCTTTTCAACAAGATTATATTGCAAAAAACACATTCGGTATTTTTTACTCAGTTAAAAGTCCAACGGGTCTATTTTACAGCCCATTAAGACCCGCTCGCCCAAAACCTCTTCAAAAATGACTGAAAAACAAGTTTTAATCAAATTTTAGGACTTCATATCATTGATTATGATCTTTTCAACACGATTATATTGCAAAAACTCAATTTTTATACTTTTTACTCAGTTAAAAGTCCAACGGGTCCATTTTACGGCCCATTTAGACCCGCTCGTCCGAAACCTCTACAAAAAGGACCGCAAAACAAGTTTTAATCAAAACTTAAGAGTTCATATCGTTGATTACGAGCTTTTCAACACTATTGTATTGCAAAAATTCAATTTATGATCTTTTTACGCAGTTATAAGTTCAACGGGTCCATTTTAAGGCCCATTTAGACTCGCTCGTCCGAAACCTCTACAAAAAAGACCGAAAAACAAGTTTTGATCCAATTTTAAGAGTTCATATAATTGATTACGAGCTTTTCAACAAGATTAAATTTCAGAAACTCAAATTCGGTATTTTTTACTCAGTTAAAAGTCCAACGGGTCCATTTTACGGCCCATTTAGACCCGCTCGTCCGAAACCTCTACAAAAAGGAACGGAAAACAAGTTTTAATCAAAACTTAAGAGTTCATATCATTGATTACGAGCTTTTCAACACTATTGTATTGCAAAAATTCAATTTATGTTCTTTTTACGCAGTTATAAGTTCAACGGGTCCATTTTAAGGCCCATTTAGACCCGCTCATCCGAAACCACTACAAAAAAGGACCGAAAAACAAGTTTTGATCCAATTTTAGGAGTTCAAATAATTGATTACGAGGTTTTCAACAAGATTATATTGCAAAAAGTCAATTTCTGTATTTTTTACTTAGTTAAAAGTCCAACGGGTCCATTTTACGGCCCATTTAGACCCGCTCGCCCGAAACCACTTCAAAAATGATTAAAAAACAAGTTTTAATCAAAATTTAGGAGTTCATATAATTGAGTACGATCGTTTCAACACGATTATATTGCAAAAACTCAATTTCTGTATTTTTTACTCAGTTAAAATTCCAACGGGTCGATTTTACGGCCCATTTAGACCCGCTCGTCCGAAACCTCTACAAAAAGGACCACAAAACAAGTTTTAATCAAAACTTAAGAGTTCATATCGTTGATTACGAGCTTTTGAACACTATTGTATTGCAAAAATTCAATTTCTGTTCTTTTTATGCATTTATAAGTTCAACGGGTCCATTTTAAGGCCCATTTAGACTCGCTCGTCCGAAACCTCTACAAAAAAGACCGAAAAACAAGTTTTGATCCAGTTTTAGGAGTTCATATAATTGATTACGAGTTTTTCAACAAGATTATATTGCAAAAACTCAAATTCGGTGTTTTTTACTCCAACGGGTCCATTTTACGGCCCATTTAGACCCGCTCGCCCGAAACCTCTTCAAAAATGACTAAAAAACAAGTTTTAATCAAAATTTAGGAGTTCATATAATTGATTACGATCGTTTCAACACGATTATATTGAAAAAACTCAATTTCTGTATTTTTTACTCAGTTAAAAGTCCAACGGGACGATTTTACGGCCCATTTAGACCCGCTTGTCCGAAACCTCTACAAAAAGGACCACAAAACAAGTTTTAATCAAAACTTAAGAGTTCATATCGTTGATTACGAGCTTTTGAACACTATTGTATTGCAAAAATTCAATATCTGTTCTTTTTACGCATTTATAAGTTCAACGGGTCCATTTTAAGGCCCATTTAGACTCGCTCGTCCGAAACCTCTACAAAAAGGACCGAAAAACAAGTTTTGATCCAATTTTAGGAGTTCATATAATTGATTACGTGCTTTTCAACAAGATTATATTGCAAAAACTCAAATTCGGTGTTTTTTACTCCAACGGGTCCATTTTACGGCCCATTTAGACCCGCTCGCCCGAAACCTCTTCAAAAATGACTAAAAAACAAGTTTTAATCAAAATTTATGAGTTCATATAATTGAGTACGATCGTTTCAACACGATTATATTGCAAAAACTCAATTTCTGTATTTTTTACTCAGTTAAAAGTCCAATGGGTCGATTTTACGGCCCATTTAGACCCGCTCGTCCGAAACCTTTACAAAAAGGACCACAAAACAAGTTTTAATCAAAACTTAAGAGTTCATATCGTTGATTACGAGCTTTTGAACACTATTGCATTGCAAAAATTCAATTTCTGTTCTTTTTACGCATTTATAAGTTCAACGGGTCCATTTTAAGGCCCATTTAGACTCGCTCGTCCGAAACCTCTACAAAAAGGACCGAAAACAAGTTTTGATCCAATTTTAGGAGTTCATATAATTGATTACGAGCTTTTCAACAAGATTATATTGCAAAAACTCAAATTCGGTGTTTTTTACTCAGTTAAAATTCCAACGGGTCCATTTTACGGCCCATTTAGACCCGCTCGCCCGAAACCTCTTCAAAAATGACTAAAAACAAGTTTTAATCAAAATTTAGGAATTCATATAATTGATTACGATCGTTTCAACACGATTATATTGCAAAAACTCAATTTATGTATTTTTTACTCAGTTAAAAGTCCAACGGGTCAATTTTACGGCCCATTTAGACCCGCTCGTCCGAAACCTCTACAAAAGGACCGCAAAACAAGTTTTAATCAAAACTTAAGAGTTCATATCTTTGATTACGAGCTTTTCAACACTATTGTTTTGCAAATATTCAATTTCTGTTCTTTTTACGCAGTTATAAGTTCAACGGGTCCTTTTTAAGGCCCATTTAGACCCGCTCATCTGAAACCACTAAAAAAAGGACCGAAAAACAAGTTTTGATCCAATTTTAGGAGTTCATATAATTGATTACTAGATTTTCAACAAGATTATATTGCAAAAAGTCAATTTCTGTATTTTTTACTCAGTTAAAAGTCCAACGGGTCCATTTTACGGCCCATTTAGATTCGCTCGCCCGAAACCTCTTCAAAAATGACTGAAAACAAGTTTTAATCATATTTTAGGAGTTCATATAATTGATTACGATCGTTTCAACACGATTATATTTCAAAAACTCAATTTTTGTATTTTTTACTCAGTTAAAAGTCCAACGGGTCCATTTTACGGCCCATTTAGACCCGCTCGTCCGAAACCTCTACAAAAAGGACCGCAAAACAAGTTTTAATCAAAACTTAAGAGTTCATATCGTTGATTACGAGCTTTTCAACACTATTGTATTGCAAAAATTCAATTTAGGTTCTTTTTACACAGTTATAAGTTCAACGGGTCCATTTCAGGGCCCATTTAGACCCACTCATCCAAACCACTACAAAAAGGACCGAAAAACAAGTTTTGATCCAATTTTAGGAGTTCATATAATTGATTACGAGCTTTTCAACAAGATTATATTGCAAAAACTCAATTTCTGTATTTTTTACTCAGTTAAAAGTCCTACCCTTACAAGTTTTAATCAAATTTTAGGACTTCATATCATTGATTACGATCTTTTCAACACGATTATATTGCACAAACTCAATTTTTGTACTTTTTACTTAGTTAAAAGTCCAACGGGTCCATTTTACGGCCCATTTAGACCCGCTCGCACGAAATCTCTTCAAAAATGACTGAAAAACAAGTTTTAATCAAATTTTAGGAGTTCATATAATTGATTACCATCTTTTCATCACGATTATATTGCAAAAACTCAATTTTTGTACTTTTTACTCAGTTAAAAGTCCAACGGGTCCATTTTACGGCCCATTTAGACCCGCTCGCCCGAAACCTCTACAAAAAGGACCGCAAGACAAGTTTTAATCAAAACTTAAGAGTTCATATCGTTGATTACGAGCTTTTCAACACTATTGTATTGCAAAAATTTAATTTATGTTCTTTTTACGCAGTTATAAGTTCAACGGGTCCATTTTAAGGCCCATTTAGACCCGCTCGTCCGAAACCACTATAAAAAGGACCGAAAAACAAGTTTTGATCCAATTTTAGTAGTTCATATAAATGATTACGATCGTTTCAAAACGATTATATTGCAAAAACTCAAATTCGGTATTTTTTACTCAGTTAAAAGTCCAACGGGTCCATTTTACGACCCATTTAGACCCGCTCGTCCGAAACCTCTACAGAAAGGACCACAAAACAAGTTTTAATCAAAACTTGAGAGTTTATATTGTTGATTATGAGCTTTTCAACACTATTGTATTGCAAAAATTCAATTTCTGTTATTTTTACGCAGATATAAGTTCAACAGGTCCATTTTAAGGCCCCTTTAGACCCGCTCGTCCGAAACCTCTACAAAAAGGACCGAAAAACAAGTTTTGATCCAATTTTAGGAGTTCATATAATTGATTACGTGCTTTTCAACAAGATTATATTGCAAAAACTCAAATTCGGTATTTTTTACTTAGTTAAAACTCCAACGGGTCCATTTTACGGCGCATTTAGACCCGCTCGTTCGAAACCTCTTCAAAAATGCCTGAAAAACAAGTTTTGATCCAATTTTAGGAGTTCATATAATTGATTACGATCTTTTCAACACGATTATATTGCAAAAACTAAATTTTTGTACTTTTTACTTAGTTAAAAGTCCAACGGGTCCATTTTACGGCCCATTTAGACCCGCTCGTCCGAAACCTCTACAAAAAGGACCGCAAGACAAGTTTTAATCAAAACTTAAGAGTTCATATCGTTGATTACGAGCTTTTCAACACTATTGTATTGCAAAAATTTAATTTATGTTCTTTTTACGCAGTTATAAGTTCAACGGGTCCATTTTAAGGCCCATTTAGACCCGCTCGTCCGAAACCACTATAAAAAGGACCGAAAAACAAGTTTTGATCCAATTTTAGTAGTTCATATAAATGATTACGATCGTTTCAAAATGATTTTATTGCAAAAACTCAAATTCGGTATTTTTTACTCAGTTAAAAGTCCAACGGGTCCATTTTACGACCCATTTAGACCCGCTCGTCCAAAACCTCTACAGAAAGGACCACAAAACAAGTTTTAATCAAAACTTGAGAGTTTATATTGTTGATTACGAGCTTTTCAACACTATTGTATTGCAAAAATTCAATTTCTGTTATTTTTACGCAGTTATAAGTTCAACGGGTCCATTTTAAGGCCCCTTTAGACTCGCTCGTCCGAAACCTCTACAAAAAGGACCGAAAAACAAGTTTTGATCCAATTTTAGGAGTTCATATAATTGATTACGTGCTTTTCAACAAGATTATATTGCAAAAACTCAAATTCGGTATTTTTTACTTAGTTAAAACTCCAACGGGTCCATTTTACGACGCATTTAGACCTGCTCGTTCGAAACCTCTTCAAAAATGCCTGAAAAACAAGTTTTGATCCAATTTTAGGAGTTCATATAATTGATTACGATCTTTTCAACACGATTATATTGCAAAAACTAAATTTTTGTACTTTTTACTTAGTTAAAAGTCCAACGGGTCCATTTTACGGCCCATTTAGACCCGCTCGTCCGAAACCTCTACAAAAAGGACCGCAAGACAAGTTTTAATCAAAACTTAAGAGTTCATATCGTTGATTACGAGCTTTTCAACACTATTGTATTGCAAAAATTTAATTTATGTTCTTTTTACGCAGTTATAAGTTCAACGGGTCCATTTTAAGGCCCATTTAGACCCGCTCGTCCGAAACCACTATAAAAAGGACCGAAAAACAAGTTTTGATCCAATTTTAGTAGTTCATATAAATGATTACGATCGTTTCAAAACGATTATATTGCAAAAACTCAAATTCGGTATTTTTTACTCAGTTAAAAGTCCAACGGGTCCATTTTACGACCCATTTAGACCCGCTCGTCCGAAACCTCTACAGAAAGGACCACAAAACAAGTTTTAATCAAAACTTGAGAGTTTATATTGTTGATTACGAGCTTTTCAACACTATTGTATTGCAAAAATTCAATTTCTGTTATTTTTACGCAGTTATAAGTTCAACGGGTCCATTTTAAGGCCCCTTTAGACCCGCTCGTCCGAAACCTCTACAAAAAGGACCGAAAAACAAGTTTTGATCCAATTTTAGGAGTTCATATAATTGATTACGTGCTTTTCAACAAGATTATATTGCAAAAACTCAAATTCGGTATTTTTTACTTAGTTAAAACTCCAACGGGTCCATTTTACGGCGCATTTAGACCCGCTCGTTCGAAACCTCTTCAAAAATGCCTGAAAAACAAGTTTTGATCCAATTTTAGGAGTTCATATAATTGATTACGATCTTTTCAAC
This sequence comes from Hibiscus trionum, assembly GCA_030270665.1. Classification (NCBI taxonomy): domain Eukaryota; kingdom Viridiplantae; phylum Streptophyta; class Magnoliopsida; order Malvales; family Malvaceae; genus Hibiscus; species Hibiscus trionum. The sequence continues at coordinate 41,107,134 of BSYR01000002.1, read as the reverse complement.
ACGATTATATTGCAAAAACTAAATTTTTGTACTTTTTACTTAGTTAAAAGTCCAACGGGTCCATTTTACGGCCCATTTAGACCTGCTCGTCCGAAACCTCTACAAAAAGGACCGCAAAACAAGTTTTAATAAAAACTTAAGAGTTCATATCGTTGATTACGAGCTTTTCAACACTATTGTATTGCAAAAATTCAATTTCTGTTGTTTTTACGTAGTTATAAGTTCAACGGGTCCATTTTAAGGCCCATTCAGACCCGCTCGTCCGAAACCTCTACAAAAAGGACCGAAAAACAAGTTTTGATCCAATTTTAGGAGTTCATATATTTGATTACGAGCTTTTCAACAAGATTATATTGCAAAATCTCAAATTCGGTATTTTTTACTCAGTTAAAAGTCCAACGGGTCCATTTTACGGTCCATTTAGATCCGCTCGCCCGAAACCTCTTCAAAAATGACTGAAAAACAAGTTTTAATCTAATTTTAGGAGTTCATATAATTGATTACCATCTTTTCAACACGATTATATTGCAAAAACTCAATTTTTGTACTTTTTACTCAGTTAAAAGTCAACCGGGTCCATTTTACGGCCCAGTTAGACCAGCTCGCCCGAAACCTTTTCAAAAATGACTGAAAAACAAGTTTTAATCAAATTTTAGGAGTTCATATAACTGATACGATCTTTTCAACACGATTGTATTACAAAAATTCAATTTATGTTCTTTTTACGCAGTTATAAGTTCAACGGGTCCATTTAGACCCGCTCGTCCGAAACCTCTTCAAAAATGACTGAAAAACAAGTTTTGATCACACTTTAGGGGTTCATATAATTGATTACGAGCTTTTCAACAAGATTATATTGCAAAACTCAAATTCTGTATTTTTTACTCAGTTAAAAGTCCAACGGGTCCATTTTACGGCCCATTTAGACCCGCTCGTCCGAAACCTCTACAAAAAGGACCGCAAAACAAGTTTTAATCAAAACTTAAGAGTTCATATCGTTGATTACGAGCTTTTCAACACTATTGTATTGCAAAAATTCAATTTAGGTTCTTTTTACACAGTTATAAGTTCAACGGGTCCATTTCAGGGCCCATTTAGACCCGCTCATCCAAACCACTACAAAAAGGACCGAAAAACAAGTTTTGATCCATTTTAGGAGTTCATATAATTGATTACGAGCTTTTCAACAAGATTATATTGCAAAAACTCAATTTCTGTATTTTTTACTCAGTTAAAAGTCCTACCCTTACAAGTTTTAATCAAATTTTAGGACTTCATATCATTGATTACGATCTTTTCAATACGATTATATTGCACAAACTCAATTTTTGTACTTTTTACTTAGTTAAAAGTCCAACGGGTCCATTTTACGGCCCATTTAGACCCGCTCGCACGAAATCTCTTCAAAAATGACTGAAAAACAAGTTTTAATCAAATTTTAGGAGTTCATATAATTGATTACCATCTTTTCATCACAATTATATTGCAAAAACTCAATTTTTGTACTTTTTACTCAGTTAAAAGTCCAACGGGTCCATTTTACGGCCCATTTAGACCCGCTCGCCCGAAACCTCTACAAAAATGACTGAAAAACAAGTTTTAAACAAATTTTAGGAGTTCATATAACTGATTACGATCTTTTCAACACGATTGTATTACAAAAATTCAATTTATGTTCTTTTTACGCAGTTATAAGTTCAACCGGTCCATTTAGACCCGCTCGTCCGAAACCTCTTCAAAAATGACTGAAAAACAAGTTTTGATCACATTTTAGGGGTTCATATATTTGATTACGAGCTTTTCAACAAGATTATATTGCAAAACTCAAATTCGGTATTTTTTACTCAGTTAAAACTCCAACGGGTCCATTTTACGGCCCATTTAGACCCGCTCGCCCGAAACCTCTTCAAAAATGACCGAAAAATAACTTTTAATCAAATTTTAGGACTTCATATCATTGATTACGATCTTTTCAACACGATTATATTGCAAAAACTCAAATTCGCTACTTTTTACTTAGTTAAAAGTCCAACGGGTCAATTTTACGGCCCATTTAGACCCTCTCGTTCGAAACCTCTACAAAAAGGACCGAAAAACAAGTTTTGATCCAATTTTAGGAGTTCATATAATTGATTACGAGCTTTTCAACAAGATTATATTGCAAAAACTCAAATTCGGCATTTTTTACTCAGTTATAAGTCCAACGGGTCCATTTTACGGCCCATTTAGACCCGCTCGCCCGAAACCTCTTCAAAAATGACTGAAAAACAAGTTTTAATCAAATTTTAGGAGTTCATATAATTGATTACGATCTTTTCAACACGATTATATTGCAAAAACTCAATTTATGTACTTTTTACTTAGTTAAAAGTCCAACGGGTCCATTTTACGGCCCATTTAGACCCGCTCGTCCGAAACCTCTACAAAAAGGACCGCAAGACAAGTTTTAATCAAAACTTAAGAGTTCATATCGTTGATTACGAGCTTTTCAACACTATTGTATTGCAAAAATTTAATTTATGTTCTTTTTACGCAGTTATAAGTTCAACGGGTCCATTTTAAGGCCCATTTAGACCCGCTCGTCCGAAACCACTATAAAAAGGACCGAAAAACAAGTTTTGATCCAATTTTAGTAGTTCATATAAATGATTACGATCGTTTCAAAACGATTATATTGCAAAAACTCAAATTCGGTATTTTTTACTCAGTTAAAAGTCCAACGGGTCCATTTTACGACCCATTTAGACCCGCTCGTCCGAAACCTCTACAGAAAGGACCAAAAAACAAGTTTTAATCAAAACTTGAGAGTTTATATTGTTGATTACGAGCTTTTCAACACTATTGTATTGCAAAAATTCAATTTCTGTTATTTTTACGCAGATATAAGTTCAACAGGTCCATTTTAAGGCCCCTTTAGACCCGCTCGTCCGAAACCTCTACAAAAAGGACCGAAAACAAGTTTTGATCCAATTTTAGGAGTTCATATAATTGATTACGTGCTTTTCAACAAGATTATATTGCAAAAACTCAAATTCGGTATTTTTTACTTAGTTAAAACTCCAACGGGTCCATTTTACGGCGCATTTAGACCCGCTCGTTCGAAACCTCTTCAAAAATGCCTGAAAAACAAGTTTTGATCCAATTTTAGGAGTTCATATAATTGATTACGATCTTTTCAACACGATTATATTGCAAAAACTAAATTTTTGTACTTTTTACTTAGTTAAAAGTCCAACGGGTCCATTTTACGGCCCATTTAGACCCGCTCGTCCGAAACCTCTACAAAAAGGACCGCAAGACAAGTTTTAATCAAAACTTAAGAGTTCATATCGTTGATTACGAGCTTTTCAACACTATTGTATTGCAAAAATTTAATTTATGTTCTTTTTACGCAGTTATAAGTTCAACGGGTCCATTTTAAGGCCCATTTAGACCCGCTCGTCCGAAACCACTATAAAAAGGACCGAAAAACAAGTTTTGATCCAATTTTAGTAGTTCATATAAATGATTACGATCGTTTCAAAACGATTATATTGCAAAAACTCAAATTCGGTATTTTTTACTTAGTTAAAAGTCCAACGGGTCCATTTTACGACCCATTTAGACCCGCTCGTCCGAAACCTCTACAAAAAGGACCACAAAACAAGTTTTAATCAAAACGTGAGAGTTTATATTGTTGATTACGAGCTTTTCAACACTATTGTATTGCAAAAATTCAATTTCTGTTATTTTTACGCAGTTATAAGTTCAACGGGTCCATTTTAAGGCCCCTTTAGACCCGCTCGTCCGAAACCTCTACAAAAAGGACCGAAAAACAAGTTTTGATCCAATTTTAGGAGTTCATATAATTGATTACGTGCTTTTCAACAAGATTATATTGCAAAAACTCAAATTCGGTATTTTTTACTTAGTTAAAACTCCAACGGGTCCATTTTACGGCGCATTTAGACCCGCTCGTTCGAAACCTCTTCAAAAATGCCTGAAAAACAAGTTTTGATCCAATTTTAGGAGTTCATATAATTGATTACGATCTTTTCAACATGATTATATTGCAAAAACTAAATTTTTGTACTTTTTACTTAGTTAAAAGTCCAACGGGTCCATTTTACGGCCCATTTAGACCCGCTCGTCCGAAACCTCTACAAAAAGGACCGCAAGACAAGTTTTAATCAAAACTTAAGAGTTCATATCGTTGATTACGAGCTTTTCAACACTATTGTATTGCAAAAATTTAATTTATGTTCTTTTTACGCAGTTATAAGTTCAACGGGTCCATTTTAAGGCCCATTTAGACCCGCTCGTCCGAAACCACTATAAAAAGGACCGAAAAACAAGTTTTGATCCAATTTTAGTAGTTCATATAAATGATTACGATCGTTTCAAAACGATTATATTGCAAAAACTCAAATTCGGTATTTTTTACTCAGTTAAAAGTCCAACGGGTCCATTTTACGACCCATTTAGACCCGCTCGTCCGAAACCTCTACAGAAAGGACCACAAAACAAGTTTTAATCAAAACTTGAGAGTTTATATTGTTGATTACGAGCTTTTCAACACTATTGTATTGCAAAAATTCAATTTCTGTTATTTTTACGCAGTTATAAGTTCAACGGGTCCATTTTAAGGCCCCTTTAGACCCGCTCGTCCGAAACCTCTACAAAAAGGACCGAAAAACAAGTTTTGATCCAATTTTAGGAGTTCATATAATTGATTACGTGCTTTTCAACAAGATTATATTGCAAAAACTCAAATTCGGTATTTTTTACTTAGTTAGAACTCCAACGGGTCCATTTTACGGCGCATTTAGACCCGCTCGTTCGAAACCTCTTCAAAAATGCCTGAAAAACAAGTTTTGATCCAATTTTAGGAGTTCATATAATTGATTACGATCTTTTCAACACGATTATATTGCAAAAACTAAATTTTTGTACTTTTTACTTAGTTAAAAGTCCAACGGGTCCATTTTACGGCCCATTTAGACCTGCTCGTCCGAAACCTCTACAAAAAGGACCGCAAAACAAGTTTTAATAAAAACTTAAGAGTTCATATCGTTGATTACGAGCTTTTCAACACTATTGTATTGCAAAAATTCAATTTCTGTTGTTTTTACGTAGTTATAAGTTCAACGGGTCCATTTTAAGGCCCATTCAGACCCGCTCGTCCGAAACCTCTACAAAAAGGACCGAAAAACAAGTTTTGATCCAATTTTAGGAGTTCATATAATTGATTACGAGCTTTTCAACAAGATTATATTGCAAAATCTCAAATACGGTATTTTTTACTCAGTTAAAAGTCCAACGGGTCCATTTTACGGTCCATTTAGATCCGCTCGCCCGAAACCTCTTCAAAAATGACTGAAAAACAAGTTTTAATCTAATTTTAGGAGTTCATATAATTGATTACCATCTTTTCAACACGATTATATTGCAAAAACTCAATTTTTGTACTTTTTACTCAGTTAAAAGTCAACCGGGTCCATTTTACGGCCCAGTTAGACCAGCTCGCCCGAAACCTTTTCAAAAATGACTGAAAAACAAGTTTTAATCAAATTTTAGGAGTTCATATAACTGATACGATCTTTTCAACACGATTGTATTACAAAAATTCAATTTATGTTCTTTTTACGCAGTTATAAGTTCAACCGGTCCATTTAGACCCGCTCGTCCGAAACCTCTTCAAAAATGACTGAAAAACAAGTTTTGATCACACTTTAGGGGTTCATATAATTGATTACGAGCTTTTCAACAAGATTATATTGCAAAACTCAAATTCTGTATTTTTTACTCAGTTAAAAGTCCAACGGGTCCATTTTACGGCCCATTTAGACCCGCTCGTCCGAAACCTCTACAAAAAGGACCGCAAAACAAGTTTTAATCAAAACTTAAGAGTTCATATCGTTGATTACGAGCTTTTCAACACTATTGTATTGCAAAAATTCAATTTAGGTTCTTTTTACACAGTTATAAGTTCAACGGGTCCATTTCAGGGCCCATTTAGACCCGCTCATCCAAACCACTACAAAAAGGACCGAAAAACAAGTTTTGATCCAATTTTAGGAGTTCATATAATTGATTACGAGCTTTTCAACAAGATTATATTGCAAAAACTCAATTTCTGTATTTTTTACTCAGTTAAAAGTCCTACCCTTACAAGTTTTAATCAAATTTTAGGACTTCATATCATTGATTACGATCTTTTCAACACGATTATATTGCACAAACTCAATTTTTGTACTTTTTACTTAGTTAAAAGTCCAACGGGTCCATTTTACGGCCCATTTAGACCCGCTCGCACGAAATCTCTTCAAAAATGACTGAAAAACAAGTTTTAATCAAATTTTAGGAGTTCATATAATTGATTACCATCTTTTCATCACGATTATATTGCAAAAACTCAATTTTTGTACTTTTTACTCAGTTAAAAGTCCAACGGGTCCATTTTACGGCCCATTTAGACCCGCTCGCCCGAAACCTCTACAAAAATGACTGAAAAACAAGTTTTAAACAAATTTTAGGAGTTCATATAACTGATTACGATCTTTTCAACACGATTGTATTACAAAAATTCAATTTATGTTCTTTTTACGCAGTTATAAGTTCAACCGGTCCATTTAGACCCGCTCGTCCGAAACCTCTTCAAAAATGACTGAAAAACAAGTTTTGATCACATTTTAGGGGTTCATATATTTGATTACGAGCTTTTCAACAAGATTATATTGCAAAACTCAAATTCGGTATTTTTTACTCAGTTAAAACTCCAACGGGTCCATTTTACGGCCCATTTAGACCCGCTCGCCCGAAACCTCTTCAAAAATGACCGAAAAATAACTTTTAATCAAATTTTAGGACTTCATATCATTGATTACGATCTTTTCAACACGATTATATTGCAAAAACTCAAATTCGCTACTTTTTACTTAGTTAAAAGTCCAACGGGTCAATTTTACGGCCCATTTAGACCCTCTCGTTCGAAACCTCTACAAAAAGGACCGAAAAACAAGTTTTGATCCAATTTTAGGAGTTCATATAATTGATTACGAGCTTTTCAACAAGATTATATTGCAAAAACTCAAATTCGGCATTTTTTACTCAGTTATAAGTCCAACGGGTCCATTTTACGGCCCATTTAGACCCGCTCGCCCGAAACCTCTTCAAAAATGACTGAAAAACAAGTTTTAATCAAATTTTAGGAGTTCATATAATTGATTACGATCTTTTCAACACGATTATATTGCAAAAACTCAATTTATGTACTTTTTACTTAGTTAAAAGTCCAACGGGTCCATTTTACGGCCCATTTAGACCCGCTCGTCCGAAACCTCTACAAAAAGGACCGCAAGACAAATTTTAATCAAAACTTAAGAGTTCATATCGTTGATTACGAGCTTTTCAACACTATTGTATTGCAAAAATTTAATTTATGTTCTTTTTACGCAGTTATAAGTTCAACGGGTCCATTTTAAGGCCCATTTAGACCCGCTCGTCCGAAACCACTATAAAAAGGACCGAAAAACAAGTTTTGATCCAATTTTAGTAGTTCATATAAATGATTACGATCGTTTCAAAACGATTATATTGCAAAAACTCAAATTCGGTATTTTTTACTCAGTTAAAAGTCCAACGGGTCCATTTTACGACCCATTTAGACCCGCTCGTCCGAAACCTCTACAGAAAGGACCAAAAAACAAGTTTTAATCAAAACTTGAGAGTTTATATTGTTGATTACGAGCTTTTCAACACTATTGTATTGCAAAAATTCAATTTCTGTTATTTTTACGCAGATATAAGTTCAACAGGTCCATTTTAAGGCCCCTTTAGACCCGCTCGTCCGAAACCTCTACAAAAAGGACCGAAAACAAGTTTTGATCCAATTTTAGGAGTTCATATAATTGATTACGTGCTTTTCAACAAGATTATATTGCAAAAACTCAAATTCGGTATTTTTTACTTAGTTAAAACTCCAACGGGTCCATTTTACGGCGCATTTAGACCCGCTCGTTCGAAACCTCTTCAAAAATGCCTGAAAAACAAGTTTTGATCCAATTTTAGGAGTTCATATAATTGATTACGATCTTTTCAACACGATTATATTGCAAAAACTAAATTTTTGTACTTTTTACTTAGTTAAAAGTCCAACGGGTCCATTTTACGGCCCATTTAGACCCGCTCGTCCGAAACCTCTACAAAAAGGACCGCAAGACAAGTTTTAATCAAAACTTAAGAGTTCATATCGTTGATTACGAGCTTTTCAACACTATTGTATTGCAAAAATTTAATTTATGTTCTTTTTACGCAGTTATAAGTTCAACGGGTCCATTTTAAGGCCCATTTAGACCCGCTCGTCCGAAACCACTATAAAAAGGACCGAAAAACAAGTTTTGATCCAATTTTAGTAGTTCATATAAATGATTACGATCGTTTCAAAATGATTATATTGCAAAAACTCAAATTCGGTATTTTTTACTCAGTTAAAAGTCCAACGGGTCCATTTTACGACCCATTTAGACCCGCTCGTCCAAAACCTCTACAGAAAGGACCACAAAACAAGTTTTAATCAAAACTTGAGAGTTTATATTGTTGATTACGAGCTTTTCAACACTATTGTATTGCAAAAATTCAATTTCTGTTATTTTTACGCAGTTATAAGTTCAACGGGTCCATTTTAAGGCCCCTTTAGACCCGCTCGTCCGAAACCTCTACAGAAAGGACCACAAAACAAGTTTTAATCAAAACTTGAGAGTTTATATTGTTGATTACGAGCTTTTCAACACTATTGTATTGCAAAAATTCAATTTCTGTTATTTTTACGCAGTTATAAGTTCAACGGGTCCATTTTAAGGCCCCTTTAGACCCGCTCGTCCGAAACCTCTACAAAAAGGACCGAAAAACAAGTTTTGATCCAATTTTAGCAGTTCATATAATTGATTACGTGCTTTTCAACAAGATTATATTGCAAAAACTCAAATTCGGTATTTTTTACTTAGTTAGAACTCCAACGGGTCCATTTTACGGCGCATTTAGACCCGCTCGTTCGAAACCTCTTCAAAAATGCCTGAAAAACAAGTTTTGATCCAATTTTAGGAGTTCATATAATTGATTACGATCTTTTCAACACGATTATATTGCAAAAACTAAATTTTTGTACTTTTTACTTAGTTAAAAGTCCAACGGGTCCATTTTACGGCCCATTTAGACCTGCTCGTCCGAAACCTCTACAAAAAGGACCGCAAAACAAGTTTTAATAAAAACTTAAGAGTTCATATCGTTGATTACGAGCTTTTCAACACTATTGTATTGCAAAAATTCAATTTCTGTTATTTTTACGCAGATATAAGTTCAACAGGTCCATTTTAAGGCCCCTTTAGACCCGCTCGTCCGAAACCTCTACAAAAAGGACCGAAAAACAAGTTTTGATCCAATTTTAGGAGTTCATATAATTGATTACGTGCTTTTCAACAAGATTATATTGCAAAAACTCAAATTCGGTATTTTTTACTTAGTTAAAACTCCAACGGGTCCATTTTACGGCGCATTTAGACCCGCTCGTTCGAAACCTCTTCAAAAATGCCTGAAAAACAAGTTTTGATCCAATTTTAGGAGTTCATATAATTGATTACGATCTTTTCAACACGATTATATTGCAAAAACTAAATTTTTGTACTTTTTACTTAGTTAAAAGTCCAACGGGTCCATTTTACGGCCCATTTAGACCCGCTCGTCCGAAACCTCTACAAAAAGGACCGCAAGACAAGTTTTAATCAAAACTTAAGAGTTCATATCGTTGATTACGAGCTTTTCAACACTATTGTATTGCAAAAATTTAATTTATGTTCTTTTTACGCAGTTATAAGTTCAACGGGTCCATTTTAAGGCCCATTTAGACCCGCTCGTCCGAAACCACTATAAAAAGGACCGAAAAACAAGTTTTGATCCAATTTAAGTAGTTCATATAAATGATTACGATCGTTTCAAAACGATTATATTGCAAAAACTCAAATTCGGTATTTTTTACTCAGTTAAAAATCCAACGGGTCCATTTTACGACCCATTTAGACCCGCTCGTCCGAAACCTCTACAGAAATGACCAAAAAACAAGTTTTAATCAAAACTTGAGAGTTTATATTGTTGATTACGAGCTTTTCAACACTATTGTATTGCAAAAATTCAATTTCTGTTATTTTTACGCAGATATAAGTTCAACAGGTCCATTTTAAGGCCCCTTTAGACCCGCTCGTCCGAAACCTCTACAAAAAGGACCGAAAAACAAGTTTTGATCCAATTTTAGGAGTTCATATAATTGATTACGTGCTTTTCAACAAGATTATATTGCAAAAACTCAAATTCGGTATTTTTTACTTAGTTAAAACTCCAACGGGTCCATTTTACGGTGCATTTAGACCCGCTCGTTCGAAACCTCTTCAAAAATGCCTGAAAAACAAGTTTTGATCCAATTTTAGGAGTTCATATAATTGATTACGATCTTTTCAACACGATTATATTGCAAAAACTAAATTTTTGTACTTTTTACTTAGTTAAAAGTCCAACGGGTCCATTTTACGGCCCATTTAGACCCGCTCGTCCGAAACCTCTACAAAAAGGACCGCAAGACAAGTTTTAATCAAAACTTAAGAGTTCATATCGTTGATTACGAGCTTTTCAACACTATTGTATTGCAAAAATTTAATTTATGTTCTTTTTACGCAGTTATAAGTTCAACGGGTCCATTTTAAGGCCCATTTAGACCCGCTCGTCCGAAACCACTATAAAAAGGACCGAAAAACAAGTTTTGATCCAATTTTAGTAGTTCATATAAATGATTACGATCGTTTCAAAACGATTATATTGCAAAAACTCAAATTCGGTATTTTTTACTTAGTTAAAAGTCCAACGGGTCCATTTTACGACCCATTTAGACCCGCTCGTCCGAAACCTCTACAGAAAGGACCACAAAACAAGTTTTAATCAAAACTTGAGAGTTTATATTGTTGATTACGAGCTTTTCAACACTATTGTATTGCAAAAATTCAATTTCTGTTATTTTTACGCAGTTATAAGTTCAACGGGTCCATTTTAAGGCCCCTTTAGACCCGCTCGTCCGAAACCTCTACAAAAAGGACCGAAAAACAAGTTTTGATCCAATTTTAGGAGTTCATATAATTGATTACGTGCTTTTCAACAAGATTATATTGCAAAAACTCAAATTTGGTATTTTTTACTTAGTTAAAACTCCAACGGGTCCATTTTACGGCGCATTTAGACCCGCTCGTTCGAAACCTCTTCAAAAATGCCTGAAAAACAAGTTTTGATCCAATTTTAGGAGTTCATATAATTGATTACGATCTTTTCAACACGATTATATTGCAAAAACTAAATTTTTGTACTTTTTACTTAGTTAAAAGTCCAACGGGTCCATTTTACGGCCCATTTAGACCCGCTCGTCCGAAACCTCTACAAAAAGGACCGCAAGACAAGTTTTAATCAAAACTTAAGAGTTCATATCGTTGTTTACGAGCTTTTCAACACTATTGTATTGCAAAAATTTAATTTATGTTCTTTTTACGCAGTTATAAGTTCAACGGGTCCATTTTAAGGCCCATTTAGACCCGCTCGTCCGAAACCACTATAAAAAGGACCGAAAAACAAGTTTTGATCCAATTTTAGTAGTTCATATAAATGATTACGATCGTTTCAAAACGATTATATTGCAAAAACTCAAATTCGGTATTTTTTACTCAGTTAAAAGTCCAACGGGTCCATTTTACGACCCATTTAGACCCGCTCGTCCGAAACCTCTACAGAAAGGACCACAAAACAAGTTTTAATCAAAACTTGAGAGTTTATATTGTTGATTACGAGCTTTTCAACACTATTGTATTGCAAAAATTCAATTTCTGTTATTTTTACGCAGTTATAAGTTCAACGGGTCCATTTTAAGGCCCCTTTAGACCTGCTCGTCCGAAACCTCTACAAAAAGGACCGAAAAACAAGTTTTGATCCAATTTTAGGAGTTCATATAATTGATTACGTGCTTTTCAACAAGATTATATTGCAAAAACTCAAATTCGGTATTTTTTACTTAGTTAAAACTCCAACGGGTCCATTTTACGGCGCATTTAGACCCGCTCGTTCGAAACCTCTTCAAAAATGCCTGAAAAACAAGTTTTGATCCAATTTTAGGAGTTCATATAATTGATTACGATCTTTTCAACACGATTAAATTGCAAAAACTAAATTTTTGTACTTTTTACTTAGTTAAAAGTCCAACGGGTCCATTTTACGGCCCATTTAGACCTGCTCGTCCGAAACCTCTACAAAAAGGACCGCAAAACAAGTTTTAATAAAAACTTAAGAGTTCATATCGTTGATTACGAGCTTTTCAACACTATTGTATTGCAAAAATTCAATTTCTGTTGTTTTTACGTAGTTATAAGTTCAACGGGTCCATTTTAAGGCCCATTCAGACCCGCTCGTCCGAAACCTCTACAAAAAGGACCGAAAAACAAGTTTTGATCCAATTTTAGGAGTTCATATAATTGATTACGAGCTTTTCAACAAGATTATATTGCAAAATCTCAAATTCGGTATTTTTTACTCAGTTAAAAGTCCAACGGGTCCATTTTACGGTCCATTTAGATCCGCTCGCCCGAAACCTCTTCAAAAATGACTGAAAAACAAGTTTTAATCTAATTTTAGGAGTTCATATAATTGATTACCATCTTTTCAACACGATTATATTGCAAAAACTCAATTTTTGTACTTTTTACTCAGTTAAAAGTCAACCGGGTCCATTTTACGGCCCATTTAGACCAGCTCGCCCGAAACCTTTTCAAAAATGACTGAAAAACAAGTTTTAATCAAATTTTAGGAGTTCATATAACTGATACGATCTTTTCAACACGATTGTATTACAAAAATTCAATTTATGTTCTTTTTACGCAGTTATAAGTTCAACCGGTCCATTTAGACCCGCTCGTCCGAAACCTCTTCAAAAATGACTGAAAAACAAGTTTTGATCACACTTTAGGGGTTCATATAATTGATTACGAGCTTTTCAACAAGATTATATTGCAAAACTCAAATTCGGTATTTTTTACTCAGTTAAAAGTCCAACGGGTCCATTTTACGGCCCATTTAGACCCGCTCGCCCGAAACCTCTTCAAAAAATGACCGAAAAATAAGTTTTAATCAAATTTTAGGACTTCATATCATTGATTACGATCTTTTCAACACGATTATATTGCAAAAACTCAAATTCGGTATTTTTTACTCAGTTAAAAGTCCAACGGGTCCATTTTACGGCCCATTTAGTCTCGCTCGGTCGAAACCTCTTCAAAAATGACTGAAAAACAAGTTTTAATCAAATTTTAGGAGTTCATATAATTGATTACGATCTTTTCAACACGATTATATTGCAAAAACTCAATTTATGTACTTTTTACTCAGTTAAAAGTCCAACGGGTCCATTTTACGGCCCATTTAGACCCGCTCGTCCGAAACCTCTACAAAAAGGACAACAAAACAAGTTTTAATCAAAACTTAAGAGTTCATATCGTTGATAACGAGCTTTTCAACACTATTGCATTGCAAAAATTTAATTTCTATTCTTTTTACGCAGTTATAAGTTCAACGGGTCCATTTTAACGCGCATTTAGACCCGCTCGTCCGAAACCTCTACAAAAAGGACCGAAAAACAAGTTTTGATCCAATTTTAGGAGTTCATATAATTGATTACGAGCTTTTTAACAAGATTATATTGCAAAAACTCAAATTCGGTATTTTTTACTCAGTTAAAAGTCCAACGGGTCCATTTTAAGGCCCATTTAGACCCGCTCGTCCGAAACCTCTACAAAAGGACCGAAAAACAAGTTTTGATCCAATTTTAGGAGTTATATAATTGATTAAGAGCTTTTCAACAAGATTAAATTGCAAAAACACAAATTCGGTATTTTTTACTCAGTTAAAAGACCAACGGGTCCATTTTACGGCCCATTTAGACCCGCTCGCTCGAAACCTCTTCAAAAATGACCGAAAAATAAGTTTTAATAAAATTTTAGGACTTCATATCATTGATTACGATCTTTTCAACACGATTATATTGCGAAAACTCAATTTTTGTACTTTTTACTCAGTTAAAAGTCCAACGGGTCCATTTTACGGCCCATTTAGACCCGCTCGTCCGAAACCTCTACAAAAAGGACCGCAAAACAAGTTTTAATCAAAACTTAAGAGTTCATATCGTTGATTACGAGCTTTTCAACACTATTGTATTGCAAAAATTCAATTTCTATTATTTTTACGCAGTTATAAGTTCAACGGGTCCATTTTAAGGCCCATTTAGACCCGCTCGTCCGAAACCTCTACAAAAAGGACCGAAAAACAAGTTTTGATCCAATTTTAGGAGTTCATATAATTGATTACGAGCTTTTGAACAAGATTATATTGCAAAAACTCAAATTCGGGATTTTTTTACACTGTTAAAAGTCCAACGGGACCATTTTACGGCCCATTTAGACCCGCTCGTTCGAAACCTTTTCAAAAATGACTAAAAAACAAGTTTTGATCCAATTTTAGGAGTTCATATAATTGATTACGTTCTTTTCAACATGATTATATTGCAAAAACTAATTTTTTGTACTTTTTACTCAGTCAAAAGGTCCAACGGGTCCATTTTACGGCCCATTTAGACCCGCTTATCCGAAACCTCTACAAAAAGGACCGCAAAACAAGTTTTAATCAAAACTTAAGAGTTCATATCGTTGATTACGAGCTTTTCAACACTATTGTATTGCAAAAATTCAATTTCTTTTACGCCGTTATAAGTTCAACGGGTCCATTTTAAGATCCGTTAAGACTCGCTCGTCCGAAACCTCTACAAAGAGGACCAAAAAGCAAGTTTTGATCAAATTTTAGGAGTTCATATAATTGATTACGAGCTTTTCAACAAGATTATATTGCAAAAACTCAAATTCTGTATTTTTTATGCAGTTAAAAGTCCAACGGGTCCATTTTACGGCCCATTCAAACCCGCTCGCCCGCAACCTCTTCAAAAATGACTGAAAAACAAGTTTTGATAAAATTTTAGGAGTTCATATAATTGATTACGAGCTTTTCAACAAGATTATATTGCAAAAACACAAATTCGATATTTTTTACTCGGTTAAAAGTCCAACGGGTCCATTTTTCGACCCATTTAGATCTGTTAGCCCGAAACCTCTTCAAAAATGACCGAAAAACAAGTTTTAATCAAATTTCAGGACTTCATATAATTGATTACGATCTTTTCAACACGATTATATTGCAAAAACTCAATTTTTGTACTTTTTACTTAGTTAAAAGTCCAACGGGTCCCTTTTACAGCCCATTTAGACCCGCTCGTCCGAAACCTCTACAAAAAGGACCGCAAAACATGTTTTAATCAAAACTTAAGAGTTCATATCGTTGATTACGAGCTTTTAAAAGTTCAACGGGTCCATTTTAAGATCCATTAAGACTCGCTCGTCCGAAACCTCTACAAAAAGGACCGAAAAACAAGTTTTGATCCAATTTTAGGAGTTCATATAATTGATTACGAGATTTTCAACAAGATTATATTGCAAAAACTCAAATTCGGTATATTTTACTCAGTTAAAAGTCCAATGGGTCCATTTTACGGCCCATTTAGACCCACTAGCCCGAAACCTCTTCAAAAATGACTGAAAAACAGGTTTTAATCAAATTTTAGGAGTTCATATAATTGATTACGATCTTTTCAACACGATTATATTGCAAAAACTAAATTTTTGTACTTTTTACTCAGTTAAAAGTCCAACGTGTCCATTTTACGGCCCATTTAGACCCGCTCGTCCGAAACCTCTACAAAAATGACCGAAAAGAAAGTTTTAATCAAATTTTAGGACTTCATATCATTGATTACGATCTTTTCAACATGATTATATTGCAAAAACTCAATTTTTGTACTTTTTACTCAGTTAAAAGTCCAACGGGTCCATTTTACGGCCCATTTAGACCCGCTCGTCCAAAGCCTCTACAATAAGGACCGCAAAACAAGTTTTAATCAAAACATAAGAGTTCATATCGTTGATCACGAGCTTTTCAACACTATTGTATTGCAAAAATTCAATTTATGTTCTTTTTACGCAGTTATAAGTTCAACCGGTCCATTTTAAGGCCCATTTAGACCCGCTCGTCCGAAACCTCTATAAAAAGGACCGAAAAATAAGTTTTGATCCAATTTTAGGAGTTCATATAATTGGTTACGAGCTTTTCAACAAGATTATATTGCAAAAACTCAAATTCGGTATTTTTTACTTAATAAAAAGTGCAACGGGTCCATTTTACAGCCCATTTAGACCCGATCGCCCGAAACCTCTTAAAAATGACTGAAAAACAAGTTATAATCAAATTTTAGGAGTTCATATAATTGATTACGATCGTTTCAACACAATTATATTGTAAAAACTCAATTTCTGTATTTTTTACTCAGTTAAATGTCCAACGGGTCCATTTTACGGCCCATTTAGACCCGCTCGTCCGAAACCTCTACAAAAAGGACCGCAAAACAAGTTTTAATCAAAACTTAAGAGTTCATATCGTTGATTACGAGCTTTTCAACACTATTGTATTGCAAAAATTCAATTTCTGTTCTTTTTACGTAGTTATAACTTCAACAAGTCCATTTTAAGGCCCATTTAGTCCCGCTAACCTCTACAAAAAGGACCGAAAAATAAGTTTTGATCCAATTTTAGGAGTTCATATAATTGATTACGATCTTTTCAACAAGATTATATTGCAATAACTCAAATTCGGTATTTTTTACTCAGTTAAAAGTCCAACGGTTCCATTTTACGGCCCATTTAGACCCGCTCACCCGAAACCTTTCAAAAATGACTGAAAAACAAGTTTTAATCAAATTCTAGGAGTTCATATAATTGATTACGATCTTTTCAACACGATTATATTGCAAAAACTCAATTTTTGTACTTTTTACTCAGTTAAAAGTCCAACGGATCCATTTTACAGCCCATTTAGACCCGCTCGCCCGAAACCTCTTCAAAAATGACTGAAAAACAAGTTTTAATCAAATTTTAGGAGTTCATATAACTGATTACGATCTTTTCAACACGATTGTATTGCAAAAATTCAATTTATGTTCTTTTTACGCAGTTATAAGTTCAACAGGTCCATTTTAAGGCCCATTTAGTCCCGCTCGCCCGAAACCTCTACAATAAGGACCAAAAAATAAGTTTTAATCAAAACTTAAGAGTTCATATCGTTGATTAATAGCTTTTGAACACTATTGTATTGCAAAAATTCAATTTCTGTTCCTTTTACGCAGTTATAGGTTTAACGGGTCCATTTTAAGGCCCATTTAGACTCGCTCGTTCGAAACCTCTACAAAAAGGACCGCAAAACAAGTTTTAATCAAAACTTAAGAGTTCATATCGTTGATTACGAGCTTTTCAACACTATTGTATTGCAAAAATTCAATTTATGTTCTTTTTACGTAGTTATAGGTTCAACAGGTTCATTTTAAGGCCCATTTAGTCTCGCTAACCTCTACAAAAAGGACCGAAAAAAAAGTTTTGATCCAATTTTAGGAGTTCATATAATTGATTACGAGCTTTTCAACAAGATTATATTGCAATAACTCAAATTCGGTATTTTTTACTCAGTTAAAAGTCCAACGGTTCCATTTTACGGCCCATTTAGACCTGCTCACCCGAAACCTCTTCAAAAATGACTGAAAAACAAGTTTTAATCAAATTCTAGGAGTTCATATAATTGATTACGATCTTTTCAACACTATTATATTGCAAAAACTCAATTTCTTTATTTTTTACTCAGTTAAAAGTTCAACGGGTCCATTTTACAGCCCATTTAGACCCGCTCGCCCGAAACCTCTTCAAAAATGACTGAAAAACAAGTTTTAATCAAATTTTAGGAGTTCATATAACTGATTACGATCTTTTCAACACGATTGTATTGCAAAAATTCAAATTCTGTTCTTTTTACGCAGTTATAAGTTCAACAGGTCCATTTTAAGGCCCATTTAGTCACGCTCGCCCGAAACCTCTACAAAAAGGACCGAAAAATAAGTTTTAACCAAAACTTAGGAGTTCATATCGTTGATTAAGAGCTTTTGAACACTATTGTATTGCAAAAATTCAATTTCTGTTCTTTTTACGCAGTTATAGGCTTAACGGGTCCATTTTAGGGCCCATTTAGACTCGCTCGTCCGAAACCTCTACAAAAAGGACCAAAAAGCAAGTTTTGATCCAATTTTAGGAGTTCATATAATTGATTACGAGCTTTTCAACAAGATTATATTGCAAAAACTCATATTCGGCATTTTTTACTCAGTTAAAAGTCCAACGGGTCCATTTTACGGCCCATTTAGACCCGCTCGCCTGCAACCTCTTCAAAAATGACTGAAAAACAAGTTTTGATCAAATTTTAGGAGTTCATATAATTGATTACGAGCTTTTCAACAAGATTATATTGCAAAAACTCAATTTTTGTACTTTTTACTCAGTTAAAAGTCCAACGTGTCCATTTTACAGCCCATTTAGACCCGCTCGTCCGAAACCTCTACAAAAGGACCGCAAAACAAGTTTTAATCAAAACTTAAGAGTTCATATCGTTGATTACGAGCTTTTGAACACTATTGTATTGAAAAAATTCAATTTCTGTTCTTTTTACGCAGTTATAAGTTCAACGGGTCCATTTTAAGATCCATTAAGACTCGCTCGTCCGAAACCTCTACAAAAAGTACCGAAAAACAAGTTTTGATCCAATTTTAGGAGTTCATATAATTGATTACGAAATTTTCAACAAGATTAGATTGCAAAAACTCAAATTCGGTATATTTTACTCAGTTAAAAGTCCAACGGTTCCATTTTACGGCCCATTTAGACCCGCTAGCCCGAAACCTCTTCAAAAATGACCGAAAAACAGGTTTTAATCAAATTTTAGGAGTTCATATAATTGATTACGATCTTTTCAACACGATTATATTGCAAAAACTCAATTTTTGTACTTTTTACTCAGTTAAAAGTCCAACGTGTCCATTTTACAGCCCATTTAGACCCGCTCGTCCGAAACCTCTACAAAAAGGACCGCAAAACAAGTTTTAATCAAAACTTAAGAGTTCATATCGTTGATTACGAGCTTTTCAACACTATTGTATTGTAAAAATTCAATTTCTGTTCTTTTCACGCAGTTATAAGTTCAACGGGTCCATTTTAAGGCCCATTTAGACCCGCTCGTCCGAAACCTCTACAAAAGAACCGAAAAACAAGTTTTGATCCAATTTTAGGAGTTCATATAATTGATTACGAGCTTTTCAACAAGATTATATTGCAAAAACTCAAATTCGGTATTTTTTACACAATTAAAAGTCCAACGGTCCATTTTAAGGCTCGTTTAGACCCACTTGTCCGAAACCTCTACAAAAAGGACCGAAAAACAAGTTTTGATCCAATTTTAGGAGTTCATATAATTGGTTACGATTATAATGCAAAAACTCAATTTTTGTACTTTTTACTTAGTTAAAAGTCCAACGGGTCCATTTAGACCTGCTCGTCCGAAACCTCTACAAAAAGGACCGCAAAACAAGTTTTAATAAAAACTTAAGAGTTCATATCGTTGATTACGAGCTTTTCAACACTATTGTATTGCAAAAATTCAATTTCTGTTGTTTTTACGTAGTTATAAGTTCAACGGGTCCATTTTAAGGCCCATTCAGACCCGCTCGTCCGAAACCTCTACAAAAAGGACCGAAAAACAAGTTTTGATCCAATTTTAGGAGTTCATATAATTGATTACGAGCTTTTCAACAAGATTATATTGCAAAATCTCAAATTCGGTATTTTTTACTCAGTTAAAAGTCCAACGGGTCCATTTTACGGTCCATTTAGATCCGCTCGCCCGAAACCTCTTCAAAAATGACTAAAAAACAAGTTTTAATCTAATTTTAGGAGTTCATATAATTGATTACCATCTTTTCAACACGATTATATTGCAAAAACTCAATTTTTGTACTTTTTACTCAGTTAAAAGTCAACCGGGTCCATTTTACGGCCCATTTAGACCCGCTCGCCCGAAACCTTTTCAAAAATGACTGAAAAACAAGTTTTAATCAAATTTTAGGAGTTCATATAACTGATACGATCTTTTCAACATGATTGTATTACAAAAATTCAATTTATGTTCTTTTTACGCAGCTATAAGTTCAACCGGTCCATTTAGACCCGCTCGTCCGAAACCTCTTCAAAAATGACTGAAAAACAAATTTTGATCACACTTTAGGGGTTCATATAATTGATTACGAGCTTTTCAACAAGATTATATTGCAAAACTCAAATTCGGTATTTTTTACTCAGTTAAAAGTCCAACGGGTCCATTTTACGGCCCATTTAGACCCGCTCGCCCGAAACCTCTTCAAAAATGACCGAAAAATAAGTTTTAATCAAATTTTAGGACTTCATATCATTGATTACGATCTTTTCAACACGATTATATTGCAAAAACTCAAATTCGGTATTTTTTACTCAGTTAAAAGTCCAACGGGTCCATTTTACGGCCCATTTAGTCTCGCTCGCTCGAAACCTCTTCAAAAATGACTGAAAAACAAGTTTTGATCACACTTTAGGGGTTCATATAATTGATTACGAGCTTTTCAACAAGATTATATTGCAAAACTCAAATTCGGTATTTTTTACTCAGTTAAAAGTCCAACGGGTCCATTTTACGGCCCATTTAGACCCGCTCGCCCGAAACCTCTTCAAAAATGACCGAAAAATAAGTTTTAATCAAATTTTAGGACTTCATATCATTGATTACGATCTTTTCAACACGATTATATTGTAAAAACTCAAATTCGGTATTTTTTACTCAGTTAAAAGTCCAACGGGTCCATTTTACGGCCCATTTAGTCTCGCTCGCTCGAAACCTCTTCAAAAATGACTGAAAAACAAGTTTTAATCAAATTTTAGGAGTTCATATAATTGATTACGATCTTTTCAACACGATTATATTGCAAAAACTAAATTTTTGTACTTTTTACTTAGTTAAAAGTCCAACGGGTCCATTTTACGGCCCATTTAGACCCGCTCGTCCGAAACCTCTACAAAAAGGACCGCAAAACAAGTTTTAATAAAAACTTAAGAGTTCATATCGTTGATTACGAGCTTTTCAACACTATTGTATTGCAAAAATTCAATTTCTGTTGTTTTTACGTAGTTATAAGTTCAACGGGTCCATTTTAAGGCCCATTCAGACCCGCTCGTCCGAAACCTCTACAAAAAGGACCGAAAAACAAGTTTTGATCCAATTTTAGGAGTTCATATAATTGATTACGAGCTTTTCAACAAGATTATATTGCAAAATCTCAAATTCGGTATTTTTTACTCAGTTAAAAGTCCAACGGGTCCATTTTACGGTCCATTTAGATCCGCTCGCCCGAAACCTCTTCAAAAATGACTGAAAAACAAGTTTTAATCTAATTTTAGGAGTTCATATAATTGATTACCATCTTTTCAACACGATTATATTGCAAAAACTCAATTTTTGTACTTTTTACTCAGTTAAAAGTCAACCGGGTCCATTTTACGGCCCATTTAGACCCGCTCGCCCGAAACCTTTTCAAAAATGACTGAAAAACAAGTTTTAATCAAATTTTAGGAGTTCATATAACTGATACGATCTTTTCAACACGATTGTATTACAAAAATTCAATTTATGTTCTTTTTACGCAGTTATAAGTTCAACCGGTCCATTTAGACCCGCTCGTCCGAAACCTCTTCAAAAATGACTGAAAAACAAGTTTTGATCACACTTTAGGGGTTCATATAATTGATTACGAGCTTTTCAACAAGATTATATTGCAAAACTCAAATTCGGTATTTTTTACTCAGTTAAAAGTCCAACGGGTCCATTTTACGGCCCATTTAGACCCGCTCGCCCGAAACCTCTTCAAAAATGACCGAAAAATAAGTTTTAATCAAATTTTAGGACTTCATATCATTGATTACGATCTTTTCAACACGATTATATTGCAAAAACTCAAATTCGGTATTTTTTACTCAGTTAAAAGTCCAACGGGTCCATTTTACGGCCCATTTAGTCTCGCTCGCTCGAAACCTCTTCAAAAATGACTGAAAAACAAGTTTTAATCAAATTTTAGGAGTTCATATAATTGATTACGATCTTTTCAACACGATTATATTGCAAAAACTCAATTTATGTACTTTTTACTCAGTTAAAAGTCCAACGGGTCCATTTTACGGCCCATTTAGACCCGCTCGTCCAAAGCCTCTACAATAAGGACCGCAAAACAAGTTTTAATCAAAACTTAAGAGTTCATATCGTTGATCACGAGCTTTTCAACACTATTTTATTGCAAAAATTCAATTTATGTTCTTTTTACGCAGTTATAAGTTCAACGGGTCCATTTTAAGGCCTATTTAGACCCGCTCGTCCGAAACCTCTATAAAAAGGACCGAAAAATAAGTTTTGATCCAATTTTAGGAGTTCATATAATTGGTTACGAGCTTTTCAACAAGATTATATTGCAAAAACTCAAATTCGGTATTTTTTACTTAGTAAAAAGTGCAACGGGTCCATTTTACGGCCCATTTAGACCCGATCGCCCGAAACCTCTTAAAAATGACTGAAAAACAAGTTATAATCAAATTTTAGGAGTTCATATAATTGATTACGATCGTTTCAACACAATTATATTGTAAAAACTCAATTTCTGTATTTTTTACTCAGTTAAATGTCCAACGGGTCCATTTTACGGCCCATTTAGACCCGTTCGTCCGAAACCTCTACAAAAAGGACCGCAAAACAAGTTTTAATAAAAACTTAAGAGTTCATATCGTTGATTACGAGCTTTTCAACACTATTGTATTGCAAAAATTCAATTTCTGTTGTTTTTACGTAGTTATAAGTTCAACGTGTCCATTTTAAGGCCCATTCAGACCCGCTCGTCCGAAACCTCTACAAAAAGGACCGAAAAACAAGTTTTGATCCAATTTTAGGAGTTCATATAATTGATTACGAGCTTTTCAACAAGATTATATTGCAAAATCTCAAATTCGGTATTTTTTACTCAGTTAAAAGTCCAACGGGTCCATTTTACGGTCCATTTAGATCCGCTCGCCCGAAACCTCTTCAAAAATGACTGAAAAACAAGTTTTAATCTAATTTTAGGAGTTCATATAATTGATTACCATCTTTTCAACATGATTATATTGCAAAAACTCAATTTTTGTACTTTTTACTCAGTTAAAAGTCAACCGGGTCCATTTTACGGCCCATTTAGACCCGCTCGCCCGAAACCTTTTCAAAAATGACTGAAAAACAAGTTTTAATCAAATTTTAGGAGTTCATATAACTGATACGATCTTTTCAACACGATTGTATTACAAAAATTCAATTTATGTTCTTTTTACGCAGTTATAAGTTCAACCGGTCCATTTAGACCCGCTCATCCGAAACCTCTTCAAAAATGACTGAAAAACAAGTTTTGATCACACTTTAGGGGTTCATATAATTGATTACGAGCTTTTCAACAAGATTATATTGCAAAACTCAAATTCGGTATTTTTTACTCAGTTAAAAGTCCAACGGGTCCGTTTTACGGCCCATTTAGACCCGCTCGCCCGAAACCTCTTCAAAAATGACCGAAAAATAAGTTTTAATCAAATTTTAGGACTTCATATCATTAATTACGATCTTTTCAACACGATTATATTGCAAAAACTCAAATTCGGTATTTTTTACTTAGTTAAAAGTCCAACGGGTCCATTTTACGGCCCATTTAGTCTCGCTCGCTCGAAACCTCTTCAAAAATGACTGAAAAACAAGTTTTAATCAAATTTTAGGAGTTCATATAATTGATTACGATCTTTTCAACACGATTATATTGCAAAAACTCAATTTTTGTACTTTTTACTCAGTTAAAAGTCCAACGGGTCCATTTTACGGCCCATTTAGACCCGCTCGTCCGAAACCTCTACAAAAAGGACAACAAAACAAGTTTTAATCAAAACTTAAGAGTTCATATCGTTGATAACGAGCTTTTCAACACTATTGCATTGCAAAAATTTAATTTCTATTCTTTTTACGCAGTTATAAGTTCAACGGGTCCATTTTAACGCGCATTTAGACCCGCTCGTCCGAAACCTCTACAAAAAGGACTGAAAAACAAGTTTTGATCCAATTTTAGGAGTTCATATAATTGATTACGAGCTTTTTAACAAGATTATATTGCAAAAACTCAAATTCGGTATTTTTTACTCAGTTAAAAGTCCAACGGGTCCATTTTAAGGCCCATTTAGACCCGCTCGTCCGAAACCTCTACAAATGGACCGAAAAACAAGTTTTGATCCAATTTTAGGAGTTATATAATTGATTAAGAGCTTTTCAACAAGATTAAATTGCAAAAACACAAATTCGGTATTTTTTACTCAGTTAAAAGACCAACGGGTCCATTTTACGGCCCATTTAGACCCGCTCGCTCGAAACCTCTTCAAAAATGACCGAAAAATAAGTTTTAATCAAATTTTAGGACTTCATATCATTGATTACGATCTTTTCAACACGATTATATTGCAAAAACTCAATTTTTGTACTTTTTACTCAGTTAAAAGTCCAACGGGTCCATTTTACGGCCCATTTAGACCCGCTCGTCCGAAACCTCTACAAAAAGGACCGCAAAACAAGTTTTAATCAAAACTTAAGAGTTCATATCGTTGATTACGAGCTTTTCAACACTATTGTATTGCAAAAATTCAATTTCTATTATTTTTACGCAGTTATAAGTTCAACGGGTCCATTTTAAGGCCCATTTAGACCCGCTCGTCCGAAACCTCTATAAAAAGGACCGAAAAACAAGTTTTGATCCAATTTTAGGAGTTCATATAATTGATTACGAGATTTTCAACAAGATTATATTGCAAAAACTCAAATTCGGTATTTTTTTACACTGTTAAAAGTCCAACGGGTCCATTTTACGGCCCATTTAGACCCGCTCGTTCGAAACCTTTTCAAAAATGACTAAAAAACAAGTTTTGATCCAATTTTAGGAGTTCATATAATTGATTACGTTCTTTTCAACATGATTATATTGCAAAAACTAATTTTTTGTACTTTTTACTCAGTCAAAAGTCCAACGGGTCCATTTTACGGCCCATTTAGACCCGCTTATCCGAAACCTCTACAAAAAGGACCGCAAAACAAGTTTTAATCAAAACTTAAGAGTTCATATCGTTGATTACGAGCTTTTCAACACTATTGTATTGCAAAAATTCAATTTCTGTTGTTTTTACGCCGTTATAAGTTCAACGGGTCCATTTTAAGATCCGTTAAGACTCGCTCGTCCGAAACCTCTACAAAGAGGACCAAAAAGCAAGTTTTGATCAAATTTTAGGAGTTCATATAATTGATTACGAGCTTTTCAACAAGATTATATTGCAAAAACTCAAATTCGGTATTTTTTACACAGTTAAAAGTCCAACGGGTCCATTTTACGGCCCATTCAAACCCGCTCGCCCGCAACCTCTGAAAAAATGACTGAAAAACAAGTTTTGATCAAATTTTAGGAGTTCATATAATTGATTACGAGCTTTTCAACAAGATTATATTGCAAAAACACAAATTCGATATTTTTTACTCGGTTAAAAGTCCAACGGGTCCATTTTTCGACCCATTTAGACCTGTTAGCCCGAAACCTCTTCAAAAATGACCGAAAAACAAGTTTTAATCAAATTTCAGGACTTCATATCATTGATTACGATCTTTTCAACACGATTATATTGCAAAAACACAATTTTTGTACTTTTTACTTAGTTAAAAGTCCAACGGGTCCCTTTTACAGCCCATTTAGACCCGCTCGTCCGAAACCTCTACAAAAAGGACCGCAAAACATGTTTTAATCAAAACTTAAGAGTTCATATCGTTGATTACGAGCTTTTGATTACGAGCTTTTAAAAGTTCAACGGGTCCATTTTAAGATCCATTAAGACTCGCTCGTCCGAAACCTCTACAAAAAGGACCGAAAAACAAGTTTTGATCCAATTTTAGGAGTTCATATAATTGATTACGAGATTTTCAACAAGATTATATTGCAAAAACTCAAATTCGGTATATTTTACTCAGTTAAAAGTCCAATGGGTCCATTTTACGGCCCATTTAGACCCGCTAGCCCGAAACCTCTTCAAAAATGACTGAAAAACATGTTTTAATCAAATTTTAGGAGTTCATATAATTGATTACGATCTTTTCAACACGATTATATTGCAAAAACTAAAATTTTGTACTTTTTACTCAGTTAAAAGTCCAACGTGTCCATTTTACGGCCCATTTAGACCCGCTCGTCCGAAACCTCTACAAAAATGACCGAAAAGAAAGTTTTAATCAAATTTTAGGACTTCATATCATTGATTACGATCTTTTCAACATGATTATATTGCAAAAACTCAATTTTTGTACTTTTTACTCAGTTAAAAGTCCAACGGGTCCATTTTACGGCCCATTTAGACCCGCTCGTCCAAAGCCTCTACAATAAGGACCGCAAAACAAGTTTTAATCAAAACTTAAGAGTTCATATCGTTGATCACGAGCTTTTCAACACTATTGTATTGCAAAAATTCAATTTATGTTCTTTTTACGCAGTTATAAGTTCAACGGGTCCATTTTAAGGCTCATTTAGACCCGCTCGTCCGAAACCTCTATAAAAAGGATCGAAAAATAAGTTTTGATCCAATTTTAGGAGTTCATATAATTGGTTACGAGCTTTTCAACAAGATTATATTGCAAAAACTCAAATTCGGTATTTTTTACTTAGTAAAAAGTGCAACGGGTCCATTTTACGGCCCATTTAGACCCGATCGCCCGAAACCTCTTAAAAATGACTGAAAAACAAGTTATAATCAAATTTTAGGAGTTCATATAATTGATTACGATCGTTTCAACACAATTATATTGCAAAAACTCAATTTTTGTACTTTTTACTCAGTTAAAAGTCCAACGGGTCCATTTTACAGCCCATTTAGACCCGCTCGCCCGAAACCTCTTCAAAAATGACTGAAAAACAAGTTTTAATCAAATTTTAGGAGTTCATATAACTGATTACGATCTTTTCAACACGATTGTATTGCAAAAATTCAATTTATGTTCTTTTTACGCAGTTATAAGTTCAACAGGTCCATTTTAAGGCCCATTTAGTCCCGCTCGCCCGAAACCTCTACAATAAGGACCAAAAAATAAGTTTTAATCAAAACTTAAGAGTTCATATCGTTGATTAATAGCTTTTGAACACTATTGTATTGCAAAAATTCAATTTCTGTTCTTTTTACGCAGTTATAGGTTTAACGGGTCCATTTTAAGGCCCATTTAGACTCGCTCGTCCGAAACCTCTACAAAAAGGACCAAAAAGCAAGTTTTGATCCAATTTTAGGAGTTCATATAATTGATTACGAGCTTTTCAACAAGATTATATTGCAAAAACTCAAATTCGGTATTTTTTACTCAGTTAAAAGTCCAACGGGTCCATTTTACGGCCCATTTAGACCCGCTCGCCCGAAACCTCTTCAAAAATGACTAAAAAACAAGTTTTGATAAAATTTTAGGAGTTCATATAATTAATTACAAGCTTTTCAACAAGATTATATTGCAAAAACAAAAATTCGGTATTTTTTACTCAGTTAAAAGTCCAACGGGTCCATTTTTCTGCCCATTTAGACCTGCTCGCCCGAAACCTCTTCAAAAATGACCGAAAAATAAGTTTTAATCAATTTCAGGACTTCATATCATTGATTACGATCTTTTCAACACGATTATATTGCAAAAACTCAATTTTTGTACTTTTTACTCAGTTAAAAGTCCAACGTGTCCATTTTACAGTCCATTTAGACCCGCTCGTCCGAAACCTCTACAAAAAGGACCACAAAACAAGTTTTAATCAAAACTTAAGAGTTCATATCGTTGATTACGAGCTTTTGAACACTATTGTATTGAAAAAATTCAATTTCTGTTCTTTTTACGCAGTTATAAGTTCAACGGGTCCATTTTAAGTTCCATTAAGACTCGCTCGTCCGAAACCTCTACAAAAAGGACCGAAAAACAAGTTTTGATCCAATTTTAGGAGTTCATATAATTGATTACGAGATTTTCAACAAGATTATATTGCAAAAACTCAAATTCGGTATATTTTACTCAGCTAAAAGTCCAACGGGTCCATTTTACGGCCCATTTAGACGCGCTAGCCCGAAACCTCTTCAAAAATGACTGAAAAACAAGTTTTAATCAAATTTTAGGAGTTCATATCATTGATTACGATCTTTTCAACACGATTATATTGCAAAAACTCAATTTTTGTACTTTTTACTCAGTTAAAAGTCCAACGGGTCCATTTTACGGCCCATTTAGACACGCTCGTCTGAAACCTCTACAAAAAGGACCGAAAAACAAGTTTTAATCAAAACTTAAGAGTTCATATCGTTGATAACGAGCTTTTCAACACTATTGTATTGCAAAAATTCAATTTCTGTTCTTTTTACGCAGTTATAAGTTCAACGGGTCCATTTTACGGCCCATTTAGACCCGCTTGTTCGAAACCTCTACAAAAAGGATCAAAAACAAGTTTTGATCCAATATTTGTCGCTCATATAATTGATTACGAGCTTTTCAACAAGATTATATTGCAAAAACTCAAATTCGTCATTTTTTACTTAGTTAAAAGTCCAACGGGTCCATTTTACGGCCCATTTAGACCCGCTCGCCCGAAACCTCTTCAAAAATGACTGAAAAACAAGTTTTAATCAAATTTTAGGAGTTCATATAATTGATTACGATCGTTTCAACACGATTATATTGCGAAAACTCAATTTCTGTATTTTTTTACTCAGTTAAAAGTCCAACGGGTACATTTTACGACTCATTTAGACCCGCTCGTTCGAAACCTCTACAAAAAGGACCGAAAACAAGTTTTGATCCAATTTTAGGG
The DNA here is from genome assembly GCA_030270665.1 of Hibiscus trionum. Lineage (NCBI taxonomy): Eukaryota > Viridiplantae > Streptophyta > Magnoliopsida > Malvales > Malvaceae > Hibiscus > Hibiscus trionum. The sequence continues at coordinate 41,078,123 of BSYR01000002.1, read as the reverse complement.
GTTCATATAATTGATGACGAGCTTTTCAACAAGGTTATATTGCAAAAACTCAAATTCGGTATTTTTTACTCAGTTAAAAGTCCAACGGGTCCATTTTAAGGCCCATTTAGACCTGCTCGTCCGAAACCTCTACAAAAAGGACCGAAAACAAGTTTTGATCCAATTTTAGGAGTTCATATAATTGATTACGAGCTTTTCAACAAGATTAAATTGCAAAAACTCAAATTCAGTATTTTTTACTCAGTTAAAAGTCCAACGGGTCCATTTTACGGCCCATTTAGACCCGCTCGCCCGAAACCTCTTCAAAAATGACTAAAAAACAAGTTTTGATAAAATTTTAGGAGTTCATATAATTAATTACAAGCTTTTCAACAAGATTATATTGCAAAAACACAAATTCAGTATTTTTTACTCAGTTAAAAGTCCAACGGGTCCATTTTACAGCCCATTTAGACCCGCTCGCCCGAAACCTCTTCAAAAATGGCCGAAAAACAAGTTTTAATAAAATTTTAGGACTTCATATCATTGATTACGATCTTTTCAACACGATTATATTGCAAAAACTTAATTTTTGTACTTGTTACTCATTTAAAAGTCCAACGGGTCCATTTTACGGCCCATTTAGACCCGCTCGTCTGAAACCTCTACAAAAAGAACCGCAAAACAAGTTTTGATCCAATTTTAGGAGTTCATATACTTGATTACGAGCTTTTCAACAAGATTATATTGCAAAAACTCATTCGGTATTTTTTACTCAGTTAAAAGTCAACCGGGTCCATTTTACGGCCCATTTAGACCTGCTCGCCCGAAACCACTTCAAAAATGACTGAAAAACAAGTTTTAATCAAAATTTAGGAGTTCATATAATTGATTACGATCTTTTCAACACGATTATATTGCAAAAACTCAATTTTTGTACTTTTTACTCAGTTAAAAGTCCAACGGGTCTATTTTACGGCCCATTTAGACCCGCTCGTCCGAAACCTCTACAAAAAGGACCGCAAAACAAGTTTTAATCAAAACTTATGAGTTCATATCATTGATTACGAGCTTTTCAACACTATTGTATTGTAAAAATTCAATTTCTGTTCTTTTCACGCAGTTATAAGTTCAACGGGTCCATTTTAAGGCCCATTTAGACCCGCTCGTCCGAAACCTCTACAAAAGAACCGAAAAACAAGTTTTGATCCAATTTTAGGAGTTCATATAATTGATTACGAGCTTTTCAACAAGATTATATTGCAAAAACTCAAATTCGGTATTTTTTACACAGTTAAAAGTCCAACGGGTCCATTTTAAGGCTCGTTTAGACCCACTTGTCCGAAACCTCTACAAAAAGGACCGAAAAACAAGTTTTGATCCAATTTTAGGAGTTCATATAATTGGTTACGATTATAATGCAAAAACTCAATTTTTGTACTTTTTACTTAGTTAAAAGTCCAACGGGTCCATTTTACGGCCCATTTAGAACTGCTCGTCCGAAACCTCTACAAAAAGGACCGCAAAACAAGTTTTAATGAAAACTTAAGAGTTCATATCGTTGATAACGAGCTTTTCAACACTATTGTATTGCAAAAATTCAATTTCTGTTCTTTTTACGTAATTATAAGTTCAACGGGTCCATTTTAAGGCCCATTTAGACCCGTTCGTTCGAAACCTCTACAAAAAGGATCGAAAAACAAGTTTTGATCCAATTTTAGGAGTTCATATAATTGATTACGAGCTTTTCAACAAGATTATATTGCAAAAACTCAAATTCGGTATTTTTTACTCAGTTAAAAGTCCAACGGGTCCATTTTACGGCCCATTTAGACCTGTTCGTTCGAAACCTCTACAAAAAGGACCGAAAAACAAGTTTTGATCCAATTTTAGGAGTTCATACAATTGATTACGAGCTTTTCAACAAGATTATATTGCAAAAACTAAAATTTGGCATTTTTTACTTAGTTAAAAGTCCAACGGGTCCATTTTACGGACAATTTAGACACGCTCGCCCGAAACCTCTTCAAAAATGACTGAAAAACAAGTTTTAATCAAATTTTAGGAGTTCATATAATTGTTTACGATCTTTTCAACACGAATATATTGCAAAAACTCAATTTATGTACTTTTTACTCAGTTAAAAGTCCAACGGGTCCATTTTACAGCCCATTTAAACCCGCTCGTCCGAAACCTCTACAAAAAGGACCGCAAAACAAGTTTTAATCAAAACTTAAGAGTTCATATCATCGATTACGAGCTTTTCAACACGATTATATTGCAAAAACTCAATTTTTGTACTTTTTACTCAGTTAAAAGTCCAACGTGTCCATTTTACAGCCCATTTAGACCCGCTCGTCCGACACCTCTACAAAAAGGACCGCAAAACAAGTTTTAATCAAAACTTAAGAGTTCATATCGTTGATTACGAGCTTTTGAACACTATTGTATTGAAAAAATTCAATTTCTGTTCTTTTTACGCAGTTATAAGTTCAACGGGTCCATTTTAAGATCCATTAAGACTCGCTCGTCCGAAACCTCTACAAAAAGGACCGAAAAACAAGTTTTGTTCCAATTTTAGGTGTTCATATAATTGATTACGAGATTTTCAACAAGATTATATTGCAAAAACACAAAATCGGTATATTTTACTCAGTTAAAAGTCCAACGGGTCCATTTTACGGCCCATTTAGACCCGCTAGCCCGAAACCTCTTCAAAAATGACTGAAAAACAAGTTTTAATCAAATTTTAGGAGTTCATATCATTGATTACGATCTTTTCAACACGATTATATTGCAAAAACTCAATTTTTGTACTTTTTACTCAGTTAAAAGTCCAACGGGTCCATTTTACGGCCCATTTAGACACGCTCGTCTGAAACCTCTACAAAAAGGACCGCAAAACAAGTTTTAATCAAAACTTAAGAGTTCATATAGTTGATAACGAGCTTTTCAACACTATTGTATTGCAAAAATTCAATTTCTGTTCTTTTTACGCAGTTATAAGTTCAACGGGTCCATTTTACGGCCCATTTAGACCCGCTTGTTCGAAACCTCTACAAAAAGGATCAAAAACAAGTTTTGATCCAATATTTTTCGTTCATATAATTGATTACGAGCTTTTCAACAAGATTATATTGCAAAAACTCAAATTCGTTATTTTTTACTTAGTTAAAAGTCCAACGGGTCCATTTTACGGCCCATTTAGACCCGCTCGCCCGAAACCTCTTCAAAAATGACTGAAAAACAAGTTTTAATCAAATTTTAGGAGTTCATATAATTGATGACGATCGTTTCAACACGATTATATTGCAAAAACTCAATTTCTGTATTTTTTACTCAGTTAAAAGTCCAACGAGTACATTTTACGACTCATTTAGACCCGCTCGTTCGAAACCTCTACAAAAAGGACTGAAAAACAAGTTTTGATCCAATTTTAGGGGTTCATATAATTGATGACGAGCTTTTCAACAAGGTTATATTGCAAAAACTCAAATTCGGTATTTTTTACTCAGTTAAAAGTCCAACGGGTCCATTTTAAGGCCCATTTAGACCTACTCGTCCGAAACCTCTACAAAAAGGACCGAAAACAAGTTTTGATCCAATTTTAGGAGTTCATATAATTGATTACGAGATTTTCAACAAGATTAAATTGCAAAAACTCAAATTCAGTATTTTTTACTCAGTTAAAAGTCCAACGGGTCCATTTTACGGCCCATTTAGACTCGCTCGCCCGAAACCTCTTCAAAAATTACTGAAAAACAAGTTTTAATCAAATTTTAGGACTTCATATCATTGATTACGATCTTTTCAACACGATTATATTGCAAAACTCAATTTATGTACTTTTTACTCAGTTAAAAGTCCAATGGGTCCATTTTACGGCCCATTTAGACCCGCTCGTCCGAAACCTCTACAAAAAGGACCGCAAAACAAGTTTTAATCAAAACTTAAGAGTTCATATCGTTGATTACGAGCTTTTCAACACTATTGTTTTGCCAAAATTCAATTTATGTTCTTTTTACGTAGTTATAAGTTCAACGGGTCCATTTTAAGGCCCATTTAGACCCGCTCACCCGAAACCTCTAAAAAAGGACCGAAAAATAAGTTTTGATCCAATTTTAGGAGTTCATATAATTGATTACGAACTTTTCAACAAGATTATTTTGCAAAAACTCAAATTCTATATTTTTTACTCAGTTAAAAGTCCAACGGGTGCACGAACCAACTTGCCTCAATGGTTAAGGGAACGGTTGTTGTTCCTAGAGGTCACGGGTTCGAGCACCAGCAACTGCAGCCAGGGTGATTGAGCATGCATTGTCAAATGGTTGAGAGTATATTTAGAACAGATACTACTTGTAATCACCTTATAGCTTTCAAAAAAAAAAGTCCAACGGGTCCATTTTACGGCCCATTTAGACCCGCTCGCCCGAAACCTCAATTTTTTATTGCCAAAATTCAATTTATGTTCTTTTTACGCAGTTATAAGTTCAACGGGTCCATTTTAAGGCCCATTTAAACCCGCTCGTCCGAAACCACTACAAAAGGACCGAAAAACAAGTTTTGATCCAATTTTAGGAGTTCATATAATTGATTACGAGCTTTTCAACAAGATTATATTACAAAAAGTCAATTTCTGTATTTTTTACTCAGTTAAAAGTCCAACGGGTACATTTTACGGCCCATTTAGACCCGCTCGCCCGAAACCTCTTCAAAAATGACTGAAAAACAAGTTTTAATCAAATTTTAGGAGTTCATATAATTGATTACGATCGTTTACACATGATTATATTGCAAAAACTCAATTTCTGTATTTTTTACTCAGTTAAAAGTCCAACGGGTCCATTTTATGGCCCATTTAGAACCGCTCCTCCGAAACCTCTACAGAAAGGACCGCAAAACAAGTTTTAATCAAAACTTAAGAGTTCATATCGTTGATTACGAGCTTTTCAACACTATTGTATTGCAAAAATTCAATTTTTGTTCTTTTTACGCAGTTATAATTTCAACGGGTCCATTTTAAGGCCCATTTAGAGCCGCTCGTCCGAAACCTCTACAAAAAGGTTCGAAAAACAAGTTTTGATCAAATTTTAGGCGTTCATATAATTGATTACGAGCTTTTCAACAAGATTATATTGCAAAAACACAAATTCGGTATTTTTTACTCAGTTAAAATTCCAATGGGTCCATTTTACGGCCCATTTAGACCCGCTCGCCCGAAACCTCTTCAAAAATGACCGAAAAACAAGTTTTAATCAAATTTTAGGACTTCATATCATTGATTACGATCTTTTCAACACGATTATACTGCAAAAACTCAATTTTGTACTTTTTTACTCAGTTAAAAGTCCAACGGGTCCATTTTACGACCCATTTAGACCCGCTCGTCCGAAACCTCTACAAAAAGGACCGCAAAACAAGTTTTAATCAAAACTTAAGAGTTCATATCGTTGATTACGAGCTTTTCAACACTATTGTATTGCAAAAATTCAATTTATGTTCTTTTTACGCAGTTATAAGTTCAACGGGTCCATTTTAAGGCCCATTTAGACCCGCTCGTCCGAAACCTCTACAAAAAGCACCGAAAAACAAGTTTTGATCCAATTTTAGGAGTTCATATAATTGATTACGTGCTTCCATTTAGACCTGCTCGTTCGAAACCTCTACAAAAAGGACCGGAAAACAAGTTTTGATCCAATTTTAGGAGTTCATATAATTGATTACGAGCTTTTCAACAAGATTATATTGCAAAAACTCAAATTCGGCATTTTTTTAATTAGTTAAAAGTCTAGCGGGTCCATTTCACGGTCCATTTAGACTCGCTTGTCCAAAACCTCTAAAAAAAGGACCGCAAAACAAGTTTTAATCAAAACTTAAGAGTTCATATCGTTGATTACGAGCTTTTCAACACTATTGTATTGCAAAAATTCAATCTATGTATTTTTTACTCAGTTAAAAGTCCAACGGGTCCATTTTACGGCCCATTTAGACCCGCTCGTCCGAAACCTCTACAAAAAGGACCGCAAAACAAGTTTTAATCAAAACTCAAGAGTTCATATCGTTGATTACGAGCTTTTGAACACTATTGTATTGCAAAAATTCAATTTCTGTTCTTTTTATGCAGTTATAAGTTCAACGGGTCCATTTTAAGGCCCATTTAGACTCGCTCGTCTGAAACCTCTACAAAAAGGACCGAAAAACAAGTTTTGATCCAATTTTAGGAGTTCATATAATTGATTACGAGCTTTTCAACAAGATTATATTGCAAAAACTCAAATTCGGTGTTTTTTATTCAGTTAAAATTCCAACGGGTCCATTTTACGGCCCATTTAGACCCGCTCGCCCGAAACCTCTTCAAAAATGACTGAAAAAAAGTTTTAATCAAATTTTAGGAGTTCATATAATTGATTACGAGATTTTCAACAAGATTATATTGCAAAAACTCAAATTCGGTGTTTTTTATTCAGTTAAAATTCCAACGGGTCAATTTTACGGCCCATTTAGACCCGCTCGCCCGAAACCTCTTCAAAAATGACCGAAAAACAAGTTTTAAAATTTCAACAAGATTATATTGCAAAAACTCAATTTTTGTACTTTTTACTCAGTTAAAAGTCCAACGGGTCCATTTTGCGGCCCATTTAGACCCGCTCGTCCGAAACCTCTGCAAAAGGACCGCAAAACAAGTTTTAATCAAAACTTAAGAGTTCATATCGTTGATTACGAGCATTTTAACACTATTGTATTTCAAAAACTCAAATTCAGTATTTTTTACTCAGTTAAAAGTTCAACGGGTCCATTTTACGAACCATTTAGACCCGCTTGCCCGAAACCTCTTCAAAAATGACTAAAACCAAGTTTTAATCAAATTTTAGGAGTTCATATAAGTGATTACGATCTTTTCAGCACGATTATATTGTAAAAACTCAATTTTTGTACTTTTTACTCAGTTAAAAGTCCAACGGGTAACGGGTGTGGGATGACTCTCGGAATTCTCTCTCTCTCGGGTTTCTCTCGGTTTGGTGTGAGGTTTTTTGCTTTTGCGTTTTCCCTTCATTTTCTCTTTCCCCGTGCTCTTTCCCCTTCCCCTCTTTCTTTTGTTTTTGGCCTCTCTGCCGCTTCATTCCCCTTTACCAAGCCGACCACCTGCTCTCACTCCTCCTCACCAGACGGCGGTCCCCTTGAGAACCCAGCACTTCATGGTAAGAATCTCTCGAAAAGCCATCCCACCCTTCGCATGTTTTATCTATTCTTTGATTTTCTCCTTTATTTTCTTCTTTATATTCTTTATTCTATTTTTTATAGATTTTTTGCCCCGGTCGTTTTATATTCTTGCTAATCCCCAACTTTTTGTGGTTTGTTGTGAGATACATATATGGTTCCCTCAGATCTTCCATCAACCCTGTGCCACTGGTCTCTCCAGCCGCCAGATTTCCCACCATTTCCTTGTTTTATCTTTTCTTTCATTTTCTTTTTCATTTTTTTATTCTGAAATTTGTGGGTCTTTTTGCTCCGATCGTTTTGTGTTCTTGCTAACCCCAAATATTTGGTGGTTTTTGCGAGATACAAATATGGGCTTCACAGATCTGCCATCTATCAAGAGCCACCGGATTTTCCAACCGTCAGATCTCTATCCGCCGTCGGACACCAGGCCACAAGCCGCACACCCCTTTTTCAATCTTCTTTCTCTCTTCCTATACTTTTAACGTTGTCTTATGTTTTCTTTCACGTTTGCAGGATCTCCGATCCGATTTCGATTACATGCGTTGTATACCGTCTTCTAGGGCTTCCCAGCCACCGCTGCTCAGCAGAAAATTGGGACAAATCCCCTTCTCCCAAATTTATTATGCAAATTTTTATAGGGCTTTATTTCATTTGATATTCCATGTTGCATTTCCCACTCTTTGTATATTTTCAGATATTTCCTTGGGTTTTCCCCCTTCCCTAACGGCCGTAAGAAGGATTGCAACCCCAACTACATCTGGTAATATCCTTTCACTCCCACATTTCAATTTTCGATTTTCCTTTTTTTTACCCCCTGCTTCTTGTTACAATTACAATCATTCAATTTTCATTTGCTGCCACTGTTTCATCCCACCATTATATCCAATTACTCTGTTTCAATTTTTCCCTATTAGTATTTTTTTACTCTGTTTCTATATTTTGTTTACATGTATGCTCTCAATTACATTATATCCAACTATGTTTTCTCCTCTCTATTATATTTAATGATTTAGTTAATTTTGATTTTTGCTGGGATCTGCCCCCATTTTTTTCTACTATTGTATGTTTCTTCACTGCTGCCTACCGATCCCATCTTGGGAAACTTCTATCGACCCTCCATATGGGAATATTTTTCAATCCTTTTGGGAATACACTTTTTCTCTGCAACTATTTTAATTTTAGGCATATACTACTATTGCACCACAGGTTTGGCCTCAATATTACACCTCCATGTCAATTTGATTTTTTCTCTTTATAATTTTTACTATCACTACTGTTATTTTGTTTTATTCTATTCATCAATACTTATGGTCTTTCACATACTGGTTCTTGCATTTTTCACTTATTAATATCAATTCTTTATCTGATTTTCCCCCTATTGTATTTGGTTTATTGTGGCTTACACACCATCTTTTTTTGCTTCGAGCTTTTATTCACCAGACTTTCGATGTATCTTTGTGATCTTCTGATATTGTATGGACACTTTATGTTTTGGGGCAGTCCCCTTGTTTTATATATATTTGCTCTCGATTCTAAGTCTTTCTTACCTGTTTCTTTGGTTAAATCTGCTCTTACCATCCTTTCAACAGTGGGTCGTTGTTTAACTAACCTCTTCAGGGTTTTGTTTTCTTTTTATATTCATTATTATGATAAATGTTCTATCCATCATTTTCCTATTTGGGGTTTTACCAATTTACATATCCTAAGATTATGATTTGTGTGTTTAATTTCTTATTGTTTTCAGTGTGCAACTTATCTTCCTATATTGTTAATATCACCATGATCATTGGTCTCTTTCGATCCCTCAAAGGGAATTTTGCTACGACCCACCACGTGGGAACCTTCATAACTATTGATCTCTATCCTACTTTTATGTACAATATGTTCACTGATGATCCCTCTTATTCTGCACATATCATCCTCATCAGGCCTTTTGGCTCTTTGTGGTGTTGCATCATATTGCTTTGTTTTTTTTTTTTGCTCTCTTACCTTCATTCCGCTTCTCTTTGTTTACCGAGTTTTCTCTACATTTTATAAGAACGGTTCCCTTTCGTTACATGCTCCACATTATAATGTTATGCTTACCTCTTCATATTTACCACACCATATTTCTTTGCCTCCTTTTATTTTTGCTATAATGGTTGGATTGTTTCATTACTTTTATCACTCTATCATACCATGCTTATCCACCCTCTTTGCTATGAGACTTTGGAACCCTCTGTTTCCTATTATATTTTGTACCACTGTATGGCCTTTTCTATACTACAATATTTTTTCGTCATCTTACGCCTTTCTTCTTGTCTTGCAAGTTACATACCCCACTCGTGTGGCTGCCGTTCTACAAAGCTGGTCGCATAGCTGCGTCTGCTGCCTCTACCCATGTCTAGCTGCCTTTATTTTTTATATGTTCCTCTTTTATTGCTTATGGGCCTGTAATTATTCTTTTACCCCCTTTCCTTTGCTCATTTGGTATGTACTAAGTTTCTTCTCCCCTCTTCTCTCTATCCCATGGTTTGTAATCCTTATTTTTTTGTGTGCCTTTTCTCTGCTTGCTTCTTCCTTTACTCTTGCTTTCTGCGTTCTTTTTTACTCTTATTTCATGCTTAGTTTCTTTACTTGATGATATGCTTCATGTTATTATTTTCTTCCTGTTTAGTTTCTCCAATACCAATACCACATCCTCTATTTATTTTTGGCCTTATTTGTTATCTACGTACAATATGTCTTTTACCCTCATCATGCATTTATTCTATGGTTGGTTCGTTAGTTTTTTTGATGGTTTTATTTTTCCTCGTACACTTAAGATCTTCAATTACGTTATTCATATCTTTTTTAACCTTAATCTGTTCTTGTTGTGTTCTCCTGTTACCCACTACACCTATTCTGGTGCCATTAATCGAACCCTTTTAAGGGGGCTTACTATGATCACCTCCCAGGTGAAAACAATCTATTACACAAAACTATTATACAGTAATATCCACAATCCTTTTATCATTCTTTCTCTCCAATCTTCTCCCGACAAAATTTACAAAATTTTATCAAAATTTGTTAAAATTGCAAGGTCGTACTCAGACATTTCATTAATATGGTCTCAAGTTTCATCAAAATTATATGCTCTCAATCAGACTCTGCCCTCTTTATTTGTTAGACAAAAGGTCAAACGCTACCCAATCCTTCAAATTCAATCCCTGATATTTAGGCTTTTGAATGCTATCAATTTTAAAGTCAGCTCTCCTTACGTAACACATCCTTCCCTCTTTCACCTTATGGTGCCAACCTGTGACTCACTAACACCCTCTTACAACAATTACTATTTTTCGTTTCTTCCACCAATGCCTACATTTACCCCCCATCCCTTAATTATCTTCATAATTTATTTCCTACTTTATCTCATGCCTCTAGTGATCCTCACTATTACCATAAATACAAATATCTTATCTGTCAAAGCTGTGAATCTACTTGCCTTTTGGAATATTTTGCCTTTTACCTTATTTGTCCTACACAATTACTTGGATATCTCTCTTCCCAGATTCTATTATAATTTCAAATTGTATACAACACTTACCTTAATTATTTCTTACACTTCCCCCATTTATGAATTTCCTTCCTCAAATTATCCCCTATTATTTTTCTTCACACTATCCTTTTATACGTTCCCCCATTATTTAAGGGGCTTCTTTCCATACCACACCTTATATGATTTCCCAATTGAACTTTCTTTCTTTACCATATTCACTCTCCTACTTTTCTTTCTTTCCTTATCGATATATCCTATACCCCAGATTCTTAATTCCATCTGTCCAATCCCCACGATTCTCCCTTTTTCCTTATTTGCATACGATCTTCATATCCAAATTTTGGAAACTTTCCCTCCTCTTATTCCACAATCCAGCTCATTAATTTCACATGTCAATTTCCCACGATTCTCTCTCCTATCAATCTTAATCTACGAACTTCATTTCTAAATTACGGAAACCTTTTCTCCTCTCATTCCAATTACATTTCTTTCCCTTCCCTTAACTCCATAGTTACCTACTTTCTTTATGCAATTTTTCTTTATAAGGTACCTTTCTTCCTCATTTTCCTTTTCCCAGTCTTCCACTATTCGTCAACCTTAACTTCTCACTCTCCTTTCTTCGACCAAATGGCTTCTTCATCCTCTCTTCCCCACTACATTAACCTCGACCTTACAAATGAGAAAGCAAATGTTGTCTATACTCCAGATTTTAACTTCTTTGAGGAGGATCCGAAAACAATTCTAATTGGTAAATTCATCTCCACAAAGCCGATTGATGACTGGGCTGTTCTCTCCGCTTTTGAAGGTATTTGGAAAAAGAATAATCTCAAGTCAATTTCCATTATTAGAGATTCTTTTTTCAGAATTGAGTTTGCCACAATTAGTGATCGAGATGATGTTTTTGAACGAGGCCCCTGGCTTTATAAAGATGAATGGATGGCTCTTGCTGAATATAACCCTGGAAAAAGCATGGATGAATATTCCTTCAATCCTATGCGGATCTGGTTCCGTATACTTTCTCTACCCAAACCTTTTTTGGAAGATCCCGATAGAACTCACCTAGTGGGCCAATCTCTTGGTGCTATGGTTGGCACTGTCCTCCGAACTGACACACGAAGAGAAAGAGGAAATATGACCGAATTTTTACAAGTTGAAATTCTCATGGACATCTCTAAGCATGTCCATCGATTTCTACTTATTGGGAAAGGTACACGTACTACTTCTTGTCGACTCCAATTTGAGCGTCTTCCTCTACTTTGCCACGGGTGTGGCCTCATTAGTCATATCTTCGAACACTGTCCCAACAAAGCCACGATTGATCCGACTAAACTTCAGTATGGTGATTGGCTCCGTTGGCTTCCCCCACGTCGTCGGGATTAGGGAACACGTGGTCGTATCCAAACTGTCGAGCCCTCTACTAATGCTAGTCGCCACCCACCGATAGGTATTTTATCAATTGTTTTCTGGATCCAACAACTTATCTATTTTTCACCTTGTTCATATACAGATTCTATTTTTTATACAGATTCAACGGACAAGGGTAAATCTGTTGAGGCCCCTGCTAATGCTAACGAGCACCCACCGATAGGTATTTTGCAACCTTTATTCTGGCACCTACAAATTCTCTATTTTCTTTTATGTTTTTTTATTGATTCCCCTTCTCTACAGACCCAAAGGACAAGGGTAAATCCGTTGTTGAACTCGTGGCCTCTACGCAAGATTCGGGTCTGACTCTTATAAAACACCATCATTTACTTTTTATCCAATGATTCCCACAATTGAAACTCATTTCCTCTTTCTCTGAATTCTTAGGGAAACTCAATGAAGGGGATGCTGCCACTTTTGCAGATCTTCCTACTGAGGATATTAACAATAATGATGAGATAATAGGGGAGGAATCTTCTGAGCCGCCCACTACTAAACTGGAAGCCCAGATTCCATCACGAGCTCCACTCCCTCCTCGGGTTATATCACCACAACCCTTGAATACCATATACCTTATCCTTGAGGACTCTGAGCAAGGCGACTTGGAAGGCCAAGGTGATGGTGTGCCAAGCCCTACTGCTCAACAAGTACAGAAACTGGATGCTCAATTAAGTAAGTCTTTCCTTCAAACCGGTATTTCTCTTTTTGAAGCATTTGACTCTTGGCTTCTTAAGAACTATCCCAACGATGCAGCATCGGCTCCTGCTCCTATCCCTATCCCTCCCAACCGCGGCACTAAGAGACGCTCCCCTATCCATGTGATCCTCCAGCCAAAGAAGTCCAGGCCCTCTCATTCTCTAACCCCGAAAGCTGGGATGAGCAGCGGAAAAAACTCTCTGACGGCGGCTGACTCACAGCCCCGCCGAGGGAAATGATCATCTTATGCTGGAACTGTCAGGGTCTTGGGAAGGTCCAGGCAGTTCAACACCTCCAGCAATATGTTCGTCTTCATTCTCCTTATTTACTTTTTTTATGTGAAACTAAACTTAAAAATACGGCTTGTAGCCGTCTTAGTTCTTTGCTAGGTATGGATTTGGTTTTTTCGGTTGATTACTCTGATAACTGCTCTGGTATTACTTTATTTTCCTTGAATAATTATGATATTTCTATGCTTGCTTATTCGGATCGTTTCATTCATACTTATGTTAGATGCAATTCTTATTCGTTTTATTTCACTGGAATACATGGTTATTATGAAACAAATAATAAAACTAAAACTTGGGATTTAATTGATTCGCTAAACAAAAACGATGGTCTACCTTGGCTTCTTGGTGGTGATTTCAACGAAATCCTATCTGATAATGAGAAACAAGGCGGATGTCGTCGTGCAAGATCTCAAATCAATAATTTCCGACAATGCCTCTCCCGTAATAACCCTTTTGACTGCAAACCTTCCAAGGGTTGGTTCACTTGGTCTAAACTTGGGCCTAAAACTCCTACTTTATTTGAGAGATTAAACCGTTTTGTAGGAAATATGGCATGGAAAGCTAATAATCCCAATTATAACATTATTTCCGATTTTGATGCTAAATCTGATCACTGCTTTCTACTCTTGAATACGGAACCACCACCACTAACAAACCACCGACCCCCGCCATCTAATTTCCGTTTTGAAAATTGTTGGGCAACCAATGATGATGGCATCTCTGTTGTCAAACAAACTTGGACTTCTACTAAGGGCAATACCCTTGATAAAATTAAAGCTATTGGCTCATGCTTAGGAGATTGGCAATCCCAACAAAGATTTAAGTCCACTGGTCGTATCAATATTCTCACTAAGAGAATCAACAAATTTTTACAGCGACCTCTCTCGGCTACTGCTGAAGGTAAATACATTGCTGCCAAAACTGAGCTCCACAAATTACTAAATGAGCAGGAAGTGTACTGGGCGCAGCGCTCTCGCAACCTATGGTTATCTCAAGGAGACAAAAATACCCATTTTTTTCATGCCCGCGCTACTAGCAAGAAAAAAAGAATACCACCACTAGCCTTTTTGATGCCAACAACAATTGGTGTACTGCCGACTCCGATCTTATGACAATTGCATCCTCATACTTCCACACTCTTTTTACTTCCTCTAACCCCTCCTTATCAGATCAAATTCTATAAAAAAATCCCTCCCTCCATTACGCCTGCTATGAATGAGTCCCTCTCTAGGGAATTCACAACGGAGGAGATCATCACCGCTTTCCGCGATATTGATCGAAGAAAAGCCCCTGGCATTGATGGCTTGCCTAGCGGTTTCTTTCGACAACACTGGGATATAGTAGGGTCAGATGTCACCACGCTCTGCCTTAATCTTCTCAATGGGTCAGCAGATATGGCTTCGGTAAACCAAACAATTTTGGTACTCATACCTAAGATTAAGGATCCAACTTCTATGAGGCATCTCAGGCCCATTAGTCTCTACACAGTAATATACAAAATTATTGCCAAGGTTTTAGTTAATAGGATGAAACATATTATCCCCTTTTGCATTAGTTCCAACCAAGCTGCCTTCGTTCAGGGACGTAATATCACAGATAATATTCTTATTTCTCATGAAATAATTCACTCTATTAACACTGGTACTTCTAAGTCTACTCAAGGTGCTGCTCTTAAGCTTGATATGGAAAAGGCCTTTGATAGGGTTCAATGGTCTTTCCTTGAAAATGTCATGAACCGTATGGGCTTTGCACCATCATGGGTATCTCTTTTAATGCGATGTATCTCCTCGGTTTCTTTTACGGTTAAGGTCAACAACTCCTTATCCCCCCTTTTTTCGGCCTCAACGGGGACTCCGCCAAGGTGACCCTTTATCCCCTTTTCTTTTCCTTTTTTGCACTCAAGGGCTTTCAGCTTTTTTGTCTGATGCCAAACAACATGGTCTGCTTCCTGGCCTTGGTGCCAGCAAGCATGGACCCAAGGTTAACCACCTTCTATTTGCAGATGATTGTATAGTTTTTCTCAACTCGAAACCAGAGGAAGCCGCTCATCTTAAATTAGCTTTCCAAACATACGCTTCTGCCTCTGGACAAGCAGTTAATTTTGATAAGTCCACTATTTTTTACAATCCACGCACTCCCAGTTCGACTCGCCATGCTATTAATTCCTACCTTCAAGTTTGTGAGGTCTCCAACCCTGGTGTCTATCTGGGGGTACCTCTTCTTATTGGTAAAAATAAGACCTTATCCTTAGGGTTTATACGAGATAAAGTTCATGAAAGATTGTCCAAATGGGACAAACAACTCCTTTCCTTTAGTGGTAGGGAAATCTTTATTAAAGCTGTGTTACAATCTCTACCTCAATATGTTATGTCATGTAATTTATTACCCCAAAACATTATTGATGATATGACCTCTGCCATTCGACGATATTGGTGGTCTGGAAAAACTAATAAGAAAGGTTGGCACATGCTCCCTTGGTAACAGGTGTGCTTGCCTAAATCAGTAGGAGGTATGGGATTTAGGGATCTCAATAACTTTAACATTGCGCTTCTTGATAAACAATTATGGCGCCTTATCTGCGAACCAGATTTCCTTCTGGGTCAAATTTATAAATCCAAATACTTTCCTTCAGGCAACATTCTTAATGCATCTCGGCCTTCTCGTGGATCTTTTGCCTGGCAAGGTCTTTATCATGCTATGCAACATCTTTTTGGAGGTTTCCTCTATCGACCTGGTATTAATAGTAACATACGACTCCATCAAGACAACTGGGGAGGCTCCTCGCCTATATACCTTTATGGGGATTATGAGATATCGGATGAAGTCCACATTCGTTGTCGCGACTTTATGATTCGGAACCAAGTAGCTTGGGACCCTACTAAAGTCCGTGCGTACTTTACAACGGCCGATGCCGACTCAGTTTTATCAATTCCTATTATCAATGATACTCGTGACTCCATCCTTTGGAGCCCTAATGATTCTGGTATTTATTCAGTTAGATCTGGCTATCTCTTTTTGCAACGCCCCCCAGAACCTATAATTCGCCCTCCACGGATTTTGGAAGTTTCTCTCCAAAATCAAGGTCTTACCTAAAGTCAAAACTTTTGGCTGGCGCTTGGGATCTGAGGCTCTACCTGTCGGGGTTCGCCTACAGGCTTTTGCACCAGACTTAGGTCCCTGCCCCGTTTGTCATTTCGGTACGGAATCGATTCTCCATGCTCTCCGTGATTGCTCTGGTGCCTCGGAGGCCCTTCGTTTGATTGGCCTTCCTATCTATCTAATCAACAGCACTGCTTCCACCGGCCTTCAATGGCTAGAGGAAGGTGTTGGCCTCCTTTCCTCTGACCTCTTCGGGCTTTTCTTGACTACTCTGGGGAACATTTGGAACAGGCGCAACGACTGGATCCATAACCGACATCTTCAACCCCCATGGTTAATTGTTGTCAATTCCACCAGTCTTTATCGTGACTACTATGAAGCTATATCTTCACCTACCTCTCCTACCCCCTTGACGGTCTCTCCTTCTCGTTGGAGACATCCCTCTCGGGGTCACATTAAAGTTAATGTGGATGGGGCTTTCGACCCTTCCACACGTGCAGCGGCGGTTGGTGTTGTAGCCCGTGATGAGTCAGGGATGGTTGTCGGTGGTCTGGCTTACCCTTTAGGCAGTTGCTCAGATGCTATTACGTCCGAAGGGAAAGGTCTTCTTGCTGGTATTACTTTTGCTCAATCCCAAGGATGGAGCCACTTGATTTTCGAGACAGATTGTGCTTCTCTCGTGAATAGGATCAACTCTCTGGGCCCAGATCTTTCTTCTATGGGTCCGACGATTCTGCAAGCTCATGCAGCTTTGGATTGTTTTTCTTTTGCTCATGTTCAGTTTGTTTGCCGTAAGGCTAATATTGTTGCACATACTGTGGCTACCCATGCCCTTAGGACCATGACTTCTATGTCTTTTGGGTCCATGTATCCTGATTGTATTCACAATGCTGTACATTGCGAGGTTTCACATCGTTCTTTAAAAATAAATTCTGGGTACTCTTTTCCCCTTTTAGGGTTTCTCCAGGTCTTGTGCCTGGGGAAATTACTAGGGGTTTTTAACGAGGCCCGCTTTCTTCAAAAAAAAAAAGTCCAATGGGTCCATTTTACGGCCCATTTAGACCCGCTCGTCCGAAACCTCTACAAAAGAACCGCAAAACAAGTTTTAATCAAAACTTAAGAGTTCATATCGTTGATTACGATCTTTTCAACACTATTGTATTGCAAAAATTCAATTTCTGTTCTTTTTACGCAGTTATAAGTTCAACGGGTCCATTTTAAGGCCCATTTAGTCCCGCTCGTCCGAAACCTCTACAAAAAGGACCGCAAAACAAGTTTTAATCAAAACTTAAGAGTTCATATCGTTGATTACGAGCTTTTCAACACTATTGTATTGCAAAAATTCAATTTATGTTCTTTTTACGCAGTTATAAGTTCAACGGGTCCATTTTAAGGCTCATTTAGACTCGTTCGTTCGAAACCTCTACAAAGAGGACCGAAAAACAAGTTTTGATCCAATTTTAAGAGTTCATATAATTGATTACGAGCTTTTCAACAAGATTATATCGCAAAAACTCAAATTCGGTATGTTTTACTCAGTTAAAAGTCCAACGGGTCCATTTTACGTCCCATTTAGACCCCCTCGCCCGAAACCTCTTCAAAAATGACCGAAAAACAAGTTTTAATCAAATTTTAGTACTTCATATCATTGATTACGATCTTTTCAACACGATTATATTGCAAAAACTCAATTTCTGTACTTTTTTACTCAGTTAAAAGTCCAACGGGTCCATTTTACGGCCTATTTAGACCCGCTCGTCCGAAACCTCTACAAAAAGGACCGCAAAACAAGTTTTAATCAAAACTTAAGAGTTCATATCGTTGATTACGAGCTTTTCAACACTATTGTATTGCAAAAATTCAATTTCTGTTCTTTTTACGCGGTTATAAGTTCAACGGGTCCATTTTAAGGCCCATTTAGACCCGCTCACCTGAAACCTCTACAAAAAGGACCGAAAAATAAGTTTTGATCCAATTTTAAGAGGTCATATAATTGATTACAAGCTTTTCAACTAGATTATATTGCAAAAACTCAAATTCAGTATGTTTTACTTAGTTAAAAGTCCAACGGGTCCATTTTAAGGCCCATTTAGACCCACTCGCCCGAAACCTCTTCAAAAATGACTAAAAAACAAGTTTTGATCAAATTTTAGGAGTTCATAGAATTGATTACGAACTTTTCAACAAGATTATATTGCAAAAACACAAATTCAGTATTTTTTACTCAGTTAAAAGTCCAACGAGTCCATTTTACGACCCATTTAGACCCGCTCGCCCGAGACCTCTTCAAAAATGACTGAAAAACAAGTTTTAATCAAATTTTAGAAGTTCATATAATTGATTACGATCTTTTCAACACGATTATACTGCAAAAACTCAATTTTTGTACTTTTTACTCAGTTAAAAGTCCAACGGGTCCATTTTACGGCCCATTTAGACCCACTCGTCCGAAACCTCTACAAAAAGGACCGCAAAATAGTTTTAATCAAAACTTAGGAGTTCATATCGTTGATTACGAGCTTTTGAACACTATTGTATTGCAAAAATTCAATTTCTGTTCTTTTTACGCAGTTATAACTTCAACGGGTCCATTTTAAGGCCCATTTAGACTCGCTCGTCCGAAACCTCTACAAAAAGGACCGAAAAACAAGTTTTGATCCAATTTTAGGAGTTCATATAATTGATTACGAGCTTTTCAACAAGATTATATTGCAAAAACTCAAATTCGGTGTTTTTTACTCAGTTAAAAGTCCAACGGGTCCATTTTACGGCCCATTTAGACCCGCTCGTCCGAAACCTCTACAAAAAGGACCGCAAAAAAAGTTTTAATCAAAACTTAAGAATTCATATCGTTGATTCGAGCTTTTCAACACTATTGTATTGCAAAAATTCAATTTATGTTCTTTTTACGCAGTTATAAGTTCAACGGGTCCAGTTTAAGGCCCATTTAGACCCGCTCGTCCGAAACCTCCAAAAAAAGGATCGAAAAACAAGTTTTGATCCAATTTTAGGAGTTCATATAATTGATTACGAGCTTTTCAACAAGATTATATTGCAAAAACTCAAATTCGGTATTATTTACTCAGTTAAAAGTCCAACGGGTCCATTTTAAGGCCCATTTAGACCCGCTCGCCCGAGACCTCTTCAAAAATGACTGAAAAACAAGTTTTAATCAAATTTTAGAAGTTCATATAATTGATTACGATCTTTTCAACACGATTATATTGCAAAAACTCAATTTTTGTACTTTTTACTCAGTTAAAAGTCCAACGGGTCCATTTTACGGCCCATTTAGACCCACTCGTCCGAAACCTCTACCAAAAGGACCGCAAAAAAAGTTTTAATCAAAACTTAAGAGTTCATATCGTTGATTACGAGCTTTTCAACACTATTGTATTGCAAAAATTCAATTTATGTTCTTTTTACGCAGTTATAAGTTCAACGGGTCCATTTTAAGGCTCATTTGGACTCGCTCGTCCGAAACCTCTACAAAGAGGACCGAAAAACAAGTTTTGATCCAATTTTAAGAGTTCATATAATTGATTACGAGCTTTTCAACAAGATTATATCGCAAAAACTCAAATTCGGTATTTTTTACTCAGTTAAAAGTCCAACGGGTCCATTTTACGTCCCATTTAGACCGGCTCGCCCGAAACCTCTTAAAAAATGACCGAAAAACAAGTTTTAATCAAATTTTAGGACTTCATATCATTGATTACGATCTTTTCAACACGATTATATAGCAAAAACTCAATTTCTGTACTTTTTTACTCAGTTAAAAGTCCAACGGGTCCATTTTACGGCCCATTTAGACCCGCTCGTCCGAAACCTCTACAAAAAGGACCGCAAAACAAGTTTTAATCAAAACTTAAGAGTTCATATCGTTGATTACGAGCTTTTCAACACTATTGTATTGCAAAAATTCAATTTCTGTTCTTTTTACGTAGTTATAAGTTCAACGGGTCCATTTTAAGGCCCATTTAGACCCGCTCACCCGAAACCTCTACAAAAAGGACCGAAAAATAAGTTTTGATCCAATTTTAAGAGGTCATATAATTGATTACAAGCTTTTCAACAAGATTATATTGCAAAAACTCAAATTCAATATTTTTCACTCAGTTAAAAGTCCAACGGGTCCATTTTACGGCCCATTTAGACCCGCTCGCCCGAAACCTCATCAAAAATGACTGAAAAACAAGTTTTAATCAAAATTTAGGAGTTCATATAATTGATTACGATCTTTTCAACACGATTATATTGCAAAAACTCAATTTCTGTATTTTTTACTCAATTAAAAGTCCAACGGGTCCAGTTTACGGCCCATTTAGACCCGCTCGTCCGAAACCTCTACAAAAAGGACCGCAAAAAAAGTTTTAATCAAAAATTAAGAGTTCATATCGTTGATTACGAGCTTTTCAACACTATTGTATTGCAAAAATTCAATTTATGTTCTTTTTACGCAGTTATAAGTTCAACGGGTCCATTTTAAGGCTCATTTAGACTCGCTCGTCTGAAACCTCTACAAAAAGGACCGAAAAACAAATTTTGATCCAATTTTAAGAGTTCATATAATTGATTACGAGCTTTTCAACAAGATTATATCGCAAAAACTCAAATTCGGTATTTTTTACTCAGTTAAAAGTCCAACGGGTCCATTTTACGTCCCATTTAGACCTGCTCGCCCGAAACCTCTTCAAAAATGACCACAAAGAAGTTTTAATCAAATTTTAGGACTTCATATCATTGATTACGATCTTTTCAACACGATTATATTGCAAAAACTCAATTTCTATACTTTTTTACTCAGTTAAAAGTCCTACGGGTCCATTTTACGGCCCATTTAGACCCGCTCGTACGAAACCTCTACAAAAAGGACCGCAAAACAAGTTTTAATCAAAACTTAAGAGTTCATATCGTTGATTATGAGCTTTCCAACACTATTGTATTGCAAAAATTCAATTTCTGTTCTTCTTACGCAGTTATAAGTTCAACGGGTCTATTTTAAGGCCTATTTAGGCCCGCTCGTGTGAAACCACTACAAAAATGACCAAAAAACAAGTTTTAATCCAATTTAAGGAGTTCATATAACTGATTACGAGCTTTTCAACAAGATTATATTGCAAAAACTCAAATTTGGTGTTTTTTACTCAGTTACATGTCCAACGGGTCCATTTTACGGCCCATTTAGACCCGCTCGCTCGAAACCTCTTCAAAAATGATTGAAAAACAAGTTTTAATCAAATTTTAGGAGTTCATATAATTGATTACGATCGTTTTAACACGATTATATTGCAAAAACTCAATTTCTGTATTTTTTACTCAGTTAAAAGTCCAACGGGTCCATTTTACGGCCATTTAGACCCGCTCGTCCGAAACCTCTACAAAAAGGACCGCAAAACAAGTTTTAATCAAAACTTAAGAGTTCATATCGTTGATTACGAGCTTTTGAACACTACTGTATTGCAAAAATTCAATTTCTGTTCTTTTTACGCATTTATAATTTCAACGGGTCCTTTTTAAGGCCCATTTAGACTCGCTCGACCGAAACCTCTACAAAAAGGACTGAAAAACAAGTTTTGATCCAATTTTAGGAGTTCATATAGTTGATTACGAGCTTTTCATCAAGATTATATTGCAAAAACTCAAATTCGGTGTTTTTTACTCAGTTAAAAGTCCAACGGGTCCATTTTACGGCCCATTTAGACCCGCTCGCCCGGAACCTCTTCAAAAATGACTGAAAAAGGAGTTTTAATCAAATTTTAGGAGTTCATATAATTGATTACGATCGTTTCAACATGATTATATTGCAAAAACTCAATTTATGTATTTTTTACTCAGTTAAAAGCCAACGGGTCCATTTTACGGCCCATTTAGACCCGCTCGTCCGAAACCTCTACAAAAAGGACCGCAAAACAAGTTTTAATCAAAACTTAAAAGTTCATATCGTTGATTACGAGTTTTCAACACTATTGTATTGCAAAAATTCAATTTCTGTTCTTTTTACGCAGTTATAAGTTCAACGGGTCCATTTTAAGGCCCATTTAGACCCGCTCACCCGAAACCTCTATAAAAAGGACCGAAAAATAAGTTTTGATCCAATTTTAAGAGGTCGTATAATTGATTACGAGCTTTTCAACAAGATTATATTGCAAAAACTAAAATTCAATATTTTTCACTAAGTTAAAAGTCCAACGGGTCCATTTTACGGCCCATTTAGACCCGCTCGCCCGAAACCTCTTCAAAAATGACTGAAAAACTAGTTTTAATCAAAATTTAGGAGTTCATATAATTGATTACGATCTTTTCAACACGATTATATTGCAAAAACTCAATTTTTGTACTTTTTACTCAATTAAAAGTCCAACGGGTCCATTTTACGGCCCATTTAGACCCGCTCTTCCGAAACCTCTACAAAAAGGACCGTAAAAAAAGTTTTAATCAAAACTTAAGAATTCATATCGTTGATTACGAGCTTTTCAACACTATTGTATTGCAAAAATTCAATTTATGTTCTTTTTACGCAGTTATAAGTTCAACGGGTCCATTTTAAGGCCCATTTAGACCCGCTCGTCTGAAACCTCTACAAAAAGGATCGAAAAACAAGTTTTGATCCAATTTTAGGAGTTCATATAATTGATTACGAGCTTTTCAACAAGATTATATTGCAAAAACTTAAATTCAGTATTATTTACTCAGTTAAAAGTCCAAGGGGTCCATTTTAAGGCCCATTTAGACCCACTCTCCCGAAACCTCTTCAAAAATGACTAAAAAACAAGTTTTGATCAAATTTTAGGAGTTCATATAATTGATTACGAACTTTTCAACAAGATTATATTGCAAAAACATAAATTCGGTATTTTTTACTCAGTTAAAAGTCCAACGGGTCCATTTTATGGCCCATTTAGACCTACTCGTCCGAAACCTCTACAAAAAGGACCGCAAAACAAGTTTTAATCAGAACTTAAGAGTTCATATCGTTGATTACGAGCTTTTCAACACTATTGTATTGCAAAAATTCAATTTATGTTCTTTTTACGCAGTTATAAGTTCAACGGGTCTATTTTAAGGCCCATTTAGGCCCGCTCGTCTGAAACCACTACAAAAAGGACCAAAAAACAAGTTTTGATCCAATTTAAGGAGTTCATATAATTGATTACGAGCTTTTCAACAAGATTATATTGCAAAAACTAAAATTCATTATTTTTCACTCAGTTAAAAGTCCAACGGGTCCATTTTACGGCCCATTTAGACCCGATCGCCCGAAACCTCTTCAAAAATGACCGAAAAACAGGTTTTAATCAAATTTTAGGACTTCATATCATTGATTACGATCTTTTCAACAAGATTATATTGCAAAAACTCAAATTTCGATATTTTTTACTCAGTTAAAAGTCCAACGGGTCCATTTTACGGCCCATTTAGACCCGCTCGTCCGAAACCTCTACAAAAAGGACCGCAAAACAAGTTTTAATCAAAACTTAAGAGTTCATATCGTTGTTTACGAGCTTTTCAACACTATTTTATTGCAAAAATTCAATTTATGTTCTTTTTACGCAGTTATAAGTTCAACGAGTCCATTTTAAGGCCCATTTAGACCCGCTCACCCGAAACCTCTACAAAAAGGACCGAAAAATAAGTTTTGATCCAATTTTAGGAGTTCATATAATTGATTACGAGCTTTTCAACAAGATTATATTGCAAAAACTCAAATTCAGTATTTTTTCCTTAGTTAAATGTCCAACGGGTCCATTTTACGGCCCATTTAGACCCGCTCGCCCGAAACCTCTTCAAAAATGACCGAAAAACAAGTTTTAACCAAATTTTAGGACTTCATATTATTGATTACGATCTTTTCAACAAGATTATATTGAAAAAACTCAAATTCGGTATTTTTTACTCAGTTAAAAGTCCAACGGGTCCATTTTACGGCCCATTTAGAACTGCTCGTCCGAAACCTCTACAAAAAAGACCGCAAAACAAGTTTTAATCAAAACTTAAGAGTTCATATCGTTGTTTACGAGCTTTTCAACACTATTTTATTGCAAAATTTCAATTTATGTTCTTTTTACGCAGTTATAAGTTCAACAGGTCCATTTTAAGGCTCATTTAGACCCGCTCACCCGATACCTCTACAAAAAGAACCGAAAAATAAGTTTTGATCCAATTTTAGGAGTTCATGTAATTGATTACGAGCTTTTCAAGAATATTATATTGCAAAAAGCCAATTTCTATATTTTTTACTCAGCTAAAAGTCCAACGGGTCCCTTTTGCCGCCCATTTAGACCCGCTCGCCCGAAACCTCTTTAAAAATGACCGAAAAACAAGTTTTAATCAAATTTTAGGACTTCATATCATTGATTACGATCTTTTCAACACGATTATATTGCAAAAACTCAATTTATGTACTTTTTACTCAGTTAAAAGTCCAATGGGTCCATTTTACGGCCCATTTAGACCCGCTCGTCCGAAACCTCTACAAAAAGGACCGCAAAACAAGTTTTAATCAAAACTTAAGAGTTCATATCGTTGTTTACGAGCTTTTCAACACTATTTTATTGCAAAAATTCAATTTCTGTTTTTTTTACGCAGTTATAAGTTCAACGGGTCCATTTTAAGGCCCATTTAGACCCGCTCACCCGAAACCTCTACAAAAAGGACTGAAAAACAAGTTTTGATCCAATTTTAGGAGTTCATATAATTGATTACGAGCTTTTCAACAAGATTATATTGCAAAAACTCAAATTCAGTATTTTTTACTCAGTTAAAAGTCCAACGGGTCCATTTTACGGCCCATTTAGACACACTCCCCCGAAATCTCTTTAAAAATGACTGAAAAACAAGTTTTGATCAAATTTTAGGAGTTCATATAATTGATTACGAGCTTTTCAACAAGATTATATTGCAAAAACTAAAATTCATTATTTTTCACTCAGTTAAAAGTCCAACGGGTCCATTTTACGGCCCATTTAGACCCGATCGCCCGAAACCTCTTCAAAAATGACCGAAAAACAGGTTTTAATCAAATTTTAGGACTTCATATCATTGATTACGATCTTTTCAACAAGATTATATTGCAAAAACTCAAATTTCGATATTTTTTACTCAGTTAAAAGTCCAACGGGTCCATTTTACGGCCCATTTAGACCCGCTCGTCCGAAACCTCTACAAAAAGGACCGCAAAACAAGTTTTAATCAAAACTTAAGAGTTCATATCGTTGTTTACGAGCTTTTCAACACTATTTTATTGCAAAAATTCAATTTATGTTCTTTTTACGCAGTTATAAGTTCAACGAGTCCATTTTAAGGCCCATTTAGACCCGCTCACCCGAAACCTCTACAAAAAGGACCGAAAAATAAGTTTTGATCCAATTTTAGGAGTTCATATAATTGATTACGAGCTTTTCAACAAGATTATATTGCAAAAACTCAAATTCAGTATTTTTTCCTTAGTTAAATGTCCAACGGGTCCATTTTACGGCCCATTTAGACCCGCTCGCCCGAAACCTCTTCAAAAATGACCGAAAAACAAGTTTTAACCAAATTTTAGGACTTCATATTATTGATTACGATCTTTTCAACAAGATTATATTGAAAAAACTCAAATTCGGTATTTTTTACTCAGTTAAAAGTCCAACGGGTCCATTTTACGGCCCATTTAGAACTGCTCGTCCGAAACCTCTACAAAAAAGACCGCAAAACAAGTTTTAATCAAAACTTAAGAGTTCATATCGTTGTTTACGAGCTTTTCAACACTATTTTATTGCAAAATTTCAATTTATGTTCTTTTTACGCAGTTATAAGTTCAACAGGTCCATTTTAAGGCTCATTTAGACCCGCTCACCCGATACCTCTACAAAAAGAACCGAAAAATAAGTTTTGATCCAATTTTAGGAGTTCATGTAATTGATTACGAGCTTTTCAAGAATATTATATTGCAAAAAGCCAATTTCTATATTTTTTACTCAGCTAAAAGTCCAACGGGTCCCTTTTGCCGCCCATTTAGACCCGCTCGCCCGAAACCTCTTTAAAAATGACCGAAAAACAAGTTTTAATCAAATTTTAGGACTTCATATCATTGATTACGATCTTTTCAACACGATTATATTGCAAAAACTCAATTTATGTACTTTTTACTCAGTTAAAAGTCCAATGGGTCCATTTTACGGCCCATTTAGACCCGCTCGTCCGAAACCTCTACAAAAAGGACCGCAAAACAAGTTTTAATCAAAACTTAAGAGTTCATATCGTTGTTTACGAGCTTTTCAACACTATTTTATTGCAAAAATTCAATTTCTGTTTTTTTTACGCAGTTATAAGTTCAACGGGTCCATTTTAAGGCCCATTTAGACCCGCTCACCCGAAACCTCTACAAAAAGGACTGAAAAACAAGTTTTGATCCAATTTTAGGAGTTCATATAATTGATTACGAGCTTTTCAACAAGATTATATTGCAAAAACTCAAATTCAGTATTTTTTACTCAGTTAAAAGTCCAACGGGTCCATTTTACGGCCCATTTAGACACACTCCCCCGAAATCTCTTTAAAAATGACTGAAAAACAAGTTTTGATCAAATTTTAGGAGTTCATATAATTGATTACGAGCTTTTCAACAAGATTATATTGCAAAAAGTCAATTTCTATATTTTTTACTCAGTTAATAGTCCAACGGGTCCATTTTACGGCCCATTTAGACCCGCTCGCCCGAAACCTCTTCAAAAATGACCGAAAAACAAGTTTTAATCAAATTTTAGGACTTCATATCATTTATTACGATCTTTTCAACAAGATTATATTGCAAAAACTCAAATTCGGTATTTTTTTACTCAGTTAAAAGTCCTACGGGTCCATTTTACGGCCCATTTAGACCCGCTCGTCCGAAACCTCTACAAAAATGACCACAAAACAAGTTTTAATCAAAACTTAAGAGTTCATATCGTTGTATACGAACTTTTCAACAATATTTTATTGCAAAAACTCAATTTATGATCTTTTTACGCAGTTATAAGTTCAACGGGTCCATTTTAAGTCCCATTTAGAACCGCTCACCCGAAACCTCTACAAAAAGGACCGAAAAATAAGTTTTGATCCAATTTTAGGAGTTCATATAATTGATTACGAGCTTTTCAACAAGATTATATTGCAAAATCTCAAATTCTGTATTTTTTACTCAGTTAAAAGTCCAACGGGTCCATTTTACGGCCCATTTAGACCCGCTCGCCCGAAACCTCTTCAAAAATGACTGAAAAACAAGTTTTAATCCAATTGAAGGAGTTCATATAATTGATTACGAGCTTTTCAACAAGATTATATTGCAAAAACTCAAATTCGGTGTTTTTACTCAGTTAAATGTCCAACAGGTCCATTTTAAGGCCCATTTAGACCCGATCACCAGAAACCTCTACAAAAAAGGACTGAAAAACAAGTTTTGATCCAATTTTAGGAGTTCATATAATTGATTACGAGATTTTCAACAAGATTATATTGCAAAAACTCAAATTCAATATTTTTTACTCAGTTAAAAGTCCAACGGGTCCATTTTACGGCCCATTTAGACCCACTCGCCCGAAACCTCTTCAAAAATGACTGAAAAACAAGTTTTGCTCAAATTTTATGAGTTCATATAATTGATCACAAGCTTTTCAACAAGATTATATTGCAAAAAGTCAATTTCTATATTTTTTACTCAGTTAAAAGTCCAACGGGTCCATTTTACGGCCCATTTAGACCCACTCGCCCGAAACCTCTTCAAAAATGACTGAAAAACATGTTTTGATCAAATTTTAGGAGTTCATATAATTGATTACGAGCTTTTCAACAAGATTATATTGCAAAAAGTCAATTTCTATATTTTTTACTCAGTTAAAAGTCCAACGGGTCCATTTTAAGGCCCATTTAGACCCGCTCGCCCGAAACCTCTTCAAAAATGACCGAAAAACAAGTTTTAATCAAATTTTAGGACTTCATATCATTTATTACGATCTTTTCAACAAGATTATATTGCAAAAACTCAAATTCGGTATTTTTTTACTCAGTTAAAAGTCCAACGGGTCCATTTTACGGCCCATTTAGACCCGCTCGTCCGAAACCTCTACAAAAAGGACCGCAAAACAAGTTTTAATCAAAACTTAAGAGTTCATATCGTTGTATACGAGCTTTTCAACAATATTTTATTGCAAAAATTCAATTTATGATCTTTTTACGCAGTTATAAGTTCAACGGGTCCATTTTAAGGCCCATTTAGAACCGCTCACCCGAAACCTCTACAAAAAGGACCGAAAAATAAGTTTTGATCCAATTTTAGGAGTTCATATAATTGATTACGAGCTTTTCAACAAGATTATATTGCAAAAACTCAAATTCTGTATTTTTTACTCAGTTAAAAGTCCAACGGGTCCATTTTACGGCCCATTTAGACCCGCTCGCCCGAAAGCTCTTCAAAAATGACTGAAAAACAAGTTTTAATCCAATTGAAGGAGTTCATATAATTGATTACGAGCTTTTCAACAAGATTATATTGCAAAAACTCAAATTCGGTGTTTTTTACTCAGTTAAATGTCCAACGGGTCCATTTTAAGGCCCATTTAGACCCGATCACCCGAAACCTCTACAAAAAAGGACTAAAAACAAGTTTTGATCCAATTTTAGGAGTTCATATAATTGATTACGAGATTTTCAACAAGATTATATTGCAAAAACTCAAATTCAGTATTTTTTACTCAGTTAAAAGTCCAACGGGTCCATTTTACGGCCCATTTAGACCCACTCGCCGGAAACCTCTTCAAAAATGACTGAAAAACAAGTTTTGCTCAAATTTTAGGAGTTCATATAATTGATCACGAGCTTTTCAACAAGATTATATTGCAAAAAGTCAATTTCTATATTTTTTACTCAGTTAAAAGTCCAACGGGTCCATTTTAGGGCCCATTTAGACCCACTCGCCCGAAACCTCTTCAAAAATGACTGAAAAACAAGTTTT
This sequence comes from Hibiscus trionum, assembly GCA_030270665.1. NCBI lineage: Eukaryota > Viridiplantae > Streptophyta > Magnoliopsida > Malvales > Malvaceae > Hibiscus > Hibiscus trionum. Next base: position 41,048,920 of record BSYR01000002.1, on the reverse strand, counting down.
GATCAAATTTTAGGAGTTCATATAATTGATTACGAGCTTTTCAACAAGATTATATTGCAAAAAGTCAATTTCTATATTTTTTACTCAGTTAAAAGTTCAACGGGTCCATTTTACGGCCCATTTAGACCCGCTCGCCCGAAACCTCTTCAAAAATGACCGAAAAACAAGTTTTAATCAAATTTTAGGACTTCATATCATTTATTACGATCTTTTCAACAAGATTATATTGCAAAAACTCAAATTCGGTATTTTTTTACTCAGTTAAAAGTCCAACGGGTCCATTTTACGGCCCATTTAGACCCGCTCGTCCGAAACCTCTACAAAAAGGACCGCAAAACAAGTTTTAATCAAAACTTAAGAGTTCATATCGTTGTTTACGAGCTTTTCAACACTATTTTATTGCAAAATTTCAATTTATGTTCTTTTTACGCAGTTATAAGTTCAACAGGTCCATTTTAAGGCCCATTTAGACCCGCTCACCCGATACCTCTACAAAAAGAACCGAAAAATAAGTTTTGATCCAATTTTAGGAGTTCATGTAATTGATTACGAGCTTTTCAAGAATATTATATTGCAAAAAGTCAATTTCTATATTTTTTACTCAGTTAAAAGTCCAACGGGTCCCTTTTGCCGCCCATTTAGACCCGCTCGCCCGAAACCTCTTTAAAAATGACCGAAAAACAAGTTTTAATCAAATTTTAGGACTTCATATCATTGATTACGATCTTTTCAACACGATTATATTGCAAAAACTCAATTTATGTACTTTTTACTCAGTTAAAAGTCCAATGGGTCCATTTTACGGCCCATTTAGACCCGCTCGTCCGAAACCTCTACAAAAAGGACCGCAAAACAAGTTTTAATCAAAACTTAAGAGTTCATATCGTCGATTACGAGCTTTTCAACACTATTTTATTGCAAAAATTCAATTTATGTTCTTTTTACGCAGTTATAAGTTCAACGGGTCTATTTTAAGGCCCATTTAGGCCCGCTCGTCTGAAACCACTACAAAAAGGACCAAAAAACAAGTTTTGATCCAATTTAAGGAGTTCATATAATTGATTACGAGCTTTTCAACAAGATTATATTGCAAATACTCAAATTCAGTATTTTTACTCAGTTAAAAGTCCAACGGGTCCATTTTACGGAAAATTTAGACCCACTCGCCCGAAACCTCTTCAAAAATGACTGAAAAACAAGTTTTGATTAAATTTTAGGAGTTCATATAATTGATTACGAGCTTTTCAACAATATTATATTGCAAAAAGTCAATTTCTATATTTTTTACTCAGTTAAAAGTCCAACGGGTCCATTTTACGGCCCATTTAAACCCGATCGCCCGAAACCTCAATTTTTTATTGCACAAATTCAATTTATGTTCTTTTTACGCAGTTATAAGTTCAACGGGTCCATTTTAAGGCCCATTTAAACCCGCTCGTCCGAAACCACTACAAAAAGGACCGAAAAACAAGTTTTGATCCAATTTTAGGAGTTCATATAATTGATTAAGAGCTTTTCAACAAGATTATATTGCAAAAAGTCAATTTCTGTATTTTTTACTCAGTTAAAAGTCTAACGAGTCCATTTTACGGCCCATTTAGACCCGCTCACCCGAAACCTCTTCAAAAATGACTGAAAAACAAGTTTTAATCAAATTTTAGGAGTTCATATAATTGATTATGATCGTTTACACACGATTATATTACAAAAACTTAATTTCTGTATTTTTTACTTAGTTAAAAGTCCAACGGGTCCATTTTACGGCCCATTTAGAACCGCTCCTCCGAAACCTCTACAAAAAGGACCGCAAAACAAGTTTTAATCAAAACTTAAGAGTTCATATCGTTGATTACGAGCTTTTCAACACTATTGTATTGCAAAAATTCAATTTTTGTTCTTTTTACGCAGTTATAATTTCAACGGGTCCATTTTAAGGCCCATTTAGAGCCGCTCGTCCGAAACCTCTACAAAAAGGTTCGAAAAACAAGTTTTGATCCAATTTTAGGAGTTCATATAATTGATTACGAGCTTTTCAACAAGATTATATTGCAAAAACTCAAATTCAATATTTTTTACTCAGTTAAAAGTCCAACGGGTGCACGAACCATCTTGCCTCAATGGTTAAGGGAATGGTTGTTGTTCCTAGAGGTCACGGGTTCGAGCACCAGCAGCTGCAGCCAGGGTGATTGAGCATGCATTGTCAAATGGTTGAGAGTATATTTAGAACATATACTACTTGTAATCACCTTATAGCTTTCAAAAAAAAGTCCAACGGGTCCATTTTACGGCCCATTTAGACCCGCTCGCCCGAAACCTCTTCAAAAATGACTGAAAACCAAGTTTTCATCAAATTTTAGGAGTTCATATAATTTATTACGATCTTTTCAACACGATTAAATTGCTAAAACTCAATTTTTGTACTTTTTTACTCAGTTAAAAGTCCAACGGGTCCATTTTACGACCCAATTAGACCCGCTCGTCCGAAACCTCTACAAAAAGGACTGCAAAGCAAGTTTTAATCAAAACTTAAGAGTTCATATCGTTGATTACGAGCTTTTCAACACTATTGAATTGCAAAATTTCAATTTCTGTTCTATTTACGCAGTTATAAGTTCAACGGGTCCATTTTAAGGCCCATTTAGACCCGCTCGTCCGAAACCTCTACAAAAAGGACCGAAAAACAAGTTTGGATCCAATTTTAGGAGTTCATATAATTGATTACGAGATTTTCAACAAGATTATATTGCAAAAACTCAAATTCAGTATTGTTTACTCAGTTTAAAGTCCAACGAGTCCATTTTACGGCCCATTCAGACCCACTCGCCCGAAACCTCTTCAAAAATGACTGAAAAACAAAATTTGATCAAATTTTAGGCGTTCATATAATTGATTACGAGCTTTTCAACAAGATTATACTGCAAAAACAAAAATTCGGTATTTTTTACTTAGTTAAAAGTCCAACGGGTCCATTTTACGGCCCATTTAGACCCGCTCGCCCGAAACCTCTTCAAAAATGACCGAAAAACAAGTTTTAATCAAATTTTAGGACTTCATATCATTGATTACGATCTTTTCAACACGATTATATTGCAAAAACTCAATTTTTGTACTTTTTACTCAGTTAAAAGTTTAACGGGTCCATTTTACGGCCCATTTAGACCCGCTCGTCCGAAAACTCTACAAAAAGGACCGCAAAACAAGTTTAAATCAAAACCTAAGAGTTCATATCGTTGATTACGAGCTTCTCAATACTATTGTATTGCAAAAATTCAATTTATGTTCTTTTTACGCAGTTATAAGTTCAACGGGTCCACTTTGAGGCCCATTTAGACCCGCTCGTCCGAAACCTCTACAAAAAGGACCGAAAAACATATTTTGATCAAATTTTAGGAGTTGATATAATTGATTACGAGATTTTCAACAAGATTATATTGGAAAAACTCAAATTCAATATTTTTTACTCAGTTTAAAGTCCAACGGGTCCATTTTACGGCCCATTTAGACCCGCTCGCCCGAAACCTCTTCAAAAATGACTGAAAACCAAGTTTTCATCAAATTTTAGGAGTTCATATAATTGATTACGATCTTTTCAACACGATTAAATTGCAAAAACTCAATTTTTGTACTTTTTACTCAGTTAAAAGTCCAACGGGTCCATTTTACGGCCCATTTAGACCCACTCGTCCGAAACCTCTACAAAAAGGACCGCAAAACAAGTTTTAATCAAAACTTAAGAGTTCATACCGTTGATTACGAGCTTTTCAACAATATTGTATTGCAAAAATTCAATTTCTGTTCTTTTTACGCAGTTATAAGTTCAACGGGTCCATTTTAAGGCCCATTTAGACCCGCTCTCCCGAAACCTCTACAAAAAGGACTGAAAAATAAGTTTTGATCCAATTTTAGGAGTTCATATAATTGATTACGAGATTTTCAACAAGATTGTATTGCAAAAACTCAAATTCGGTATTTTTTACTTAGTTTAAAGTCCAACGGGTCCATTTTACGTCCCATTTAGACCCACTCGCCCGAAACCTCTTCAAAAATGACTGAAATTCAAGTTTTGATCAAATTTTAGGAGTTCATATAATTGATTACGAGCTTTTCAACAAGATTATATTGCAAAAACTCAAATTCGGTGTTTTTTACTTAGTTAAAAGTCCAACGGGTCCATTTTACGACCCATTTAGACCCGCTCGCCCGAAACCTCTTCCAAAATGACCTAAAAACAAGTTTTAATCAAATTTTAGGACTTCATATCATTGATTACGATCTTTTCAACACGATTATATTGCAAAAACTCAATTTTTGTACTTTTTACTAAGTTAAAAGTCCAACGGGTCTATTTTACGGCCCATTTAGACCCGCTCGTCCGAAACCTCTACAAAAAGGACCGCAAAACAAGTTTTAATCAAAACCTAAGAGTTCATACCGTTGATTACGAGCTTTTCAACACTATTGTATTGCAAAAATTCAATTTCTGTTCTTTTTACGCAGTTATAAGTTCAACGGGTCCATTTTAAGGCCCATTTAGACCCGCTCACCCAAAACCTCTACAAAAAGGACCGAAAAATAAGTTTTGATCCAATTTTAGGAGTTCATATAATTGATTACGAGATTTTCAAAAAGATTGTATTGCAAAAATTCAAATTCGGTATTTTTTACTCAGTTTAAAGTCCAACGGGTCCATTTTACGGCCCATTTAGACCCACTCGCCCGAAACCTCTTCAAAAATGACTGAAATTCAAGTTTTGATCAAATTTTAGGAGTTTATATAATTGATTACGATCTTTTCAACACGATTGTATTGCAAAAACTCAATTTTTGTATTTTTTACTCAGTTAAAAGTCCAACGGGTCCATTTTACGGCCCATTTAGACCCGCTCGCCTGAAACCCCTTCAAAAATGACTGAAAAACAAGTTTTAATCAAATTTTAGGACTTCATATCATTGATTACGATCTTTTCAACACGATTATATTGCAAATACTGAATTTATGTACTTTTTTACTCAATTAAAAGTCCAACGGGACCATTTTACGGCCCATTTAGACCCGCTCGTCCGAAACCTCTACAAAAAGGACCGCAAAACAAGTTTTAATCAAAACTTAAGAGTTCATATCGTTGATTACGAGCTTTTCAACACTATTGTATTGCAAAAATTCAATTTATGTTCTTTTTACGCAGTTATAAGTTCAACGGGTCCATTTTAAGGCCCATTTAGACCCGCTCGTCCGAAAAACAAGTTTTGATCCAATTTTAGGAGTTCATATAATTGATTACGAGCTTTTCAACAAGATTATATTGCAAAAAGTCAATTTGTAAATTTTTTACTCAGTTAAAAGTCCAACGGGTCCATTTTACGGCCCATTTAGACCCGCTCGCTTGAAACCTCTTAAAAAATGACTGAAAAACAAGTTTTGATCCAATTTTTGGAGTTCATATAATTGATTACGAGCTTTTCAACAAGATTATTTTGCAAAAACTCAAATTCGGTATTTTTTACTCAGTTCAAAGTCCAACGGGTCCATTTTACGGCCCATTTAGACCCGCTCGTCCGAAACCTCTACAAAAAGGACCGCAAAGCAAGTTTTAACCAAAACTTAAGAGTTCATATCATTGATTACGAGGTTTTGAACAAGATTATATTGCAAAAAGTCAATTTCTATATTTTTTACTCAGTTAAAAGTCCAACGGGTCCATTTTACGACCCATTTAGACCCGCTCGTCCGAAACCTCTACAAAAAGGACCGCAAAACAAGTTTTCATAAAAATTAAGAGTTCATATCGTTGATTACGAGCTTTTCAACACTATTGAATTGCAAAATTTCAATTTCTGTTCTATTTACGCAGTTATAAGTTCAACGGGTCCATTTTAAGGCCCATTTAGACCCGCTCGTTCGAAACCTCTACAAAAAGGACCGAAAAACAAGTTTTGATCCAATTTTAGGAGTTCATATAATTGATTACAAGATTTTCAACAAGATTATATTGCAAAAACTCAAATTCGGTATTTTTTTACTCAGTTTAAAGTCCAACGGGTCCATTTTACGGCCCATTTAGACCCACTCGCCCGAAACCTCTTCAAAAATGACTGAAAAACAAGTTTTGATCAAATTTTAGGCATTCATATAATTGATTACGAGCTTTTCAACAAGATTATATTGCAAAAACACAAATTCGGTATTTTTTACTCAGTTAAAAGTCCAACGGGTCCATTTTACGGCCCATTTAGACCCGCTCGCCCGAAACCTCTTCAAAAATGACTGAAAAACAAGTTTTAATCAAATTTTAGGACTTCATATCATTGATTACGATCTTTTCAACATGATTATATTGCAAAAACTCAATTTTTGTACTTTTTACTCAGTTAAAAGTCCAACGGGTCCATTTTACGGCCCATTTAGACCCGCTCGTCCGAAACCTCTACAAAAAGGACCGCAAAACAAGTTTAAATCAAAACCTAAGAGTTCATATCGTTGATTACGAGCTTTTCAATACTATTGTATTGCAAAAATTCAATTTCTGTTCTTTTTAGACTAGCTCGTCCGAAACCTCTACAAAAAGGACCGAAAAACAAGTTTTGATCCAATTTTAGGAGTTCATATAATTTATTACGAGCTTTTCAACAAGATTATATTGCAAAAACTCAAATTTAATATTTTTTACTCAGTTAAAAGTCCAACGGGTCCATTTTACGGCCCATTTAGACCCGCTCGCCCGAAACCTCTTCAAAAATGACTGAAAAACAAGTTTTAATCAAATTTTAGGAGTTCATATAATTGATTACGATCTTTTCAACACGATTATATTGCAAAAACTAAATTTTTGTACTTTTTACACAATTAAAAGTCCAACGGGTCCATTTTACGGCCCATTTAGACTCACTCGTCCGAAACCTCTACAAAAAGGACCGCAAAACAAGTTTTAATCAAAACTTAAGAGTTCATATCGTTAATTACGAGGTTTTCAACACTATTGTATTGCAAAAATTCAATTTCTGTTCTTTTTACGCAGTTATAAGTTCAACGGATCCATTTTAAGGGCAATTTAGACCCGCTCGTCCGAATCCTCTACAAAAAGGACCGAAAAACAAGTTTTGATCCAATTTTAGGAGTTCAAATTATTGATTACGAGCTTTTCAACAAGATTATATTGCAAAACACAAATTCGGTATTTTGTACTCAGTTAAAAGTCAAACGGGTCCATTTTACGGCCCATTTAGACCCGCTCGTTCGAAACCTCTACAAAAAGGACCGAAAAACAAGTTTTGATCCAATTTTAGGAGTTCATATAATTGATTACGAGCTTTTCAACAAGATTATATTGCAAAAACTCAAATTCGGTATTTTTTACATAGTTAAAAGTCCAACGGGTCCATTTTACGGCCCATTTAGACCCGCTCGCCCAAAATCTCTTTAAAAATGACTGAAAAACAAGTTCTAATCAAATTTTAGGAGTTCATATAACTAATTACGATCTTTTCAACATGATTGTATTGCAAAAATTCAATTTCTGTTCTTTTTACGCAGTTATAAGTTCAACGGGTCCATTTTAAGGCCCATTTAGACCCGCTCGTCCGAAACCTCTTAAAAATGACTGAAAAACAAGTTTTGATCAAATTTTAGGAGTTCATATAATTGATTACGAGCTTTTCAACAAGATTATATTGCAAAAACTCAAATTCGATATTTTTTTACTCAATTAAAAGTCCAGCGGGTCCATTTTACGTCCCATTTAGACCCGCTCGTCCGAAACATCTACAAAAGGGACCGCAAAACAAGTTTTAATCAAAACTTAAAAGTTCATAACGTTGATTACGAGCTTTTCAACACTATTGTATTGCAAAAATTCAATTTCTGTTCTTTTTACGCAGTTATAAGTTCAACGGGTCCATTTTAAGGCCCATTTAGACTCACTCGTCCGAAACCTCTACAAAAAGGACCGAAAAACAAGTTTGATCAAATTTTAGGAGTTCATATAATTGATTACTAGCTTTTCAAAAAGATTATATTGTAAAAATTCAAATTCGGTATTTTTTACTCAGTTAAAAGTCCAACGGGTCCATTTTACGGCCCATTTAGATCAGCTCGCCCGAAAGCTCTTCAAAAATGACTGAAAAACAAGTTTTAATCAAATTTCAGGAGTTCATATAATTGATTACGATCTTTTCAACACGATTATATTGCAAAAACTCAATTTTTGTGCTTTTTACTTAGTTAAAAGTCAAACGGGTCCATTTTATGGCCCATTTAGACCAGCTCGTCCAAAACCCCTACAAAAAGGACCGCAATACAAGTTTTAATCAAAACTTAAGAGTTCATATCGTTGATTACGAGCTTTTAAACACTATTGTATTGCAAAAATTCAATTTATGTTCTTTTTACGCAGTTATAAGTTTAACGGGTCCATTTTAAGGCCCATTTAGACCCGCTCGTCCGAAACCTCTACAAAAAGGACCGAAAAACAAGTTTTGATCCAATTTTAGGAGTTCATATAATTGATTACGAGCTTTTCAACAAGATTATATTGCAAAATCTCAAATTCAGTATTTTTTACTCAGTTAAAAGTCCAACGGGTCCATTTTAAGGAACATTTAAACCTGCTCGTTCGAAACCTCTACAAAAAGGACCGAAAAACAAGTTTTGATCCAAATTTAAGAGTTCATATAATTGATTACGAGATTTCAACAAGATTATATTGCAAAAACTCAAATTCGGTATTTTTTACTTAGTTAAAAGTCCAACGGATCCATTTTACGGCCCATTTAGACCCTCTCGCCCGAAACCTCTTCAGAAATGACTGAAAAACAAGTTTTAATTAAATTTTAGGAGTTCATATAATTGATTACGATCTTTTCAACTCGATTATATTGCAAAAACTCAATTTATGTACTTTTTCCTCAGTTAAAAGTCCAACGGGTTCATTTTACGGCCCATTTAGACCCGCTCGTCCGAAACCTCTACAAAAAGGACCGCAAAACAAGTTTTAATCAAAACTTAAGAGTTCATATCGTTGATTACGAGCTTTTCAACACTATTGTATTGCAAAAATTCAATTTCTGTTCTTTTTACGCAGTTATAAGTTCAACGGGTCCATTTTAAGCCCCATTTAGACCCGCTCGTCCGATACCTCTACAAAAAGGACTGAAAAACATGTTTTGATCCAATTTTAGGAGTTCATATAATAGATTACGAGCTTTTCAACAAGATTATATTGCAAAAACTCAAATTCAGTATTTTTTACTCAATTAAAAGTCCAACGGGTCCATTTTACGGCCCATTTAGACCTGCTCGTTCGAAACCTCTGCAAAAAAGACCGAAAAACAAGTTTTAATCCAATTCTAGGAGTTCATATAATTGAATACGAGCTTTTCAACAAGATTTTATTGCAAAAACTCAAATTTGGTATTTTTTTACTCAGTTAATAGTCCAACGGTTCCATTTTACGGCCCATTTAGACCCGCTCGCCCTAAATCTCTTCAAAACTGACCGAAAAACAAGTGTTAATCAAATTTTAGGACTTCATATAATTGATTACGAGCTTTTCAACAAGATTATATTGCAAAAACACAAATTCGATATTTTTTACTCAGTTAAAAGTCCAACGGGTCCATTTTACGGCCCATTTAGACCCGCTCGTCTGAAACCTCTACAAAAAGGACCGCAAAACAAGTTTAAATCAAAACCTAAGAGTTCATATCGTTGATTACGAGCTTTTCAACACTATTGTATTGCAAAAAAATTCAATTTCTGTTCTTTTTACGCAGTTATAAGTTCAACGGGTCCATTTAAGGCCTATTTAGACCCGCTCGTCCGAAAACACTTCAAAAAGGACCGAAAACAAGTTTTGATCCAATTTTAGGAGTTCATGTAATTGATTACGAGCTTTTCAACAATATTATATTGCAAAAACTCAAATTCGGTATTTTTTACTTAGTTAAAAGTCCAATGGGTCCATTTTACGGCCCATTTAGACCCGCTTGCCCGAAACCTCTTCAAAAATGACTGAAAAACATGTTTAATCAAATTTTAGGAGTTCATATAATTGATTACGATCTTTTCAACACGATTATATTGCAAAAACTAAATTTTGGTACTTTTTACTCAGTTAAAAGTCCAACGAGTCCATTTTACGGCCCATTTAGACCAGCTCGTCCGAAATCTCTACAAAAAGGAATGCAAAACAAGTTTTAATCAAAACTTAAGAGTTCATATCGTTGGTTACGAGCTTTTCAACACTATTGTATTGCAAAAATTCAATTTCTGTTCTTTATACGCAGTTATAAGTTCAACGGGTCCATTTTAAGGCCCATTTTGACTCGCTCGTCCAAAACCTCTACAAAAAGGATCGAAAAACAAGTTTTGATCCAATTTTAGGAGTTCATATAATTGATTACGAGCTTTTCAACAAGATTATATTGCAAAAACTAAAATTCGGTATTTTTTACTCAGTTAAAAGTCCAACGGGTCCATTTTAAGGCCCATTTAGACTCGCTCGTTCGAAACCTCTACAAAAAGGACCGAAAAACAAGTTTTGATCCAATTTTAGGAGTTCTTATAATTGATTACAAGCTTTTCAACACGATTATATTACAAAAACTCAATTTTTGTACCTTTTACTCAGTTAAAAGTCCAACGGGTCCATTTTACGGCCCATTTAGACCCGCTCGTCCGAAACCTCTACAAAAAGGACCGCGAAACAAGTTTTAATCAAAACTTAAGAGTTCATATCATTGATTACGAGCTTTTCAACACTATTGTATTGCAAAAATTCAAATTATGTTCTTTTTACGCAGTTATAAGTTCAACGGGTCAATTTTAAGGCCAATTTAGACCCGCTCGTCCGAAACCTCTACAAAAAGGACCGAAAAACAAGTTTTGATCCAATTTTAGGAGTTCATATAATTGATTACGAGCTTTTCAACAAGATTATATTGCAAAAAGTCAATTTCTGTATTTTTTACTCAGTTAAAAGTCCAACGGGTCCATTTTACGGCCCATTTAGACCCGCTCGCCCGAAACCTCTTCAAAAATGACTGAAAAACAAGTTTTAATCATATTCTATGAGTTCATATAATTGATTACGATCTTTTCAGCACTATTATATTGCCAAAACTCAATTATTGTACTTTTTACTCAGTTAAAATTCCAACGGGTCCATTTTACGGCCCATTTAGACCCGCTCGTCCGAAACCTCTACAAAATGGACCAGAAAACAAGTTTTAATCAAAACTTAAGAGTTCATATCGTTGATTACGAGCTTTTCAACACTATTGTATTGCAAAAATTCAATTTTTGTTCTTTTTACATAGTTATAAGTTCAACGGGTCCATTTTAAGGCCCATTTAGACCCGCTCGTCCGAAACCTCTACAAAAAGGACCGAAAAACAAGTTTTGATCCATTTTTAGGAGTTCATATAATTGATTACGAGCTTTTCAACAAGATTATATTGCAAAAACTCAAATTCGGTATTTTTACTTAGTTAAAAGTCCAACGGGTCAATTTTACGGCCCATTTAGACCCGCTCGTTCAGAACCTCTACAAAAAGGACCGAAAAACAAGTTTTGATCCAATTTTAGGAGTTCATATAATTGATTACGAGCTTTTCAACAAGATTATATTGCAAAAACTCAAATTCGGCATTTTTTACTTAGTTAAAAGTCCAACGGGTCCATTTTACGGCCCATTTAGACCCGCTCGCCTGAAATCTCTTCAAAAATGACCGAAAAACAAGTTTTAATCAAATTTTAGGACATCATATAATTGATTACGAGCTTTTCAACAAGATTATATTGCAAAAACACAATTTAGGTACATTTTGCTTAGTTAAAAGTCCAACGGGTCCATTTTACGGCCCATTTAGACCCCTCGTCTGAAACCTCTTCAAAAAGGACCGCAAAACAAGTTTTAATCAAAACTTAAGAGTTCATATCGTTGATTACGAGCTTTTCAACACTATTGTATTGCAGAAATTCTATTTTTGTTCTTTTTACGCAGTTATAAGTTCAACGAGTCCATTTTAAGGCCCATTTAGACCCGCTCGTCCGAAACCTCTACAAAAAGGACCGAAAAACAAGTTTTGATCCAGTTTTAGGAGTTCATATAATTTATTACGAGCTTTTCAACAAGATTATATTGCAAAAACTCAAATTCGATATTTTTTACACAGTTAAAAGTCCAACGGGTCCATTTTACGGCCCATTTAGACCCGCTCGCCCGAAACCTCTTCAAAAATGACTGAAAGACAAGTTATAATCAAATTTTAGGAGTTCATATAATTGATTACGATCTTTTCAACACGATTATATTGTAAAAACACAATTTAGGTACTTTTTACTCAGTTAAAAGTCCAACGAGTCCATTTTACGGCCCATTTAGACCCGCTCGTCCGAAACCTCTACAAAAAGGACCGCAAAACAAGTTTTAATCAAAACTTAAGAGTTCATATCGTTGATTACGAGCTTTTCAACACTATTGTATTGCAAAAATCCAATTTCTGTTCTTTTTACGCAGTTATAAGTTCAACGGGTCCATTTTAAGGCCAATTTAGACCCGCTCGTCCGAATCCTCTACAAAAAGGACCGAAAAACAAGTTTTGATCCAATTTTAGGAGTTCATATTATTGATTACGAGATTTTCAACAAGATTATATTGCAAAAACACAAATTCGGTATTTTTTACTCAGTTAAAAGTCCAACGGGTCCATTTTAAGGCCCATTTAGACCCGCTCGTCCGAAACCACTACAAAAAGGACCGAAAAACAAGTTTTGATCCAATTTTAGGAGTTCATATAATTGATTAGGAGCTTTTGAACAAGATTATATTGCAAAAATTCAATTTTTGTATTTTTTTACTCAGTTAAAAGTCCAACGGGTCCATTTTACGGCCCATTTAGACCCGCTCGCCCGAAATCTCTTCAAAAATGACTGAAAAACAAGTTTTAATCAAACTTTAGGAGTTCATATAATTGATTACGATCTTTTCAACACGATTATATTGCAAAAACACAATTTATGTACTTTTTACAAAGTTAAAAGTCCAACGGGTCCATTTTACGCCCAATTTAGACCCGCTCGTCCGAAACCTCTACAAAAAGGACCGCAAAACAAGTTTTAATCAAAACTTAAGAGTTCATATCGTTGGTTACGAGCCTTTCAACATGATTGTATTGCAAATATTCAATTTATGTTCTTTTTACGTAGTTATAAGTGCAACGGGTCAATTTTAAGTCCCATTTAGACCCGCTCGTCCGAAACCTCTACAAAAAGGACCGAAAACAAGTTTTGATCCAATTTTAGGAGTTCATATAATTGATTACGAGCTTTTCAACAAGATTATATTGCAAAAACTAAAATTCGGTATTTTTTACTCAGTTAAAAGTCCAACGGGTCCATTTTAAGGCCCATTTAGACTCGCTCGTTCGAAACCTCTACAAAAAGGACCGAAAAACAAGTTTTGATCCAATTTTAGGAGTTCTTATAATTGATTACAAGCTTTTCAACACGATTATATTGCAAAAACTCAATTTTTGTACCTTTTACTCAGTTAAAAGTCCAACGGGTCCATTTTACGGCCCATTTAGACCCGCTCGTCCGAAACCTCTACAAAAGGACCGCAAAACAAGTTTTAATCAAAACTTAAGAGTTCATATCATTGATTACGAGCTTTTCAACACTATTGTATTGCAAAAATTCAAATTATGTTCTTTTTACGCAGTTATAAGTTCAACGGGTCAATTTTAAGGCCAATTTAGACCCGCTCGTCCGAAACCTCTACAAAAAGGACCGAAAAACAAGTTTTGATCCAATTTTAGGAGTTCATATAATTGATTACGAGCTTTTCAACAAGATTATATTGCAAAAAGTCAATTTCTGTATTTTTTACTCAATTAAAAGTCCAACGGGTCCATTTTACGGCCCATTTAGACCCGCTCGCCCGAAACCTCTTCAAAAATGACTGAAAAACAAGTTTTAATCATATTCTATGAGTTCATATAATTGATTACGATCTTTTCAGCACTATTATATTCAAAAAACTCAATTATTGTACTTTTTACTCAGTTAAAAGTCCAACGGGTCCATTTTACGGCCCATTTAGACCCGCTCGTCCGAAACCTCTACAAAATGGACCAGAAAACAAGTTTTAATCAAAACTTAAGAGTTCATATCGTTGATTACGAGCTTTTCAACACTATTGTATTGCAAAAATTCAATTTTTGTTCTTTTTACATAGTTATAAGTTCAACGGGTCCATTTTAAGGCCCATTTAGACCCGCTCGTCCGAAACCTCTACAAAAAGGACCGAAAAAAAAGTTTTGATCCATTTTTAGGAGTTCATATAATTGATTACAAGCTTTTCAACAAGATTATATTGCAAAAACTCAAATTCGGTATTTTTTACTTAGTTAAAAGTCCAACGGGTCAATTTTACGGCCCATTTAGACCCGCTCGTTCGGAACATCTTCAAAAATGACTGAAAAACAAGTTTTGATCCAATTTTAGGAGTTCATATAATTGATTACGAGCTTTTCAACAAGATTATATTGCAAAAACACAAATTCGGTATTTTTTACTAAGTTAAAAGTCCAACGGGTCCATTTTACGGCCCTTTTAGACCCGCTCGCCCGAAATCTCTTCAAAAATGACCGGAAAACAAGTTTTAATCAAATTTTAGGACTTCATATCATTGATCACGATCTTTTCAACACAAGTATATTGCAAAAACTCAATTTTTGTACTTTTTACTTAGTTAAAAGTCCAACGGGTCCATTTTACGGCCCATTTAGACCTGCTCGTCCGAAACTTCTACAAAAAGGACCGCAAAACAAGTTTTAATCAAAACTTAAGAGTTCATATCGTTGATTACGAGCTTTTGAAAACTATTTTATTGCAAAAATTCAATTTTTGTTCTTTTTACGCAGTTATAAGTTCAACGGGTCCATTTTAAGGCCAATTTAGACCCGCTCGTCCGAAACCTCTACAAAAAGGAACGAAAAACAAGTTTTGATCCAATTTTAGGAGTTCATATAATTGATTACGAGCTGTTCAACAAGATTATATTGCAAAAACTCAAATTCGATATTTTTTACTCAGTTAAAAGTCCAACGGGTCCATTTTACGGCCCATTTAGACCCGCTCGCCCGAAACCTCTTCAAAAACGACCGAAAAACAAGTTTTAATCTAATTTTAGGAATTCATATCATTGATTACGATCTTTTCAACACGATTATATTGCAAAAACTCAAGTTTTAGACCCGCTCGTCCGAAACTCCTACAAAAAGGACCGCAAAACAAGTTTTAATCAAATCTTAAGAGTTCATATCGTTGATTACGAGCTTTTCAACACTATTGTATTGCAAAAATTCAATTTTGTTCTTTTTACGCAGTTATAAGTTCAACGGGTCCATTTTAAGGCCCATTTAGAACCGCTCGTCCGATACCTCTACAAAAAGGATCGAAAAACAAGTTTTGATCCAATTTTAGGAGTTCATATAATTGATTACGAGCCTTTCAACAAGATTATATTGCAAAAACTCAAATTCGGTATTTTTTACTCAGTTAAAAGTCCAACGTGTCCATTTTACGGCCCATTTAGACCCGCTCGCCCGAAACCTCTTCAAAAATGACCGAGAAACAAGTTTTAATCAAAGTTTAGGAATTCATATCATTGATTACGATCTTTTCAACACGATTATATTGCAAAAACTCAAATTCGGTGTTTTTTACTCAGTTAAAAGTCCAACGGGTCCATTTTACGGCCCACTTGCCCGAAACCTCTTCAAAAATGACTAAAAAACAAGTTTTGATCAAATTTTAGGAGTTCATATAATTGATTACGAGCTTTTCAACAAGATTAGATTGCAAAAACACAAATTCGGTATTTTTTACTCAGTTAAAAGTCCAACGTGTCCATTTTACGGCCCATTTAGACCCGTTCGCCCGAAACCTCTTCAAAACTAACCGAAAAACAAGTTTTAATCAAATTTTAGGAATTCATATCATTGATTACGATCTTTGCAACACGATTATATTGCAAAAACTCAATTTTTTTACTTTTTACTCAGTTAAAAGTCCAACAGGTCCATTTTACGGCCCATTTAGACCCGCTCGTCCGAAACTCCTACAAAAAAGACCGCAAAACAAGTTTTAATCAAAACTTAAGTGCTCATATCGTTGATTACGAGCTTTTCAACACTATTGTATTGCAAAAATTCAATTTCTGTTCTTTTTACGCAGTTATAAGTTCAACGGGTCCATTTTAAGGCCCATTTAGACCTGCTCGTCCGAAACCTCTACAAAAAGGACCGAAAAACAAGTTTTGATCCAATTTTAGGAGTTCATATAATTGATTATGAGCTTTTCAACAAGATTATATTGCAAAAACTCAAATTCAGTATTTTTTACTCAGTTAAAAGTCAAACATGTCCATTTTAGGTCCCATTTAGACCCGCTCGCCCGAAATCTCTTCAAAAATAACGGAAAGACAAGTTTTAATCAAATTTTAGGAGTTCATATAATTAATTACGATCTTTTCAACACGATTATATTGCAAAAACTCATTTTTTTGTACTTTTTACTCAGTTAAAAGTCCAACGGGTCCATTTTACGGCCCATTTAGACCCACTCGCCCGAAACCTCTTCAAAAATGACTGAAAAACAAGGTTTGATCAAATTTTAGGAGTTCATATAATTGATTACGAGCTTTTCAACAAGATTATATTGCAAAAACACAAATTCGGTATTTTTTACTCAGTTAAATGTCCAACGGGTCCATTTAGACCTGCTCTCCCGAAACCTCTTCAAAAATGACCGAAAAACAAGTTTTAATCAAATTTTAGGACTTCATATCATTGATTACGATCTTTTCAACACAAGTATATTGCAAAAACTAAATTTTTGTACTTTTTACTCAGTTAAAAGTCCAACGGGTCCATTTTACGGCCTATTTAGACCCGCTCGTCCGAAACCTCTACAAAAGGGACCGAAAAACAGGTTTTAATCAAAACTTAAGAGTTCATATCGATGATTACGAGCTTTTCAACACTATTGTATTGCAAAAATTCAATTTCTGTTCTTTTTACGCAGTTATAAGTTCAACGGGTCCATTTTAAGGCCCATTTAGACCCGCTCGTCCGAAACCTCTACGAAAGGACCGAAAAACAAGATTTAATCCAATTTTAGGAGTTCATATAATTGATTACGAGCTTTTCAACAAGATTATATTGCAAAAACTCAAATTCGGTATTTTTTACTCAGTTAAAAGTCCAACATGTCCATTTTAGGGCCCATTTAGACCCGCTCGCCGGAAACCTCTTCAAAAATGACGGAAAAACAAGTTTTAATCAAATTTTAGGAGTTTATATAATTAATTACGATCTTTTCAACACGATTATATTGCAAAAACTCATTTTTTGTACTTTTTACTCAGTTAAAAGTCCAACGGGTCCATTTTACGGCCCATTTAGACCCACTCGCCCGAAACCTCTTCAAAAATGACTGAAAAACAAGTTTTGATCAAATTTTAGGAGTTCATATAATTGATTACGAGCTTTTCAACAAGATTATATTGCAAAAATACAAATTCGGTATTTTTTACTCAGTTAAAAGTCCAACGGGTCCATTTTACGGCCCATTTAGACCCGCTCGTTCGAAACCTCTACAAAAAGGATCGAAAAACAAGTTTTGATCCAACTTTAGGAGTTCATATAATTGATTACGAGCTTTTCAACAAGATTATATTGCAAAAACTCAAATTCGATATTTTTTACTCAGTTAAAAGTCCAACATGTCCATTTTAGGGCCCATTTAGACCCGCTCGCCCGAAACCTCTTCAAAAATGACGGAAAGACAAGTTTTAATCAAATTTTAGGAGTTCATATAATTAATTACGATCTTTTCAACACGATTATATTGCAAAAACTCATTTTTTGTACTTTTTACTCAGTTAAAAGTCCAGCGGGTCCATTTTACGGCCCATTTAGACCCACTCGCCCAAAACCTCTTCAAAAATGATTGAAAAACAAGTTTTGATCAAATTTTAGGAGTTCATATAATTGATTACGAGCTTTTCAACAAGATTATATTGCAAAAACACAAATTCGGTATTTTTTACTCAGTTAAAAGTCCAACGGGTCCATTTTACGGCCCATTTAGACCTGCTCTCCCGAAACCTCTTCAAAAATGACCGAAAAACAAGTTTTAATCAAAGTTTAGGACTTCATATCATTGATTACGATCATTTCAACACAAGTATATTGCAAAAACTCAATTTTTGTACTCCCTCCGTCCCATAATTTTTGTCCCTTACTGATTTTTTTTTGGGTCAATTTTTTTCAATTTTGACTCATAATTATTTAAAATGTATCATTGATAAAAATATGAAAAAATATATTTTAAAAACCTCTAACCGAGTAGTTTTCAAATATATATTTTGTAAAATTTAATTATTTAAAATATTTAATATAATAATAGTCAAAGTTTAAAAATTTTGACTTTTAAAAAGTCAATATGGGACATTTTTTATGGGACGGAGGGAGTACTTTTTACTCAGTTAAAAGTCCAACGTGTCCATTTTACGGCCCATTTAGACCCGCTCGTCCGAAACCTCTACAAAAGGGACCGAAAAACAAGTTTTAATCAAAACTTAAGAGTTCATATCGATGATTACGAGCTTTTCAACAATATTGTATTGCAAAAATTCAATTTATGTTCTTTTTACGCAGTTATAAGTTCAACGGGTCCATTTTAAGGCCCATTTAGACCCGCTCATCCGAAACCTCTACAAAAGGACCGAAAAACAAGATTTGATCCAATTTTAGGAGTTGATATAATTGATTACGAGCTTTTCAACAAGATTATATTACAAAAACTCAAATTCGGTATTTTTTACTCAGTTAAAAGTCCAACATGTCCATTTTAGGGCCCATTTAGACCCGCTCGCCCGAAACCTCTTCAAAACTGACGGAAAAACAAGTTTTAATCAAATTTTAGGAGTTCATATAATTAATTACGATCTTTTCAACACGATTATATTGCAAAAACTCATTTTTTGTACTTTTTACTCAGTTAAAAGTCCAACGGGTCCATTTTACGGCCCATTTAGACCCACTCGCCCGAAACCTCTTCAAAAATGACTGAAAAACAAGTTTTGATCAAATTTTAGGAGTTCATATAATTGATTACGAGCTTTTCAACAAGATTATATTGCAAAAACACAAAACGGTATTTTTTACTCAGTTAAAAGTCCAACGGGTCCATTTTACGGCCCATTTAGACACGCTCGTTCGAAACCTCTACAAAAAGGACCGAAAAACAAGTTTTGATCCAACTTTATGAGTTCATATAATTGATTACGAGCTTTTCAACAAGATTATATTGCAAAAAGTCAAATTCGGTATTTTTTACTCAGTTAAAAGTCCAACGTGTCCATTTTACGGCCCATTTAGACCCGCTCACCCGAAACCTCTTAAAAAATGACCGAAAAAAAGTTTTAATCAAATCTTAGGAATTCATATCATTGATTACGATCTTTTCAACACGATGATATTGCAAAAACTCAATTTTTGTACTTTTTACTCAGTTAAAAGTCCAACAGGTCCATTTTACGGTCCATTTAGACCCGCTCGTCCGAAACCTCTACAAAAAGGACCGCAAAACAGGTTTTAATCAAAAGTTAAGAGTTCATATCGTTGATAACAAGCTTTTCAACACTATTGTATTGCAAAAATTCAATTTCTGTTCTTTTTACGCAGTTATAAGTTCAACGGGTCCATTTTAAGGACCATTTAGACCCGCTCGTCCGAAACCTCTACAAAAAGGACCGAAAAACAAGTTTTGATCCAATTTTAGGAGTTCATATAATTGATTACGAGCTTTTCAACAAGATTATATTGCAAAAACTCAATTTCTGTATTTTTTACTCAGTTAAAAGTCCAACGGGTCCATTTTACGGCCCATTTAGACCCGCTCGCCCGAAACCTCTTCAAAAATGACGGAAAAACAAGTTTTAATCAAATTTTAGGAGTTCATATAATTAATTACGATCTTTTCAACACGATTATATTGCAAAAACTCATTTTTTGTACTTTTTATTCAGTTAAAAGTCCAACGGGTCCATTTTACGGCCCATTTAGACCCACTCGCCCGAAACCTCTTCAAAATTGACTGAAAAACAAGTTTTGATCAAATTTTAGGAGTTCATATAATTGATTACGAGCTTTTCAACAAGATTATATTGCAAAAACACAAATTCGGTATTTTTTACTCAGTTAAAAGTCCAACGGGTCCATTTTACGGCCCATTTAGACCCGCTCCCCCGAAACCTCTTCAAAAATGACCGAAAAACAAGTTTTAATCAAATTTTAGGACTTCATATCATTGATTATGATCTTTTCAACACAAGTATATTGCAAAAACTCAATTTTTGTACTTTTTACTCAGTTAAAAGTCCAACGGGTCCATTTTACGGCCCATTTAGACCCGCTCGTCCGAAACCTCTACAAAAAGGACCGAAAAACAAGTTTTAACTTAAGAGTTCATATCGTTGATTACGAGCTTTTCAACACTATTGTATTGCAAAAATTCAATTTATGTTCTTTTTACATAGTTATAAGTTCAACGGGTCAATTTTAAGTCCCATTTAGACCCGCTCGTCCGAAACCTCTACAAAAAGGACCGAAAAACAAGTTTTGATCCAATTTTAGGAGTTCATATAATTGATTACGATCTTTTCAACAAGATTATATTGCAAAAAGTCAATTTCTGTACTTACTCAGTTAAAAGTCCAACGGGTCCATTTTACGGCCTATTTAGACCCGCTCGCCCGAAACTTCTTCAAAAATGACTGAAAAACAAGTTTTAATCAAATTTTGGAGTTCATATAATTGATTACGACCGTTTCAACAAGATTATATTGCAAAAACTCAATTTTTGTATTTTTTACTCAGTTAAAAGTCCAACGGGTCCATTTTACGGCCCATTTAGACCCGCTCGCCCGAAACCTCTTCAAAAATGACTGAAAAACAAGTTTTAATCAAATTTTAGGAGTTCATATAATTGATTACGATCGTTTCAACACGATTATATTGCAAAAACTCAATTTTTGTATTTTTTACTCAGTTAAAAGTCCAACGGGTCCATTTTACGGCCCATTTAGACCCGCTCGCCCGAAACCTCTTCAAAAATGACTGAAAAACAAGTTTTAATCAAATTTTAGGAGTTCATATAATTTATTACGATCGTTTCAACACAATTATATTGCAAAAACAAAATTTCTGTATTTTTTACTCAGTTAAAAGTCCAACGGGTCCATTTTACGGCCCATTTAGACCCGCTCGTCCGAAACCTCTACAAAAATAACCGAAAAACAAGTTTTAACTTAAGAGTTCATATCGTTTATTACGAGCTTTTCAACACTATTGTATTGCAAAAATTCAATTTATGTTCTTTTTACGCAGTTATAAGTTAAATGGGTCAATTTTAAGTCCCATTTAGACCCGCTCGTCCGAAACCTCTACAAAAAGGACCGAAAAAAAGTTTTGATCCAATTTTAGGAGTTCAAATAATTGATTACGAGCTTTTCAACAAGATTATATTGCAAAAACTCAAATTCGGTATTTTTTACTTAGTTAAAAGTCCAACGGGTCCATTTTACGGCCCATTTAGACCCACTCGCCCGAAACCTCTACAAAAAGGACCGAAAAACAAGTTTTGATCAAATTTTAGGAGTTCATATAATTGATTACGAGTTTTTCAACAAGATTATATTACAAAAACTCAAATTCGATATTTTCTAACTTAGTTAAAAGTCCAACGGGTCCATTTTACGGCCCATTTAGACCCGCTCGCCTGAAACCTCTTCAAAAATGACTGAAAAACAAGTTTTAATCAAATTTTAGGAGTTCATATAATTGATTACGATCTTTTCAACACAAGTATATTGCAAAAACTCAATTTCTGTACTTTTTACAAAGTTAAAAGTCCAACGTGTCCATTTTACGGCCCATTTAGACCCGCTCGTCTGAAACCTCTACAAAAAGGACCGAAAAACAAGTTTTAACTTAAGAGTTCATATCGTTGATTACGAGCATTTCAACACTATTGTATTTCAAAAATTCA
Organism: Hibiscus trionum; assembly: GCA_030270665.1. NCBI lineage: Eukaryota > Viridiplantae > Streptophyta > Magnoliopsida > Malvales > Malvaceae > Hibiscus > Hibiscus trionum. The sequence continues at coordinate 41,026,803 of BSYR01000002.1, read as the reverse complement.
ATTTATGTTCTTTTTATGCAGTTATAAGTTCAATGGGTCAATTTTAAGTCCCATTTAGACCCGCTCGTCCGAAACCTCTACAAAAAGGACCGAAAAACAAGTTTTGATCCAATTTTAGGAGTTCAAATAATTGATTACGAGCTTTTCAACAAGATTATATTGCAAAAACTCAAATTCGGTATTTTTTACTTAGTTAAAAGTCCAACAGGTCCATTTTACGGCCCATTTAGACCCACTCGCCCGAAACCTCTACAAAAAGGACCGAAAAACAAGTTTTGATCAAATTTTAGGAGTTCATATAATTGATTACGAGTTTTTCAACAAGATTATATTACAAAAACTCAAATTCGATATTTTTTTACTTAGTTAAAAGTCCAACGGGTCCATTTTACGGCCCATTTAGACCCGCTCGCCCGAAACCTCTTCAAAAATGACTGAAAAACAAGTTTTAATCAAATTTTAGGAGTTCATATAATTGATTACGATCTTTTCAACACAAGTATATTGCAAAAACTCAATTTTTGTACTTTTTACAAAGTTAAAAGTCCAACGTGTCCATTTTACGGCCCATTTAGACCCGCTCGTCCGAAACCTCTACAAAAAGGACCGAAAAACAAGTTTTAACTTAAGAGTTCATATCGTTGATTACGAGCATTTCAACACTATTGTATTTCAAAAATTCAATTTATGTTCTTTTTACGCAGTTATAAGTTCAATGGGTCAATTTTAAGTCCCATTTAGACCCGCTCGTCCGAAACCTCTACAAAAGGACCGAAAAACAAGTTTTGATCCAATTTTAGGAGTTCATATAATTGATTACGAGCTTTTCAACAAGATTATATTGCAAAAAGTCAATTTCTGTACTTACTCAGTTAAAAGTCCAACGGGTCCATTTTACGGCCTATTTAGACCCGCTCGCGCGAAACCTCTGCAAAAATGACTGAAAAACAAGTTTTAATCAAATTTTGGAGTTCATATAATTGATTACAATCGTTTCAACAAGATTATATTGCAAAAACTCAATTTCTGTATTTTTTACTCTGTTAAAAGTCCAACGGGTCCATTTTACGGCCCATTTAGACCCGCTCGCCCGAAACCTCTTCAAAAATGACTGAAAAACAAGTTTTAATCAAATTTTAGGAGTTCATATAATTGATTACGATCTTTTCAACACAAGTATATTGCAAAAACTCAATTTTTGTACTTTTTACTCAGTTAAAAGTCCAACGGGTCCATTTTACGGCCCATTTAGACCCGCTCGTCCGAAACCTCTACCAAAAGGACCGAAAACAAGTTTTCACTTAAGAGTTCATATCGTTGATTACGAGCTTTTCAACACTATTGTATTGCAAAAATTCAATTTATGTTCTTCTTACACAGTTATAAGTTCAACGGGTCAATTTTAAGTCCCATTTAGACCCGCTCGTCCGAAACCTCTACAAAAAGGACAGAAAAACAAGTTTTGATCAAATTTTAGGAGTTCATATAATTGATTACGAGCTTTTGAACAAGATTATATCGCAAAAACACAAATTCGATATTTTTTACTCAGTTAAAAGTCCAACGGGTCCATTTTACGGCCCATTTAGACCCGCTCGTCCGAAACCTCTACAAAAAGGACCGCAAAACTAGTTTTAATCAAATCTTAAGAGTTCATATCTTTGATTGCGAGCTTTTGAACACTATTGTATTGCAAAATTCAATTTATGTTCTTTTTACGCAGTTATAAGTTCAACATGTCCATTTTAAGGCCCATTTAGACCTGCTCGTCCGAAACCTCTACAAAAAGGACCGAAAAACAAGTTTTGATCCAATTTTAGGAGTTCATATAATTGATTACGAGCTTTTCAACAAGATTATATTGCAAAAACTCAAATTCGATATTTTTTACTCAGTTAAAAGTCCAACGGGTCCATTTTACGGCCCATTTAGACTCGATCGCCCGAAACCTATTCAAAAATGACTGAAAAACAAGTTTTAATCAAACTTTAGGAGTTCATATAATTGATTACGATCTTTTCAACTCGATTATATTGCAAAAACTAAATTTTTGTACTTTTTACTCAGTTAAAAGTCCAACGGGTCCATTTTACAGCCCATTTAGACCCGCTCGTCCGAAACCTCTACAAAAAGGACCACAAAACAAGTTTTAATCAAAACTTAAGAGTTCATATCATTGATTACGAGCTTTTCAACACTATTTTATTGCAAAAAATTCAATTTCTGTTCTTTTTACGCAGTTATAAGTTCAACGGGTCCATTTTAAGGCCCATATAGACCCGCTTGTTCGAAACCTCTACAAAAAGGACCGAAAAACAAGTTTTGATCCAATTTTAGGAGTTCATATAATTGATTACGAGCTTTTCAACAATATTATATTGCAAAAACTCAAATTCGGTATTTTTTACTTAGTTAAAAGTCCAACGGGTCAATTTTACGGCCCATTTAGACCCGCTCGCCCGAAACCTCTTCAAAAATTACCGAAAAAAAAGTTTTAATCAAATTTTAGGACTTCATATAATTGATTACGAGCTTTTCAACAAGATTATATTGCAAAAACACAAATTTGATATTTTTTACTCAGTTCAAAGTCTAACGGGTCCATTTTATGGCCCATTTAGACCCGCTCGTCCGAAACCTCTACAAAAAGGACCGCAAAACAAGTTTTAATCAAAACTTAAGAGTTCATATCGTTGATTACGAGCTTTTGAACACTATTATATTGCAAAATTCAATTTCTGTTCTTTTTACGCAGTTATAAGTTCAACGGGTCCATTTTAAGTCCCATTTAGACCCGCTCGTCCGAAACCTCTACAAAAAGGACCGAAAAACAAGTTTTGATCCAGTTTTAGGAGTTTATATAATTTATTACGAGCTTTTCAAAAGATTATATTGCAAAAACTCAAATTCGATATTTTTTACTCAGTTAAAAGTCCAACGGGTCCATTTTACGGCCCATTTAGACCCGCTCGCCCGAAACCTCTTCGAAAATGACTGAAAGACAAGTTATAATCAAATTTTAGGAGTTCATATAATTGATTACGATCTTTTCAACACGATTATATTGCAAAAACACAATTTAGGTACTTTTTACTCAGTTAAAAGTCCAACGGGTCCATTTTACGGCCCATTTAGACCCGCTCGTCCGAAACCTCTACAAAAAGGACCGCAAAACAAGTTTTAATCAAAACTTAAGAGTTCATATCATTGATTACGAGCTTTTCAACACTATTGTATTGCAAAAATTCAATTTCTGTTCTTTTTACGCAGTTATAAGTTCAACGGGTCCATTTTAAGGCCAATTTAGACCCGCTCGTCCGAATCCTCTACAAAAAGGACCGAAAAATAAGTTTTGATCCAATTTTAGGAGTTCATATTATTGATTACGAGATTTTCAACAAGATTATATTGCAAAAACTCAAATTCGGTATTTTTTACTCAGTTAAAAGTCCAACGGGTCCATTTTAAGGCCCATTTAGACCCGCTCGTCCGAAACCTCTAAAAAATGGACCGAAAAACAAGTTTTGATCCAATTTTAGGAGTTCATATAAATGATTAGGAGCTTTTGAACAAGATTATATTGCAAAAATTCAATTTCTGTATTTTTTACTCAGTTAAAAGTCCAACGGGTCCATTTTACGGCCCATTTAGACCCGCTCGCCCGAAATCTCTTCAAAAATGACTGAAAAACAAGTTTTAATCAAATTTTAGGAGTTCATATAATTGATTACGATCTTTTCAACACGATTATATTGCAAAAACACAATTTATGCACTTTTTACAAAGTTAAAAGTCCAACGGGTCCATTTTACGGCCAATTTAGACCCGCTCGTCCGAAACCTCTACAAAAAGGACCGCAAAACAAGTTTTAATCAAAACTTAAGAGTTCATATTGTTGATTACGATCTTTTCAACACGATTGTTTTGCAAAAATTCAATTTATGTTCTTTTTACGCAGTTATAAGTGCAACGGGTCAATTTTAAGTCCCATTTAGACCCGCTCGTCCGAAACCTCTAAAAAAAAGGACCGAAAAATAAGTTTTCATCCAATTTTAGGAGTTCATATAATTGATTAGGAGCTTTTGAACAAGATTATATTGCAAAAATTCAATTTCTGTATTTTTTACTCAGTTAAAAGTCCAACGGGTCCATTTTACGGCCCATTTAGACCCGATCGCCCGAAATCTCTTCAAAAATGACTGAAAAACAAGTTTTAATCAAATTTTAGGAGTTCATATAATTGATTACGATCTTTTCAACATGATTATATTGCAAAAACACAATTTATGTACTTTTTACAAAGTTAAAAGTCCAACGGGTCCATTTTACGGCCAATTTAGACCCGCTCGTCCGAAACCTCTACAAAAAGGACCGCAAAACAAGTTTTAATCAAAACTTAAGAGTTCATATTGTTGATTACGATCTTTGCAACACGATTGTTTTGCAAAAATTCAATTTATGTTCTTTTTACGCAGTTATAAGTGCAACGGGTCAATTTAAGTCCCATTTAGACCCGCTCGTCCGAAACCTCTATAAAAAGGACCGAAAAACAAGTTTTGATCCAATTTTAGGAGTTCATATAATTGATTACGAGCTTTTCAACAAGATTATATTGAAAAAAGTCAATTTCTGTATTTTTTACTCAGTTAAAAGTCCAAAGGGTCCATTTTACGGCCTATTTAGACCCGCTCGCCCGAAACCTCTTCAAAAATGACTGAAAAACAAGTTTTAATCAAATCTTAGGAGTTCAGATAATTGATTACGATCGTTTCAACACGATTATATTGCAAAAACTTAATTTTTTGTATTTTTTACTCAGTTAAAAGTCCAACGGGTCCATTTTACGGCCCATTTAGACCCGCTCGCCCGAAACCTCTTCAAAAATAGCTGAAAATCACGTTTTAATCAAATTTTAGGAGTTCATATAACTGATTACGAGCTTTTCAACAAGATTATATTGCAAAAACTCAAATTCGGTATTTTTTACTCAGGTAAAACTCCAACGGGTCCATTTTACGGCCCATTTAGACCCGCTCGTTCGAAACCTCTAACAAAAAGGACCGAAAAAACAAGTTTTGATCCAATTTTAGGAGTTCATATAATTGATTACGAGCCTTTCAACAAGATTATATTGCAAAAAGTCAATTTCTGTATTTTTTACTCAGTTAAAAGACTAACAGGTCCATTTTACGGCCCATTTAGACCCGCTCGCCCGAAACTTCTTCAAAAATGACCGAAAAAAAAGTTTTAATCAAATTTTAGGACTTCAATCATTGATTACGATCTTTTCAACACGATGATATTGCAAAAACTCATTTTTTTTACTTTTTACTCAGTTAAAAGTCCAACGGGTCCATTTTACGGCCCATTTAGACCCGCTCGTCCGAAACCTCTACAAAAAGGGCCGCAAAACAAGTTTTAATCAAAACTTAAGAGTTCATATCGATGATTACAAGCTTTTCAACACTATTGTATTGCAAAAATTCAATTTCTGTTGTTTTTACGTAGTTATAAGTTAAACGGGTCCATTTTAAGGCCCATTTAGACCCGCTCGTCCGAAACCTCTACAAAAAGGACCGAAAAATAAGTTTTGATCCAATTTTAGGAGTTCATATAATTGATTACGAGCTTTTCAACAAGATTATATTGCAAAAAGTCAATTTCTGTATTTTTTACTCAAGTTAAAAGTCCAATGGGTCCATTTTTCGGCCCATTTAGACCCGCTCGCCTGAAACCTCTTCAAAAATGACGGAAAAACAAGTTTTAATCAAATTTTAGGAGTTCATATAATTAATTACGATCTTTTCAACACGATTATATTGCAAAAACTCATTTTTGTACTTTTTACTCAGTTAAAAGTCCAACGGGTCCATTTTACGGCCCATTTAGACCCACTCGCCCGTAACCTCTTCAAAATGACTGAAAAACAAGTTTTGATCAAATTTTAGGAGTTCATATAATTGATTACGAGCTTTTCAACCAAGATTATATTGCAAAAACACAAATTCGGTATTTTTTACTCAGTTAAAAGTCCAACGGGTCCATTTTACGGCCCTTTTAGACCCGCTCGCCCGAAATCTCTTCAAAAATGACCGAAAAACAAGTTTAATCAAATTTTAGGACTTCATATCATTGATTACGATCTTTTCAACACAAGTATATTGCAAAAACTCAATTTTTGTACTTTTTACTCAGTTAAAAGTCCAACGGGTCCATTTAGACCTGCTCGTCCGAAACTTCTACAAAAAGGACCGCAAAACAAGTTTTAATCAAAACTTAAGAGTTCATATCGTTGATTACGAGCTTTTGAAAACTATTGTATTGCAAAAATTCAATTTTGTTCTTTTTACGCAGTTATAAGTTCAACGGGTCCATTTTAAGGCCAATTTAGACCCGCTCGTCCGAAACCTCTACAAAAAGGACCGAAAAACAAGTTTTGATCCAATTTTAGGAGTTCATATAATTGATTACAAGCTTTTCAACAAGATTATATTGCAAAAAGTCAATTTCTGTACTTACTCAGTTAAAAGTCCAACGGGTCCATTTTATGACCTATTTAGACCCGCTCGCCCGAAACCTCTTCAAAAATGACTGAAAAACAAGTTTTAATCAAATTTTGGAGTTCATATAATTGATTACAATCGTTTCAACAAGATTATATTGCAAAAACTCAATTTCTGTATTTTTTACTCAGTTAAAAGTCCAACGGGTCCATTTTACGGCCCATTTAGACCCGCTCGCCCGAAACCTCTTCAAAAATGACTGAAAAACAAGTTTTAATCAAATTTTAGGAGTTCATATAATTGATTACGATCTTTTCAACACAAGTATATTGCAAAAACTCAATTTTTGTACTTTTTACTCAGTTTAAAAGTCCAACGGGTCCATTTTACGGCCCATTTAGACCCGCTCGTCCGAAACCTCTACAAAAAGGATCGAAAAACAAGTTTTAACTTAAGAGTTCATATCGTTGATTACGAGCTTTTCAACACTATTGTATTGCAAAAATTCAATTTATGTTCTTTTTACACAGTTATAAGTTCAACGGGTCAATTTTAAATCCCATTTAGACCCGCTCGTCCGAAACCTCTACAAAAAGGACCGAAAAACAAGTTTTGATCAAATTTTAGGAGTTCATATAATTGATTACGAGCTTTTCAACAAGATTATATTTCAAAAACACAAATTCGATATTTTTTACTCAGTTAAAAGTCCAACGGGTCCATTTTACGGCCATTTAGACCCGCTCGTCCGAAACCTCTACAAAAAGGACCGCAAAACTAGTTTTAATCAAATCTTAAGAGTTCATATCTTTGATTGCGAGCTTTTGAACACTATTGTATTGCAAAATTCAATTTATGTTCTTTTTACGCAGTTATAAGTTCAACATGTCCATTTTAAGGCCCATTTAGACCTGCTCGTCCGAAACCTCTACAAAAAGGACCGAATAACAAGTTTTGATCCAATTTTAGGAGTTCATATAATTGATTACGAGCTTTTCAACAAGATTATATTGCAAAAACTCAAATTCGATATTTTTTACTCAGTTAAAAGTCCAGCGGGTCCATTTTACGGCCAATTTAGACTCGATCGCCCGAAACCTATTCAAAAATGACTGGAAAACAAGTTTTAATCAAACTTTAGGAGTTCATATAATTGATTACGATCTTTTCAACATGATTATATTGCAAAAACTAAATTTTTGTACTTTTTACTCAGTTAAAAGTCCAACGGGTCCATTTTACGGCCCATTTAGACCCGCTCGTCCGAAACCTCTACAAAAAGGACCGCAAAACAAGTTTTAATCAAAACATAAGAGTTCATATCGTTGATTACGAGATTTTCAACACTATTTTATTGCAAAAAATTCAATTTCTGTTCTTTTTACGCAGTTATAAGTTCAACGGGTCCATTTTAAGGCCCATATAGACCCGCTTGTTCGAAACCTCTACAAAAAGGACCGAAAAACAAGTTTTGATCCAATTTTAGGAGTTCATATAATTGATTACGAGCTTTTCAACAAGATTATATTGCAAAAACTCAAATTCGGTATTTTTTACTTAGTTAAAAGTCCAACGAGTCAATTTTACGGCCCATTTAGACCCGCTCGCCCGAAACCTCTTCAAAAATGACCGAAAAACAAGTTTTAATCAAATTATAGGACTTCATATAATTGATTACGAGCTTTTCAACAAGATTATATTGCAAAAACACAAATTCGATATTTTTTACTCAGTTCAAAGTCCAACAGGTTCATTTTATGGCCCATTTAGACCCGCTCGTCCGAAACCTCTACAAAAAGGACCGCAAAACAAGTTTTAATCAAAACTTAAGAGTTCATATCGTTGATTACGAGCTTTTGAACACTATTGTATTGCAAAATTCAATTTTTGTTCTTTTTACGCAGTTATAAGTTCAACGGGTCGATTTTAAGGCCCATTTAGACCCGCTTGTTCGAAACCTCTACAAAAAGGACCGAAAAAACAAGTTTTGATCCAATTTTAGGAGTTTATATAATTGATTACGAGCTTTTCAGCAAGATTATATTGCAAAAACTCGAATTCGGTATTTTTTACTTAGTTAAAAGTCCAACGGGTCCATTTTACGGCCCATTTAGACCCGCTCGCCCGAAACCTCTTCAAAAATGACTGAAAAACAAGTTTTAATCAAATTTTAGGAGTTCATATAATTGATTACGATCTTTTCAACAGGATTATATTGCAAAAACACAATTTAGATACATTTTGCTTAGTTAAAAGTCCAACGGGTTCATTTTACGGCCCATTTAGACCCCTCGTCCGAAACCTCTTCAAAAAGGACCGCAAAACAAGTTTTAATCAAAACTTAAGAGTTCATATCGTTGATTACGAGCTTTTCAACACTATTGTATTGTAAAAATTCAATTTTTGTTCTTTTTACGCAGTTATAAGTTCAACGAGTCCATTTTAAGGCCCATTTAGACCCGCTCGTCCGAAGCCTCTACAAAAAGGACCGAAAAACAAGTTTTGATCCAGTTTTAGGAGTTCATATAATTTATTACGAGCTTTTCAACAAGATTATATTGCAAAAACTCAAATTCGATATTTTTTACTCAGTTAAAAGTCCAACGGGCCCATTTTACGGCCCATTTAGACCCGCTCGCCCGAAACCTCTTCAAAAATGACTGAAAGACAAGTTATAATCAAATTTTAGGAGTTCATATAATTGATTACGATCTTTTCAACACGATTATATTGCAAAAACACAATTTAGGTACTTTTTACTCAGTTAAAAGTTCAACGGGTCCATTTTACGGCCTATTTAGACCCGCTCGTCCGAAACCTCTACAAAAAGGACCGCAAAACAAGTTTTAATCAAAACTTAAGAGTTCATATCGTTGGCTACGAGCTTTTCAACACTATTGTATTGCAAAAATTCAATTTCTGTTCTTTTTAAGCATTTATAAGTTCAACGGGTCCATTTTAAGGCCCATTTAGACTCGCTCGTCTGAAACCTCAACAAAAAAGGACCGAAAAACAAGTTTTGATCAAATTTTAGGAGTTCATATAATTGATTACGAGATTTTCAACAAGATTATATTGCAAAAACTCAATTTCTGTTCTTTTTACGCAGTTATAAGTTCAACGGGTCCATTTTAAGGCCCATTTAGACCCCCTCGTCCAAAACCTCTGCAAAAAGGACCGAAAAACAAGGTTTGATCCAATTTTAGGAGTTCATATTGTTGATTACGAGCTTTTCAGCAAGATTATATTGCAAAAACTCGAATTCGGTATTTTTTACTTAGTTAAAAGTCCAACGGGTCCATTTTACAGCCCATTTAGACACGCTCGCCCGAAACCTCTTCAAAAATGACTGAAAGACAAGTTATAATCAAATTTTAGGAGTTCATATAATTGATTACGATCTTTTCAACACGATTATATTGCAAAAAAACAATTTATGTACTTTTTACTCAGTTAAAAGTCCAACGGGTCCATTTTACGACCCATTTAGACCAGCTCGTCCGAAACCTCTAAAAAAAGGACCGCAAAACAAGTTTTAATCAAAACTTAAGAGTTCATATCATTGATTACGAGCTTTTCAACACTATTTTATTGCAAAAATTCAATTTCTGTTCTTTTTACGCAGTTATAAGTTCAACGGGTCCATTTTAAGGCCCATTTAGACCCGCTCGTCCGAAACCTCTACAAAAAGCACTAAAAAACAGGTTTTGATCCAATTTTAGGAGTTCATATAATTGATTACGAGCTTTTCAACAAGATTATATTGCAAAAACTCAAATTCGGTATTTTTTACTCAGTTAAAAGTCCAACGGGTCCATTTTACGGCCCATTTAGACCCGCACGCCCGAAACCTCTCAAAAATGACTGAGAGACAAGTTATAATCAAATTTTAGGAGTTCATATAATTGATTAGGATCTTTTCAACACGATTATATTGCAAAAACTCAATTTTTGTACTTTTTACTCAGTTAAAAGTTCAACGGGTCCATTTTACGGCCCATTTAGACCCGCTCGTCCGAAACCTCTACAAAAAGGACCGCAAAACAAGTTTTAATCAAAACTTAAGAGTTAATATCCTTGATTACGAGTTTTTCAACACTATTGTATTGCAAAAATTCAATTTTTGTTCTTTTTACGCAGTTATAAGTTCAACGGGTCAATTTTAAGTCCCATTTAGACCCGCTCGTCCGAAACCTCTACAAAAAGGACCGAAAAACAAGTTTTGATCCAATTTTAGGAGTTCATATAATTGATTACGAGCTTTTCAACAAGATTATATTGCAAAAACTCAAATTCGGTATTTTTTACTCAGTTAAAAGTCAAATGGGTCCATTTTACGGCCCATTTAGACCGGCTCGTTCGAAACCTCTACAAAAAGGACCGAAAAACAAGTTTTGATCCAATTTTAGGAGTTCATATAATTGATTACGAGCTTTTAAACAAGATTATATTGCAAAAACTCAAATTCGATATTTTTTACTTAGTTAAAAGTCCAACGGGTCCATTTTACTGCCCATTTAGACCCGCTCGCCCGAAACCTCTTCAAAAATGACTGAAAAAAAAGTTTTAATCAAATTTTAGGAGTTCATATGATTGATTACGATCTTTTTAACACGATTTTATTGCAAAAACACAATTTATGTACTTTTTACTCAGTTAAAAGTCCAACGGGTCTATTTTATGGCCCATTTAGACCCGCTCGTCCGAAACCTCTACAAAAAGGACCGCAAAACAAGTTTTAATCAAAACTTAAGAGTTCATATCGTTGATTACGATCATTTCAACACTATTGTATTGCAAAAATTCAATTTCTGTTCTTTTTACGCAGTTATAAGTTCAACGGGTCAATTTTAAGTCCCATTTAGACCCGCTCGTCCGAAACCTCTACAAAAAGGAACGAAAAACAAGTTTTGATCCAATTTTAGGAGTTCATATAATTGATTACGAGCTTTTCAACAAGATTATATTGCAAAAACTCAAATTCGGTATTTTTTACTCAGTTAAAAGTCCAACGGGTCCATTTTACGGCCCATTTAGACCAGCTCGCCCGAAACCTCTTCAAAAATGACTGAGAGACAAGTTATAATCAAATTTTAGGAGTTCATATAATTGATTACGATCTTTTCAACACGATTATATTGCAAAAACTCAATTTTTGTACTTTTTACTCAGTTAAAAGTCCAACGGGTCCATTTTACGGCCCATTTAGACCCGCTCGTCCGAAACCTCTACAAAAGGACCGCAAAACAAGTTTTAATCAAAACTTAAGAGATCATTTCGTTGATTACGAGCTTTTCAACACTATTGTATTGCAAAAATTCAATTTTTGTTCTTTTTACGCAGTTATAAGTTCAACGGGTCCATTTTAAGGCCCATTTAGACCCGCTCGTCCGAAACCTCTACAAAAAGGACCGAAAAACAAGTTTTGATCCAATTTTAGGAGTTCATAGAATTGATTACGAGCTTTTCAACAAGATTATATTGCAAAAACTCAAATTCGATATTTTTTACTCAGTTAAAAGTCCAACGGGTCCATTTTACGGCCCATTTAGACCCGCTCGTCCGAAACCTCTACAAAAAGGACCGCAAAACTAGTTTTAATCAAATCTTAAGAGTTCATATCTTTGATTGCGAGCTTTTGAACACTATTGTATTGCAAAATTCAATTTATGTTCTTTTTACGCAGTTATAAGTTCAACATGTCCATTTTAAGGCCCATTTAGACCTGCTCGTCCGAAACCTCTACAAAAAGGACCGAATAACAAGTTTTGATCCAATTTTAGGAGTTCATATAATTGATTACGAGCTTTTCAACAAGATTATATTGCAAAAACTCAAATTCGATATTTTTTACTCAGTTAAAAGTCCAACGGGTCCATTTTACGGCCAATTTAGACTCGATCGCCCGAAACCTATTCAAAAATGACTGGAAAACAAGTTTTAATCAAACTTTAGGAGTTCATATAATTGATTACGATCTTTTCAACATGATTATATTGCAAAAACTAAATTTTTGTACTTTTTACTCAGTTAAAAGTCCAACGGGTCCATTTTACGGCCCATTTAGACCCGCTCGTCCGAAACCTCTACAAAAAGGACCGCAAAACAAGTTTTAATCAAAACATAAGAGTTCATATCGTTGATTACGAGCTTTTCAACACTATTTTATTGCAAAAAATTCAATTTCTGTTCTTTTTACGCAGTTATAAGTTCAACGGGTCCATTTTAAGGCCCATATAGACCCGCTTGTTCGAAACCTCTACAAAAAGGACCGAAAAACAAGTTTTGATCCAATTTTAGGAGTTCATATAATTGATTACAAGCTTTTCAACAAGATTATATTGCAAAAACTCAAATTCGGTATTTTTTACTTAGTTAAAAGTCCAACGGGTCAATTTTACGGCCCATTTAGACCCGCTCGCCCGAAACCTCTTCAAAAATGACCGAAAAACAAGTTTTAATCAAATTTTAGGACTTCATATAATTGATTACGAGCTTTTCAACAAGATTATATTGCAAAAACACAAATTCGATATTTTTTACTCAGTTCAAAGTCTAACGGGTCCATTTTATGGCCCATTTAGACCCGCTCGTCCGAAACCTCTACAAAAAGGACCGCAAAAAAAGTTTTAATCAAAACTTAAGAGTTCATATCGTTGATTACGAGCTTTTGAACACTATTGTATTGCAAAATTCAATTTTTGTTCTTTTTACGCAGTTATAAGTTCAACGGGTCGATTTTAAGGCCCATTTAGACCCGCTTGTTCGAAACCTCTACAAAAAGGACCGAAAAACAAGTTTTGATCCAATTTTAGGAGTTTATATAATTGATTACGAGCTTTTCAGCAAGATTATATTGCAAAAACTCGAATTCGGTATTTTTTACTTAGTTAAAAGTCCAACGGGTCCATTTTACGGCCCATTTAGACCCGCTCGCCCGAAACCTCTTCAAAAATGACTAAAAAACAAGTTTTAATCAAATTTTAGGAGTTCATATAATTGATTACGATCTTTTCAACAGGATTATATTGCAAAAACACAATTTAGATACATTTTGCTTAGTTAAAAGTCCAACGGGTCCATTTTACGGCCCATTTAGACCCCTCGTCCGAAACCTCTTCAAAAAGGACCGCAAAACAAGTTTTAATCAAAACTTAAGAGTTCATATCGTTGATTACGAGCTTTTCAACACTATTGTATTGTAAAAATTCAATTTTTGTTCTTTTTACGCAGTTATAAGTTCAACGAGTCCATTTTAAGGCCCATTTAGACCCGCTCGTCCGAAGCCTCTACAAAAAGGACCGAAAAACAAGTTTTGATCCAGTTTTAGGAGTTCATATAATTTATTACGAGCTTTTCAACAAGATTGTATTGCAAAAACTCAAATTCGATATTTTTTACTCAGTTAAAAGTCCAACGGGCCCATTTTACGGCCCATTTAGACCCGCTCGCCCGAAACCTCTTCAAAAATGACTGAAAGACAAGTTATAATCAAATTTTAGGAGTTCATATAATTGATTACGATCTTTTCAACACGATTATATTGCAAAAACACAATTTAGGTACTTTTTACTCAGTTAAAAGTTCAACGGGTCCATTTTACGGCCCATTTAGACCCGCTCGTCCGAAACCTCTACAAAAAGGACCGCAAAACAAGTTTTAATCAAAACTTAAGAGTTCATATCGTTGGCTACGAGCTTTTCAACACTATTGTATTGCAAAAATTCAATTTCTGTTCTTTTTATGAAGTTATAAGTTCAACGGGTCCATTTTAAGGCCCATTTAAACTCGCTCGTCTGAAACCTCAACAAAAAAAGACCGAAAAACAAGTTTTGATCAAATTTTGGGAGTTCATATAATTGATTACGAGATTTTCAACAAGATTATATTGCAAAAACTCAATTTCTGTTCTTTTTACGCAGTTATAAGTTCAACGGGTCCATTTTAAGGCCCATTTAGACCCCCTCGTCCAAAACCTCTGCAAAAAGGACCGAAAAACAAGGTTTGATCCAATTTTAGGAGTTCATATTGTTGATTACGAGCTTTTCAGCAAGATTATATTGCAAAAACTCGAATTCGGTATTTTTTACTTAGTTAAAAGTCCAACGGGTCCATTTTACAGCCCATTTAGACACGCTCGCCCGAAACCTCTTCAAAAATGACTGAAAAATAAGTTTTAATCAAATTTTAGGAGTTCATATAATTGATTACGATCTTTTCAACACGATTATATTGCAAAAAAACAATTTTTGTACTTTTTACTCAGTTAAAAGTCCAACGGGTCCATTTTACGACCCATTTAGACCAGCTCGTCCGAAACCTCTACAAAAAGGACCGCAAAACAAGTTTTAATCAAAACTTAAGAGTTCATATCATTGATTACGAGCTTTTCAACACTATTTTATTGCAAAAATTCAATTTCTGTTCTTTTTACGCAGTTATAAGTTCAACGGGTCCATTTTAAGGCCCATTTAGACCCGCTCGTCCGAAACCTCTACAAAAAGCACTGAAAAACAGGTTTTGATCCAATTTTAGGAGTTCATATAATTGATTACGAGCTTTTCAACAAGATTATATTGCAAAAACTCAAATTCGGTATTTTTTACTCAGTTAAAAGTCCAACGGGTCCATTTTACGGCCCGTTTAGACCCGCACGCCCGAAACCTCTCAAAAATGACTGAGAGACAAGTTATAATCAAATTTTAGGAGTTCATATAATTGATTAGGATCTTTTCAACACGATTATATTGCAAAAACTCAATTTTTGTACTTTTTACTCAGTTAAAAGTTCAACGGGTCCATTTTACGGCCCATTTAGACCCGCTCGTCCGAAACCTCTACAAAAAGGACCGCAAAACAAGTTTTAATCAAAACTTAAGAGTTAATATCCTTGATTACGAGTTTTTCAACACTATTGTATTGCAAAAATTCAATTTTTGTTCTTTTTACGCAGTTATAAGTTCAACGGGTCAATTTTAAGTCCCATTTAGACCCGCTCGTCCGAAACCTCTACAAAAAGGACCGAAAAACAAGTTTTGATCCAATTTTAGGAGTTCATATAATTGATTACGAGCTTTTCAACAAGATTATATTGCAAAAACTCAAATTCGGTATTTTTTACTCAGTTAAAAGTCAAATGGGTCCATTTTACGGCCCATTTAGACCGGCTCGTTCGAAACCTCTACAAAAAGGACCGAAAAATAAGTTTTGATCCAATTTTAGGAGTTCATATAATTGATTACGAGCTTTTCAACAAGATTATATTGCAAAAACTCAAATTCGATATTTTTTACTTAGTTAAAAGTCCAACGGGTCCATTTTACTGCCCATTTAGATCCGCTCGCCCGAAACCTCTTCAAAAATGACTGAAAAAAAAGTTTTAATCAAATTTTAGGAGTTCATATGATTGATTACGATCTTTTTAACACGATTTTATTGCAAAAACACAATTTATGTACTTTTTACTCAGTTAAAAGTCCAACGGGTCTATTTTATGGCCCATTTAGACCCGCTCGTCCGAAACCTCTACAAAAAGGACCGCAAAACAAGTTTTAATCAAAACTTAAGAGTTCATATCGTTGATTACGATCATTTCAACACTATTGTATTGCAAAAATTCAATTTCTGTTCTTTTTACGTAGTTATAAGTTCAACGGGTCAATTTTAAGTCCCATTTAGACCCGCTCGTCCGAAACCTCTACAAAAAGGACCGAAAAACAAGTTTTGATCCAATTTTAGGAGTTCATATAATTGATTACGAGCTTTTCAACAAGATTATATTGCAAAAACTCAAATTCGGTATTTTTTACTCAGTTAAAAGTCCAACGGGTCCATTTTACGGCCCATTTAGACCAGCTCGCCCGAAACCTCTTCAAAAATGACTGAGAGACAAGTTATAATCAAATTTTAGGAGTTTATATAATTAATTACGATCTTTTCAACACGATTATATTGCAAAAACTCATTTTTTGTACTTTTTACTCAGTTAAAAGTCCAACGGGTCCATTTTACGGCCCATTTAGACCCACTCGCCCGAAACCTCTTCAAAAATGACTGAAAAACAAGTTTTGATCAAATTTTAGGAGTTCATATAATTGATTACGAGCTTTTCAACAAGATTATATTGCAAAAACACAAATTCGGTATTTTTTACTCAGTTAAAAGTCCAACGGGTCCATTTTACGGCCCATTTAGACCCGCTCGTTCGAAACCTCTACAAAAAGGATCGAAAAACAAGTTTTGATCCAACTTTAGGAGTTCATATAATTGATTACGAGCTTTTCAACAAGATTATATTGCAAAAACTCAAATTCGATATTTTTTACTCAGTTAAAAGTCCAACATGTCCATTTTAGGGCCCATTTAGACCCGCTCGCCCGAAACCTCTTCAAAAATGATGGAAAGACAAGTTTTAATCAAATTTTAGGAGTTCATATAATTAATTACGATCTTTTCAACACGATTATATTGCGAAAACTCATTTTTTGTACTTTTTACTCAGTTAAAAGTCCAGCGGGTCCATTTTACGGCCCATTTAGACCCACTCGCCCAAAACCTCTTCAAAAATGATTGAAAAACAAGTTTTGATCAAATTTTAGGAGTTCATATAATTGATTACGAGCTTTTCAACAAGATTATATTGCAAAAACACAAATTCGGTATTTTTTACTCAGTTAAAAGTCCAACGGGTCCATTTTACGGCCCATTTAGACCTGCTCTCCCGAAACCTCTTCAAAAATGACCGAAAAACAAGTTTTAATCAAAGTTTAGGACTTCATATCATTGATTACGATCATTTCAACACAAGTATATTGCAAAAACTCAATTTTTGTACTCCCTCCGTCCCATAATTTTTGTCCCTTATTGATTTTTTTTTGGGTCAATTTTTTTCAATTTTGACTCATAATTATTTAAAATGTATCATTGATAAAAATATGAAAAAATATATTTTAAAAACCTCTAACCGAGTAGTTTTCAAATATATATTTTGTAAAATTTAATTATTTAAAATATTTAATATAATAATAGTCAAAGTTTAAAAATTTTGACTTTTAAAAAGTCAATATGGGACATTTTTTATGGGACGGAGGGAGTACTTTTTACTCAGTTAAAAGTCCAACGTGTCCATTTTACGGCCCATTTAGACCCGCTCGTCCGAAACCTCTACAAAAGGGACCGAAAAACAAGTTTTAATCAAAACTTAAGAGTTCATATCGATGATTACGAGCTTTTCAACAATATTGTATTGCAAAAATTCAATTTATGTTCTTTTTACGCAGTTATAAGTTCAACGGGTCCATTTTAAGGCCCATTTAGACCCGCTCATCCGAAACCTCTACAAAAGGACCGAAAAACAAGATTTGATCCAATTTTAGGAGTTCATATAATTGATTACGAGCTTTTCAACAAGATTATATTACAAAAACTCAAATTCGGTATTTTTTACTCAGTTAAAAGTCCAACATGTCCATTTTAGGGCCCATTTAGACCCGCTCGCCCGAAACCTCTTCAAAACTGACGGAAAAACAAGTTTTAATCAAATTTTAGGAGTTCATATAATTAATTACGATCTTTTCAACACGATTATATTGCAAAAACTCATTTTTTGTACTTTTTACTCAGTTAAAAGTCCAACGGGTCCATTTTACGGCCCATTTAGACCCACTCGCCCGAAACCTCTTCAAAAATGACTGAAAAACAAGTTTTGATCAAATTTTAGGAGTTCATATAATTGATTACGAGCTTTTCAACAAGATTATATTGCAAAAACACAAAACGGTATTTTTTACTCAGTTAAAAGTCCAACGGGTCCATTTTACGGCCCATTTAGACACGCTCGTTCGAAACCACTACAAAAAGGACCGAAAAACAAGTTTTGATCCAACTTTATGAGTTCATATAATTGATTACGAGCTTTTCAACAAGATTATATTGCAAAAAGTCAAATTCGGTATTTTTTACTCAGTTAAAAGTCCAACGTGTCCATTTTACGGCCCATTTAGACCCGCTCACCCGAAACCTCTTAAAAAATGACCGAAAAAAAGTTTTAATCAAATCTTAGGAATTCATATCATTGATTACGATCTTTTCAACACGATGATATTGCAAAAACTCAATTTTTGTACTTTTTACTCAGTTAAAAGTCCAACAGGTCCATTTTACGGTCCATTTAGACCCGCTCGTCCGAAACCTCTACAAAAAGGACCGCAAAACAGGTTTTAATCAAAAGTTAAGAGTTCATATCGTTGATAACAAGCTTTTCAACACTATTGTATTGCAAAAATTCAATTTCTGTTCTTTTTACGCAGTTATAAGTTCAACGGGTCCATTTTAAGGACCATTTAGACCCGCTCGTCCGAAACCTCTACAAAAAGGACCGAAAAACAAGTTTTGATCCAATTTTAGGAGTTCATATAATTGATTACGAGCTTTTCAACAAGATTATATTGCAAAAACTCAATTTCTGTATTTTTTACTCAGTTAAAAGTCCAACGGGTCCATTTTACGGCCCATTTAGACCCGCTCGCCCGAAACCTCTTCGAAAATGACGGAAAAACAAGTTTTAATCAAATTTTAGGAGTTCATATAATTAATTACGATCTTTTCAACACGATTATATTGCAAAAACTCATTTTTTGTACTTTTTATTCAGTTAAAAGTCCAACGGGTCCATTTTACGGCCCATTTAGACCCACTCGCCCGAAATCTCTTCAAAATTGACTGAAAAACAAGTTTTGATCAAATTTTAGGAGTTCATATAATTGATTACGAGCTTTTCAACAAGATTATATTGCAAAAACACAAATTCGGTATTTTTTACTCAGTTAAAAGTCCAACGGGTCCATTTTACGGCCCATTTAGACCCGCTCGCCCGAAACCACTTCAAAAATGACTGAAAAACAAGTTTTAATCAAATTTTAGGAGTTCATATAATTGATTACGATCTTTTCAACACAAGTATATTGCAAAAACTCAATTTTTTGTACTTTTTACTCAGTTAAAAGTCCAACGGGTCCATTTTACGGCCCATTTAGACCCGCTCGTCCGAAACCTCTACAAAAAGGACCGAAAAACAAGTTTTAACTTAAGAGTTCATATCGTTGATTACGAGCTTTTCAACACTATTGTATTGCAAAAATTCAATTTATGTTCTTTTTACACAGTTATAAGTTCAACGGGTCAATTTTAAGTCCCATTTAGACCCGCTCGTCCGAAACCTCTACAAAAAGGACCGAAAAACAAGTTTTGATCCAATTTTAGGAGTTCATATAATTGATTACGATCTTTTCAACAAGATTATATTGCAAAAAGTCAATTTCTGTACTAACTCAGTTAAAAGTCCAACGGGTCCATTTTACGGCCTATTTAGACCCGCTCGCCCGAAACTTCTTCAAAAATGACTGAAAAACAAGTTTTAATCAAATTTTGGAGTTCATATAATTGATTACGACCGTTTCAACAAGATTATATTGCAAAAACTCAATTTTTGTATTTTTTACTCAGTTAAAAGTCCAACGGGTCCATTTTACGGCCCATTTAGACCCGCTCGCCCGAAACCTCTTCAAAAATGACTGAAAAACAAGTTTTAATCAAATTTTAGGAGTTCATATAATTGATTACGATCGTTTCAACACGATTATATTGCAAAAACTCAATTTTTGTATTTTTTACTCAGTTAAAAGTCCAACGGGTCCATTTTACGGCCCATTTAGACCCGCTCGCCCGAAACCTCTTCAAAAATGACTGAAAAACAAGTTTTAATCAAATTTTAGGAGTTCATATAATTTATTACGATCGTTTCAACACAATTATATTGCAAAAACAAAATTTCTGTATTTTTTACTCAGTTAAAAGTCCAACGGGTCCATTTTACGGCCCATTTAGACCCGCTCGTCCGAAACCTCTACAAAAAGAACCGAAAAACAAGTTTTAACTTAAGAGTTCATATCGTTTATTACGAGCTTTTCAACACTATTGTATTGCAAAAATTCAATTTATGTTCTTTTTACGCAGTTATAAGTTCAATGGGTCAATTTTAAGTCCCATTTAGACCCGCTCGTCCGAAACCTCTACGAAAAGGACCGAAAAAAAGTTTTGATCCAATTTTAGGAGTTCAAATAATTGATTACGAGCTTTTCAACAAGATTATATTGCAAAAACTCAAATTCGGTATTTTTTACTTAGTTAAAAGTCCAACGGGTCCATTTTACGGCCCATTTAGACCCACTCGCCCGAAACCTCTACAAAAAGGACCGAAAAACAAGTTTTGATCAAATTTTAGGAGTTTATATAATTGATTACGAGTTTTTCAACAAGATTATATTACAAAAACTCAAATTCGATATTTTCTAACTTAGTTAAAAGTCCAACGGGTCCATTTTACGGCCCATTTAGACCCGCTCGCCTGAAACCTCTTCAAAAATGACTGAAAAACAAGTTTTAATCAAATTTTAGGAGTTCATATAATTGATTACGATCTTTTCAACACAAGTATATTGCAAAAACTCAATTTCTGTACTTTTTACAAAGTTAAAAGTCCAACGTGTCCATTTTACGGCCCATTTAGACCCGCTCGTCCGAAACCTCTACAAAAAGGACCGAAAAACAAGTTCTAACTTAAGAGTTCATATCGTTGATTACGAGCATTTCAACACTATTGTATTTCAAAAATTCAATTTATGTTCTTTTTATGCAGTTATAAGTTCAATGGGTCAATTTTAAGTCCCATTTAGACCCGCTCGTCCGAAACCTCTACAAAAAGGACCGAAAAACAAGTTTTGATCCAATTTTAGGAGTTCAAATAATTGATTACGAGCTTTTCAACAAGATTATATTGCAAAAACTCAAATTCGGTATTTTTTACTTAGTTAAAAGTCCAACAGGTCCATTTTACGGCCCATTTAGACCCACTCGCCCGAAACCTCTACAAAAAGGACCGAAAAACAAGTTTTGATCAAATTTTAGGAGTTCATATAATTGATTACGAGTTTTTCAACAAGATTATATTACAAAAACTCAAATTCGATATTTTTTTACTTAGTTAAAAGTCCAACGGGTCCATTTTACGGCCCATTTAGACCCGCTCGCCCGAAACCTCTTCAAAAATGACTGAAAAACAAGTTTTAATCAAATTTTAGGAGTTCATATAATTGATTACGATCTTTTCAACACGATTATATTGCAAAAACTCAATTTTTGTACTTTTTACAAAGTTAAAAGTCCAACGTGTCCATTTTACGGCCCATTTAGACGCGCTCGTCCGAAACCTCTACAAAAAGGACCGCAAAACAAGTTTTAATCAAAACTTAAGAGTTCATATCGTTGGCTACGAGCTTTTCAACACTATTGTATTGCAAAAATTCAATTTCTGTTATTTTTACGCAGTTATAAGTTCAACGGGTCCATTTTAAGGCCCATTTAGACTCGCTCATCTGAAACCTCAACAAAAAAGGACCGAAAAACAAGTTTTGATCAAATTTTAGGAGTTCATATAATTGATTACGAGATTTTCAACAAGATTATATTGCAAAAACTCAATTTCTGTTCTTTTTACGCAGTTATAAGTTCAACGGGTCCATTTTAAGGCCCATTTAGACCCGCTCGTCCAAAACCTCTGCAAAAAGGACCGAAAAACAAGGTTTGATCCAATTTTAGGAGTTCATATCGTTGATTACGAGCTTTTCAGCAAGATTATATTGCAAGAACTCGAATTCGGTATTTTTTACTTAGTTAAAAGTCCAACGGGTCCATTTTACAGCCCATTTAGACACGCTCGCCCGAAACCTCTTCAAAAATGACTGAAAAATAAGTTTTAATCAAATTTTAGGAGTTCATATAATTGATTACGATCTTTTCAACACGATTATATTGCAAAAAAAAACAATTTATGTACTTTTTACTCAGTTAAAAGTCCAACGGGTCCATTTTTCGGCCCATTTAGACCAGCTCGTCCGAAACCTCTACAAAAAGGACCGCAAAACAAGTTTTAATCAAAACTTAAGAGTTCATATCATTGATTACGAGCTTTTCAACACTATTTTATTGCAAAAATTCAATTTCTGTTCTTTTTACGCAGTTATAAGTTCAACGGGTCCATTTTAAGGCCCATTTAGACCCGCTCGTCCGAAACCTCTACAAAAAGCACTGAAAAACAGGTTTTGATCCAATTTTAGGAGTTCATATAATTGATTACGAGCTTTTCAACAAGATTATATTGCAAAAACTCAAATTCGGTATTTTTTACTCAGTTAAAAGTCCAACGGGTCCATTTTACGGCCCATTTAGACCCGCTCGCCCGAAACCTCTCAAAAATGACTGAGAGACAAGTTATAATCAAATTTTAGGAGTTCATATAATTGATTAGGATCTTTTCAACATGATTATATTGCAAAAACTCAATTTTTGTACTTTTTACTCAGTTAAAAGTTCAACGGGTCCATTTTACGGCCCATTTAGACCCGCTCGTCTGAAACCTCTACAAAAAGGACCGCAAAACAAGTTTTAATCAAAACCTAAGAGTTAATATCCTTGATTACGAGTTTTTCAACACTATTGTATTGCAAAAACTCAAATTCGGTATTTATTACGCAGTTAAAAGTCAAATGGGTCCATTTTACGGCCCATTTAGACCGGCTCGTTCGAAACCTCTACAAAAAGGTCCGAAAAACAAGTTTTGATCCAATTTTAGGAGTTCATATAATTGATTACGAGCTTTTCAACAAGATTATATTGCAAAAACTCAAATTCGATATTTTTTACTTAGTTAAAAGTCCAACGGGTCCATTTTACTGCCCATTTAGACCCGCTCGCCCGAAACCTCTTCAAAAATGACTGAAAAAAAGTTTTAATCAAATTTTAGGAGTTCATATGATTGATTACGATCTTTTTAACACGATTTTATTGCAAAAACACAATTTATGTACTTTTTACTCAGTTAAAAGTCCAACGGGTCTATTTTATGGCCCATTTAGACCCGCTCGTCCGAAACCTCTACAAAAAGGACCGCAAAACAAGTTTTAATCAAAACTTAAGAGTTCATATCGTTGATTATGATCATTTCAACATTATTGTATTGCAAAAATTCAATTTCTGTTCTTTTTACGCAGTTATAAGTTCAACGGGTCAATTTTAAGTCCCATTTAGACCCGCTCGTCCGAAACCTCTACAAAAAGGACCGAAAAACAAGTTTTGATCCAATTTTAGGAGTTCATATAATTGATTACGAGCTTTTCAACAAGATTATATTGCAAAAACTCAAATTCGGTATTTTTTACTTAGTTAAAAGTCCAACGGGTCCATTTTACGGCCCATTTAGACCAGCTCGCCCGAAACCTCTTCAAAAATGACTGAGAGACAAGTTATAATCAAATTTTAGGAGTTCATATAATTGATTACGATCTTTTCAACACGATTATATTGCAAAAACTCAATTTTTGTACTTTTTACTCAGTTAAAAGTCCAACGGGTCCATTTTACGGCCCATTTAGACCCGCTCGTCCGAAACCTCTACAAAAGGACTGCAAAACAAGTTTTAATCAAAACTTAAGAGTTCATATCGTTGATTACGAGCTTTTCAACACTATTGTATTGCAAAAATTCAATTTTAGTTCTTTTTACGCAGTTATAAGTTCAACGGGTCCATTTTACGGCCCATTTAGACCCGCTCGTCCGAAACCTCTACAAAAAGGACCGAAAAACAAGTTTTGATCCAATTTTAGGAGTTCATATAATTGATTACGAGTTTTTCAACAATATTATATTGCAAAAAGTCAATTTCTGTATTTTTTACTCAGTTAAAAGTCCAACGAGTCCATTTTACGGCCCATTTAGACCCGCTCACCCGAAACCTCTTCAAAAATGAAAGAAAAATAAGTTTTAATCAAATTTTAGGAGTTCATATAATTAATTGCGATCTTTTCAACACGATTATATTGCAAAAACTCGTTTTTTGTACTTTTTACTCACTTAAAAGTCCAAGGGGTCCATTTTACGGCTCATTTAGACCCACTCGCCCGAAACCTCTTCAAAAATGACTGAAAAACAAGTTTTGATCAAATTTTAGGAGTTCATATAATTGATTACGAGCTTTTCAACAAGATTATATTGCAAAAACACAAATTCGGTATTTTTTACTCAGTTAAAAGTTCAATGAGTCCATTTTACGTCCCATTTAGACCCGCTCGCCCGAAACCTCTTCACAAATGACCGAAAAACAAGTTTTAATCAAATTTTAGGACTTCATATCATTGATTACGATCTTTTCAACACAAATATATTGCAAAAACTCAATTTTTGTACTTTTTACTCAGTTAAAAGTCCAACGGGTCCATTTTACGGCCCATTTAGACCCGCTCGTCCGAAACTTCTACAAAAAGGACCGAAAAACAATTTTTAACTTAAGAGTTCATATCTTTGATTACGAGCTTTTCAACACTATTGTATTGCAAAAATTCAGTTTATGTTCTTTTTACACAGTTATAAGTTCAACGGGTCAATTTTAAGTCCCATTTAGACTCGCTCGTCCGAAACCTCTACAAAAGGACCGAAAAACAAGTTTTGATCCAATTTTAGGAGTTCATATAATTGATTACGAGCTTTTCAACAAGATTATATTGCAAAAAGTCAATTTTTGTACTTACACAGTTAAAAGTCCAACGAGTCCATTTTACGGCCCATTTAGACCCGCTCGCCCGAAACCACTTCAAAAATGACTGAAAAACAAGTTTTAATCAAATTTTAGGAGTTCATATAATTGATTACGATCTTTTCAACACAAGTATATTGCAAAAACTCAATTTTTTGTACTTTTTACTCAGTTAAAAGTCCAACGGGTCCATTTTACGGCCCATTTAGACCCGCTCGTCCGAAACCTCTACAAAAAGGACCGAAAACAAGTTTTAACTTAAGAGTTCATATCGTTGATTACGAGCTTTTCAACACTATTGTATTGCAAAAATTTAATTTATGTTCTTTTTACACAGTTATAAGTTCAACGGGTCAATTTTAAGTCCCATTTAGACCCGCTCGTCCGAAACCTCTACAAAAAGGACCGAAAAACAAGTTTTGATCCAATTTTAGGAGTTCATATAATTGATTACGAGCTTTTCAACAAGATTATATTGCAAAAAGTCAATTTGTGTACTTACTCAGTTAAAAGTCCAACGAGTCCATTTTACGGCCTATTTAGACCCGCTCGCCCGAAACCTCTTCAAAAATGACTGAAAAACAAGTTTTAATCAAATTTTGGAGTTCATATAATTGATTACAATCGTTTCAACAAGATTATATTGCAAAAACTCAATTTCTGTATTTTTTACTTAGTTAAAAGTCCAACGGGTCCATTTTACGGCCCATTTAGACCCGCTCGCCCGAAACCACTTCAAAAATGACTGAAAAACAAGTTTTAATCAAATTTTAGGAGTTCATATAATTGATTACGATCTTTTCAACACAAGTATATTGCAAAAACTCAATTTTTTGTACTTTTTACTCAGTTAAAAGTCCAACGGGTCCATTTTACGGCCCATTTAGACCCGCTCGTCCGAAACCTCTACAAAAAGGACCGAAAAACAAGTTTTAACTTAAGAGTTCATATCGTTGATTACGAGCTTTTCAACACTATTGTATTGCAAAAATTCAATTTATGTTCTTTTTACACAGTTATAAGTTCAACGGGTCAATTTTAAGTCCCATTTAGACCCGCTCGTCCGAAACCTCTACAAAAAGGACCGAAAAACAAGTTTTGATCAAATTTTAGGAGTGCATATAATTGATTACGAGCTTTTCAACAAGATTATATTGCAAAATCTCAAATTCGATATTTTTTTACTTAGATAAAAGTCCAACGGGTCCATTTTACGGCCCATTTAGACCCGCTCGCCCGAAACCTCTTCAAAAATGACTGAAAAACAAGTTTTAATCAAATTTTAGGAGTTCATATAATTGATTACGATCTTTTCAACACAAGTATATTGCAAAAACTCAATTTTTATACTTTTTACAAAGTTAAAAGTCCAACGGGTCCATTTTACAGCCCATTTAGACCCGCTCGTCCGAAACCTCTACAAAAAGGACCGAAAAACAAGTTTTAACTTAAGAGTTCATATCGTTGATTACGAGCTTTTCAACACTATTGTATTGCAAAAATTCAATTTATGTTCTTTTTACGCAGTTATAAGTTCAATGGGTCAATTTTAAGTCCCATTTAGACCCGCTCGTCCGAAACCTCTACAAAAAGGACCGAAAAACAAGTTTTGATCCAATTTTAGGAGTTCATATAATTGATTACGAGCTTTTCAACAAGATTATATTGCAAAAAGTCAATTTATGTACTTACTCAGTTAAAAGTCCAACGGGTCCATTTTACGGCCTATTTAGACCCGCTCGCCCGAAACCTCTTCAAAAATGACTGAAAAACAAGTTTTAATCAAATTTTGGAGTTCATATAATTGATTACAATCGTTTCAACAAGATTATATTGCAAAAACTCAATTTCTGTATTTTTTACTCAGTTAAAAGTCCAACGGGTCCATTTTACGGCCCATTTAGACCCGCTCGCCCGAAACCTCTTCAAAAATGACTGAAAAACAAGTTTTAACTTAAGAGTTCATATCGTTGATTACGAGCTTTTCAACACTATTGTATTGCAAAAATTCAATTTATGTTCTTTTTACACAGTTATAAGTTCAACGGGTCAATTTTAAGTCCCATTTAGACCCGCTCGTCCGAAACCTCTACAAAAAGGACCGAAAAACAAGTTTTGATCCAATTTTAGGAGTTCATATAATTGATTACGAGCTTTTCAACAAGATTATATTGCAAAAAGTCAATTTCTTTATTTTTTACTCAGTTAAAAGTCCAACGGGTCCATTTTACGGCCCATTTAGACCCACTCGCCCGAAACCTCTACAAAAAGGACCGAAAAACAAGTTTTGATCAAATTTTAGGAGTTCATATAATTTATTACGAGCTTTTCAACTAGATTATATTGCAAAAACTCAAATTCAATATTTTTTTACTTAGTTAAAAGTCCAACGGATCCATTTTACGGCCCATTTAGATCCGCTCGCCCGAAACCTCTTCAAAAATGACTGAAAAAAGTTTTAATCAAATTTTAGGAGTTCATATAATTAATTATGATCTTTTCAACATGATTACATTGCAAAAACTCAATTTTTGTACTTTTTACTTAGTTAAAAGTCCAACGGGTCCATTTTACGGCCCATTTAGACCCACTCGCCCGAAACCTCTTCAAAAATGACCGAAAAACAAGTTTTAATCAAATATTAGGACTTCATATCATCGATTACGATCTTTTCAACACAAGTATATTGCAAAAACTCAATTTTTGTACTTTTTACCCAGTTAAAAGTCCAACGGGTCCATTTTACGGCCCTTTTAGACCCGCTCGTCCAAAACCTTTACAAAAAGGACCGCAAAACAAGTTTTAATCAAAACTTAAGAGTTCATATCGTTGGCTACGAGCTTTTCAACACTATTGTATTGCAAAAATTCAATTTCTGTTCTTTTTACGCAGTTATAAGTTCAACGGGTCCATTTTAAGGCCCATTTAGACTCGCTCGTCTGAAACCTCAACAAAAAAGGACCGAAAAACAAGTTTTGATCAAATTTTAGGAGTTCATATAATTGATTACGAGATTTTCAACAAGATTATATTGCAAAAACTCAATTTCTGTTCTTTTTACGCAGTTATAAGTTCAACGGGTCCATTTTAAGGCCCATTTAGACCCCCTCGTCCAAAACCTCTACAAAGAGGATCGAAAAACAAAGTTTGATCCAATTTTAGGAGTTCATATCGTTGATTACGAGCTTTTCAACAAGATTATATTGCAAAAACTCAAATTCGGTATTTTTACTCAATTAAAAGTCCAACGGGTCAATTTTACGGCCCATTTAGACCCGCTCGTTCGAAACCTCTACAAAAAGGACCGAAAAACAAGTTTTGATCCAATTTTAGGAGTTCATATAATTGATTACGAGCTTGTCAGCAAGATTATATTGCAAAAACTCGAATTCGGTATTTTTTACTTAGTTAAAAGTCCAACGGGTCCATTTTACAGCCCATTTAGACCCGCTCGCCCGAAACCTCTTCAAAAATGACTGAAAAATAAGTTTTAATCAAATTTTAGGAGTTCATATAATTGATTACGATCTTTTCAACACGATTATATTGCAAAAAAACAATTTATGTACTTTTTACTCAGTTAAAAGTCCAACGGGTCCATTTTACGGCCCATTTAGACCAGCTCATCCGAAACCTCTACAAAAAGGACCGCAAAACAAGTTTTAATCAAAACTTAAGAGTTCATATCATTGATTACGAGCTTTTCAACACTATTTTATTGCAAAAATTCAATTTCTGTTCTTTTTACGCAGTTATAAGTTCAACGGGTCCATTTTAAGGCCCATTTAGACCCGCTCGTCCGAAACCTCTACAAAAAGCACCGAAAAACAAGTTTTGATCCAATTTTAGGAGTTCATATAATTGATTACGAGCTTTTCAACAAGATTATATTGCAAAAACTCAAATTCGGTATTTTTGACTCAGTTAAAAGTCCAACGGGTCCATTTTACGGCCCATTTAGACCCGCTCGCCCGAAACCTCTCAAAAATGACTGAGAGACAAGTTATAATCAAATTTTAGGAGTTCATATAATTGATTACGATCTTTTCAACACGATTATATTGCAAAAACTCAATTTTTGTACTTTTTACTCATTTAAAAGTTCAACGGGTCCATTTTACGGCCCATTTAGACCCGCTCGTCCGAAACCTCTACAAAAAGGACCGAAAAACAAGTTTTAACTTAAGAGTTCATATCGTTGATTACAAGCTTTTCAACACTATTGTATTGCAAAAATTCAATTTATGTTCTTTTTACGCAGTTATAAGTTCAATGGGTCAATTTTAAGTACCATTTAGACCCGCTCGTCCGAAACCTCTACAAAAAGGACCGAAAACAAGTTTTGATCCAATTTTAGGAGTTCATATAATTGATTACGAGCTTTTCAACAAGATTATATTGCAAAAAGTCAATTTCTGTATTTTTTACTCAGTTAAAAGTCCAACTGGTCCATTTTACGGCCCATTTAGACCCGCTCGCCCGAAACCTCTTCAAAAATGACTGAAAAAAAGTTTTAATCAAATTTTAGGAGTTCATATAATTAATTACGATCTTTTCAACAATATTACATTGCAAAAACTCAATTTTTGTACTTTTTACTTAGTTAAAAGTCCAACGGGTCCATTTTACGGCCCATTTAGACCCACTCGCCCGAAACCTCTTCAAAAATGACTGAAAAACAAGTTTTGATCAAATTTTAGGAGTTCATATAATTGATTACGAGCTTTTCAACGAGATTATATTGCAAAAACACAAATTCGGTATTTTTTACTCGGTTAAAAGTCCAACGGGTCCATTTTACGGCCCATTTAGACCCGCTCGCCCGAAATATCTTCAAAAATGACCAAAAAACAAGTTTTAATCAAATTTTAGGACTTCATATCATCGATTACGATCTTTTCAACACAAGTATATTGCAAAAACTCAATTTTTGTACTTTTTACTCAGTTAAAAGTCCAACGGGTCCATTTTACGGCCCATTTAGACCCGCTCGTCCGAAACCTCTACAAAAAGGACCGCAAAACAAGTTTTAATCAAAACTTAAGAGTTCATATCGTTGGCTACGAGCTTTTCAACACTATTGTATTGCAAAAATTCAATTTCTGTTCTTTTTACGCAGTTATAAGTTCAACAGGTCCATTTTAAGGCACATTTAGACTCGCTCGTCTGAAACCGCAACAAAAAAGGACCGAAAAACAAGTTTTGATCAAATTTTAGGAGTTCATATAATTGATTACGAGATTTTCAACAAAATTTATTGCAAAAACTCAATTTCTGTTCTTTTTACGCAGTTATAAGTTCAACGGGTCCATTTTAAGGCCCATTTAGACCCGCTCGTCCAAAACCTCTGCAAAAAGGACCGAAAAACAAGGTTTGATCCAATTTTAGGAGTTCATATCGTTGATTACGAGCTTTTCAACAAGATTATATTGCAAAAACTCAAATTCGGTATTTTTTACTCAATTAAAAGTCCAACGGGTCAGTTTTACGGCCCATTTAGACCCGCTCGTTCGAAACCTCTACAAAAAGGACCGAAAACAAGTTTTGATCCAATTTTAGGAGTTCATATAATTGATTACGAGCTTTTCAGCAAGATTATATTGCAAAAACTCGAATTCGGTATTTTTTACTTAGTTAAAAGTCCAACGGGTCCATTTTACAGCCCATTTAGACCCGCTCGCCTGAAACCTCTTCAAAAATAACTGAAAAATAAGTTTTAATCAAATTTTAGGAGTTCATATAATTGATTACGATCTTTTCAACACGATTATATTGCAAAAAAACAATTTATGTACTTTTTACTCAGTTAAAAGTCCAACGGGTCCATTTTACGGCCCATTTAGACCAGCTCGTCCGAAACCTCTACAAAAAGGACCGCAAAACAAGTTTTAATCAAAACTTAAGAGTTCATAACATTGATTACGAGCTTTTCAACATTATTTTATTGCAAAAATTCAATTTCTGTTCTTTTTACGTAGTTATAAGTTCAACGGGTCCATTTTAAGGACCATTTAGACCCGCTCGTCCGAAACCTCTACAAAAAGCACCGAAAAACAAGTTTTGATCCAATTTTAGGAGTTCATATAATTGATTACGAGCTTTTCAACAACATTATATTGCAAAAACTCAAATTCAGTATTTTTTACTCAGTTAAAAGCCCAACGGGTCCATTTTACGGCGCATTTAGACCCGCTCGCCCGAAACCTCTCAAAAATGACTGAGAGACAAGTTATAATCAAATTTTAGGAGTTCATATAATTGATTACGATCTTTTCAACACGATTATATTGCAAAAACTCAATTTTTGTACTTTTTACTCAGTTAAAAGTTCAACGGGTCCATTTTACGGCCCATTTAGACCCGCTCGTCCGAAACCTCTACAAAAAGGACCGCAAAACAAGTTTTAATCAAAACTTAAGAGTTCATATCATTGATTACGAGCTTTTCAACACTATTGTATTGCAAAAATTCAATTTTTGTTCTTTTTACGCAGTTATAAGTTCAACGGGTCCATTTTAAGGCCCATTTAGACCAGCTCGTCCAAAACCTCTACAAAAAGGACCGCAAAACAAGTTTTGATCCAGTTTTAGGAGTTCATATAATTGATTACGTGCTTTTCAACAAGATTATATTGCAAAAACTCAAATTCGGTATTTTTTACTCAGTTAAAAGTCAAATGGGTCCATTTTACGGCCCATTTAGACCGGCTCGTTCGAAACCTCTACAAAAAGGACTGAAAAACAAGTTTTGATCCAATTTTAGGAGTTCATATAATTGATTACGAGCTTTTCAACAAGATTATATTGCAAAAACTCAAATTCGATATTTTTTACTTAGTTAAAAGTCCAACGGGTCCATTTTATTGCCCATTTAGACCCGCTCGCCCGAAACCTCTTCAAAAATGACTGAAAAAAAAGTTTTAATCAAATTTTAGGAGTTCATATGATTGATTACGATCTTTTCAACACGATTATATTGCAAAAACACAATTTATGTACTTTTTACTCAGTTAAAAGTCCAACGGGTCTATTTTATGGCCCATTTAGACCCGCTCGTCCGAAACCTCTACAAAAAGGACCGCAAAACAAGTTTTAATCAAAACATAAGAGTTCATATCGTTGATTACGATCATTTCAACACTATTGTATTGCAAAAATTCAATTTATGTTCTTTTTACGCAGTTATAAGTTCAACGTGTCAATTTTAAGTCCCATTTAGACCCGCTCGTCCGAAACCTCTACAAAAAGGACCGAAAAACAAGTTTTGATCCAATTTTAGGAGTTCATATAATTGATTACGAGCTTTTCAACAAGATTATATTGCAAAAACTCAAATTCGGTATTTTTTACTCAGGTAAAAGTCCAACGGGTACATTTTACGGCCTATTTAGACCAGCTCGCCCGAAACCTCTTCAAAAATGACTGAGAGACAAGTTATAATCAAATTTTAGGAGTTCATATAATTGATTACGATCTTTTCAACACGATTATATTGCAAAAACTCAATTTATGTACGTTTTACTCAGTTAAAAGTCCAACGGGTCCATTTTACGGCCCATTTAGACCAGCTCGTCCGAAACCTCTACAAAAAGGACCGCAAAACAAGTTTTAATCAAAACTTAAGAGTTCATATCGTTGATTACGAGCTTTTCAACACTATTGTATTGCAAAAATTCAATTTTTGTTCTTTTTACGCAGTTATAAGTTCAACGGGTCCATTTTAAGGCCCATTTAGACCCGCTCGTCCGAAACCTCTACAAAAAGGACCGAAAAACAAGTTTTGATCCAATTTTAGGAGTTCATATAATTGATTACGAGCTTTTCAGCAAGATTATATTGCAAAAACTCAAATTCGATATTTTTTTACTTAGTTAAAAGTCCAACGGGTCCATTTTACGGCCCATTTATACCCGCTCACCCGAAACCTCTTCAAAAATGACTGAAAAACAAGTTTTAATCAAATTTTAGGAGTTCCTATAATTGATTACGATCTTTTCATCACAAGTATATTGCAAAAACTCAATTTTTGTACCTTTTACAAAGTTAAAAGTCCAACGGGTCCATTTTACGGCCCATTTAGACCCGCTCGTCCGAAACCTCTACAAAAAGGACCGAAAAACAAGTTTTAACTTAAGAGTTCATATCGTTGATTACGAGCTTTTCAACACTATTGTATTGCAAAAATTCAATTTATGTTCTTTTTACGCAGTTATAAGTTCAATGGGTCAATTTTAAGTCCTATTTAGACCCGCTCGTCCGAAACCTCTACAAAAAGGACCGAAAAACAAGTTTTGATCCAATTTTAGGAGTTCATATAATTGATTACGAGCTTTTCAACAAGATTATATTGCAAAAACTCAATTTCTGTACTTACTCAGTTAAAAGTCCAACGGGTCCATTTTACGGCCTATTTAGACCCGCTCGCCCGAAATCTCTTCAAAAATGACTGAAAAACAATTTTTAATCAAATTTTGGAGTTCATATAATTGATTACAATCGTTTCAACAAGATTATATTGCAAAAACTCAATTTCTGTATTTTTTACTCAGTTAAAAGTCCAACGGGTCCATTTTACGGCCCATTTAGACCCGCTCGCCCGAAACCTCTTCAAAAATGACTGAAAAACAAGTTTTAATCAAATTTTAGGAGTTCATATAATTGATTACGATCTTTTCAACACAAGTATATTGCAAAAACTCAATTTTTGTACTTTTTACTCAGTTAAAAGTCCAACGGGTCCATTTTACGGCCCATTTAGACCCGCTCGTCCGAAACCTCTACAAAAAGGACCGAAGAACAAGTTTTAACTTAAGAGTTCATATCGTTGATTACGAGCTTTTCAACACTATTGTATTGCAAAAATTCAATTTATGTTCTTTTTACACAGTTATAAGTTCAACGGGTCAATTTTAAGTCCCATTTAGACCCGCTCATCCGAAACCTCTACAAAAAGGACCGAAAAACAAGTTTTGATCCAATTTTAGGAGTTCATATAATTGATTACGAGCTTTTCAACAAGATTATATTGCAAAAAGTCAATTTCTGTATTTTTTACTCAGTTAAAAGTCCAACGGCTCCATTTTACGGCCCATTTAGACCCGCTCGCCCGAAACCTCTACAAAAAGGACCGAAAAACAAGTTTTGATCAAATTTTAGGAGTTCATATAATTGATTACGAGCTTTTCAACAAGATTATATTGCAAAAACTCAAATTCGATATTTTTTTACTTTGTTAAAAGTCCAACGGGTCCATTTTACGGCCCATTTAGATCCGCTCGCCCGAAACCTCTTCAAAAATGACTGAAAAACAAGTTTTAATCAAATTTTAGGAGTTCATATACTTGATTACGATCTTTTCAACACAAATATATTGCAAAAACTCAATTTTTGTACTTTTTACTCAGTTAAAAGTCCAACGGGTCCATTTTACGGCAATTGAGACCCGCTCGTCCGAAACCTCTACAAAAAGGACCGAAAAACAAGTTTTGATCCAATTTTAGGAGTTCATATAATTGATTACGAGCTTTTCAGCAAGATTATATTGCAAAAAGTCAATTTCTGTATTTTTTACTCAGTTAAAAGTCCAACGAGTCCATTTTACGACCCATTTAGACCCGCTCGCCCGGAACCTCTTCAAAAATGAAAGAAAAATAAGTTTTAATCAAATTTTAGGAGTTCATATAATTAATTGCGATCTTTTCAACACGATTATATTGCAAAAACTCATTTTTTGTACTTTTTACTCAGTTAAAAGTCCAACGGGTCCATTTTACGGCTCATTTAGACCCACTCGCCCGAAACCTCTTCAAAAATGACTGAAAAACAAGTTTTGATCAAATTTTAGGAGTTCATATAATTGATTACGAGCTTTTCAACAAGATTATATTGCAAAAACACAAATTCAGTATTTTTTACTCAGTTAAAAGTTCAATGAGTCCATTTTACGTCCCATTTAGACCCGCTCGCCCGAAACCTCTTCACAAATGACCGAAAAACAAGTTTTAATCAAATTTTAGGACTTCATATCATTGATTACGATCTTTTCAACACAAATATATTGCAAAAACTCAATTTTTGTACTTTTTACTCAGTTAAAAGTCCAACGGGTCCATTTTACGGCCCATTTAGACCCACTCGTCCGAAACCTCTACAAAAAGGACCGAAAAACAAGTTTTAACTTAAGAGTTCATATCGTTGATTACGAGCTTTTCAACACTATTGTATTGCAAAAGTTCAGTTTATGTTCTTTTTACACAGTTATAAGTTCAACGGGTCAATTTTAAGTCCCATTTAGACCCGCTCGTCCGAAACCTCCACAAAAAGGACCGAAAAACAAGATTTGATCCAATTTTAGGAGTTCATATAATTGATTACGAGCTTTTCAACAAGATTATATTGCAAAAAGTCAATTTCTGTACTTACTCAGTTAAAAGTCCAACGGGTCCATTTTACGGCCTATTTAGACCCGCTCGCCCGAAACCTCTTCAAAAATGACTGAAAAACAAGTTTTAATCAAATTTTTGAGTTCATATAATTGATTACAATCGTTTCAACAAGATTATATTGGTAAAACTCAATTTCTGTATTTTTTACTCAGTTAAAAGTCCAACGGGTCCATTTTACGGCCCATTTAGACCCGCTCGCCCGAAACCACTTCAAAAATGACTGAAAAACAAGTTTTAATCAAATTTTAGGAGTTCATATAATTGATTACGATCTTTTCAACACAAGTATATTGCAAAAACTCAATTTTTTGTACTTTTTACTCAGTTAAAAGTCCAACGGGTCCATTTTACGGCCCATTTAGACCCGTTAGTCCGAAACCTCTACAAAAAGGACCGAAAAACAAGTTTTAACTTAAGAGTTCATATCGTTGATTACGAGCTTTTCAACACTATTGTATTGCAAAAATTCAATTTATGTTCTTTTTACACAGTTATAAGTTCAACGGGTCAATTTTAAGTCCCATTTAGACCCGCTCGTCCGAAACCTCTACAAAAAGGACCGAAAAACAAGATTTGATCCAATTTTAGGAGTTCATATAATTGATTACGAGCTTTTCAATAAGATTATATTGCAAAAATCCAATTTCTGTACTTACTCAGTTAAAAGTCCAACGGGTCAATTTTAAGTCCCATTTAGACCCTCTCGTCCGAAACCTCTACAAAAAGGACCGAAAAATAAGTTTTGATCAAATTTTAGGAGTTCATATAATTGATTACGAGTTTTTCAACAAGATTATATTGCAAAAACTCAAATTCGATATTTTTTTACTTAGATAAAAGTCCAACGGGTCCATTTTACGGCCCATTTAGACCCGCTCGCCCGAAACCACTTCAAAAATGACTGAAAAACAAGTTTTAATCAAATTTTAGGAGTTCATATAATTGATTACGATCTTTTCAACACAAGTATATTGCAAAAACAAATTTTTTGTACTTTTTACTCAGTTAAAAGATTTGATCCAATTTTAGGAGTTCATATAATTGATTACGAGCTTTTCAATAAGATTATATTGCAAAAATCCAATTTCTGTACTTACTCAGTTAAAAGTCCAACGGGTCAATTTTAAGTCCCATTTAGACCCTCTCGTCCGAAACCTCTACAAAAAGGACCGAAAAATAAGTTTTGATCAAATTTTAGGAGTTCATATAATTTGATTACGAGCTTTTCAACAAGATTATATTGCAAAAACTCAAATTCGGTATTTTTTACTTAGTTAAAAGTCCAATGGGTCCATTTTACGGCCCATTTAGACCCACTCGCCCGAAACCTCTACAAAAAGGACCGAAAAACAAGTTTTTATCAAATTTTAGGAGTTCATATAATTGATTACGAGTTTTTCAACAAGATTATATTGCAAAAACTCAAATTCGATATTTTTTTACTTGGTTAAAAGTCCAACGGGTCCATTTTACGGCCCATTTAGACCCGCTCCCCCGAAACCTCTTCAAAAATGACTGAAAAACAAGTTTTAATCAAATTTTAGGAGTTCATATAATTGATTACGATCTTTTCAACACAAGTATATTGCAAAAACTCAATTTTTGTACTTTTTACAAAGTTAAAAGTCCAACGGGTCCATTTTACGGCCCATTTAGACCCGCTCGTCCGAAACCTCTACAAAAAGGACCGAAAAACAAGTTTTAACTTAAGAGTTCATATCGTTGATTACGAGCTTTTCAACACTATTGTATTGCAAAAATTCAATTTATGTTCTTTTTACGCAGTTATAAGTTCAATGGGTCAATTTTAAGTCCCATTTAGACCCGCTCGTCCGAAACCTCTACAAAAAGGACCGAAAAACATGTTTTGATCCAATTTTAGGAGTTCATATAATTGATTACGAGCTTTTCAACAAGATTATATTGCAAAAAGTCAATTTCTGTACTTACTCAGTTAAAAGTCCAAAGGTCCATTTTACGGCCTATTTAGACCCGCTCGCCCGAAACCTCTTCAAAAATGACTGAAAAACAAGTTTTAATCAAATTTTGGAGTTCATATAATTGATTACAATCGTTTCAACAAGATTATATTGCAAAAACTCAATTTCTGTATTTTTTACTCAGTTAAAAGTCCAACGGGTCCATTTTACGGCCCATTTAGACCCGCTCGCCCGAAACCACTTCAAAAATGACTGAAAAACAAGTTTTAATCAAATTTTAGGAGTTCATATAATTGATTACGATCTTTTCAACACAAGTATATTGCAAAAACTCAATTTTTTGTACTTTTTACTCAGTTAAAAGTCCAACGGGTCCATTTTACGGCCCATTTAGACCCGTTAGTCCGAAACCTCTACAAAAAGGACCGAACAACAAGGTTTAACTTAAGAGTTCATATCGTTGATTACGAGCTTTTCAACACTATTGTATTGCAAAAATTCAATTTATGTTCTTTTTACGCAGTTATAAGTTCAATGGGTCAATTTTAAGTCCCATTTAGACCCGCTCGTCCGAAACCTCTACAAAAAGGACCGAAAAACATGTTTTGATCCAATTTTAGGAGTTCATATAATTGATTACGAGCTTTTCAACAAGATTATATTGCAAAAAGTCAATTTCTGTACTTACTCAGTTAAAAGTCCAAAGGTCCATTTTACGGCCTATTTAGACCCGCTCGCCCGAAACCTCTTCAAAAATGACTGAAAAACAAGTTTTAATCAAATTTTGGAGTTCATATAATTGATTACAATCGTTTCAACAAGATTATATTGCAAAAACTCAATTTCTGTATTTTTTACTCAGTTAAAAGTCCAACGGGTCCATTTTACGGCCCATTTAGACCCGCTCGCCCGAAACCTCTTCAAAAATGACTGAAAAACAAGTTTTAATCAAATTTTAGGAGTTCATATAATTGATTACGATCTTTTCAACACAAGTATATTGCAAAAACTCAATTTTTGTACTTTTTACTCAGTTAAAAGTCCAACGGGTCCATTTTACGGCCCATTTAGACCCGCTCGTCCGAAACCTCTACAAAAAGGACCGAAAAACAAGTTTTAACTTAAGAGTTCATATCGTTGATTATGAGCTTTTCAACACTATTGTATTACAAAAATTCAATTTATGTTCTTTTTACGCAGTTATAAGTTCAACGGGTCCATTTTAAGGCCCATTTAGACCCGCTCGTTCGAAACCTCTACAAAAAGGACCGAAAAACATGTTTTGATCCAATTTTAGGAGTTCATATAATTGATTACGAGCTTTTCAACAAGATTATATTGCAAAAAGTCAATTTCTGTACTTACTCAGTTAAAAGTCCAAAGGTCCATTTTACGACCCATTTAGACCCGCTCGCCCAAAACCTCTTCAAAAATAACGGAAAAACAAGTTTTAATCAAAATTTAGGAGTTCATATAATTAATTACGATCTTTTCAACACGATTATATTGCAAAAACTCATTTTTTGTACTTTCTACTCAGTTAAAAGTCCAACGGGTCCATTTTACGGCCCATTTAGACCCACTCGCCCGAAACCTCTTCAAAAATGACTGAAAAAAAGTTTTGATCAAATTTTAGGAGTTCATATAATTGATTACGAGCTTTTCAACAAGATTATATTGCAAAAACACAAATTCGGTATTTTTTACTCAGTTAAAAGTCCAACGGGTCCATTTTACGGCCCATTTAGACCCGCTCGCCCGAAACCTCTTCAAAAATGACCGAAACATAAGTTTTAATCAAATTTTAGGACTTCATATCATTGATTACGATCTTTTCAACACAAGTATATTGCAAAAACTCAATTTTTGTACTTTTTACTCAGTTAAAAGTCTAACGGGTCCATTTTACGGCCCATTTAGACCCGCTCGTCCGAAACCTCTACAAAAAGGACCGCAAAACAAGTTTTAATCAAAACCTAAGAGTTCATATCATTGACTACGAGCTTTTCAACACGATTGTATTGCAAAAATTCAATTTATGTTCTTTTTACGCAGTTATAAGTTCAACGGGTCCATTTTAAGGCCCATTTAGACCCGCTCATCCGAAACCTCTTCAAAAATGACTGAAAAACAAGTTTTGATCAAATTTTAAGAGTTCATATAATTGATTATGAGCTTTTCAACAAGATTATATTGCAAAAACTCAAATTCGGTATTTTTTACTAAGTTAAAAGTCCAACGGGTCCATTTTACGGCCCATTTAGACCCGCTCGCCCGAAACCTCTTAAAAAATGACCGAAAAAAGTTTTAATCAAATTTTTGGACTTCATATCATTGATTACGATCTTTTCAACACGATGATATTGCAAAAACTCAATTTTTTTACTTTTTACTCACTTATAAGTCCAACGGGTCCATTTTATGGCCCATTAGACCCGCTCGTCTGAAACCTCTACAAAAAGGACCGCAAAACAAGTTTTAATCAAAACTTAAGAGTTCATATCATTGACTACGAGCTTTTCAACACGATTGTATTGCAAAAATTCAATTTCTGTTCTTTTTACGCAGTTATAAGTTCAATGGGTCCATTTTAAGGTCCATTTAGACCCTCTCATCCGAAACCTCTTCAAAAATGACTGAAAAACAAGTTTTGATCAAATTTTAAGAGTTCATATAATTGATTATGAGCTTTTCAACAAGATTATATTGCAAAAACTCAAATTCGGTATTTTTTACTAAGTTAAAAGTCCAACGGGTCCATTTTACGGCCCATTTAGACCCGCTCGCCCGAAACCTCTTAAAAAATGACCGAAAAAAATTTTAATCAAATTTTTGGACTTCATATCATTGATTACGATCTTTTCAACACGATGATATTGCAAAAACTCAATTTTTTTACTTTTTACTCACTTAAAAGTCCAACGGGTCCATTTTATGGCCCATTAAACCCGCTCGTCTGAAACCTCTACAAAAAGGACCGCAAAACAAGTCTTAATCAAAACTTAAGAGTTCATATCGTTGATTACGAGCTTTTCAACACTATTGTATTTCAAAAATTCAATTTCTATTGTTTTTACGCAGTTATAAGTTCAACGGGTCCATTTTAAGGCCCATTTAGACCCGCTCGTTAGAAACCTCTACAAAAAGCACCGAAAAACAAGTTTTGATCCAATTTTAAGAGTTCATATAATTGATTACGAGCTTTTCAACAAGATTATATTGCAAAAACTCAAATTCGGTATTTTTTACTCAGTTAAAAGTCCAACGGGTCCATTTTACGGCCCATTTAGACCCGCTCGCCCGAAACCTCTCAAAAATGACTGAGAGACAAGTTATAATCAAATTTTAGGAGTTCATATAATTGATTACGATCTTTTCAACACGATTATATTGCAAAAACTCAATTTTTGCACTTTTTACTCAGTTAAAAGTTCAACGGGTCCATTTTACGGCCCATTTAGACCCGCTCGTCCGAAACCTCTACAAAAAGGACCGAAAAAAAAGTTTTAACTTAAGAGTTAATATCGTTGATTACGAGCTTTTCAACACTATTGTATTGCAAAAATTCAATTTATGTTCTTTTTACGCAGTTATAAGTTCAATGGGTCAATTTTAAGTCCCATTTAGACCCGCTCGTCCGAAACCTCTACAAAAAGGACCGAAAAACAAGTTTTGATCCAATTTTAGGAGTTCATATAATTGATTACGAGCTTTTCAACAAGATTATATTTCAAAAAGTCAATTTCTGTATTTTTTACTTAGTTAAAAGTCCAACGGGTCCATTTTACGGCCCATTTAGACCCGCTCGCCCGAAACCTCTTCAAAAATGACTGAAAAAAAGTTTTAATCAAATTTTAGGAGTTCATATAATTAATTACGATCTTTTCAACAAGATTACATTGCAAAAACTCAATTTTTGTACTTTTTACTTAGTTAAAAGTCCAACGGGTCCATTTTACGGCCCATTTAGACCCACTCGCCCGAAACCTCTTCAAAAATGACTGAAAAACAAGTTTTGATCAAATTTTAGGAGTTCATATAATTGATTACGAGCTTTTCAACGAGATTATATTGCAAAAACACAAATTCGGTATTTTTTACTCGGTTAAAAGTCCAACGGGTCCATTTTACGGCCCATTTAGACCCGCTCGCCCGAAATATCTTCAAAAATGACCGAAAAACAAGTTTTAATCAAATTTTAGGACTTCATATCATCGATTACGATCTTTTCAACACAAGTATATTGCAAAAATTCAATTTTTGTACTTTTTACTCAGTTAAAAGTCCAACGGGTCCATTTTACGGCCCATTTAGACCCGCTCGTCCGAAACCTCTACAAAAAGGACCGCAAAACAAGTTTTAACTTAAGAGTTCATATCGTTGGCTACGAGCTTTTCAACACTATTGTATTGCAAAAATTCAATTTCTGTTCTTTTTACGCAGTTATAAGTTCAACGGGTCCATTTTAAGGCCCATTTAGACTCGCTCGTCTGAAACCGCAACAAAAAAGGACCGAAAAACAAGTTTTGATCAAATTTTAGGAGTTCATATAATTGATTACGAGATTTTCAAAAAAATTATATTGCAAAAACTCAATTTATGTTCTTTTTACGCAGTTATAAGTTCAACGGGTCCATTTTAAGGCCCATTTAGACCCGCTCGTCCAAAACCTCTGCAAAAAGGACCGAAAAACAAGGTTTGATCCAATTTTAGGAGTTCATATCGTTGATTACGAGCTTTTCAACAAGATTATATTGCAAAAACTCAAATTCGGTATTTTTTACTCAATTAAAAGTCCAACGGGTCAGTTTTACGGCCCATTTAGACCCGCTCGTTCGAAACCTCTACAAAAAGGACCGAAAAACAAGTTTTGATCTAATTTTAGGAGTTCATATAATTGATTA
The DNA here is from genome assembly GCA_030270665.1 of Hibiscus trionum. Classification (NCBI taxonomy): domain Eukaryota; kingdom Viridiplantae; phylum Streptophyta; class Magnoliopsida; order Malvales; family Malvaceae; genus Hibiscus; species Hibiscus trionum. Next base: position 40,984,369 of record BSYR01000002.1, on the reverse strand, counting down.
CGAGCTTTTCAGCAATATTATATTGCAAAAACTCGAATTCGGTATTTTTTACTTAGTTAAAAGTCCAACGGGTCCATTTTACAGCCCATTTAGACCCGCTCGCTCGAAACCTCTTCAAAAATAACTGAAAAATAAGTTTTAATCAAATTTTAGGAGTTCATATAATTGATTACGATCTTTTCAACACGATTATATTGCAAAAAAAAAACAATTTATGTACTTTTTACTCAGTTAAAAGTCCAACGGGTCCATTTTACGGCCCATTTAGACCAGCTCGTCCGAAACCTCTACAAAAAGGACTGCAAAACAAGTTTTAATCAAAACTTAAGAGTTCATATCATTGATTACGAGCTTTTCAACATTATTTTATTGCAAAAATTCAATTTCTGTTCTTTTTACGTAGTTATAAGTTCAACGGGTCCATTTTAAGGCCCATTTAGACCCGCTCGTCCGAAACCTCTACAAAAAGCACCGAAAAACAATTTTTGATCCAATTTTAGGAGTTCATATAATTGATTACGAGCTTTTCAACAAGATTATATTGCAAAAACTCAAATTCGGTATTTTTTACTCAGTTAAAAGTCCAACGAGTCCATTTTAAGGCGCATTTAGACCCGCTCGCCCGAAACCTCTCAAAAATGACTGAGAGACAAGTTATAATCAAATTTTAGGAGTTCATATAATTGATTACGATCTTCTCAACACGATTATATTGCAAAAACTCAATTTTTGTACTTTTTACTCAGTTAAAAGTTCAACGGGTCCATTTTACGGCCCATTTAGACCCGCTCGTCCGAAACCTCTACAAAAAGGACCGCAAAACAAGTTTTAATCAAAACTTAAGAGTTCATATCATTGATTACGAGCTTTTCAACACTATTGTATTGCAAAAATTCAATTTTTGTTATTTTTACGCAGTTATAAGTTCAACGGGTCCATTTTAAGGCCCATTTAGACCCGCTCGTCCAAAACCTCTACAAAAAGGACCGCAAAACAAGTTTTGATCCAGTTTTAGGAGTTCATATAATTGATTACGTGCTTTTCAACAAGATTATATTGCAAAAACTCAAATTCGGTATTTTTTACTCAGTTAAAAGTCAAATGGGTCCATTTTACGGCCCATTTAGACCGGCTCGTTCGAAACCTCTACAAAAAGGACCGAAAAACAAGTTTTGATCCAATTTTAGGAGTTCATATAATTGATTACGAGCTTTTCAACAAGATTATATTGCAAAAACTCAAATTCGATATTTTTTACTTAGTTAAAAGTCCAACGGGTCCATTTTACTGCCCATTTAGACCCGCTCGCCCGAAACCTCTTCAAAAATGACTGAAAAAAAGTTTTAATCAAATTTTAGGAGTTCATATGATTGATTACTATCTTTTCAACACGATTATATTGCAAAAACTCAATTTTTGTACTTTTTACTCAGTTAAAAGTCCAACGGGTCCATTTTACGGCCCATTTAGACCCGCTCGTCCGAAACCTCTACAAAAAGGACCGCAAAACAAGTTTTAATCAAAACTTAAGAGTTCATATCGTTGATTACGATCATTTCAACACTATTGTATTGCAAAAATTCAATTTATGTTCCTTTTACGCAGTTATAAGTTCAACGTGTCAATTTTAAGTCTCATTTAGACCCGCTCGTCCGAAACCTCTACAAAAAGGACCGAAAAACAAGTTTTGATCCAATTTTAGGAGTTCATATAATTGATTACGAGCTTTTCAACAAGATTATATTGCAAAAACTCAAATTCGGTATTTTTTACTCAGTTAAAAGTCCAACGGGTCCATTTTACGGCCTATTTAGACCAGCTCACCCGAAACCTCTTCAAAAATGACTGAGAGACAAGTTATAATCAAATTTTAGGAGTTCATATAATTGATTACGATCTTTTCAACACGATTATATTGCAAAAACTCAATTTTTGTACTTTTTACTCAGTTAAAAGTCCAACGGGTCCATTTTACGGCCCATTTAGACCCGCTCGTCCGAAACCTCTACAAAAAGGACCGCAAAACAAGTTTTAATCAAAACTTAAGAGTTCATATCGTTGATTACGAGCTTTTCAACACTATTGTATTGCAAAAATTCAATTTTTGTTCTTTTTACGCAGTTATAAGTTCAACGGGTCCATTTTAAGGCCCATTTAGACCCGCTCGTCCGAAACCTCTACAAAAAGGACCGAAAAACAAGTTTTGATCCAATTTTAGGAGTTCATATAATTGATTACGAGCTTTTCAGCAAGATTATATTGCAAAAAGTCAATTTCTGTATTTTTTACTCAGTTAAAAGTCCAACGAGTCCATTTTACGGCCCATTTAGACCCGCTCGCCCGAAACCTCTTCAAAAATGAAAGAAAAATAAGTTTTAATCAAATTTTAGGAGTTCATATAATTAATTGCGATCTTTTCAACAGGATTATATTGCAATAACTAATTTTTTGTACTTTTTACTCAGTTAAAAGTCCAACGGGTCCATTTTACGGCTCATTTAGACCCACTCGCCCGAAACCTCTTCAAAAATGAGTGAAAAACAAGTTTTGATCAAATTTTAGGAGTTCATATAATTGATTACGAGCTTTTCAACAAGATTATATTGCAAAAACACAAATTTGGTATTTTTTACTCAGTTAAAAGTTCAATGAGTCCATTTTACGTCCCATTTAGACCCGCTCGCCCGAAACCTCTTCACAAATGACCGAAAACAAGTTTTAATCAAATTTTAGGACTTCATATCATTGATTACGATCTTTTCAACACAAATATATTGCAAAAACTCAATTTTTGTACTTTTTGCTCAGTTAAAACTCCAACGGGTCCATTTTACGGTCCATTTAGACCCGCTCGTCCGAAACCTCTACAAAAAGGACCGAAAAACAAGTTTTAACTTAAGAGTTCATATCGTTGATTACGAGCTTTTCAACACTATTGTATTGCAAAAATTCAATTTTTGTTCTTTTTACGCAGTTATAAGTTCAACGGGTCCATTTTAAGGCCCATTTAGACCCGCTCGTCCGAAACCTCTACAAAAAGGACCGAAAAACAAGTTTTGATCCAATTTTAGGAGTTCATATAATTGATTACGAGCTTTTCAGCAAGATTATATTGCAAAAAGTCAATTTCTGTATTTTTTACTCAGTTAAAAGTCCAACGAGTCCATTTTACGGCCCATTTAGACCCGCTCGCCCGAAACCTCTTCAAAAATGAAAGAAAAATAACTTTTAATCAAATTTTAGGAGTTCATATAATTAATTGCGATCTTTTCAACAGGATTATATTGCAAAAACTAATTTTTTGTACTTTTTACTCAGTTAAAAGTCCAACGGGTCCATTTTACGGCTCATTTAGACCCACTCGCCCGAAACCTCTTCAAAAATGAGTGAAAAACAAGTTTTGATCAAATTTTAGGAGTTCATATAATTGATTACGAGCTTTTCAACAAGATTATATTGCAAAAACACAAATTTGGTATTTTTTACTCAGTTAAAAGTTCAATGAGTCCATTTTACGTCCCATTTAGACCCGCTCGCCCGAAACCCTATTCACAAATGACCGAAAACAAGTTTTAATCAAATTTTAGGACTTCATATCATTGATTACGATCTTTTCAACACAAATATATTGCAAAAACTCAATTTTTGTACTTTTTGCTCAGTTAAAACTCCAACGGTTCCATTTTACGGTCCATTTAGACCCGCTCGTCCGAAACCTCTACAAAAAGGACCGAAAAACAAGTTTTAACTTAAGAGTTCATATCGTTGATTACGAGCTTTTCAACACTATTGTATTGCAAAAATTCAGTTTATGTTCTTTTTACACAGTTATAAGTTCAACGGGTCAATTTTAAGTCCCATTTAGACCCGCTCGTCCGAAACCTCTACAAAAAGGACCGAAAAACAAGTTTTGATCCAATTTTAGGAGTTCATATAATTGATTACGAGCTTTTCAACAAGATTATATTGCAAAAAGTCAATTTCTGTACTTACTCAGTTAAAAGTCCAACGGGTCCATTTTACGGCCTATTTAGACCCGCTCGCCCGAAACCTCTTCAAAAATGACTGAAAAACAAGTTTTAATCAAATTTTTGAGTTCATATAATTGATTACAATCGTTTCAACAAGATTATATTGGTAAAACTCAATTTCTGTATTTTTTACTCAGTTAAAAGTCCAACGGGTCCATTTTACGGCCCATTTAGACCCGCTCGCCCGAAACCACTTCAAAAATGACTGAAAAATAAGTTTTAATCAAATTTTAGGAGTTCATATAATTGATTACGATCTTTTCAACACAAGTATATTGCAAAAACTCAATTTTTTGTACTTTTTACTCAGTTAAAAGTCCAACGGGTCCATTTTACGGCCCATTTAGACCCGCTAGTCCGAAACCTCTACAAAAAGGACCACAAAACAAGTTTTAATCAAACCTTAAGAGTTCATATCGTTGGCTACGAGCTTTTCAACACTATTGTATTGCAAAAACTCAATTTTTGTACTTTTTACTCAGTTAAAAGTCCAACGGGTCCATTTTACGCCCCATTTAGACTCGCTCGCCCGAAACCTCTTCAAAAATGGCTGAAAATCAAGTTTTAATCAAATTTTAGGAGTTCATATAACTGATTACGAGCTTCTCAACAAGATTATATTGCAAAAACTCAAATTCGGTATTTTTTACTCAGTTAAAAGTCCAACGGGTCCATTTTACGGCCCATTTAGACCCGCTCGTTCGAAACCTCTACAAAAAGGACCGAAAAACAAGTTTTGATCCAATTTTTGGAGTTCATATAGTTGATTACGAGCTGTTCAACAAGATTATATTGCAAAAAGTCAATTTCTGTATTTTTTACTCATCTAAAAGTCCAATGGGTCCATTTTACGGCCCATTTAGACCCGCTCGCCCGAAACCTCTTCAAAAATAACTGAAAAATAAGTTTTAATCAAATTTTAGGACTTTATATCATTGATTACAATCTTTTCAACACGATGATATTGCAAAAACTCAATTTTGTACTTTTTACTCAGTTAAAAGTCCAACGGGTCCATTTTACGGCCCATTTAGACCCGCTCGTCCGAAACCTCTACAAAAAGGACCGCAAAACAAGTTTTAATCAAAACTTAAGAGTTCATATCGTTGATTACAAGCTTTTCAACACTTTTGTATTGCAGAAATTCAATTACTGTTGTTTTTACGCAGTTATAAGTTCAACGGGTCCATTTTAAGGCCCATTTAGACCCGCTCGTCCGAAACCTCTACAAAAAGGACCGAAAAACAAGTTTTGATCCAATTTTAGGAGTTCATATAATTGATTACGAGCTTTTCAACAAGATTATATTGCAAAAAGTTAGTTTCTGTATTTTTTACTCAGTTAAAAGTCCAACGGGTCTATTTTACGGCCCATTTAGACCCGCTCGCCCGAAACTTCTTCAAAAATGACGGAAAAACAAGTTTTAATCAAATTTTAGGAGTTCATATAATTAATTACGATCTTTTCAACACGATTATATTGCAAAAACTCATTTTTTGTACTTTCTACTCAGTTAAAAGTCCAACGGGTCCATTTTACGGCCCATTTAGACCCACTCGCCCGAAACCTCTTCAAAAATGACTGAAAAAAAAAGTTTTGATCAAATTTTAGGAGTTCATATAATTGATTACGAGCTTTTCAACAAGATTATATTGCAAAAACACAAATTCGGTATTTTTTACTCAGTTAAAAGTCCAACAGGTCCATTTTACGGCCCATTTAGACCCGCTCGCCCGAAACCTCTTCAAAAATGACCGAAAAATAAGTTTTAATCAAATTTTAGGACTTCATATCATTGATTATGATCTTTTCAACACAAGTATATTGCAAAAACTCAATTTTTGTACTTTTTACTCAGTTAAAAGTCCAACGGGTCCATTTTACGGCCCATTTAGACCCGCTCGTCCGAAACCTCTACAAAAAGGACCGCAAAACATGTTTTAATCAAAACTTAAGAGTTCATATCATTGACTACGAGCTTTTCAACACGATTGTATTGCAAAAATTCAATTTCTGTTCTTTTTACGTAGTTATAAGTTCAACGGGTCTATTTTAAGGCCCATTTAGACCCGCTCATCCGAAACCTCTTCAAAAATGACTGAAAAACAAGTTTTGATCAAATTTTAAGAGTTCATATAATTGATTACGAGCTTTTCAACAAGATTATATTGCAAAAACTCAAATTCGGTATTTTTTACTAATTTAAAAGTCTAACGGGTCCATTTTACGGCCCATTTAGACCCGCTCGCCCGAAACCTCTTCAAAAATGACCGAAAAAAGTTTTAATCAAATTTTTGGACTTCATATCATTGATTACGATCTTTTCAACACGATGATATTGCAAAAACTCAATTTTTGTACTCTTTACTCACTTAAAAGTCCAACGGGTCCATTTTATGGCCCATTTAGACCCGCTCGTCCGAAACCTCTACAAAAAGGACATCAAAACAAGTTTTAATCAAAACTTAAGAGTTCATATCGTTGATTACGAGCTTTTCAACACTATTGTATTGCAAAAATTCAATTTCTGTGGTTTTTACACAGTTATAAGTTCAACGGGTCCATTTTAAGGCCCATTTAGACCCGCTCATCCGAAACCTCATCAAAAATGACTGAAAAACAAGTTTTCATCAAATTTTAAGAGTTCATATAATTGATTACGAGCTTTACAACAAGATTATATTGCAAAAACTCAAATTCGGTATTTTTTACTCAGTTAAAAATCCAACGAGTCCATTTTACGGCCCATTTAGACCCGCTCGCCCAAAACCTCTTCAAAAATGACTGAAAAATAAGTTTTAATCAAATTTTAGTAGTTCATATAATTAATTGCGATCTTTTCAACACGATTATATTGCAAAAACTCAATTTTTGTACTTTTTACTCAGTTAAAAGTCCAACGGGTCCATTTTACGGCCCATTTAGACTCGCTCGCCCGAAACCTCTTCAAAAAGGAATGCAAAACAAGTTTTAATTAAAACTTACGAGTTCATATCGTTAATTACAAGCTTTTCAACACTATTGTATTGCAAAAATTCAATTTCTGTTCTTTTTACGTAGTTATAATTCAACGGGTCCATTTTAAGGCCCATTTATCCGCTAGTCCAAAACCTCTACAAAAAGGACCGAAAAACAAGTTTTGATCCAATTTTAGGAGTTCATATAATTGATTACGAGCTTTTCAACAAGATTATATTGCAAAAACTCGAATCCGGTATTTTTTACTTAGTTAAAAGTCCGACGGGTCCATTTTGCAGCCCATTTAGATCCGCTCGCCCGAAACCTCTTCAAAAATGACTGAAAAACAAGTTTTAATCAAATTTTAGGACTTCATATAATTGATTACGATCTTTTCAACACGATTATATTGCAAAAACACATTTTATGTAATTTTTACTCAGATAAAAGTCCAACGGGTCCATTTTACAGCCCATTTAGACCCGCTCGTCCGAAACCTCTACAAAAAGGACCGCAAAACAAGTTTTAATCAATACTTAAGAGTTCATATCGTTGATTACGAGCTTTTCAACACTATTGTATTGCAAAAATTCAATTTATGTTCTTTTTACGCAGTTATAAGTTCAACAGGTCCATTTTAAGGCCCATTTTGACCCGCTCGTCCGAAACCTCTACAGAAAGGACCGAAAAAAGTTTTGATCCAATTTTAGGAGTTCATATAATTGATTACGAGCTTTTCAACAAGATTATATTGCAAAAACTTAAATTCGGTATTTTTTACTGAGTTAAAAGTCCAAAAGGTCCATTTTACGGCCCATTGAGACCCGCTCGCCCGAAACCTCTTCAAAAATGACTGAAAAACAAGTTTTAATCAAATTTTAGGAGTTCATATAATTGATTGCGAGCTTTTCAAGAAGATTATATTGCAAAAACACAAATTCAGTATTTTTTACTCAATTAAAAGTCCAACGGGTCCATTTTAAGGCCCATTTAGACCCGCTCGCCCAAAACCTCTACAAAAAGGACCGAAAAACAAGTTTTGATCAAATTTTAGGAATTCATATAATTGATTACGAGCTTTTCAACAAGATTATATTGCAAAAACTCAAATTCGGTATTTTTTACTCAGTTAAAAGTCCAACGGGTCTATTTTACGGCCCATTTAGACTCGCTCGCCCGAAACCTCTTCAAAAGTGACTGAAAAACAAGTTTTCATCAAATTTTAGGAGTTCATATAATTAATTACAATCTTTTCAACCCGATTATATTGCAACAACTCATTTTTTTACTTTTTACTCAGTTAAGAGTCCAACGGGTCCATTTTACGGCCCCTTTAGACCCGCTCGCCCGAAACCTCTTCAAAAATGGCTGAAAAACAAGTTTTAATCGAATTTTAGGAGTTCATATAACTGATTACGATCTTTTCAACATGATTGTATTGCAAAAAATTCAATTTTTGTTCTTTTTACGTAGTTATAAGTTCAACGGATCCATTTTAAGGCCCATTTAGACCCGCTCGTCCGAAACCTCTTCAAAAATGACTGAAAAACAAGTTTTGATAAAATTTTAGGAGTTCATATAATTGGTTACGAGCTTTTCAACAAGATTATATTGAAAAAACTCAAATTTGGTATTTTTTACTCAGTTAAAAGTCCAACGTGTCCATTTTACGGCCCATTTAGACCCGCTCGCCCGAAACCTCTTCAAAAATGACCGAAAAAAAAGTTTTAATCAAATTTTAGGACCTCATATCATTGATTACGATCTTTTCAACACGATTATATTGCAAAAACACAAATTTTGTAGTTTTTACTTAGTTCAAAGTCTAACTGGTCCATTTTACGGCCCATTTAGACCCGCTCGTCCGAAACCTTTACAAAAAGGACCGTAAAACAAGTTTTAATCAAAACTTAAGAGTTCATATCGTTGATTACGAGCTTTTCAACACTATTGTATTGCAAAAATTCAATTTCTGTTGTTTTACGCAATTATAAGTTCAACGGGTCCATTTTAAGGCCCATTTAGACCCGCTCGTCCGGAACCTCTACAAAAAGGACCGAAAAACAAGTTTTAATCCAATTTTAGGAGTTCATATAATTGATTACGAGCTTTTCAACAAGATTATACTGCAAAAACTCAAATTTTGTATTTTTTACTGAGTTAAATGTCCAACGGGTCCATTTTACGGCCCATTTAGACCCGCTCGTTCGAAAACTCTACAAAAAGGACCGAAAAACAAGTTTTGATCCAATTTTAGGAGTTCATATAATTGATTACGAGCTTTTCAAAAAGATTATATTGCAAAAACTCAATTTATGTATTTTTTACTCAGTTAAAAGTCCAACGGGTCCATTTTAAGGCCCATTTAGACCCGCTCGCCCGAAACCTCTTCAAAAATGACCGAAAAACAAGTTTTAATCAAATTTTAGGACTTCATATCATTGATTACGATCTTTTCAACACAAGTATATTGCAAAAACTCAATTTTTGTACTTTTTACTAAGTTAAAAGTCCAACAGGTCCATTTTACGGCCCATTTAGACCCGCTCGTCCGAAACCTTTACAAAAAGGACCGCAAAACAAGTTTTAATCAAAACTTAAAAGTTCATATCGTTGATTACAAGCTTTTGAACACTATTGTATTGCAAAAATTTAATTTCTGTTCTTTTTACGCACTTATAAGTTCAACGGGTCCATTTTAAGGCCCATTTAGACCCGCTCGTCCAAAACCTCTACAAAAAGGACCGCAAAACAAGTTTTGATCCAGTTTTAGGAGTTCATATAATTGATTACGAGCTTTTCAACAAGATTATATTGCAAAAACTCAAATTCGGTATTTTTTACTCATTTAAAAGTCAAACGGGTCCATTTAACGGCCCATTTAGACCGGCTCGTTCGAAACCTTTACAAAAAGGACCGAAAAACAAGTTTTGATCCAATTTTAGGAGTTCATATAATTGATTACGAGCTTTTCAACAAGATTATATTGCAAAAACTCAAATTCGATATTTTTTACTTAGTTAAAAGTCCAACAGGTCCATTTTACTGCCCATTTAGACCCGCTCGCCCAAAACCTCTTCAAAAATGACTGAAAAACAAGTTTTAATCAAATTTTAGGAGTTCATTTCATTGATTATGATCTTTTCAACATGATTATATTGCCAAAACACAATTTATGTACTTTTTACTCAGTTAAATGTCTAACGGGTCCATTTTACGGCCCATTTAGACCCGCTCGTCCGAAACCTCTACAAAAAGAACCGCAAAACAAGTTTTAATCAAAACTTAAGATTTCATATCGTTGATTACGAGCTTTTCAACACTATTGGATTGCAAAAATTCAATTTATGTTCTTTTTACAGAGTTATAAGTTCAACGGGTCAATTTTAAGTCACATTTAGACCCGCTCGTCCGAAACCTCTACAAAAAGGACCGAAAAACAAGTTTTGATCCAATTTTAGGAGTTCATATAATTGATTACGAGCTTTTCAACAAGATTATATTGCAAAAAGTCAATTTCTGTACTTACTCAGTTAAAAGTCCAACGGGTCCATTTTACGGCCTATTTAGACCCGCTCGCCCGAAACCTCATCAAAAATGACTGAAAAACAAGTATTAATCAAATTTTGGAGTTCATATAATTGATTACAATCGTTTCAACAAGATTATATTGCAAAAACTCAATTTCTGTATTTTTTACTCAGTTAAAAGTCCAACGGGTCCATTTTACGGCCCATTTAGACTCGCTCGCCCGAAACCTCTTCAAAAATGACTGAAAAACAAGTTTTAATCAAATTTTAGGAGTTCATATAATTGATTACGATCTTTTCAACACAAGTATATTGCAAAAACTCAATTTTTGTACTTTTTACTCAGTTAAAAGTCCAACGGGTCCATTTTACGGCCCATTTAGACCCGCTCGTCCGAAACCTCTACAAAAAGGACCGAAAAACAAGTTTTAACTTAAGAGTTAATATCGTTGATTACGAGCTTTTCAACACTATTGTATTGCAAAAATTCAATTTATGTTCTTTTTACACAGTTATAAGTTCAACGGGTCAATTTTAAGTCCCATTTACACCCGCTCGTCCGAAACCTCTACAAAAAGGACCGAAAAACAAGTTTTGATCTAATTTTAGGAGTTCATATAATTGATTACGAGCTTTTCAACAAGATTATATTGCAAAAAGTCAATTTCTGTACTTACTCAGTTAAAAGTCCAACGGGTCCATTTTACGGCCTATTTAGACCCGCTCGCCCGAAACCTCTTCAAAAATGACTGAAAAACAAGTTTTAATCAAATTTTGGAGTTCATATAATTGATTACGATCGTTTCAACAAGATTATATTGCAAAAACTCAATTTCTGTATTTTTTACTCAGTTAAAAGTCCAACTGGTCCATTTTACGGCCCATTTAGACCCGCTCGCCCGAAACCACTTCAAAAATGACTGAAAAACAAGTTTTAATCAAATTTTAGGAGTTCATATAATTTATTACGATCGTTTCAACACGATTATATTGCAAAAACAAAATTTCTGTATTTTTTACTTAGTTAAAAGTCCAACGGGTCCATTTTACGGCCCATTTAGACCCGCTCGTCTGAAACCTCTACAAAAAGGACCGCAAAACAAGTTTTAATCAAAACTTAAGAGTTCATATCGTTTATTAAAAGCTTTTCAACAAGATTGTATTGCAAAAATTCGATTTGTTCTTTTTACGTTGTTATAAGTTCAACGGGTCCATTTTAAGGCCCATTTAGACTCGCTCGTCCGAAACCTTTACAAAAAGGACCGAAAAACAAGTTTCGATCCAATTTTAGGAGTTCATATAATTTGATTACGAGCTTTTCAACAAGATTATATTGCAAAAACTCAAATTCGGTATTTTTTACTTAGTTAAAAGTCCAACGGGTCCATTTAGACCCACTCGCCCTAAACCTCTACAAAAAGGACCGAAAAACAAGTTTTGATCAAATTTTAGGAGTTCATATAATTGATTACGAGTTTTTCAACAAGATTATATTGCAAAAACTCAAATTCGATATTTTTTTACTTAGTTAAAAGTCCAACGGGTCCATTTTACGGCCCATTTAGACCCGCTCGCCCGAAACCTCTTCAAAAATGACTGAAAAACAAGTTTTAATCAAATTTTAGGAGTTCATATAATTGATTACGATCTTTTCAACACAAGTATATTGCAAAAACTCAATTTTTGTACTTTTTACAAAGTTAAAAGTCCAACGGGTCCATTTTACGGCCCATTTAGACCCGCTCGTCCGAAACCTCTACAAAAAGGACCGAAAAACAAGTTTTAACTTAAGAGTTCATATCGTTGATTACGAGCTTTTCAACACTATTGTATTGCAAAAATTCAATTTATGTTCTTTTTACGCAGTTATAAGTTCAATGGGTCAATTTTAAGTCCCATTTAGACCCGCTCGTCCGAAACCTCTACAAAAAGGACCGAAAAACAAGTTTTGATCCAATTTTAGGAGTTCATATAATTGATTACGAGCTTTTCAACAAGATTATATTGCAAAAAGTCAATTTCTGTACTTACTCAGTTAAAAGTCCAACGGGTCCATTTTACGGCCTATTTAGACCCGCTCGCCCGAAACCTCTTCAAAAATGACTGAAAAACAAGTTTTAATCAAATTTTGGAGTTCATATAATTGATTAGAATCGTTTCAACAAGATTATATTGCAAAAAATCAATTTCTGTATTTTTTACTCAGTTAAAAGTCCAACGGGTCCATTTTACGGCCCATTTAGACCCCTCGCCCGAAACCTCTTCAAAAATGATTGAAAAACAAGTTTTAATCAAATTTTAGGAGTTCATATAATTGATTACGATCTTTTCAACACAAGTATATTGCAAAAACTCAATTTTTGTACTTTTTACTCAGTTAAAAGTCCAACGGGTCCATTTTACGGCCCATTTAGACCCGCTCGTCCGAAACTTCTACAAAAATGACCGAAAAACAAGTTTTAACTTAAGAGTTCATATCGTTGATTACGAGCTTTTCAACACCATTGTATTGCAAAAATTCAATTTATGTTCTTTTTACGCAGTTATAAGTTCAATAGGTCAATTTTAAGTCCCATTTAGACCCGCTCGTCCGAAACCTCTACAAAAAGGACCGAAAAACAAGTTTTGATCCAATTTTAGGAGTTCATATAATTTGATTACGAGCTTTTCAACAAGATTATATTGCAAAAAGTCAATTTCTGTACTTACTCAGTTAAAAGTCCAACGGGTCCATTTTACGGCCTATTTAGACCCGCTTGCCCGAAACCTCTTCAAAAATGACTGAAAAACAAGTTTTAATCAAATTTTGGAGTTCATATAATTGATTACAATCGTTTCAACAAAATTATATTGCAAAAACTCAATTTCTGTATTTTTTACTCAATTAAAAGTCCAACGAGTCCAATTTACGGCCCATTTAGACCCGCTCGCCCGAAATCTCTTCAAAAATGACTGAAAAACAAGTTTTAATCAAATTTTAGGAGTTTATATAATTGATTACGATCTTTTCAACACAAGTATATTGCAAAAACTCAATTTTTTTACTTTTTACTCAGTTAAAAGTCCAACGGGTCCATTTTACGGCCCATTTAGACCCGCTCGTCCGAAACCTCTACAAAAAGGACTGAAAAACAAGTTTTAACTTAAGAGTTCATATCGTTGATTACGAGCTTTTCAACACTATTGTATTGCAAAAATTCAATTTATGTTCTTTTAATACAGTTATAAGTTCAACGGGTCAATTTTAAGTCCCATTTAGACCCGCTCGTCCGAAACCTCTACAAAAAGGACCGAAAAACAAGTTTTGATCAAATTTTAGGAGTTCATATAATTGATTACGAGCTTTTCAACAAGATTATATTGCAAAAACTCAAATTCGATATTTTTTTACTTAGATAAAAGTCCAACGAGTCCATTTTACGGCCCATTTAGACCCGCTCGCCCGAAACCTCTTCAAAAATGACTGAAAAACAAGTTTTAATCAAATTTTAGGAGTTCATATAATTGATTACGATCTTTTCAACACAAGTATATTGCAAAAACTCAATTTTTGTACTTTTTACAAAGTTAAAAGTCCAACGGGTCCATTTAGACCCGCTCGTCCGAAACCTCTACAAAAAGGACCGAAAAACAAGTTTTAACTTACGAGTTCATATCGTTGATTACGAGCTTTTCAACACTATTGTATTGCAAAAATTCAATTTATGTTCTTTTTACGCAGTTATAAGTTCAATGGGTCAATTTTAAGTCCCATTTAGACCCGCTCGTCCGAAACCTCTTCAAAAAGGACCGAAAAACAAGTTTTGATCCAATTTTAGGAGTTCATATAATTGATTACGAGCTTTTCAACAAGATTATATTGCAAAAAGTCAATTTCTGTACTTACTCAGTTAAAAGTCCAACGGGTCCATTTTACGGCCTATTTATACCCGCTCGCCCGAAACCTCTTCAAAAATGACTGAAAAACAAGTTTTAATCAAATTTTGGAGTTCATATAATTGATTAGAATCGTTTCAACAAGATTATATTGCAAAAAATCAATTTCTGTATTTTTTACTCAGTTAAAAGTCCAACGGGTCCATTTTACGGCCCATTTAGACCCCTCGCCCGAAACCTCTTCAAAAATGATTGAAAAACAAGTTTTGATCAAATTTTAGGAGTTCATATAATTGATTACGATCTTTTCAACACAAGTATATTGCAAAAACTCAATTTTTGTACTTTTTACTCAGTTAAAAGTCCAACGGGTCCATTTTACGGCCCATTTAGACCCGCTCGTCCGAAACCTCTACAAAAATGACCGAAAAACAAGTTTTAACTTAAGAGTTCATATCGTTGATTACGAGCTTTTCAACACCATTGTATTGCAAAAATTCAATTTATGTTCTTTTTACGCAGTTATAAGTTCAATAGGTCAATTTTAAGTCCCATTTAGACCCGCTCGTCCGAAACCTCTACAAAAAGGACCGAAAAACAAGTTTTGATCCAATTTTAGGAGTTCATATAATTTGATTACGAGCTTTTCAACAAGATTATATTGCAAAAAGTCAATTTCTGTACTTACTCAGTTAAAAGTCTAACGGGTCCATTTTACGGCCTATTTAGACCCGCTTGCCCGAAACCTCTTCAAAAATGACTGAAAAACAAGTTTTAATCAAATTTTGGAGTTCATATAATTGATTACAATCGTTTCAACAAAATTATATTGCAAAAACTCAATTTCTGTATTTTTTACTCAATTAAAAGTCCAACGAGTCCAATTTACGGCCCATTTAGACCCGCTCGCCCGAAATCTCTTCAAAAATGACTGAAAAACAAGTTTTAATCAAATTTTAGGAGTTTATATAATTGATTACGATCTTTTCAACACAAGTATATTGCAAAAACTCAATTTTTGTACTTTTTACTCAGTTAAAAGTCCAACGGGTCCATTTTACGGCCCATTTGGACCCGCTCGTCCGAAACCTCTACAAAAAGGACTGAAAAACAAGTTTTAACTTAAGAGTTCATATCGTTGATTACGAGCTTTTCAACACTATTGTATTGCAAAAATTCAATTTATGTTCTTTTTACACAGTTATAAGTTCAACGGGTCAATTTTAAGTCCCATTTAGACCCGCTCGTCCGAAACCTCTACAAAAAGGACCGAAAAACAAGTTTTGATCAAATTTTAGGAGTTCATATAATTGATTACGAGCTTTTCAACAAGATTATATTGCAAAAACTCAAATTCGATATTTTTTTACTTAGATAAAAGTGCAACGAGTCTATTTTACGGCCCATTTAGACCCGCTCGCTCGAAACCTCTTCAAAAATGACTGAAAAACAAGTTTTAATCAAATTTTAGGAGTTCATATAATTGATTACGATCTTTTCAACACAAGTATATTGCAAAAACTCAATTTTTGTACTTTTTACAAAGTTAAAAGTCCAACGGGTCCATTTTACGGCCCATTTAGACCCGCTCGTCCGAAACCTCTACAAAAAGGACCGAAAAACAAGTTTTAACTTAAGAGTTCATATCGTTGATTACGAGCTTTTCAACACTATTGTATTGCAAAAATTCAATTTATGTTCTTTTTACGCAGTTATAAGTTCAATGGGTCAATTTTAAGTCTCATTTAGACCCGCTCGTCCGAAACCTCTACAAAAAGGACCGAAAAACAAGTTTTGATCGAATTTTAGGAGTTCATATAATTGATTACGAGCTTTTCAACAAGATTATATTGCAAAAAGTCAATTTCTGTACTTACTCAGTTAAAAGTCCAACGGGTCCATTTTACGGCCTATTTAGACCCGCTCGCCCAAAACCTCTTCAAAAATGACTGAAAAACAAGTTTTAATCAAATTTTGGAGTTCATATAATTGATTACAATCGTTTCAACAAGATTATATTGCAAAATCTCAATTTCTGTATTTTTTACTCAGTTAAAAGTCCAACGGGTCCATTTTACGGCCTATTTAGACCCGCTCGCCCGAAACCTCTTCAAAAATGATTGAAAACAAGTTTTAATCAAATTTTATGAGTTCATATAATTATTTACGATCTTTTCAACACGATTATATTGCAAAAACTCAATTTTTGTACTTTTTACTCAGTTAAAAGTTCAACGGGTCCATTTTACGGCCAATTTAGACCCGCTCGCTCGAAACCTCTTCAAAAATTGCTGAAAAACAAGTTTTAATCAAATTTTAGGAGTTCATATAACTGATTACGATCTTTTCAACACGATTGTATTGCGAAAATTCAATTTCTGTTCTTTTTACGCAGTTATAAGTTCAACGTGTCCATTTTAGGGCCATTTAGACCCGCTCGTCCGAAACCTCTTCAAAAATGACTAAAAAACAAGTTTTGATCCAATTTTAAGAGTTCATATAATTGATTACGAGCTTTTCAACAAGATTATATTGCAAAAACTCAAATTCGGTATTTTTTACTCAGTTAAAAGTCCAACGGGTCCATTTTACGACCCATTTAGACCCTCTCGCCCCAAACCTCTTCAAAAATGACCGAAAAAAGTTTTAATCAAATTTTAGGACTTCATATCATTGATTACGATCTTTTCAACACGAAGATATAGCAAAAACTAAAAAATTTTACTTTTTACTCACTTAAAAGTCCAACGGGTCCATTTTATGGCCCATTAGACCCGCTCGTCTGAAACCTCTACAAAAAGGACCGCAAAACAAGTCTTAATCAAAACTTAAGAGTTCATATCGTTGATTACGAGCTTTTCAACACTATTGTATTTCAAAAATTCAATTTCTGTTGTTTTTACGCAGTTATAAGTTCAACGGGTCCATTTTAAGGCCCATTTAGACCCGCTCGTTATAAACCTCTACAAAAAGGACCGAAAAACAAGTTTTGATCCAATTTTAGGAGTTCATAAAATTGATTACGAGCTTTTCAACAAGTTTATATTGCAAAAAGTCAATTTTTGTATTTTTTAATCAGTGAAAAGTCCAACGGGTCCATTTTACGGCCCATTTAGACCCACTCGCCCGAAACCTCTACAAAAAGGACCGAAAAACAAGTTTTGATCAAAATTTAGGAATTCATATAATTGATTACGAGCTTTTCAACAAGATTATATTGTAAAAACTCAAATTCGATATTTTTTTACTTAGTTTAAAGTCCAACAGTTCCATTTTACGACCCATTTAGACCCGCTCGCCCGAAACCTCTTAAAAAATGACTGAAAAACAAGTTTTAATCAAATTTTAGGAGTTCATATAATTGATTACGATCTTTTCAACACAAGTATATTGCAAAAACTCAATTTTTGTACTTTTTACTCACTTAAAAGTCCAACGGGTCCATTTTACGGCCCATTGAGACCCGCTCGTCCGAAACCTCTACAAAAAGGACCGAAAAACAAGTTTTAACTTAAGAGTTCATATCGTTGATTATGAGCTTTTCAACACTATTGTATTGCAAAAATTCAATTTATGTTCTTTTTACGCAGTTATAAGTTCAATGGGTCAATTTTAAGTCCCATTTAGACCCGCTCGTCCGAAACCTCTACAAAAAGGACCGAAAAACATGTTTTGATTCAATTTTAGGAGTTCATATAATTGATTACGAGCTTTTCAACAAGATTATGTTGCAAAAAGTTAATTTCTGTACTTCTTACTCAGTTAAAAGTCCAACGGGTCCATTTTACGGCCTATTTAGACCCGCTCGCCCGAAACCTCTTCAAAAATGACTGAAAAACTAGTTTTAATCAAATTTTGGAATTCATATAATTGATTACGATCGTTTCAACAAGATTATATTGCAAAAACTCAATTTCTGTATTTTTTACTCAGTTAAAAGTCCAACGGGTCCATTTTACGGCCCATTTAGACCCGCTCGTCCGAAACCTCTACAAAAAGGACCGCAAAACAAGTTTTAATCAAAACTTATGAGTTCATATCGTTGATTACAAGCATTTTAACACTATTGTATTGCAAAAATTCAATTTCTGTTGTTTTTACGCAGTTATAAGTTTAACGGGTCCATTTTAAGGCCCATTTAGACCCGCTTGTCCGAAACCTCTACAAAACGGACCGAAAAACAAGTTTTGATCCAATTTTAGGAGTTCATATAACTGATTACGAGCTTTTCAACAAGATTATATTGCAAAAAGTTAATTTCTGTATTTTTTACTCAGTTAAAAGTCCAACGGGTCCATTTTACGGCCCATTTAGACCCGCTCGCCCGAAACCTCTTCAAAAATGACGGAAAAACAAGTTTTAATCAAATTTTAGGAGTTCATATAATGGATTACGAGCTTTTCAACGAGATTATATTGCAAAAACACAAATTCGGTATTTTTTACTCGGTTAAAAGTCCAACGGGTCCATTTTACGGCCCATTTAGACCCGCTCGCCCGAAATATCTTCAAAAATGACCGAAAAACAAGTTTTAATCAAATTTTAGGACTTCATATCATCGATTACGATCTTTTCAACACAAGTATATTGCAAAAACTCAATTTTTGTACTTTTTACTCAGTTAAAAGTCCAACGGGTCAATTTTACGGCCCATTTAGACCCGCTCGTCCGAAACCTCTACAAAAAGAACCGCAAAACAAGTTTTAATCAAAACTCAAGAGTTCATATCGTTGACTACGAGCTTTTCAACACGATTGTATTGCAAAAATTCAATTTCTGTTCTTTTTACGCAGTTATAAGTTCAACGGGTCCATTTTAAAGCCCATTTAGACTCGCTCGTCTAAAACCTCTTCAAAAATGACTGAAAAACAAGTTTTGATCAAATTTTAGGAGTTCATATAATTGATTACGAGCTTTTCAACAAGATTATATTGCAAAAACTCAAATTCGGTATTTTTTACTAAGTTAAAAGTCCAACGGGTCCATTTTACGGCCCATTTAGACCCGCTCGCCCGAAACCTCTTCAAAAATGACCGAAAAAAATTTTAATCAAATTTTAGGACTTCATATCATTGATTACGATCTTTTCAACACGATGATATTGCAAAAACTCAGTTTTTGTACTTTTTACTCACTTAAAACTCCAACGGGTCCATTTTATGGCCCATTTAGACCCGCTCGTCCGAAACCTCTACAGAAAGGACATCAAAACAAGTTTTAATCAAAACTTAAGAGTTCATATCGTTGATTACGAGCTTTTCAACACTATTGTATTGCAAAAATTCAATTTCTGTTGTTTTTACGCAGTTATAAGTTCAACGGGTCCATTTTAAGGCCCATTTAGACCCGCTCGTCCGAAACCTCTACAAAAAGGACAGAAAAACAAGTTTTGATCCAATTTTAGGAGTTCATATAATTGATTACGAGCTTTTCAACAAGATTATATTGCAAAAAGTCAATTTCTATATTTTTTACTCAGTTAAAAGTCCAACGGGTCCATTTTACGGCCCATTTAGACCCGCTCGTTCGAAACCTCTACAAAAAGGACCGAAAAACAAGTTTTGATGCAATTTTAGGAGTTCATATAATTGATTACAAGCTTTTCAACAAGATTATATTGAAAAAACCCGAATTCGGTATTTTTTACTTAGTTAAAAGTCCAACGGGTCCATTTTATAGCCCATTTAGACCCGCTCGCCCGAATCCTCTTAAAAAATGACTGAAAACAAGTTTTAATCAAATTTTAGGAGTTCATATAATTGACTACGATCTTTTCAACACGATTATATTGCAAAAACACATTTTATGTACTTTTTACTCAGTTAAAAGTCCAACGGGTCCATTTTACGGCCCATTTAGACCAACTCGTCCGAAACCTCTACAAAAAGGACTGCAAAACAAGTTTTAATTAAAACTTAAGAGTTCATATCGTTAAATACGAGCTTTTCAACACTATTGTATTGCAAAAGTTCAATTTCTGTTCTTTTTACGCAGTTATAAGTTCAACAGGTCCATTTTAAGGCCCATTTCGACCCGCTCGTCCAAAACCTCTACAAAAAGGACCGAAAAACAAGTTTTGATCCAATTTTAGGAGTTCATATAATTGATTACGAGCTTTTCAACAAGATTATATTGCAAAAACTCGAATTCAGTATTTTTTACTTAGTTAAAAGTTCAACGGGTCCATTTTACAGCCAATTTAGACCCGCTCGCCCGAAACCTCTTCAAAAATGACTGAAAAACAAGTTTTAATCAAATTTTAGGACTTCATATAATTGATTACGAGCTTTTCAACACTATTGTATTGCAAAAAATTCAATTTCTGTTCCTTTTACGCAGTTATAAGTTCAACGGGTCCATTTTAAGGCCCATTTAGACCCGCTCGTCCGAAACCACTACAAAAAGGACCGAAAACAAGTTTTGATCCATTTTAGGAGTTCATATAATTGATTAAGAGCTTTTCAACAAGATTATATTGCAAAAACTCAAATTCGGTATTTTTTACTCAGTTAAAAGTCCAACGGGTCTATTTTACGGCCCATTTAGACCCGCTCGCCCGAAACCTCTTCAAAAATGACTGAAAAATAAGTTTTAATCAAATTTTAGTAGTTCATATAATTAATTACGATCTTTTCAACACGATTATATTGCAAAAACTCAATTTTTGTATTTTTTACTCAGTTAAAAGTCCAACGGGTCCATTTTACGTCCCATTTAGACTCGCTCGCCAGAAACCTCTTCAAAAAGGAATGCAAAACATGTTTTAATTAAAACTTACGAGTTCATATCGTTAATTACGAGCTTTTCAACACTATTGTATTGCAAAAATTCAATATCTGTTCTTTTTACGCAGTTATAATTCAACGGGTCCATTTTAAGGCCCATTTAACCCGCTCGTCCAAAACCTCTACAAAAAAGACCGAAAAACAAGTTTTGATCCAATTTTAGGAGTTCATATAATTGATTACGAGCTTTTCAACAAGATTATATTGCAAAAACTCGAATTCGGTATTTTTTACTTAGTTAAAAGTCCAACGGGTCCATTTTACAGCCCATTTAGACTCGCTCGCCCGAAACCTCTTCAAAAATGACTGAAAAACAAGTTTTAATCAAACTTTAGGACTTCATATAATTGATTACGATCTTTTCAACACGATTATATTGCAAAAACAAATTTTATGTAATTTTTACTCAGTTAAAAGTCCAACGGGTCCATTTTACGACCCATTTAGACCCGCTCGTCCGAAACCTTACAAAAAGGACCGCAAAACAAGTTTTAATCAATACTTAAGAGTTCATATCGTTGATTACGAGCTTTTCAACACTATTGTATTGCAAAAGTTCAATTTATGTTCTTTTTACGCAGTTATAAGTTCAACAGGTCCATTTTCAGGCCCATTTAGACCCGCTCGTCCGAAACCTCTACAGAAAGGACCGAAAAAAGTTTTGATCCAATTTTAGGAGTTCATATAATTGATTACGAGCTTTTCAACAAGATTATATTGCAAAAACTCAAATTCGGTATTTTTTACTGAGTTAAAAGTCCAAAGGGTCCATTTTACGGCCCATTGAGACCCGCTCGCCCGAAACCTCTTCAAAAATGACTGAAAAACAAGTTTTAATCAAATTTTAGGAGTTCATATAATTGATTGCGAGCTTTTCAACAAGATTATATTGCAAAAACACAAATTCAGTATTTTTTACTCAATTAAAAGTCCAACGGGTCCATTTTAAGGCCCATTTAGACCCGCTCGCCCAAAACCTCTACAAAAAGGACCGAAAAACAAGTTTTGATCAAATTTTAGGAATTCATATAATTGATTACGAGCTTTTGAACAATATTATATTGCAAAAAGTCAAATTCGGTATTTTTTACTCAGTTAAAAGTCCAACGGGTCTATTTTACGGCCCATTTAGACTCGCTCGCCCGAAACCTCTTCAAAAATGACTGAAAAACAAGTTTTCTTCAAATTTTAGGAGTTCATATAATTAATTACGATCTTTTCAACCCGATTATATTGCAACAACTCATTTTTTTACTTTTTACTCAGTTAAGAGTCCAACGGGTCCATTTTACGGCCCATTTAGACCCGCTCGCCCGAAACCTCTTCAAAAATGGCTGAAAAACAAGTTTTAATCAAATTTTAGGAGTTCATATAACTGATTACGATCTTTTCAACACGATTGTATTGCAAAAATTCAATTTATGTTCTTTTTACGCAGTTATAAGTTCAACGGATCCATTTTAAGGCCCATTTAGACCCGCTCGTCCGAAACCTCTTCAAAAATGACTGAAAAACAAGTTTTGATCAAATTTTAGGAGTTCATATAATTGGTTACGAGCTTTTCAACAAGATTATATTGCAAAAACTCAAATTTGGTATTTTTTACTCAGCTAAAAGTCCAACGGGTCCATTTTACGGCTCATTTAGACCTGCTCGCCCGAAATCTCTTCAAAAATGACCGAAAAAAAAGTTTTAATCAAATTCTAGGACCTCTTATCATTGATTACGATCTTTTCAACACGATTATATTGCAAAAACACAATTTTTGTACTTTTTACTCAGTTCAAAGTCCAACTGGTCTATTTTACGGCCCATTTAGACCCGCTCGTCCGAAACCTTTACAAAAGGACTGCAAAACAAGTTTTAATCAAAACCTAAGAGTTCATATCGTTGATTACGAGCTTTTCAACACTATTGTATTGCAAAAATTCAATTTCTGTTGTTTTTACGCAATTATAAGTTCAACGGGTCCATTTTAAGGCCTATTTAGACCCGCTCGTCCGAAACCTCTACAAAAAGGACCGAAAAACAAGTTTTTATCCAATTTTAGGAGTTCATATAATTGATTACGAGCTTTCCAACAAGATTATACTGCAAAAACTCAAATTCTGTATTTTTTACTGAGTTAAAAGTCCAACGGGTCCATTTTACGGCCCATTTAGACCCGCTTGTTCGAAAACTCTACAAAAAGGACCGAAAACAAGTTTTGATCCAATTTTAGGAGTTCATATAATTGATTACGAGCTTTTCAAAAAGATTATATTGCAAAAACTCAGTTTATGTATTTTTTACTCAGTTAAAAGTCCAACCGGTCCATTTTACGGCCCATTTAGACCCGCTCGCCCAAAACCTCTTCAAAAATGACCGAAAACAAGTTTTAATCAAATTTTAGGACTTCATATCATTGATTACGATCTTTTCAACACAAGTATATTGCAAAAACTCAATTTTTGTACTTTTTACTAAGTTAAAAGTCCAACAGGTCCATTTTACGGCCCATTTAGACCCGTTCGTCCGAAACCTTTACAAAAAGGACCGCAAAACAAGTTTTAATCAAAACTTAAGAGTTCATATCGTTGATTACAAGCTTTTGAACACTATTGTATTGCAAAAATTCAATTTCTGTTATTTTTACGCAGTTATAAGTTCAACGGGTCCATTTTAAGGCCCATTTAGACCCGTTCGCCCGAAACTTCTACAAAAAGGACCGAAAAACATGTTTTGATCAAATTTTAGGAGTTCATATAATTTATTACGAGCTTTCCAACAAGATTATATTGCAAAAACTTAAATTCGATATTTTTTACCTAGTTAAAATTCCAACGGGGCCATTTTACGGCCCATTTAGACCCCCGCTCGCCCGAAACCTTTTCAAAAATGACTGAAAAACAAGTGTTAACCAAATTTTAAGACTTCATATCATTGATTACGACCTTTTCAATACAATTATATTGCAAAAACTCAATTTATGTACTTTTTACTCAGTTAAAAGTCCAACGGGTCCATTTTACGGCCCATTTAGACCCGCTCGTCCGAAACCTCTACAAAAAGGACCGCAAAACAAGTTTTAATCAATACTGAAGAGTTCATATCGTTGATTACGAGCTTTTCAACACTATTGTATTGCAAAAATTCACTTTATGTTCTTTTTACGAAGTTATAAGTTCAACGGGTCCATTTTAAGGCCCATTTAGACCCGCTCGTCCGAAACCTCTACAGAAAGGACCAAAAAAAGTTTTAATCCAATTTTAGGAGTTCATATAATTGATTACGTGCTTTTCAACAAGATTATATTGCAAAAACTCAAATTCGGTATTTTTTACTGAGTTAAAAGTCCAACGGGTCCATTTTACGGCCCATTGAGACCCGCTCGCCCGAAACCTCTTCAAAAATAACTGAAAAACAAGTTTTAATTAAATTTTAGGAGTTCATATATTTGATTGCGAGCTTTTCAACAAGATTATATTGCAAAAACACAAATTCGGTATTTTTTACTCAATTAAAAGTCCAACGGGTCCATTTTAAGGCCCATTTAGACCCGCTCGCCCGAAACCTCTACAAAAAGGACCGAAAAACAAGTTTTGATCAAATTTTAGGAATTCATATAATTGATTACGAGCTTTTCAACAAGATTATATTGCAAAAACTCAAATTCGGTATTTTTTACTCAGTTAAAAGTCCAACGGGTCCATTTTACGGCCCATTTAGACTCGCTCGCCTGAAACCTCTTCAAAAATGACTGAAAAACAAGTTTTAATCAAATTTTAGTAGTTTATATAATTAATTACGATCTTTTCAACACGATTATATTGCAAAAACTCAATTTTTGTACTTTTTACTCAGTTAAAAGTCCAACGGGTCCATTTTACGGCCCATTTAGACCCGTTCGCCCGAAACCTTTTCAAAAATAGTTGAAAAACAAGTTTTAATCAAACTTTAGGAGTTCATATAACTGATTACGATCTTTTCAACACGATTGTATTGCAAAAATTCAATTTCTGTTCTTTTTACGTAGTTATAAGTTCAACGGATCCATTTTAAGGCCCATTTAGACCCGCTCGTCCGAAACCTCTTCAAAAATGACTGAAAAACAAGTTTTGATCAAATTTTAGGAGTTCATATAATTGATTACGAGCTTTTCAACAAGATTATATTGCAAAAACTCAAATTCGGTATTTTTTACTCAGTTAAAAGTCCAACGGGTCCATTTTACGGCCCATTTAGACCCGCTCACCCGAAATCTCTTCAAAAATGACCGAAAAAAAAAGTTTTAATCAAAATCTAGGACCTCATATCATTGATTACGATCTTTTCAACACGATTATATTGCAAAAACACAATTTTTGTACTTTTTACTCAGTTCAAAGTCCAACGGGTCCATTTTACGGCCCATTTAGACCCGCTCGTCCGAAACCTTTACAGAAAGGACCGCAAAACAAGTTTTAATCAAAACTTAAGAGTTCGTATCGTTGATTACGAGCTTTTCAACACTATTGTATTGCAAAAATTCAATTTCTGTTGTTTTTACGCAATTATAAGTTCAACGGGTCCATTTTAAGGCCTATTTAGACCCGCTCGTCCGAAACCTCTACAAAAAGGACCGAAAAACAAGTTTTGATCCAATTTTAGGAGTTCATATAATTGATTACGAGCTTTCCAACAAGATTATACTGCAAAAACTCAAATTCTGTATTTTTTACTGAGTTAAAAGTCCAACGGGTCCATTTTACGGCCCATTTAGACTCGCTCGTTCGAAAACTCTACAAAAAGGACCGAAAACAAGTTTTGATCCAATTTTAGGAGTTCATATAATTGATTACGAGCTTTTCAAAAAGATTATATTGCAAAAACTCAATTTATGTATTTTTTACTCAGTTAAAAGTCCAACGGGTCCATTTTACGGCCCATTTAGACCTGCTCGCCCAAAACCTCTTCAAAAATGACTGAAAAACTAGTTTTAATCAAATTTTAGGAGTTCATATAATTGATTACAAGCTTTTCAACAAGATTATATTGCAAAAACACAAATTCGGTAGTTTTTTACTCAGTTAAAAGTCCAACCGGTCCATTTTACGGCCCATTTAGACCCGCTCGCCCAAAACCTCTTCAAAAATGATCGAAAAACAAGTTTTAATCAAATTTTAGGACTTCATATCATTGATTACGATCTTTTCAACACAAGTATATTGCAAAAACTCAATTTTTGTACTTTTTACTAAGTTAAAAGTCCAACAGGTCCATTTTACGGCCCATTTAGACCCGCTCGTCCGAAACCTTTACAAAAAGGACCGCAAAACAAGTTTTAATCAAAACTTAAGAGTTCATATCGTTGATTACAAGCTTTTGAACATTATTGTATTGCAAAAATTCAATTTCTGTTCTTTTTACGCAGTTATAAGTTCAACGGGTCCATTTTAAGGCCCATTTAGACTCGTTCGCCCGAAACTTCTACAAAAAGGACCGAAAAACAAGTTTTGATCAAATTTTAGGAGTTCATATAATTTATTACGAGCTTACCAACAAGATTATATTGCAAAAACTTAAATTCGGTATTTTTTACTCAGTTAAAAGTCCAACGGGTCCATTTTACGGCCCATTTAGACCCGCTCGCCCGAAACCTTTTCAAAAATGACTGAAAAACAAGTTTTAACCAAATTTTAAGACTTCATATCATTGATTACGACCTTTTCAATAAAATTATATTGCAAAAACTCAATTTATGTACTTTTTACTCAGTTAAAAGTCCAACATGTCCATTTTACTGCCCATTTAGACCCGCTTGTCCGAAACCTCTACAAAAAGGACTGCAAAACAAGTTTTAATCAAAACTTAAGAGTTCAGATCGTTGATTACGAGCTATTCAACACTATTGTATTGCAAAAATTTAATTTAAGTTCTTTTTACGCAGTTATAAGTTTAACGGGTCCATTTTATGGCCCATTTAGACCCGGTCGCCCGAAACCTCTACAAAAAGGACTGTAAAACAAGTTTTGATCAAATTTTAGGAGTTCATATAATTGATTACGAGCTTTTCAACAAGATTATATTGCAAAAACTCAAACTGGGTATTTTTTTACTAAGTTAAAAGTCCAACAGGTCCATTTTACGGCCCATTTAGACCCGCTCGCCCGAAACCTCTTGAAAAAGGACCGAAAAACAAGTTTTAATCAAATTTTAAGAGTTCAAATCATTGATTACGATCTTTTCAACACGATTATATTGCAAAAACTGAATTTTTGTACTTTTTACTCAGTTAAAAGTCCAACGGGTCCATTTTACGGCCCATTTAGACCCACTCGTCCGAAACCTCTACAAAAAGAATCGCAAAACAAGTTTTAATCAAAACTTAAGAGTTCATATCGTTGCTTACGAGCTTTTCAACACTACTGTATTGCAAAAATTCAATTTATGTTCTTTTTACGCAATTATAAGTTCAACGGGTCCATTTTAAGGCCCATTTAGACCCGCTCGTCCGAAACCACTAGAAAAAGGACCGAAAAACAAGTTTTGATACAATTTTAGGAGTTCATGTAATTGATTACGAGCTTTTCAACAAGATTATATTGCAAACACTCAAATTCGGTTTTTTTTACTAAGTTAAAAGTCTACGGGTCCATTTTACGGCCCATTTAGACCCGCTCGCCCGAAACCTCTTCAAAAAGGAACGAAAAACAGGTTTAATCAAATTTTAGGAGTTGGTATCATTGATTATGATCTTTGCAACACGATTATATTGCAAAAACTCAATTTATGTACTTTTTACTCAGTTAAAAGTCCAATGGGTCCATTTTACGGCCCATTTAGACCCGCTCGTCCGAAACCTCTACAAGAAGGACCGCAAAACAAGTTTTAATCAAAACTTAAGAGTTCATATCGTTGATTACGAGCTTTTCAACACTATTGTATTGCAAAAATTCAATTTATGTTCTTTTTACGCAGTTATAAGTTCAACGGGTCCATTTTAAGGTCCATTTAGACCCGCTCGTCCGAAACCTCTACAAAAGGACTGAAAAACAAGTTTTGATCCAATTTAGGAGTTCATATAATTGATTACGAGCTTTTCAACAAGATTATATTGCAAAAACTCAAATTCGGTATTTTTTACTGAGTTAAAAGTCCAACGGGTCCTTTTTACGGCCCATTTAGACCCGCTCGCCCGAAACCTCTTCAAAAATGACTGAAAAATAAGTTTTAATCAAATTTTAGGACTTCATATCATTGATTACGATCTTTTCAACACGATTATATTGCAAAAACTCAATTTTTGTACTTTTTACTTAGTTAAAAGTCCAACGAGTAACGGGTAATGGAACGGGTGGGATGGCTCTCTATTCTCTCTTAATTTTTCTAGGTTTCTTTTTGGGTTTTGGGTTGTTCTCCATCTTTTCCCCCTTTTTTCCGGTTGGTTTCTTCCCTCTCTCTCTCTTCATCTTCCCCCCTACGTGGCACCTTTTCGTCTTCTGCCGATTATGCTTGTATTTTTTCGAGCAACCATCACAAACTAGTTCCCTTGGAAATCGGTAAGAGCTTTTTGGGGGTTATCCCACCCGGTTTATTATTTTTCCAATTATTCTTGCAAATTGTTTTATGCTATATGCCTTTTCTTTGGTTTGTTTTTTTTCGGCCATTTCCCACTAATCTCTTCTTTTTTTGTTAGATCTGGCACCAAATTTTGTTCCACAAATCCCTCACCAGATTTGTTTCATCTGTTGAGGGGATGACTTTAGCTTGCATTTGTCTCATCATTTTCCCTTATATGACGGTATTGTCTATCCCCAAACTGAAATCTCTTTTTTTCGACGGTAAGAATCTCAAGAGGGGCGTTTTTTTTCAGATCTCTTCCCCTGTCTTTCTTCTTTCATTTCTTTTCTTTTTTTTACTACTGATCTAACTTTTGCTTTCTTTTTTCTTTGTTTCTGGCCTTGATTCATCGGATGATCTGGAGGGTTTCTTCCCCTGTTTCGACCCACGGCGGGAGTATGAAATCAGGCTGATCAGATTTGGGCCTCTCCACCTTCCGTTCAATCGATCTGCTCTTTTTTAAGGATTTATTCTTTTTGTTATTTTCTCGTTGGTTTTTATTCTATGCTAATTCTTTTTTCTTCTTTTACAGCCTCCCCCGATTTCGATTAGGGTTTCTTCTTCCCAAACATTTCTGGTTTCAACAGATAGTTCATGAAGTATTTCTGCAATTTATGGGCTCTTCATTGGCCATCAAACGGCCAATCTTGACCCCTTCATGGGTTTCGGTTCATATTCTGGGCTCTATCTTTTCTTTTTTTTATATATATTTTTATTCTGTTTTTCCCTATTTTGTATCTAATCATATTTCTTTTCCTTGCTTTTTGCCCTAATGTTCCATTTTCTAATTCTCTCTTTTCTTTATCGCAGTATCAAAGGGGTGCAGTTTCGTCACGAATGCATTCTCATATATCGTGTCGGGTATTATCTTCTTTATCCCCTTACCAATCTCTGGGTTTTTGGTTTATCATTCATATCTATTTGTTCCTCATTTCCTTTTCCCCTAAAAATGTTTATCTGTCCCTGTGGTTTTCTAGTAAGTCTGTTTGGTTCTTTTCCTTAATTTTTCTGATTGTTCTTTATCATAATTGGTATTTAACTTTAGTAGAGTCATTTGTTATCACTCACAATGTATTATCTAGGAACGTATACATTATTTTACTGATTATTTGTTGTTATAAACCTTTACATGCCCCTTTATATCTGGATTATAGCTTTTATGCAATCTGCTATGTCCTCCGAACTAATAATAGCTATACTGATCATGTAAAAGCTAGCCCAGTCTTGAATAAGTTTGTTCATCTTATTATTACTATCTCTACTCATACCATTATTCGAGCCCTTTCAGGGAATCTTCTATCAACCCACTCTGTGGGATCTTTTAAGTTTGTTATTTTTATTAATTTTCTGCAAACTCCTCTTCTAATGTATATTCATGCTCCTTCATTTATGCACCATTTGAGTCCAGAATTCTGGACTCTGTTTTCTTTCACTCAATACAACCTTCGTTGGTCTTACATTCTTATTCATATTTCTTTGCCTACTAATTTTTCTTTAATTCATTTTATTTCCTATGTACAATCTTATGCATTGATTCTAAGCCCGTCCAACCCTCTCTGTAAATTTCCCGTCAACCTATACTTCGATGTTTCTTGCGTTTCTTATTTTATACCTATGGAGATTTTTTTAATAGCTCACCACTGTTGCTTTCAATCTTTAATCTTGTTATCTTTTCCCTCTTTGGATAATATTATTTTTAATAGGTCTATTTCCTTCTCCGCTTTGATGATAGTGTACAAACTAGTATATTTATACTTTCCAAATTGGTATCCTCTTTGTTTTTGCTTTTACTTACTTTTCTTCTGGTTCCTTAGTTTCTCTATTCCAATATGTACTTGTTCCCTACCATTCTATATTTGATGTTCCTCCTGTTATAGCATTGTGTACTTTGTTTTTTCTATGCCTCTGCTCATATATTTGACTGTTTCCTCATTTCTATCTCCTCTTTCTATTAGATGGTTTTTGCAACCTTCTAACTTTATTTTTTTCTCTTTTAATATTGAATCAGATCGAATTAGGAATCCTTTTCATTCATTCTTTGTTGCAACAAACTTGAACGGTTGGAGAGCCGGGCCCACAATCTGGTATAGATTATACTACTTTATTTTTAATTGGACATGTAATTATTTTTTCACAGACATTATTTACCCCCCCTTTTTGCTCTTTTGGTATGTAAATTATTTCTTACCCTCGCTTCCTTCTATCCCTGGGTCTGTAATTATTATTATTTCTTGCTCTTTTTTTCTGTTTTTCTTTCTTGCATGCCTTTTCCCTTTACGCTTAGTTTATTCCTGGTTGCTTTTACCTCGTATTTTTACTATTTTTCCATTAGCTACAAGTTATATAAATTGATTAGCAAAATTTTTATCGATAAAATTAATAGCTCAACGAGCTTCCATTTTCTTATTGAATTTCTATTTACAAAATTTTGTCTCAACGCCTCCCTAGGCGCCTTAAATCTAGCCCTTTTAAGGGAATTTAATACGACCATCTTTATGATGGAAAAGAACTTTCCCACCATATTTCTCCCCTGCTATACTCTCCCTTTCACCTTTCCATCATTAGTGATTCAACTTTCATATTTCTTTAATTGCCTATTAATTACCTTAAATTTTAATGTAATTACTTTTCACACGTTTCTCGCGCAATTCACTACAATCATTACCTTTTTGAAAGGAAAAATTTACTCTTCCATAGTCTTTACTTTTCACATGTTTCCCTTCTATACGATTTCATCCTTAATTTTCTCTTTCTCAATTGTATCAATCAATTTCTTCTTTTATTACTCCTCCATCTTCTTTACTGTTCCCGATCTCCCACCTATATCATTTAAAGAATCTTATTTATTACTTCTAACGGAACAGGAAATTTACTGGGCGCAAAGATCTAGAAACCTCTGGCTCTCTCAAGGGGATAAAAATACAAGATTCTTTCATGCCAAAGCCAATAATAGGAAGAAAAAAAATTCAATAATCGGTCTCTTTGACTCTAACTCGAATTGGTGTACTGATGAAAAGGATATAATGTCAATTGCTTCTGATTATTTCCAAAATCTCTTCATGTCTTCTAATCCACAGCTTTATGAAAATATACTCAATAAAATTTTGCCATCAATAACACAAGCTATGAATGATACCCTTTTAAAGGCATTCACTAAGAACAGAATTTTTCAAGCTTTCCGCAACATTGACCCACGGAAAGCACCTGGTATTGACGGTCTACCAAGCAGCTTTTTTAGACAACACTAGGACACGATAGGCGATGATGTCACTACTCTATGCCTTAATCTGCTAAATGGCACTGCAGATATGGCCTCCGTTAACAAAACTATTCTTGTTCTTATTCCGAAAATCAAGGATCCGACTTCTATGAGATAACTAAGGCCCATTAGTCTCTGTACTGTTTTATACAAAATAGTAGCTAAAACCATTGTTAATAGAATGAAGCATACAATACCTTTTTGTATCATCCCTAACCAAGCAGTATTTGTCCAGGGACGTAATATAACTGATAATATACTCGTTGCCCATAAAATTATTCACAACATTAATGCTGGTGCTACCAAATCTGCCAATGGTGCTGCTTTAAAATTAGATATGGAGAAAGCTTTTGATAGAGTCGAATGGTCTTTTTTGGCTAATGTAATGAATCGTATGTGTTTTGCACCTGCATGGGTCTCCCTTATTATGCGATGCATCTCCTCAGTTTCTTTTACAGTTAAGATTAATAATTCTTTCTCCCCTTTCTTTCAACCGCACCGTGGTCTTCGTCAAGGCGACCCCTTATCCCCTTTCCTTTTCCTTTTTTGCACACAAGGTCTCTCTGCCTATTTATCCGCTGCCCAACAGACAAACGCCCTACCAGGGCTTGGGGCTTGTAGGCATGGTCCCAAAGTCAATCATCTCCTCTTTGTAGATGACTGCATGGTTTTCATAAATACTAATCCAGATGAAGCCACTCATCTCAAACGGGCACTACAAACCTACGCTACCGCTTCTGGTCAAGCAGTAAATTTCGAGAAATCGACTATTTTCTACAACCCTCACACCCCACATTCAAAAAGGGTTACAATTAACAATCTCTTGCAAGTCCGTGAAGTCTCCAACCCTGGTGTATACCTAGGTGTTCCATTGCTCATTGGGAAAAATAAGACTGAGGCTCTAGGTTTTGTTCGTGAGAAGGTACCCGACCGCCTTTCTAATTGGGATAAACAACTCCTTTCATTTAGTGGACGTGAGATTTTCATCAAAGCAGTCCTACAATCTTTACCTCAATATGTCATGTCTTGTTACCTTCTGCCACAAAACATCATTGATGATATGACTTCAGCTATTCGTCAATATTGGTGGACTGGTAAATCAAACAAGAAAGGGTGGCATATGCTTCCCTGGAATCATGTTTGTCTACCTAAGTTTGCTGGGGGAATGGGTTTCAAAGACCTGAAGGATTTTAATGTTGCCCTCTTGGGTAAGCAACTATGGCGTCTCATTTGTGAACTGGATTCCTTATTGGGCCAAATATATCGCACCAAATATTTCCCTTCAGGGAATATCCTTGATGCTTCCCGACCCAACAGAGGCTCCTTTGCTTGGCAAGGTCTCCATAGTGCACTACAACGCCTCTTCCAGGGCTTTTTATATCGTCCAGGCATAAATAGTAACATACGTGTCCATAAAGACATTTGGGGAGGCTCTTCTCCTGTTACCCTTACAGGGGACTATGAAATCTCTGAGGAAATCCATATTCGATGTCGTGACTTCATGCTCCATAATTAGACTGCTTGGGATACCGAGAAGGTCCGTACCTATTTCAATCAAGTGGATGCCGATGCCATTCTCCGTATTCCCATTATTAATGATCACCGTGATTCTATCCTCTGGGCTCCTAATGACTCCGGTATCTACTCAGTCCGTTCATGATACTTATTTCTACAACACAATTCGGATCCTCATACTCCCCCCACTCGGTTCTGGAAGTTCCTGTCTAAAACTAAGGCCCTTCCCAAAGTTAAAACTTTTGGATGGCGGGCAGCATCTGCATCTCTCCCCGTTGGCTCAAAATTGCAAGTTTTCTCCCCCAACTCTGGGCCCTGTCCTATTTCCGGGACCCACTCTGAATCTATCCTCCATGCCCTTCGTGACTGTGCTGGGGCTTCTGAGGCTCTTCACCTCTCTGGAATTCCCAATACAATAACTAGGAGCACGACTACTACTCCTATCCAATGGTTAGAAGAGGCAGCCCACCTCTTACCGTCGGAAAAATTTGGTCTTTTCCTCACAACCATCTGGAACATCTGGAATAGACGTAACGATTGGACTCATAACCGTCATCTACAACCGCCATGGCTTACTGCTATTAACTCCATCAATCTTCATGATGAATTTTACAAAGCCACCCTTCAATCTATTCAATCATCGTCTATTCTATCTACTCCATGTTGGACACCTCCACCACATGATCACATTAAAATAAATGTGGATCGGGCTTTTGACCCTATCACTCGTGCTGCGGCTGTTGGTGTCGTGGCACGTGATTTGTCAGGTGCGGTAGTTGGAGGCCTTGCTTTCCTGATAGGCAGCTGTTTGGACGCTACCACTTGTGAAGGTGAAGGCCTTCTCGTGGGGATCACTTTCGCTCTATCTCATGGATGGAATCGGGTTTTGTTCGAAACAAACTGTGCATCTATTGCGAATAGACTCAACAACCCAGGACATGACATTTCTACAATGGGACCCCTCCTTATTAGGATTCGAGAGTCTTTACATACTTTACCTTTTGCTCTTGTATCTTATGTACGCCGTGAGGCAAACGTTCTAGCCCATACTTTGGCTGCCAATGCTCTAGGATCCATGTCTTCTGTATCTTTTAATTCTGTTGCACCACCTTGTATCTATCATCTTGTAAATAGCATCTCTCCGAATTAATAAAATCTAAGGCACTCTTTTCCCATTTTTAGGGTCCTCTAGCTCTGCTTGAAGGACAGTAGTAGGGGTTTTTAATAAGGCCGTTTTCTTCAAAAAAAAAAGTCCAACGAGTCCATTTTACGGCCCATTTAGACCCGCTCGTCTGAAACCTCTACAAAAGGACCACAAAACAAGTTTTAATCAAAACTTAAGATTTCATATCGTTGATTACGAGCTTTTCAACACTATTGTATTGCAAAAATTCAATTTCTGTTCTTTTTACGCAGTTGTTCTTTTCAACGGGTCCAATTTAAGGCCCATTTAGACCCGCTCGTCCGAAACCTCTACAAAAGGACCGAAAAACGAGTTTTGATCCAATTTTAGGAGTTCATATAATTGATTACGAGCTTTTCAACAAGATTATATTGCAAAAACTCAAATTCGGTATTTTTTACTCAGTTAAAAGTCCAACGGGTCCATTTTACGGCCCATTTAGACTCGCTCGTTCGAAACCTCTACAAAAAAGATCGAAAAACAAGTTTTGATCCAATTTTAGGAGTTCATATAATTGATTAAGAGCTTTTCAACAAGATTATTTTGCAAAAACTAAAAATTCGGTATTATTTGCTAAGTTAAAAGCCCAACGAGTCCATTTTACGGCCCATTTAGACCCGGTCGCCCGCAACCTCTACAAATAGGACCGAAAAACAAGTTTTGATCAAATTTTAGGAGTTCATATAATTGATTACGAGCTTTTCAACAAGATTATATTGCAAAAACTCAAATTCGGTATTTTTTACCCAGTTAAAAGTCCAACGGGTCCATTTTAAGGCCCATTTAGACCCGCTCGTCCGAAACCTCTACAAAAAGGACCGCAAAACAAGTTTTAATCAAAGCTTAAGAGTTCATATCGTTGATTACGAGCTTTTCAACACTATTGTATTGCAAAAATTCAATTTCTGTTCTTTTCACGCAGTTATAAGTTCAACGGGTCCATTTTAAGGCCCATTTAGACC
Organism: Hibiscus trionum; assembly: GCA_030270665.1. NCBI lineage: Eukaryota > Viridiplantae > Streptophyta > Magnoliopsida > Malvales > Malvaceae > Hibiscus > Hibiscus trionum. Next base: position 40,948,689 of record BSYR01000002.1, on the reverse strand, counting down.
CGCTCGCCCGAAACCTCTACAAAAAGGACCGAGAAACAAGTTTTAATCAAATTTTAAGAGTTCATATAATTGATTACGAGCTTTTCAATAAGATTATATTGCAAAAACTCAAATTCGGTATTTTTTACTAAGTTAAAAGTCCAACGGGTCAATTTTACGGCCCATTTAGACCCGCTCACCTGAAACCTCTTCAAAAAGGACCGAAAAACAAGTTTAATCAAATTTTAAGACTTCATATCATTGATTACGATCTTTTCAATACGATTATATTTCAAAAACTGAATTTATGTACTTTTTACTCAGTTAAAAGTCCAACGAGTCCATTTTACGGCCCATTTAGACCCGCTCGTCCGAAACCTCTACAAAAAGGAACGCAAAACAAGTTTTAATCAAAACTTAAGAGTTCATATCGTTGATTACGAGCTTTTCAACACTATTGTATTGTAAAAATTCATTTTCTGTGCTTTTTACGCAGTTATAAGTTTAACGGGTCCATTTTAAGGCCCAATTAGACCCGCTCGTCCGAAACCTCTACAAAAAGGACCGAAAAACAAGTTTTGATCTAATTTTAGGAGTTCATATAATTGATTACGAGCTTTTCAACAAGATTATATTGCAAAAACTCAAATTTGGTATTTTTTACTCAGTTAAAAGTCCAACAGGTTCACTTTACTGCCCAATCAGACCCGCTCGCCCGAAACCTCTACAAAAATGACTGAAAAACAAGTTTTAATCAAATTTTAGGACTTCATATCATTGATTACGATCTTTTCAACACGATTATATTGCGAAAATTCAATTTTTGTACTTTTTACTTAGTTAAAAGTCTAACGGGTCCATTTTACGGCATTTAGAACCGCTCGTTCGAAACCTCTACAAAAGGACCGCAAAACAAGTTTTAATCAAAACTTAAGAGTTCATATCGTTGATTACGAGCTTTTCAACACTATTGTATTGCAAAAATTCAATTTTTGTTCTTTTCAAGCAGTTATAAGTTCAACGGGTCCAATTTAAGGCCCATTTAGACCCGCTCGTTCGAAACCTCTATAAAACGGACCGAAAAACAAGTTTTGATCCAATTTTAGGAGTTCATATAATTGATTACGAGCTTTTCAACAAGATTATATTGCAAAAACTCAAATTCGATATTTTTTACTCAGTTAAAAGTCCAACGGGTCCATTTTACGGCCCATTTAGACTCGCTCGTTCGAAACCTCTACAAAAAAGACCGAAAAACAAGTTTTGATCCAATTTTAGGAGTTCATATAATTGATTACGAGCTTTTCAATAAGATTATATTGCAAAAACTCAAATTCGGTATTTTTTACTAAGTTAAAAGTCCAACGGGTCCATTTTATGGCCCATTTAGACCCGCTCACCCGAAACCTCTTCAAAAAGGACCGAAAAACAAGTTTAATCAAATTTTAAGACTTCATATCATTGATTACGATCTTTTCAATACTATTATATTTCAAAAACTCAATTTATGTACTTTTTACTCAGTTAAAAGTCCAACGAGTCCATTTTACGGCCCATTTAGACCCGCTCGTCCGAAACCACTACAAAAATGAACACAAAACAAGTTTTAATCAAAACTTAAGAGTTCATATCGTTGATTACGAGCTTTTCAACACTATTGTATTGTAAAAATTCAATTTCTGTGCTTTTTACGCAGTTATAAGTTTAACGGGTCCATTTTAAGGCCCATTTAGACCCGCTCGTCCGAAACCTCTACAAAAAGGACCGAAAAACAAGTTTTGATCCAATTTTAGGAGTTCATATAATTGTTTACGAGCTTTTCAACAAGATTATATTGCAAAAAGTCAATTTCAGTATTTTTTACTCAGTTAAAAGTCCAACGGGTCCATTTTACGGCCCATTCAAACCCGCTCGCCCGAAACCTCTTCAAAAATGACTGAAAAACAAGTTTTAATCAAATTTTAGGACTTCATATCATTGATTACGATCTTTTCAACATGATTATATTGCAAAAACTCAATTTTTGTACTTTTTACTCAGTTAAAAGTCCAACGGGTCCATTTTAAGGCCCATATAGACCCGCTCGTCCGAAACCTCTACAAAAAGGACCGCAAAACAAGTTTTAATCAAAGCTTAAGAGTTCATATCGTTGATTACGAGCTTTTCAACACTATTGTATTGCAAAAATTCAATTTCTGTTCTTTTCACGCAGTTATAAGTTCAACGTGTCAATTTTAAGGCCCATTTAGACCCGCTCGCCCGAAACCTCTACAAAAAGGACCGAAAAACAAGTTTTGATCAAATTTTAAGAGTTCATATAATTGATTACGAGCTTTTCAACATGATTATATTGCAAAAACTCAAATTCGGTATTTTTTACTAAGTTAAAAGTCCAACGGGTCCATTTTACGGCCCATTTAGACCCGCTCGCCTGAAACCTCTTCAAAAAGGACCGAAAAAAATTTTAATCAAATTTTAGGACTTCATATCATTGATTACGATCTTTTCAACACGATTATATTGCAAAAACTCAATTTATGTACTTTTTACTCAGTTAAAAGTCCAACGGGTCCATTATACGACCCATTTAGACCCGCTCGTCCGAAACCTCTACAAAAAGGACCGCAAAACAAGTTTTAATCAAAAATTAAGAGTTCATATCATTGATTACGAGTTTTTCAACACTATTGCATTGCAAAAATTCAATTTATGTTCTTTTTACACAATTATAAGTTCAACGAGTCCATTTCAAGGCCCATTTAGACCCGCTCGCCCGAAACCTCTACAAAAACGACCGAAAAACAAGTTTTGATCAAATTTTAGAAGTTCATATAATTGATTACGAGCTTTTCAACAAGATTATATTGCAAAAACTCAAATTCGGTATTTTTTACTAAGTTAAAAGTCCAACGGGTCCATTTTACGGCCCATTTAGACCCGCTCGCCCGAAACTTCTTCAAAAATGACCGAAAAAACAAGTTTTAATCAAATTTTAGGACTTCATATCATTGATTACGATCTTTTCAACACGATTATATTGTAAAAACTCAATTTTTGTACTTTTTTCTTAGTTAAAAGTCCAACGGGTCCATTTTACGGCCCATTTAGACCCGCTCGTCCGAAACCTCTACAAAAAGGACCGCAAAACAAGTTTTAATCAAAAATTAAGAGTTCATATCGTTGATTACGAGCTTTTCAACACTATTGTATTGCAAAAATTCAATTTCTGTTGTTTTTTACGCAGTTATAAGTTCAACGGGTCCATTTTAAGGCCCATTTAGACCCGCTCGTCCGAAACCTCTACAAAAAGGACCGAAAAACAAGTTTTGATCCAATTTTAGGAGTTCATAAAATTGATTACGAGCTTTTCAACAAGATTATATTGCAAAACCTCAAATTCGGTATTTTTTACTCAGTTAAAAGTCCAATGGGTCCATTTTACGGCCCATTTAGACCCGCTCGCCCGAAACCTCTTCAAAAATGACTGAAAAACAAGTTTTAATCAAATTTTAGGAGTTCATATAACTAATTACGATCTTTTCAAGACGATTGTATTGCAAAAATTCAATTTCTATTTTTTTTACGCAGTTATAAGTTCAACGGGTCCATTTTAAGGCCCATTTAGACCCGCTCGTCCGAAGCATCTACAAAAAGGACCGAAAAACAAGTTTTGATCCAATTTTAGGAGTTCATATAATTGATTACGATCGTTTCAACACGATTATATTGCAAAAACTCAATTTCTGCATTTTTTACATAGTTAAAAGTCCGACGGGTCCATTTTACGGCCCATTTAGACCCGCTCGTCCGAAACCTCTACAAAAAGGACCGCAAAACAAGTTTTAATCAAAACTTAAGAGTTCATATCGTTGATTACGAGCTTTTCAACACTATTGTATTGCAAAAATTCAATTTTCGTTCTTTTTACGCAGTTATAAGTTCAACGGGTCCATTTTAAGGCCCATTTGGACCCGTTCGCCCGAAACCTCCACAAAAAGGGCCGAAAAAACAAGTTTTGATCAAATATTAGGAGTTCATATAATTGATTACGAGCCTTTCAAAAAGATTATATTGCAAAAACTCAAATTTGGTATTTTTTACTCAGTTAAAAGTCCAACGGGTCCATTTTACGGCCCATTTAGACCCGCTCGCCCGAAACCTCTTCAAAAATGACCGAAAAACAAGTTTTGATCAAATTTTAAGAGTTCATATAATTGATTACGAGCTTTTCAACAAGATTATATTGCAAAAACTCAAATTCGGTATTTTTTACTAAGTTAAAAGTCTAACGGGTCCATTTTACGGCCCATTTAGACCCGCTCGCCCGAAACCTCTTCAAAAAGGACCGAAAAAAATTTTAATCAAATTTTAGGACTTCATATCATTGATTACGATCTTTTCAACACGATTATATTGCAAAAACTCAATTTATGTACTTTTTACTCAGTTAAAAGTCCAACGGGTCCATTATACGACCCATTTAGACATGCTCGTCCGAAACCTCTACAAAAGGACCGCAAAACAAGTTTTAATCAAAAATTAAGAGTTCATATCATTGATTACGAGTTTTTCAACACTATTGCATTGCAAAAATTCAATTTATGTTCTTTTTACACAATTATAAGTTCAACGAGTCCATTTCAAGGCCCATTTAGACCCGCTCGCCCGAAACTTCTACAAAAACGACCGAAAAACAAGTTTTGATCAAATTTTAGAAGTTCATATAATTGATTACGAGCTTTTCAACAAGATTATATTGCAAAAACTCAAATTCGGTATTTTTTACTAAGTTAAAAGTCCAACGGGTCCATTTTACGGCCCATTTAGACCCGCTCGCCCGAAACTTCTTCAAAAATGACCGAAAAACAAGTTTTAATCAAATTTTAGGACTTCATATCATTGATTACGATCTTTTCAACACGATTATATTGTAAAAACTCAATTTTTGTACTTTTTTCTTAGTTAAAAGTCCAACGGGTCCATTTTACGGCCCATTTAGACCCGCTCGTCCGAAACCTCTACAAAAAGGACCGCAAAACAAGTTTTAATCAAAAATTAAGAGTTCATATCGTTGATTACGAGCTTTTCAACACTATTGTATTGCAAAAATTCAATTTCTGTTGTTTTTTACGCAGTTATAAGTTCAACGGGTCCATTTTAAGGCCCATTTAGACCCGCTCGTCCGAAACCTCTACAAAAAGGACCGAAAAACAAGTTTTGATCCAATTTTAGGAGTCCATAAAATTGATTACGAGCTTTTCAACAAGATTATATTGCAAAACCTCAAATTCGGTATTTTTTACTCAGTTAAAAGTCCAATGGGTCCATTTTACGGCCCATTTAGACCCGCTCGCCCGAAACCTCTTAAAAAATGACTGAAAAACAAGTTTTAATCAAATTTTAGGAGTTCATATAATTGATTACGATCTTTTCAACAAGATTATATTGCAAAAACTCAATTTTTGTACTTTTTACTCAGTTAAAAGTCCAACGGGTCCATTTCACGGCCCATTTAGACCCGCTCGTCCGAAACCTCTACAAAAAGGACCGCAAAACAATTTTTAATCAAAACATAAGAGTTCATATCGTTGATTACGAGCTTTTCAACACTATTGTATTGCAAAAATTCAATTTATGTTCTTTTCACGCAGTTATAAGTTCAACGGGTCCATTTTAAGGCCCATTTAGACCCGCTCGTCCGAAACCTCTACAAAAAGGACCGAAAAACAAGTTTTGATCCAATTTTACGAGTTCATATAATTAATTACGAGCTTTTCAACAAGATTATATTACAAAAACTCAATTTCGGTACTTTTTACTAGGTTAAAAGTCCAAAGGGTCCATTTTACAGCTCATTTAGACCCGCTCGTTCGAAACCTCTACAAAAAGGACCGCAAAACAAGTTTTAATCAAAAATTAAGAGTTCATATCGTTGATTACGAGCTTTTCAACACTATTGTATTGCAAAAATTCAATTTTTGTTCTTTTTACGCAGTTATAAGTTCAACGGGTCCATTTTAAGGCTCATTTAGACCCAATCGTCCGAAACCTCTACAAAAAGGACCGAAAAACAAGTTTTGATCCAATTTTAGGAGTTCATATAATTGATTACGAGCTTTTCAACAAGATTATATTGCAAAAACTCAAATTTGGTATTTTTTTACTCAGTTAAAAGTCCAACGGGTCAATTTTAAGGCACATTTAGACCCGCTCGTCCGAAACCACTACAAAAAGGACCGAAAAACAAGTTTTGATCCAATTTTAGGAGTTCGTATAGTTGATTATGTGCTTTTCAACAAGATTATATTGCAAAAAGTCAATTTCTGTATTTTTTACTCAGGAAATAGTCCAACAGGTCCATTTTACGGCCCATTTAGACCCGCTCGCCCGAAACCTCTTCAAAAATTACTGAAAAAAAAATTTTAATCAAATTTTAGGAGTTCATATAATTGATTACGATCGTTTTAACGCGATTATATTGCAAAAACTCAATTTCTGTATTTTTTACTAAGTTAAAAGTCCAACGGGTCCATTTTACGGCCCATTTAGACCCGCTCGTCCGAAACCTCTACAAAAAGGACCGCAAAACAAGTTTTAATCAAAACTTAAGAGTTCATATCGTTGATTACGAGCTTTTCAACACTATTGTATTGCAAAAATTCAATTTCTGTTGTTTTTACGCAGTTATAAGTTCAACGGGTCCATTTTAAGGCCCATTTAGACCCGCTCGTCTGAAACCTCTACAAAAAGGACCGAAAAACAAGTTTTGATCCAATTTTAGGAGTTCATAAAATTGATTACGAGCTTTTCAACAAGATTATATTGCAAAACCTCAAATTCGGTATTTTTTACTCAGTGAAAAGTCCAATGGGTCCATTTTACGGCCCATTTAGACCCGCTCGCCCGAAACCTCTTCAAAAATGACTGAAAAACAAGTTTTAATCAAATTTTAGGAGTTCATATAACTAATTACGATCTTTTCAACACGATTGTATTGCAAAAATTCAATTTCTATTTTTTTTACGCAGTTATAAGTTCAACGGGTCCATTTTAAGGCCCATTTAGACCCGCTCGTTCGAAACATCTACAAAAAGGACCGAAAAACAAGTTTTGATCCAATTTTAGGAGTTCATATAATTGATTACGATCGTTTCAACACGATTATATTGCAAAAACTCAATTTCTGCATTTTTTACTTAGTTAAAAGTCCAACGGGTCCATTTTACGGCCCATTTAGACCCGCTCGTCCGAAACCTCTACAAAAAGGACCGCAAAACAAGTTTTAATCAAAACTTAAGAGTTCATATCGTTGATTACGAGCTTTTCAACACTATTGTATTGCAAAAATTCAATTTTCGTTCTTTTTACGCAGTTATAAGTTCAACGGGTCCATTTTAAGGCCCATTTGGACCCGTTCGCCCGAAACCTCCACAAAAAAGGCCGAAAAAACAAGTTTTGATCAAATATTAGGAGTTCATATAATTGATTAAGAGCCTTTCAAAAAGATTATATTGCAAAAACTCAAATTTGGTATTTTTTACTCAGTTAAAAGTCAAACAGGTCTATTTTACGGCCCATTTAGACCCGCTCGCCCGAAACCTCTTCAAAAATGACCGAAAAACAAGTTTTAAACAAATTTTAGGACTTCATATCATTGATTACGATCTTTTCAACACGATTATATTGCAAAAACTCAATTTTTGTACTTTTTACTCAATTAAAAGTCGAACGGGTCCATTTTACGGCCCATTTAGACCCGCTCGTCCGAAACCTCTACAAAAAGGACCGTAAAACAAGTTTTAATCAAAACTTAAGAGTTCATATCGTTGATTACGAGCTTTTCAACACTATTGAATTGCGAAAATTCAATTTATGTTCTTTTTACACAATTATAAGTTCAACGAGTCCATTTCAAGGCCCATTTAGACCCTCTCGCCCGAAACCTCTACAAAAAGGGCCGAAAAACAAGTTTTGATAAAATTTTAGGAGTTCATATAATTGATTACGAGCTTTTCAACAAGATTATATTGCAAAAAGTCAATTTCTGTATTTTCTACTCATTTAAAAGTCCAATGGGTCCATTTTATGGCCCATTTAGACCCGCTCGCCCGAAACCTCTTCAAAAATGACTGAAAAACAAGTTTTAATCAAATTTTAGGAGTTCATATATCTAATTACAATCTTTTCAACACGATTGTATTGAAAAAATTCAATTTCTATTATTTTTACGCAGTTATAAGTTCAACGGGTCCATTATAAGGCCCATTTAGACCCGCTCATCCGAAACATCTACAAAAAGGACCAAAAAACAAGTTTTGATCCAATTTTAGGAGTTCATATAATTGATTACGAGCTTTTCAACAAGATTATATTGTAAAAAGGCAATTTTTGTATTTTTACTCAGTTAAAAGTCAAACGGGTCCATTTTACGGCCCATTTAGACCCGCTCGCCCGAACCCTTTTCAAAAATGACTGAAAAACAAGTTTTAATCAAATTTTAGGAGTTCATATAACTGATTACGATCTTTTCATCACGATTATATTGCAAAAACTCAATTTTTGTACTTTTTACTCAGTTAAAAGTCCAACGGGTCCATTTTACGGCCCATTTAGACCCGCTCGCCCGAAACCTGTTCAAAAATGACTGAAAAACAAGTTTTAATCAAATTTTAGGAGTTCATATAACTGATTACGATATTTTCAACACGATTGTATTGCAAAAATTCAATTTCTGTTATTTTTACGAAGTTATAAGTTCAACGTGTCCATTTTAAGGCCCATTAAGACCCGCTCGTCCGAAACCTCTTCAAAAATGACTGAAAACAAGTTTTAATCAAATTTTAGGAGTTCATATAATTGATTACGAGCTTTTCAACAAGATTATATTGCAAAAACTCAAATTCGGTATTTTTTACTCAGTTAAAAGTCCAACGGGTCCGTTTTACGGCCCATTTAGACCAGCTCGCCCGAAACGTCTTCAAAAATGACTGAAAAACAAGTTTTAATCAAATTTTAGGAGTTCATATAATTGATTACGATCTTTTCAACACGATTATATTGCAAAAACTCAATTTTGTACTTTTTACTCAGTTAAAAGTCCAACGGGTCCATTTTACGGCCCATTTAAACCCGCTCGTCCGAAACCTCTACAAAAAGGACCGCAAAACAAGTTTTAATCAAAACTTAAGAGTTTATATCGTTGATTACGAGCTTTTCAACACTATTGTATTGCAAAAATTCAATTTCTGTTCTTTTTACGCAGTTATAAGTTCAACGGGTCCATTTTAAGGCCCATTTTGACCTGCTCGTCTGAAACCTCTACAAAAAGGACCGAAAAACAAGTTTTGATCCAATTTTACGAGTTCATATAATTGATTACGAGCTTTTCAACAAGATTATATTGTAAAAACTCAAATTCGGTATTTTTTACTTAGTTAAAAGTCCAACGGGTCCATTTTACGGCCCATTTAGACCCGCTCGCCCGAAACCTCTTCAAAATGACTGAAAAACAAGTTTTAATCAAATTTTAGGAGTTCATATAACTGATTACGATCTTTTCAACACGATTGTATTGCAAAAATTCATTTTCTGTTATTTCTACGCAGTTATAAGTTCAATGGGTCCATTTTAAGGCCCATTTAGACCCGCTCGTCCGAAACCTTTTCAAAAATGACTGAAAATCAAGTTTTGATCAAATTTTAGTAATTCATATAATTGATTACGTGCTTTTCAACAAGATTATATTGCAAAAACTCAAATTCGGTATTTTTAACTCAGTTAAAATTCCAATGGGTCCATTTTACGGCCCATTTAGACCCGCTCGCCCGAAACCTCTTGAAAAATGACTGAAAACAAGTTTTAATCAAATTTTAGGAGTTCATATAATTGATTACGATCTTTTCAACACGATTATATTGCAAAAACTCAATATTTGTACTTTTTACTCAGTTAAAAGTCCAACGGGTCCATTTTACGGCCCATTTAGACCCGCTCGTCCGAAACCTCTACAAAAAGGACCGCAAAACAAGTTTTAATCAAAACTTAAGAGTTCATATCATTGATTACGAGCTTTTCAACACTATTGTATTGAAAAAATTCAATTTTTGTTCTTTTTACGCAGTTATAAGTTCAACAGGTCCATTTTAAGGCTCATTTAGACCCACTCGTCCGAAACATCTACAAAAAGGACCGAAAAACAAGTTTTGATCCAATTTTACGAGTTCATATAATTGATTACGAGCTTTTCAACAAGATTATATTGCAAAAACTCAAATTCTGTATTTTTACTTAGTTAAAAGTCCAACGGGTCCATTTTACGGCCCATTTAGACCCGCTCGCCCGAAACCTCTTCAAAAATGACTGAAAAACAAGTTTTAATCAAATTTTAGGAGTTCATATAATTGATTACGATCTTTTCAACACGATTATATTGCAAAAACTCAATTTCTGTATTTTTTACTCAGTTAAAAGTCCAACGAGTCCATTTTACGGCCCATTTAGACCCGCTCGCCCGAAACCTCTTAAAAAATGACTGAAAAACAAGTTTTAATCAAATTTTAGGAGTTCATATAACTAATTACGATCTTTTCAACATGATTGTATTGCAAAAATTCAATTTCTGTTCTTTTTACGCAGTTATAAGTTCAACGGGTCTATTTTAAGGCCCATTTAGACCCGGTCGCCCGAAACCTCTACAAAAAGGACCGAAAAACAAGTTTTGATCAAATTTTAGAAGTTCATATAATTGATTACGAGTTATTCAACAAGATTATATTGCAAAAACTCAAATTCGGTATTTTGACTTAGTTAAAAGTCCAACGGGTCCATTTTACGGCCCATTTAGACCCGCTCGCCCGAAACCTCTTCAAAAATTACCGAAAAGAAAGTTTTAATCTAATTTTAGGACTTCATATCATTGATTACGATCTTTTCAACACGATTATATTGCAAAAACTCAATTTTTGTACTTTTTACTCAGTTAAAAGTCGAACGAGTCCATTTTACGGCCCATTTAGACCCGTTCGCCCGAAACCTATTCAAAAATGACTGAAAAACAAGTTTTAATCAAATCTTAGGAGTTCATATAACTAATTACAATCTTTTCAACACGATTGTATTGCAAAAATTCAATTTCTGTTCTTTTTACGCAGTTATAAGTTCAACGGGTCCATTTAAAGGCCCATTTAGACCCGCTCGTCCGAATCCTCTTAAAAAATGAATGAAAAACAAGTTTTGATCAAATTTTAGGAGTTCATATAATTGACTATGAACTTTTCAACAAGATTATATTGCAAAAACTCAAATTCGGTATTTTTTACCCAGTTAAAAGTCCAACGGTTCCATTTTACGGCCCATTTAGACCCGCTCGCCCGAAACCTCTTCAAAAATGACCGAAAAAAAGTTTTAATCAAATTCTAGGACTTCATATCATTGATTACGATCTTTTCATCCCGATTATATTGCAAAAACTCAATTTTTGTACTTTTTACTCAGTTAAAAGTCCAACGGGTCCATTTTACGGCCCATTTAGACCCGCTCGCCCGAAACCTGTTCAAAAATGACTGAAAAACAAGTTTTAATCAAATTTTAGGAGTTCATATAACTGATTACGATATTTTCAACACGATTGTATTGCAAAAATTCAATTTCTGTTATTTTTACGAAGTTATAAGTTCAACGGGTCCATTTTAAGGCCCATTAAGACCCGCTCGTCCGAAACCTCTTCAAAAATGACTGAAAACAAGTTTTAATCAAATTTTAGGAGTTCATATAATTGATTACGAGCTTTTCAACAAGATTATATTGCAAAAACTCAAATTCGGTATTTTTTACTCAGTTAAAAGTCCAACGGGTCCGTTTTACGGCCCATTTAGACCAGCTCGCCCGAAACGTCTTCAAAAATGACTGAAAAACAAGTTTTAATCAAATTTTAGGAGTTCATATAATTGATTACGATCTTTTCAACACGATTATATTGCAAAAACTCAATTTTGTACTTTTTACTCAGTTAAAAGTCCAACGGGTCCATTTTACGGCCCATTTAAACCCGCTCGTCCGAAACCTCTACAAAAAGGACCGCAAAACAAGTTTTAATCAAAACTTAAGAGTTTATATCGTTGATTACGAGCTTTTCAACACTATTGTATTGCAAAAATTCAATTTCTGTTCTTTTTACGCAGTTATAAGTTCAACGGGTCCATTTTAAGGCCCATTTTGACCTGCTCGTCTGAAACCTCTACAAAAAGGACCGAAAAACAAGTTTTGATCCAATTTTACGAGTTCATATAATTGATTACGAGCTTTTCAACAAGATTATATTGTAAAAACTCAAATTCGGTATTTTTTACTTAGTTAAAAGTCCAACGGGTCCATTTTACGGCCCATTTAGACCCGCTCGCCCGAAACCTCTTCAAAATGACTGAAAAACAAGTTTTAATCAAATTTTAGGAGTTCATATAACTGATTACGATCTTTTCAACACGATTGTATTGCAAAAATTCATTTTCTGTTATTTCTACGCAGTTATAAGTTCAACGGGTCCATTTTAAGGCCCATTTAGACCCGCTCGTCCGAAACCTTTTCAAAAATGACTGAAAATCAAGTTTTGATCAAATTTTAGTAATTCATATAATTGATTACGTGCTTTTCAACAAGATTATATTGCAAAAACTCAAATTCGGTATTTTTAACTCAGTTAAAATTCCAATGGGTCCATTTTACGGCCCATTTAGACCCGCTCGCCCGAAACCTCTTGAAAAATGACTGAAAACAAGTTTTAATCAAATTTTAGGAGTTCATATAATTGATTACGATCTTTTCAACACGATTATATTGCAAAAACTCAATATTTGTACTTTTTACTCAGTTAAAAGTCCAACGGGTCCATTTTACGGCCCATTTAGACCCGCTCGTCCGAAACCTCTACAAAAAGGACCGCAAAACAAGTTTTAATCAAAACTTAAGAGTTCATATCATTGATTACGAGCTTTTCAACACTATTGTATTGAAAAAATTCAATTTTTGTTCTTTTTACGCAGTTATAAGTTCAACAGGTCCATTTTAAGGCTCATTTAGACCCACTCGTCCGAAACATCTACAAAAAGGACCGAAAAACAAGTTTTGATCCAATTTTACGAGTTCATATAATTGATTACGAGCTTTTCAACAAGATTATATTGCAAAAACTCAAATTCTGTATTTTTACTTAGTTAAAAGTCCAACGGGTCCATTTTACGGCCCATTTAGACCCGCTCGCCCGAAACCTCTTCAAAAATGACTGAAAAACAAGTTTTAATCAAATTTTAGGAGTTCATATAATTGATTACGATCTTTTCAACACGATTATATTGCAAAAACTCAATTTCTGTATTTTTTACTCAGTTAAAAGTCCAACGAGTCCATTTTACGGCCCATTTAGACCCGCTCGCCCGAAACCTCTTAAAAAATGACTGAAAAACAAGTTTTAATCAAATTTTAGGAGTTCATATAACTAATTACGATCTTTTCAACATGATTGTATTGCAAAAATTCAATTTCTGTTCTTTTTACGCAGTTATAAGTTCAACGGGTCTATTTTAAGGCCCATTTAGACCCGGTCGCCCGAAACCTCTACAAAAAGGACCGAAAAACAAGTTTTGATCAAATTTTAGAAGTTCATATAATTGATTACGAGCTATTCAACAAGATTATATTGCAAAAACTCAAATTCGGTATTTTGACTCAGTTAAAACTCCAACGGGTCCATTTTACGGCCCATTTAGACCCGCTCGCCCGAAACCTCTTCAAAAATTACCGAAAAGAAAGTTTTAATCTAATTTTAGGACTTCATATCATTGATTACGATCTTTTCAACACGATTATATTGCAAAAACTCAATTTTTGTACTTTTTACTCAGTTAAAAGTCGAACGAGTCCATTTTACGGCCCATTTAGACCCGTTCGCCCGAAACCTATTCAAAAATGACTGAAAAACAAGTTTTAATCAAATCTTAGGAGTTCATATAACTAATTACAATCTTTTCAACACGATTGTATTGCAAAAATTCAATTTCTGTTCTTTTTACGCAGTTATAAGTTCAACGGGTCCATTTAAAGGCCCATTTAGACCCGCTCGTCCGAATCCTCTTAAAAAATGAATGAAAAACAAGTTTTGATCAAATTTTAGGAGTTCATATAATTGACTATGAACTTTTCAACAAGATTATATTGCAAAAACTCAAATTCGGTATTTTTTACCCAGTTAAAAGTCCAACGGTTCCATTTTACGGCCCATTTAGACCCGCTCGCCCGAAACCTCTTCAAAAATGACCGAAAAAAAGTTTTAATCAAATTCTAGGACTTCATATCATTGATTACGATCTTTTCAACACGATTATATTGCAAAAACTCAATTTTTGTACTTTTTACTCAGTTAAAAGTCCAACGGGTCCATTTTACGGCCCATTTAGACCCGCTCGTCTGAAACCTCTACAAAAAGGACCGCAAAACAAGTTTTAGTCAAAACTTAAGAGTTCATATCGTTGATTACAGGCTTTTCAACACTATTGTATTGCAAAAATTCAATTTCTGTTCTTTTTACGCAGTTATAAGTTGAACGGGTCCATTTTAAGGCCCATTTAGACCCGCTCGTCCGAAACCTCTACAAAAAGGACCGAAAAACAAGTTTTGATCCAATTTTAGGAGTTCATATAATTGATTACGTGCTTTTCAACAAGATTATATTGCAAAAACTCAAATTCGGTATTTTTTACTTAGTTAAAAGTCCAACGGGTCCATTTTACGGCCCATTTAGACCCGCTCGCCCGAAACCTCTTTAAAAATGACTGAAAAACAAGTTTTAACCAAATTTTAGGAGTTCATATAATTGATTACAATATTTTCAACATGATTATATTGCAAAAACTCAATTTATGTACTTTTTACTCAGCTTAAAGTCCAACGGGTCCATTTTACGGCCCATTTAGACCCGCTCGTCCGAAACCTCTACAAAAGGGACCGCAAAACAAGTTTTAATCAAAACTTAAGAGTTCATATCATTGATTACGAGCTTTTCAACACTATTGTATTGCAAAAATTCAATTTCTGTTCTTTTTACGCAGTTATAAGTTCAACGGGTCCATTTTAAGGCCCATTTAGACCCGCTCGTCCGAAACCACTACAAAAAGGACCGAAAAACATGTTTTGATCCAGTTTTACGAGTTCATAAAATTGATTACGAGCTTTCAACAAGATTATAATGCAAAAAACTCAATTTCTGTATTTTTTACTCAGTTAAAAGTCCAACGGGTCCATTTTATGGCCCATTTAGACCCGCTCGCCCGAAACCTCTTCTAAAATGACTGAAAAACAAGTTTTAATCAAATTTTAGGAGTTCATATAATTGATTACGATCGTTTCAACATGATTATATTGAAAAAAACTCAATTTCTGTATTTTTTACTCAATTAAAAGTCCAACGGGTCCATTTTAAGGCCCATTTACACTCGCTCGTCCGAAACCTCTACAAAAAGGACCGCAAAACAAGTTTAATCAAAACTTAAGAGTTCATATCGTTGATTACGAGCTTTTCAACACTATTGTATTGCAAAAATTAAATTTCTATTCTTTTTACGCAGTTATAAGTTCAACGGGTCCATTTTAAGGCCCATTTAGACCCGGTCGCCCGAAACCTCTACAAAAAGAACCGAAAAACAAGTTTTGATAAAATTTTAGGAGTTCATATAATTGATAACGAGCTTTTCAACAAGATTATATTGCAAAATCTCAAATTCGGTATTTGTTACTCAGTTAAAAGTCCAACGGGTCCATTTTACGGCCCATTTAGACCCGCTCGCCCGAAACCTCTTCAAAAATGACTGAAAAACAAGTTTTAATCAAATTCTAGGAGTTCATATAATTGATTACGATCTTTTCAACACGATTATATTGCAAAAACTCAATATTTGTACTTTTTACTTAGTTAAAAGTCCAACAGGTCCATTTTACAGCCCATTTAGACCCGCTCGCCCGAAACCTCTTCAAAAATGACTGAAAAACAAGTTTTAATCAAATTTTAGGAGTTCATATAATTGATTACGATCGTTTCAACATGATTATATTGCAAAAACTCAATTTCTATATTTTTTACTTAGTTAAAAGTCCAACAGAACTCAGTTAAAATTCCAACGGGTCAATTCTCTCTCAATTTTTCCGGGGTCTTTGTTGGGTGTTGGCTCGTTCTTCATGCTTTTCCCTCTTTTTCCGGTTGTGTTTCCCACTCTCTCTCTTTCATTCCCCTTCCCTCACACGACACCTCTCTATCTTCCGCCGGACTTGCCAGCATATCATCAAGATAACAGGAAAATTTTAATTTCCTTGGAAATCGGTAAGAGAATGCCAAGGGTCATTCCACCCCGCCCCTTTCTTCAATTTGCTTTGTTTTTTATGTTACTTTATTTTTATCCTCTTTTCTGGTTTTTTAACACACTTATCTCCCTTCCTTGCGAGATCTGGCCACTTCTACTTTTCCATACCACCCCCACCAGATCTGTAACATCTGATAAAAGACTGGAATCTTTTAATTTCTTTTCCATCATCTCCAATTTTTGGGCGATATCTACAAGATCCAACCGAAAACCGGTAGGGTTTGAAGGTAAGATTCATTGGTTTTATCTTTTTTATGCTTTCCTTTTCGATATTTTTTTCCTAACCTCTTCTTTTCTAATTTTTGGCTTCCGTTTTTCTCTTTTTATGAATCTGTTTCCACTGCTATTTCGGAGGGTTTCTTTCCCGGTGGCGTCTCACGGCGGCTGTAAAAAACCCAACCGTTTGGTCTTGTATCTCTTTTCTCCCCCTTTATTTTTTTCGTGGTTGATTATCTTCCTTTCATTATTTTCTTATTTTTTCCCAACTTTTTTTCCCGATCTATTGATGTTTTGATATTTCTCAATATACCTCATCTTATTCTAGGGTTTTTCCTCCTTTTGATTTTCAGGCTTCTTCGTCTAACCGTTGGTTCTCCCTTGCAGATGCTGGGTTTCCTATTGTTTGATGAACAGTTACCTTCTACCCTAATAGGACTGTCGGCTCACCTTCTCGTATCTGTGTTTATCTTCTATTCATTATTTTCTTTTTTCCCAAATTTTTATTTCCGCTCTAGTGCTGTTCTGTTTTTTCTCAATATAACTTTTTTCATTCTAGGGTTTTTCCCCTTTTTGATTTTCAGGTTTTTCATCCTAACCGATGATTTTCCTTTGCAGATTTTGGGTTTCCCATCGTTCGATGAACGGTCACCTTCATCACTAATCGGAGTGTCGACTCACCTCTTCGAATCTGCCTTTTTTACTTGTTATATATCCTTAACCCATCTCTGTTTTCTTTTTCTCTTCCCTTTCTTTTTACTTTTATTTTGCAACTGATATTCACATATTCTAACTCTCTTTTTTCCCAGATTCATCGGTACCCAGATCTGTTGACTCTGGACCATCTGATTGCTAATCGGGTACTGTCGTCTCTCCTTTTCCCTTCTATTAATCTGGGATTTTTTTATCTATTCTTGCACTGCCATCATCCACCATTTTCATGGTCATGTTATGTTATCTTTGTGGTCGCTTGGTAACCATATTTCATTTTCTTTTCCCTTTATTCATCATCAAATTTAACTACTAAGAATAATTAATTTATCTGCGAAATATCACATTTCTCTATATTGGAATGCTTATAATTCTTTGTAGATTTCATTTACGGTTCTGCTATTCCCCTTACCATGTTCTTTCATCCATATTAAAGAGCTTCACTCTATTCTTATTATAGTTTGGTCTGGATCTACCAAGCCTTTTAACTCTAATCTTATTATACAATTTCTTACTACTACTCGAGCCCTTTCAGGGAAACCTTTATCAAACCACTCTGTGGGAAACTTAATTTCTAATTGTATATCTATCAATAATTTGTATCAGCCTCTGTCAATAAGATACAATCCTACAAATTCAATCCTACGTCTTAATATTAGTTTTTACAATGTTTCATACATTTCTTTGCCTTCCGTTACTCTTATAGAACATCTTACTATGCATATCAGCTCCCACCAGCATATCAACCTGCATACTAATCCCTCGGTTATTGTCATGACAAACAGCCTTCATCCTCTCATTTTCATTAGGGCTATTCCTCCTTACTCTGTGCATCCCCATATTCTAATCCTTACATCGCCCTTAATTCTATACAAGAATATACCCACTTCTTTATTTGATGTTCTGTGTATGTCTTATACATCTCATCTGGGTATGGTTTGCAACCTTTATGTTTTGATAAGGTTCCTCCCTTTAATTTTACAATACCATTGTTTCTTATATGCTAAATCATTATTCTATCACTCTTTGTACAATTTCACCGCTATCAGGTATATCTCACTCTCCTCGTTGTTGATGGGGTATAAACTAGTTGTGGCACATCTATCCTTCGGGCATATTTCCTGTATATGGTTCTCTTTACTTGTTTATCTGATTTACTTTGTTTGGTCTATGTCTCTGCTCATAGTCTTGATTATTCTCTCTACTTGTTTCTTTCTCTCTCTTTCCTGGTCATCACAAATTAATAACTTTAATTTTTTCTTTTACAATTTTATCCCAAGTCGTTTAAGTACTCACTCTCTCTATATCATTATAAATAACATGGCCTGGTGTGCTAGGACCATCTTCTGGTATTACTTTTTCTGCTTTATAGTTAATGGTATATGTAATTATTTTTTATTAGGCCTCATTTACCCCCCTTTTTTGCTCTTTTGGTGTGTAGTTTATTTCTTATCCCCGTTTCTTTCTATCCCTGGGTTTGTAATTTTATTTATTTCCTGTTTTTTCCTGGTTTTCTTTTTTGTCTGCCTTTATCTGCTTAGTCTTCTTTTCTGTTGCTTATCTTTATTGCATGCTACTTATTACTTTTCTTTTAACCATGCATTAGATAAATTTTCTCAGCTTTTCTCCTTAATAAAATTCTTTTCCAACGCCTCATTAGGCGACTTAAATCTAGCCCTTCTATGGGATTACATCACTACCATCTTTATGATGGAAAATAAATTCAATCTATTAATATCAGCGTTTAGATTTTCAAAATCTATTAACTGCCCTTTCATTACCTCATTCATTATTGTAATTATTCTCTACATGATTTATGTGCGATTTAATGGAATTCCTATTTTACTAACGTCAAATACCAAATTCTTCATATCTTTTCCTTTTTTACGGGTCCGCTCTTTATTTCCTCTTTGCTATTTAATACCTTTGTTTTTTACTGTTCTTCCCTTACTACTTTACCGATTTTCACTCATATGTTAATTATGGAATTTTGCTTATCACAACCTAATTTTTTAACTCTGTTTCCTTTTTTAACCATCCTACATGTAGGCTATTTCCTTGACTTTCAAAATATCTTTTATAACATTAAATTAATCCATATTTTAAGGATTCTAATTCCTTATTTCTTTCCTCTTCTTTCCACTTTCCAAAGGTTAATTATTACTTTCCCGGGTATTAATCATATATCCTTTAAGGAATCCCACCTATCACTATCAAATTTTTTAATTCTATTTTCCTTTTTATTCATACTGTACCTATACTATTTCCTTGATTGTCTAACTATCCTCATTAACATTAAATTAATCCATAACTTACGGACTCTAATTTTCTATCCCTTTCCTTTTTCAACCACTTACCAAAGGTTAACCAACACAAACAATCCCCTTTTATACGATCAACATACTAACACGCTACCACAAACCTCTCTCTATCTTTCTATTCTCCTCACTCCTTACCAATCATCCATGGCATCCTGTTGAGTTGTGTGGGGCTCGATTCGATCAACCAATTTAGCTCACCAAGTGGTGGAGAGATGGATTTTTGGGTGGAAGGGTTGTGGAAGCTAAAATAAAGATTGACACAATGATTTATAGTGGTTCAACCTTCTAACCAAGGTCTACATCCACTACCTTAGCTCCCCACTAAGGATTTCTCAATCAATCCACTATTGATTCGTCCCATTTTCTAGGATTAGGAGGAAACCCTTACAACCGATCAAGCTTCTACCCAAAGCCTTTATCAAAACCCTCTTTTACAAAGAGACAATAAAAGCAAACTTAAAACCCTCTAATAGGTGTTTGTTTGCACAATTAAGCACTCACCCAAAACCTAAAACACTTGAGCAAATTTGACAATTTTGGCTCACTAGTGTTTGTCTATACAAGAAATGACAAATTAAGCACTAAGACAATTTCTTGATCATTTGATGTTTGACAATATGAGCATTAGCCTTCTCTTGATGCTTGGAGGTCCCTTTTATACTCTCAAATGAGTTTGTAGCCGTTACTAGCCGTTGGGGATGAATTGGAGCCGTTGAGGACTTTATTTCCCTTCATAAATGCTATTCTACAGCTATCCGTATCGATACGCGTGACACCGTATCGGTACGGGCTTCATAGGAACTAGCCGTTGAGCTCTTGCCAGCCAAGGCGTATCGATACTCTTGAGGGCATATCGGTACGGGTCCACATTTGAATGGCCGTTGGGAAATAGCCGTTGGGGTGGTTGAAAGGGGATCGGTACGCTTACCTGGCATATCGAAACGATCCCGATACGTATCGATACGGCAAGGGCCTGTATTGATACGGGTTTTGATAGTGGCCAAACTGGGGCAAAAAGGTATCGGTACGTGGGTTTACCGTATCGATACAGGTACTCTGAAAACACAAGTTTGGTTATTAAAAACATGAAAAATCCTTGCCAAAAACCTCTTAAAATACCTCAAACATAATTTCAAGTTGTTTGGACTTAAAAACAAGTTTTAAATTCTTTTCAAATTAGTCCAAAACATTTTTCAATTATTATATCAAAACATTAGTTCTACAATCTCCCCCTTTTTGATATAATAAAACCAACTTGAAAAATTGTTTGGGATTCTCCCCCTTTATCTTTAAAAATGTGAATAAGAGACTAAAGATATGAAATCAAATAAAGCCCCCCCTTATTCATTTGAAAATGCATTTTTTCAAACCATTTCTCCCCCTTTTTGTTATATCAAAAAGAATTTAAAAACATTAAGTTCAAAAATAACAATGGAGGTAAAAATTGACAAAAATAAAAATTTGGTTTTAAAATGGCTCCCCATTACTCAAAGCATCATCAAAAATGTTAGTCCATCATATATGATCATCTAGTTGACATAAATAAAAATAAAACAAATAAACACTAAAGCAACTAGATTTTTACCAACACTGGAACTCAAGGTAGGATGTGAAGCCTTCCTTCTTCAAGTGTTCTTCCTTGTGTGCATGGAGCTCCCCCTCAATGTTTGACTTGTTGAACATCTCCATCACACCTAACAAAAGACAATCAAGTGATTTTTGGTATCCAAATTGCTTTGGATCCATGAACGTTAGTAGCACAAATTTTTGACCCCTTAGGAATCCATTTTTCAATGTCATCCTTTTTAATTGAAGTATTAAGTCCTTTTGGGACCCAAATACTTCTAAAACATTTTCCTTTTACAAATCTAGGGGCACTAGATTGTCTCACATAAAAATTTGATTTTCCAACATTATTTTTCTTTTCAAGCTCTTTGGAAATCAAATCTTTTTCTTCTTGAACTTTTTGAAGCAATTTTTGTAAATCAAAACATTTTAATTCAAACTCTTCAAGTTTTGTTTCAAGTTCAAGTTTGGTTTTAGAAAGCAAATCATTTTGAATTTTTAACTTTGAAATCAATTTATTGTTTTTCAAAATGTGTCTTTTAAAATCTTAAACCAAATCGTCATAGGCATCTTGTAATTCATCAAAAGTGTAAGAACATGAAGTAGATGAATTAGAAGTTACCCTTGAATCTTCTTCGATGGCCATAAGGCAAAGGTTGGCTTGTTCATCGTCGGTGGAGTCCTCATCACTCCAAATAGCCACATGTGCCTTCTTCTTATGGCTTGAAGTGTTTGCGCTTGTTGAGTGTGTAAAAGTTCTATTATTTACACCCTTTTTAACCCATATTTCTGCTGCATTCAAGCATTATTCATTGCATTTAGGTCAGTTTACAGCAAAACATCACAAATATATTAAAGGCACAGATTCTACTAAAAATGGTTGTTTTTGCAGGTATCTGCCATAGCTGATGGAGAAGGCAGGCGCTGGGCAGAGAAGCAGAAGAGCTGAACTGGACAAGCAGACAAAGAGAACGATGCTGCCATGGTACCGCCGTGACAGCATGGTGACAGTAGTTCTGTGGAGAGAAAAAGCAAAATGGACCTCGATAGATAGAGAAAATTCTGCTCGTCTGTCGTGTGAAAACCATATATTTTTCCGAGCCCCAGATCAAAAGATATGTCAAGCCCAAAGTTCAAGGAGAGAAAATCCCAAGAAATAAGGAGGACGGCTAGAAAGTAGATTCCTTGAAGATTTAGTCTTTACTAGAATCATACTTTTAATTAAAGTTGTAATCCTTGTTAACTTAGAATACTTGAGCCCAAAGCTTATATAAGGGCATATATTTAAACCTAGAGGGAGATCATAGCCGATTACCCCATAACCGACAACCAAAAACCCCTAGCCGTTTACCCACCGTCGACATGTTCTAAATCCTTCCTAGGGCCACGGGTTGATTTGTAAAGTAGTTGCAAGGGTTGTTTTGTTTTAGGAATTTTCAGTTCAATAAAATAAACTTCAAGTTCTCTTATTTTGGTTATTAATATCTTGCAAGAGCATCGGGAGAGCATTGTGAGGTTATTCATTTACTTAGCATCGGGAGAGTTAAGTATACGAAAGAAATAAGAGCAAGTTCTCTAGTTTATAGTTGAACTATCTCGTGCCTAGGGATAGGGCGAGGTTAAGTGGCTAAAGAAGAATTCATACACATCGGTGTTCATCCTTCGATCCATGCCGGGAGGTATCATCAAGACGTGATCATCGACAGACTTGGACCTAGGGATAGGCCAAGGCAGATCTGGGATTCTTGCCAAACTTGAAGAACTGAGTTGGTGTGTTTGCTGCCGCGACGATCAACGGACTGCCGCCGCGACAGGTACTGCCGCGACGGGCGCGACGACAGAACTGGATTTCCTAAACTCTGCAATACCTGCACTACTGAGCAATTCAATACCAGCCCATTCTCTCTATCTTGATATCTTTACTCTTTTATTTACGTTTACTTTATTATTTTCGTGACAACTCTCAAATATTTCCTTTACTTTCGTGCAGTGAATTAAGGTGAAGCTATTAGCCCAATCCCTGTGGAGACGATATCCGATACTTCGTATCACTTTACTACTTGCGTCGTGTATACTTGCACTACCATTGCGATAGACTATTTTACACGCAACAAGTTTTTGGCGCCGTTGCTGGGGATTGACAACATAACTCTACCTTTTATTTTATTGCACTTTTCGTTTTTATTTTATTTTTATTTTTATTTTTATTTTTATGTTTTTCTGTGGTGTGTTCAACTCTTGCTTTTCACAAGGTTCCTTGTTTATGCGCAGATCGAAACGAGGTGAAGATCCTGAGTATCCATTAGACCCAGAAATCGAACGTTCATTCAATCTTAGGAACCGACTTCGTTACGTGCTAGCCAGGAATGAGTACCTTGAAGAACAGTTAGAGACAATGGCATACCGAGGAGATAATCCTGCTGCTAGAGATGGAGCTGTTATACCGCCTGACGGCGACCCGCCCGCCGCTGCAGGTCGACGGTCCTGTCGTTACTACATGTTGAACGATCATGTAGAGCTGGAAACCACGCTGTCGGACATAGATGTTGACAACTTCGAGCTGAAACCTGTCATGTTCAGCATGATCAACAATGCCGGGCAGTTTAGTGGTGCTGTTACAGATGATGCTAGGGAGCATCTAAAAACGTTCCAGGAGATCTGTGGTTCGTTTAAACTGCCAGGAGTCAATCCGGAGATACTGAGGCTTCGGTTATTTCCCCATTCATTGAGGGACAGAGCCAAAACTTGGTGGAATAAACTTACGCTGGGTTCAGTTAGAACTTGGGCAGATTTATCTCGTGAATTTTTATCTCGTTTTAATCCTTCACATTTATCTGAGCGATTACGTAATGAAATTGCTACTTTTCAACAGGAAGATGACGAGCCGATGCACGAAGCCTGGGACAGATTTACTACTCTTCTACGGAACTGCCCAATGCATGGATTCCCCGTCTGGAATCAGGTAACAAAGTTTTATAATGCTGCCAACTTACAAACTCGTATTCGAATTGATTCAGCAGCAAACGGACTATTATTGGATAAAGACCCGGACGAGGCAATGCTAGTTTTGAAAAATCTGGCTAAGAATGAGGAGCAGTTTCCGACAGCAAGAAGAGGGGGTAAACTGGTACTAGCTGTCAAGGACTATGAGGCCGACAGCACAACAGGTGGCATACCTTACTAAGGCAATGAAAAAACTCTTGAACGAGGATGCACAACAGGGATTTGCTGTCGAGGAGGTATGTGCCATTTGTGAGGGAAATCATAGTTCGGAAGAATGTCCAATACAGTTAGAAGAGGGAAAGTATGTTGGAAATTACAACAAGCCGAATTACAACTCCAACAACTATAATCCCAATTGGAGGAAGGACCCCAAGTTCTCTTGGAGCAATCCTAATAATGCCCTGAATCCTCAAGCACACAATCAGAATCAGGGAGGACCTAGATTGCTGACGCGACAGCAACTGCCGCCGCAGCAGCAACAGCAGCCACCAGCTGCCACGAGCAGTATACTGGAACAGACTCTGGCCACTTTCATGTCTCAGACAGGTACTTATATTGAGAATATGAATCAGTTTGTCAAGAAAACAGAGACGTTCATGGATAAAACAGAGATGCGGATGAAAAACCATGAAGCCACTCTGAAATCTTTGGAGACAGAAATGGGTCAGGTTTCCCAACATATTAAGCCGAGGCAGACTGGAGGATTCCCTAGTAATACTGAAAATGCTAGGCAGCCCACACATGAGCAATGTAAGGCCATTACTACTAGGAGTGGGAAGAAACTACCATGGCCGGAAAAGGAAGCTGAAATAGTAAGAAAACCTGCCTTGGATAAACCTGCCGAGGAAGCTGCCCCAACAGGTGATAAACAGACTGCTGCCGATGAGCTTGTCACGACAGCAGAAGCGACATAGGAGAAAATTGATGAACCCAAACTTCCTCAGATTCTTATGCAGTGGGAAGGACGTATTGCTGATTACCGACCCCACCTCTTTTTCCCCAACGGATACAACAAGCTAAGCAAGAATCTCAACTTAAAAAGATTTATGATATTTTTAAGCAGGTTCATATCAATATTCCGCTGTTAGATGCCGTTAGGGAGATGTCCGGTTATGCCAAATTTCTCAAGGATGTTATGTCAAAGAAATCTAAACTTGGGGAATTTGAAACGGTAAAGATGACAGAAGGTTGCATGAGTATTCTTCATCGGCAGCCACCCTAGAAAAAGAAGGATCCGGGAAGCTTCATCATACCTTGTGTAATCGGAAATAAATTCGTGGGTAAGGCACTTTGTGATCTTGGTGCTAGTGTTAATTTAATGCCAAAGTCTGTTTTTCAGAAATTAGGTATTGGAAAGACGCGGCCCACGACAGTAACTCTGCAGCTGGCAGACCGCTCTTACATTCATCCAGAAGGAAAAATTGAAGATATTCTGGTAAGAGTGGATAAATTTATTTTTCCTGCTGACTTTCTTGTTTTAGATTGTGAGGCAGACGAAAACGCACCAGTCATCCTTGGGCGACCCTTCTTAGCCACGGGAAGATCACTGATTGATGTGGAGAAAGGAGAACTCACCATGCGAGTGAACGATCAAGAGATTAAGTTGAATGTTCTCCAAGCGATGAAACATGCTGATGTGGACGAAGAATGCAAGGCTATCATTGACGTTACCCTTGATCAACCCTGCATCAGGTCGGGCTGTCACGATATAAAATTTGGTCACTGCCGCGGCAGCCATTTACAAGACTGTCACGACAGCACTGACGACAGCACCGATGACAACAACTCCTCTGAATCCGATACATCTGATACTGAAGATCAGGAGGAGGTAAACTGGTTAGGCAACCGTCCAAGTAAGTTATTCGAACCTCTGAATTATACTTCGGATAACCATTTAATCCAAAAGCCATCTACTGTTGAACCACCTGCCTTAGAACTGAAGCCCCTGCCAGGGCAGCTAAAATATGCTTTTCTTGGTTCAAATGATACACTGCCCGTAATCATCTCTTCTAAGCTGCCACAGGAACAGGAACGGCAGCTAATAGGCATGCTAAGGCAGCACAAAAAGGCGATTGGATGGACGATTGCTGACATTCAGGGCATTAGTCCGGCGTTATGCATGCACAAAATCCTTCTAGAGGAAGATCATAAGCCGACTATTGATGCCCAAAGGCGGCTAAACCCTGCGATGAAAGAGGTGGTTCGTAAAGAAATAATCAAATGGTTAGATGCTGGTATTATTTACGCCATCTCTGACAGCAAATGGGTGAGCCTGGTGCAATGTGTTCCAAAGAAAGGAGGAATGACTGTGATAACCAATGAGAACAATGAGTTAATCCCAACCAGGACTGTGACCGGTTGGAGGGTTTGTATGGACTATCGGAAGCTTAACAAAGCTACCCGAAAGGACCACTTTCCTTTACCCTTTATTGATCAAATGCTTGATTGATTAGCGGGTAAACCTTATTATTGTTTTCTTGATGGTTATTCAGGGTACAATCAAATTGTTATCGCACCGGAGGATCAAGAAAAGATGACTTTCACATGCCCCTACGGAACGTATGCTTTTAGGAGGATGCCGTTTGGACTATGCAATGCACCCGCCACCTTCCAAAGGTGCATGATGGCCATATTCTCCGATATGGTGGAGGACTTCCTCGAAATTTTTATGGATGATTTTTCAGTCTTTGGGGACGATTTTGAGAGCTGCCTCGGCAATCAACAAAAGGTACTTGAAAGATGTGAAAAAGCAAACCTAGTCTTAAATTGGGAAAAATGCCACTTTATGGTGGATGAAGAGATAGTCCTTGGCCATAAGATTAGCTGCCGTGGGATAGAAGTCGACAGGGCCAAAATAGAAGTGATCGAGAAGCTGCCGCCTCCGACCACAGTCAAGGGTATTAGAAGTTTCTTGGGACATGCTGGTTTTTATAGGAGATTCATTGCAAATTTCTCAAAAATCACCAAGCCCCTATGCCATCTTTTGGAGCAGAACCGACCCTTTGACTTTAATGATGAATGTACTGAAGCTTTCAAGGTTCTGAAGGAAAAACTGGTAACAGTCCCAATAGTACAGCCACCAGACTGGACACAGCCATTTGAGATCATGTGTGATGCTAGTGACTATGTTGTCGGGGCAGCACTTGGGCAGCGGAGAGGCAGGATATTTCATGTCATATATTATGCCAGCAAGACATTAAATGACGCCCAAGTGAACTACACCACCACAGAAAAAGAGTTACTAGCCGTGGTGTTCTCCATCGACAAGTTTCGTTCTTACATTCTTGGAACGAAGGTAAAAGTGCACACAGACCATTCTGCCCTGAAGTATTTATTCGCGAAAAAAGATGCAAAGCCTAGATTGATACGGTGGATCCTGCTATTGCAAGAATTCGGCCTTGAAATCAAGGACAAAAAGGGACATAAAATCAGGTGGCAGATCACTTGTCGAGGTTGCAGAAGGGACAGAGTCTACCAATAGATGAGACAAACATACTGGAGACTTTCCCAGACGAGCAACTCTTTGCTGCCGCAATCACTGCCGCGACAGCCATGGCGGCAGGTAAGTCTTCTGAACTTCCCTGGTATGCTGATTTCGTTAATTTTATAGTTAGCGGAATAATTCCTTCTGATCTTAATTATTAAGCCAGGAAGAGGTTCCAAAATGATGTTAAACATTATTATTGGGACGAACCTCTTCTTTTCAAAATTTGTGCATATCAGGTCATAAGGAGGTGTGTACCACAAGAAGAGCAAGAAGACATACTTCATCACTGTCATGCTCCACAGTATGGAGGTCACTTAGGAGGTAACAAAACTGCTGCCAAGGTGCTGCAGTCAGGATTTTATTGGCCGTCACTGTATAAAAATGCACAAACCTTCTATAAGAGCTGTGACAGGTGCCAAAGGACAGGAAACATCTCAAGGAGAAACGAGATGCCGCTGCAGAACATTCTAGAGGTCGAAATCTTCGATGTTTGGGGGATTGATTTTATGGGACCTTTTCCATCCTCATGTGGAAATCTATACATCCTCCTGGCAGTAGATTATGTCTCTAAGTGGGTTTAAGCTATCGCCACTCAAAAGAATGATGCCAAGACAGTCCAAAGGTTTTTGCACAAAAATATCTTTTCTAGGTTTGGCATCCCTAAGGCGATTATCAGTGATGAAGGGAGACATTTTGACAATAGGGTTATTGCTGCCGCCTTGAAGAAATATGGTGTCAAGCATCGGATCGCGACAGCATATCACCCACAGACCAATGGACAAGCTGAGATATCCAATAGGGAAGTTAAGAACATTCTTGAAAAGATGGTTAAGCCAACTAGGAAAGATTGGTCTTTACTCCTCAATGATGCGCTATGGGCATATAGGACAGCTTTCAAGACTCCATTGGGCATGTCTCCATACCGATTGATCTATGGAAAAACCTGTCATCTGCCTGTCGAGATAGAACACAGAGCATACTGGGCAATCAAGGCAGTGAATATGGACTTGGACAAGGTAGGCCAGAAAAGGCTGTTAGATCTGAACGAGATTGAAGAAATACGGACAATGGCCTACGACAATGCAAGAATCTACAAGGAGAAAACCAAGAAGTGACATGACAGGAAGTTGCTGCCACGACAATTCTGCCCTGGGCAGCTTGTATTGTTGTTCAATTCTAGACTGAAACTTTTTCCAGGAAAATTGAAATCTAGATTGTCTGGCCCATTCCAAGTCGTACAAGTTTTTCCCCATGGTGCCATCACAATCCGATCATTAAAAGACGGGCACCAATTCAAAATCAACGGACAGCGCCTTAAGCATTATCAGGGGACTGAAGCCCCAGGAATACAGGAAGTGGTTACCTTAGGAGATGCCCCACAAGGCATCCCTAATTTAACCTAAATTTTATTTTTATTTTTATTACTTATTATTTATTAGGAAATAAGTTTTATTTTATTCGAATAATGTTTTTATGTTTACTGTTTTTAGGAAATAAAGGAGTCAAGAAGAATAGGAGAAGTGAACTCAGCCCACCATCCGTCCATCAGCCCAGCAAACCCAATATTGAAGCCTGTCGTTCCAGCTGCCGCGGCAGACACGGAAAAGACAGACTGTCACGACAGACGCGAAAATTTGTGACAGACGCGTAACAGACGCAGAAACGCGTGTCAGACGCGTCAGACACGCTAAAGTTCAACAGTCGCCCCGTTATTCACGCCTGCCGTTACAGCTTAAACGGGCAGCAACTTCTCTTCTATAAAACCCCGTTTCATTTTCATTTTCATTCACTTCTGCTTTTCTTACTTGTTCTCCCCCTTTAGTTTTCATTTGCTTTCTTTTACTTTCAACAACCCTTGCAACTAACATGTCTTCCAAAAGAACCCGCCGCAGTGCTGCTTCAACTTCTTCACCGACAGCAACTCCCCCACAGCCCTTTGCCACCAGAGATATATGGGAAGAACGAGGCTTTATTTACACACCAAGGGCAGTGAATATGGGCCTCAAGCCTTTCATCGCAAGGACGATTAGAGCCCTCTTGTGGGAAACATTCGTAGAGCAACCACCAGAGATGAATGAGACACTGGTAAGGGAATTATATGCTGCCATCGGCAGCAGGACGGCAACAGCAGTGACTGTCTGAGGGACAGAAGTGCAGTTCACAGCCGAACGCATCAACTCTTTCTATGGCCTTCACTTCGGCCCCAATGACGATGCTCACCAGCAGTTCCTGGACACTCTAGATGAGGCTGCCTACGACGCTGTCATGGCAGAAGTAACAGAAGAAGGGACTGAATGGAACACGAGCCGCAAAAATCCCCACACAGTGAAGAGGGGACAGCTGCTGCCGGAGGCCAAACTGTGGAACGCCTTCATTAAGAAGAGGATTCTGCCGTCCTCACATCACACCACCGTGGACCAGCAGAGGTTAGCCCTAATACACTCCATTATCAATAAACGACCCATTAATGTGGGGAGTTATATACGGGAGAGTATTTTGGACTGCGCCCATCGATCGACAGCCCTTCTCTGCCTTCCCTACCTTATCACATCCCTCTGCCGCTGCTCTGCCGTGCCGGAAGCTGACACCGACCGCATAGTGATGGGACGGGGCTGGACAGAAAAAAACATCATCAGCCTCATGGAGCTGACAGTAGCAACCCCCCTCTCCTCTTTCAACCCCGCTGCCGCCCAAGCTGAATCAACAGAGCAGCCAAGTCATGAACCTACCGCCACAGCAGCTGCGCCGACAGACCCATCCACCCAAATCCTAGCTGCCATTCAAAGGATGGAGGACAGACAGCTGGGTCTAATGACATTCATCAAAGATTTTGCCGCATCCACGGTAAATTTCATTCACCATACTTTAAATTTTCCTGATGTTGTCTTTCCCACCTTCCCTGCCCACTACTTCACCGTTCCCACCCCTGCCCACACACCTACACCTGCTGCAACTCCACAAACACCATCTGCCGCCTCCACACCATCACCTGCCAAGACAGCAGCCGGCAGCACCCATGCCGAAACATCCACTCGCGGAACAAAGCGACCAGTGCCAATGGACGACCTTGACGCCTTTGTCGATGGGTTTTCCTCCTCCTCGGTATGGGCAGCCAGTGATGCTGAAACCCCTATTCAGAGGAATCCATCAAAGGAAGCTACACCGGTAAAGAGGCAGAAAAGAATGGCAGTCAAGACAACTCTGCCAACAGCCAGCGGCAGCAGTAGCAGCTGGGACAGCGGTAGCAGCTCCGACATCCAGGTTGTAGAGCAACCACAGCAGCCTGCCCCAAAGCCCAGAATCCGCCGCCAAATCCGCCTCAGCAGCAGCAGTAAAGACAGCGCTTAAAAATTTAAGTTTCTTATTTTCTTATTGCTGCTTGCTATTTATATATTTTGTGATGTACTGCCTTCATTTATTTTGCTTTTTATCTTGTCATTTGCATTGAGGGCAATGCAACCCTTGAGTTTGGGGGTGGCAACCCTCCATATTAATGGAGTCCAAGTACATCTTTAGTTAAATTGTTGTGTCTTTTACTTAGTTTATTTTCTTAAAAAAAGATGAAAATATTGGAAATTTTGGCTGAAAACTGTGAACTGAACTTACCTGTCGTGACAGCTCTGTAGTGACAGCAACTTTAGGATAGTTTTAGGAGAAGTTTAGAGCCTTTCTATAGTTCTGAAAACTTAAACACCATTGTGACTGTTATACTGCTTAGACTTCTTTTAGCCAAACTAGAATAGGAAGCTTAGCACTTGAATAGCCCCTAGAGGTGCCTAACACTAGCTCTAGGAAAGAAGTTTAGCAAAAGAGACTCAATAGCCCTAGTGGTGCCCGAAACCGGCTCTAGGAAGTTAGCTAGAGGTGCCCGAAACCAGCTCTAGTGAAACTTTAGCTAAAAAAATAAAAAAACAAGTCAAAACAGAAAATCAAAGAAGCATGAAAATGTGCCTTCAAAAAGATAAACTTTGGCATAAAAATTTGAGTTAAGAGTTGAATATTCTAGTGAAACTAAGAGAGTCTTGGCATATAACTGTTCACAAGCATGCACACACTGCACGAGAACTATAGTGAGATTCCGGACAGATCCTAAATTATCCGACAGGTTGCTGCCATCACAGGAAACGAACGACGGGTAAGGGAAAGTCCACTGTTTGAAAGCCAAAACAAAAATATTTCATTTTTCTTTTAGGTCTTAGTTGCTTGAGGGCAAGCAAAAACTTGAGTTTGGGGGTGTGTTGAGTGTGTAAAAGTTCTATTATTTACACCCTTTTTAACCCATATTTCTGCTGCATTCAAGCATTATTCATTGCATTTAGGTCAGGTTACAGCAAAACATCACAAATATATTAAAGGCACAGATTCTACTAAAAATGGCTGTTTTTGCAGGTATCCGCCATAGCTGACGGAGAAGGCAGGCGCTGGGCAGAGAAGCAGAAGAGCTGAACTGGACAAGCAGACAAAGAGAACGATGCTGCCATGGTGCCGCCGTGACAGCAGTTCTGTGGAGAGAAAAAGCAAAATGGACCTCGATAGATAGAGAAAATTCTGCTCGTCTGTCGTGTGAAAACCATATATTTTTCCAAGCCCCAGATCAAAAGATATTTCAAGCCCAAAGTTCAAGGAGAGAAAATCCCAAGAAATAAGGAGGACGGCTGGAAAGTAGATTCCTTGAAGATTTAGTCTTTATTAGAATCATACTTTTAATTAAAGTTGTAATCCTTGTTAACTTAGAATACTTGAGCCCAAAGCTTATATAAGGGCATATATTTAAACCTAGAGGGAGATCATAGCCGATTACCCCATAACCGACAACCAAAAACCCCTAGCCATTTACCCGCCGTCGATATGTTCTAAATCCTTCCTAGGGCCACGGGTTGATTTGTAAAGTAGTTGCAAGGGTTGTTTTGTTTTAGGAATTTTCAGTTCAATAAAATAAACTTCAAGTTCTCTTATTTTGGTTATTAATATCTTGCAAGAGCATCGGGAGAGCATTGTGAGGTTATTCATTTACTTAGCATCGGGAGAGTTAAGTATACGAAAGAAATAAGAGCAAGTTCTCTAGTTTATAGTTGAACTATCTCGTGCCTAGGGATAGGGCGAGGTTAAGTGGCTAACGAAGAATTCATACACATCGGTGTTCATCCTTCGATTCACGCCGGGAGGTATCATCAAGACGTGATCATCGACAGACTTGGACCTAGGGATAGGCCAAGGCAGATCTGGGATTCTTGCCAAACTTGAAGAACTGAGTTGGTGTGTTTGCTGCCGCGACGATCAACGGACTGCCGCCGCGACAGGTGCTGCCGCGACGGGCGCGACGACAGAACTTGATTTCCTAAACTCTGCAATACCTGCACTACTGAGCAATTCAATACCAGCCCATTCTCTCTATCTTGATATCTTTACTCTTTTATTTACGTTTACTTTATTATTTTCGTGACAACTCTCAAATATTTCCTTTACTTTCGTGCAATGAATTAAGGTGAAGCTATTAGCCCAATCCCTGTGGAGTCGATATCCGATACTTCGTATCACTTTACTACTTGCGTCGTGTATACTTGCACTACCATTGCGATAGACTATTTTACACGCAACAACGCTCTCCTTTCTTTTAGGTTCACGTT
Source organism: Hibiscus trionum (assembly GCA_030270665.1). Lineage (NCBI taxonomy): Eukaryota > Viridiplantae > Streptophyta > Magnoliopsida > Malvales > Malvaceae > Hibiscus > Hibiscus trionum. The sequence continues at coordinate 40,915,376 of BSYR01000002.1, read as the reverse complement.
CAAGCTCTCTCAAGGCTTTCTTCATGAACGGGGCACACTTCTTGAAGAGATGAACTATCTCTACATCTTCATCCTCCTCCTCACTAGAATAAGCATGATGGCAAGTGAAGGACTTGAGAGCCGTGGCACTTGCATTGATGCCAAGCCCTTTGATTTTCTTCTCTCCCATAGCTCTAATTTCTTCCCTCTTCTTCTCATCCTCTTTATTCTTCTTCATGATTTGATGAGTAAGGAGTGACCCCATGAGTTCATCAAGCTTCAAAGTCTTCAAATTTTTGGCTTCGATGATGGCGGTCCTCTTTGAGTCCCAAGACTCGGGAAGTGAGTAGATGAGCTTTCGGACAAGCTTTTCTTCCGGGATGGCTTCTCCATAACCTTTAAGACCATTGGTGATGGTGGAGAATCTATCAAACATCTTCTCGATGTTCTCTTCCGGATCCATCTTGAAGTTCTCATACTCTAAGGTTAGGAGCCCAATTTTGGTCTCCTTGACTTCATCGGTTCCCTCGTATGTGACTTCAAGCTTGTCCCATACCTCCTTGGCACTCTCACAAGAAGACATCTTCTCATAGATAGATGGACCAAATGCACAAAATAGAATGTGCAAGGCTTTGCAATTTAGCTCCATCTTCTTGCGATCGTCGGCACTCCACTCCGCTTTACTTCTTAGAGGCACGAACGGACCATCTTCAACTACATCCCATAGCTTGTAATCTCTTGATTTGATGAAGAACTTCATCTTTGTCTTACAATGGGCATAGTGGGTTCCGTCAAAGAAAGGCGGTTTGTCGATTGATTGTGCCATTTGAGCCGGTTGATGAAATAGTGATCGAGCTTGCCGGATCTTCTCAATAGGATGTGAATCCTCTTCGATTGAGCCAAGCTCTGATACCAATTGTTGAGTTGTGTGGGGCTCGATTCGATCAACCAATTTAGCTCACCAAGTGGTGGAGAGATGGATTTTTGGGTGGAAGGGTTGTGGAAGCTAAAATAAAGATTGACACAATGATTTATAGTGGTTCAACCTTCTAACCAAGGTCTACATCCACTACCTTAGCTCCCCACTAAGGATTTCTCAATCAATCCACTATTGATTCGTCCCATTTTCTAGGATTAGGAGGAAACCCTTACAACCGATCAAGCTTCTACCCAAAGCCTTTATCAAAACCCTCTTTTACAAAGAGACAATAAAAGCAAACTTAAAACCCTCTAATAGGTGTTTGTTTGCACAATTAAGCACTCACCCAAAACCTAAAACACTTGATCAAATTTGACAATTTTGGCTCACTAGTGTTTGTCTATACAAGAAATGACAAATTAAGCACTAAGACAATTTCTTGATCATTTGATGTTTGACAATATGAGCATTAGCCTTCTCTTGATGCTTGGAGGTCCCTTTTATACTCCCAAATGAGTTTGTAGCCGTTACTAGCCGTTGGGGATGAATTGGAGCCGTTGAGGACTTTATTTCCCTTCATAAATGTTGTTCTGCAGCTATCCGTATCGATACGCATGGCACCGTATCAGTACGGGCTTCATAGGAACTAGCCGTTGAGCTCTTGCCAGCCAAGGAGTATCGATACGCTTGAGGGCGTATCGGTACGGGTCCACATTTGAATGGCCGTTGGGAAATAGCCGTTGGGGTGGTTGAAAGGGGATCGGTACGCTTACCTGGCGTATCGAAACGATCCCGATACGTATCGATACGTCAAGGGCCTGTATCGATACGAGTTTTGACAGTGGCCAAACTGGGGCAAAAAGGTATCGGTACGGGGGTTTACCGTATCGATATGGGTACTCTAAAAACACAAGTTTGGTTATTAAAAACATGAAAAATCCTTGCCAAAAACCTCTTACAATACCTCAAACATAATTTCAAGTTGTTTGGACTTAAAAACAAGTTTTAAATTCTTTTCAAATTAGTCCAAAACATTTTTCAATTATTATATCAAAACATTAGTTCTACACATCCTCTTCTATTCCCCAACTCAGTTCCATCGACCTTACCAGTGAGAAGAAGAGCTTCTTTATACCCCGGAATTCGGCTGGGATTTTGTCAAGGAGGATCCCAAGCTCTTCCTTTTAGGTTGCTTTATCTCATCCAAAACTATTGACATCTACGCGGTCATCAACGCTTTTGGAGGCATCTGGAAGCCAAACAATGTGGTATCTATTTCTGTCATCCAAGACAACTTTCTCAAGATCAAATTCAAGGACGTCAAGTCTTGTTATGAAGTCCTCAACCACGATCCTTGGTTGTACAAGGATGAATGGCTAGCCATTACGGAATACGACCCGGCTAAATCCATTGGAGAGTATTCCTTCAACGTTATAAGGATCTGGATCCGCATCTTCGCCCTTCCTTCCTCACTCTTTGAGGACATTGATCGATCGCACCTTGTGGGACATGCCCTAGGGTCTATGGTTGGTAATGTCATACGAACTGATACCCGAGAAGCTGAAGGAAATATGAAAGACTTCCTGCGGGTAGAAATCTTCCTGAATATCACCAAACCGGTCACCCGTTTCGTGTTCATTGGATCCGGGGCCAACAAAACCATGTGTCGTCTTCAATACGAACGCCTTCCAACTTTATGTTCAGACTGTGGTTTAATTAGCCATTCGGTTGAAAACTGCCCTATTCGTTCTTCGCTAGATCTAAACAAGTTGCAATACGGGGAGTGGCTCCGCTACCTCCCTCCAAGACGTCGCCCAGTTGGTACTCGTGGGCGTCTTCGCTATGTCGAACCTAATCTCAACCAGAACAATCCTTTACTGAATGGTACCCTCTCTTACTTTATTACCAATTTTTCATCTCTTTCACAGTTTAGATTTAAACTTATCTTATCCTTTTTGTTTTTTTTTACTTCTGTTTCTGTACTTACTATTTTCTTTCCTCACAGCTACTCCTGTTCCAACTGCTTCTGCCAATACTATTATTCCCAACAATGAACCGAATGGTATGGGTATATCTCCCTGTCCTTCTATCATCATTAACCCCTTTATTAAAAAACCTTCGTTTACTAAAATGTTTTGCTTCAAATTTTCTACAGGCTCTCTTAACGAGGGCGATGCTGCATCCTTCTCGGAACAACCCACCGAGGAAGCCCCCAACACAGATACGGCAATGGGTGATGTCCCCCCTGCCAAAGACCCATCTGTTTCAGATTCAAAACAGAAAGCCCCTCTCCAGCCTCAACCTCTAAAAACCATCTATCCTATCCTTGAAGATGCTTCAGATGATGATTGGGATGCCACGGATGATGGTGTTCCAAGTCCAAATGTCCAGCAAATTAAGAAAATTGAAGCTGAACTGCGTAAGCCCCCTGTTTCTACTGATTCCAATTTCAATGAATTTAACCAATGGCTTTTGAAAACTTATCCAAATGATGCAGCTCCTGCCCCTGCTCCAGCCCCACCGAATCGTGGCACAAAACGTCGTTCTCCCATCCAAGTGTCGCTCCCACCAAAGAAATCCAAACCCTCCGGTTCCACCCCAAAGGCTGGGATGAGTAGCTCAAAAAACTCTCCGGCGGCGGCTGATTCCCAGCCCCGCGGAGCAAAATGAGGATCCTATGCTGGAACTGCCAGGGTTTAGGACAAGCCCCGGTGGTTCAACATCTTCGCGACTATGTCCGATAATCCAACCCTGATGTTATCTTCCTATGCGAAACAAAAATTAATAATGTGGCTTGTAGCTAACTTTGTCTTTCTTTAGGTTTTATAAACGTTATTGCTATTTCCCCTACGGAGGAGTGTTCCGGTATTGCTCTTTTCGTTACAAACAATATTAATATTACTTTACTTTCGTACTCTCCGCATTATATACATACTCAAATCAAATCAAATAATTGCAATAAGTTTTTCACGGGTATACATGGCTATTCCGAAACTAGCCAAAAATACAAAACATGGGAAATTATTGATTCCTTAAATATAAATAATAAAAAATATTCCCTGGCTTCTAGGAGGGGATTTTAATGAAATCTTATCCGACTCTAAAAAGCAAGGTGGAAGTCAAAGGGCTAGATCACAAATAACTAACTTCCGTTATTGTCTTTCACGCAATAATCTTTTTGACTGTAAGCCAACATCGGGATGGTTTACTTGGACAAAAGTTGGTCCTCTAACTCCAACTATACATGAAAGACTAGACCGGTTCATTGCTAACTCGGCCTGGCAGGATCTTTTTTCCTTCATTCCGTATCACAACAGACTATGTGGCCAAGTCTGACCACTGCTTCCTCTTGATCAAATTTTAGGATTTCATATAATTGATTACGAGCTTTTCAACAAGATTATATTGCAAAACCTCAAATTCGGTATTTTTTACTCAGTTAAAAGTCCAACGGGTCCATTTTACGGCCCATTTAGACCCGCTCGCCCGAAACCTCTTCAAAAATGACTACAAAACAAGTTTTAATCAAATTTTAGGAGTTCATATAATTGATTAGGATCTTTTCAACACGATTATATTGCAAAAACTCAATTTTGTACTTTTTACTAAGTTAAAAGTCCAACGGGTCCATTCTACGGCCCATTTAGACCCGCTCGTCTGAAACCTCTACAAAAGGACCGCAAAACAAGTTTTAATCAAAACTTAAGAGTTCATATCGTTGATTACGAGCTTTTCAACACTATTGTATTGCAAAAATTCAATTTCAGTTCTTTTTACGCAATTATAAGTTCAACGGGTCCATTTTAAGGCCCATTTAGACCCGATCGCCCGAAACCTTTACAAAAAGGATCGAAAAACAAGTTTTGATCAAATTTTAGGTGTTCATATAATTGATTACGAGCTTTTCAACAAGATTATATTGCAAAAACTCAAATTCTGTATTTTTACTCAGTTAAAAGTCTAACGGGTCCATTTTACGGCCCATTTAGACCCGCTCGCCCGACACCTCTTCAAAAATGACTGAAAAACAAGTTTTAGTCAAATTTTAGGAGTTCATATAATAGATTACAATCTTTTCAACACGATTATATTGCAAAAACTCAATTTGTGTACATTATACTCAATTAAAAGTCCAACGGGTCCATTTTACGGCCCATTTAGACCCGCTCGCCCGAAACTTCTATAAAAATGACTGAAAACAAGTTTTAATCAAACTTTAGGAGTTCATATAACTGATTACAATCTTTTCAACACGATTCTATTGCAAAAATTCAATTTCTGTTCTTTTTAAGCATTTATAAGTTCAACGGGTCCATTTTAAGGCCCATTTAGACCCGCTCGTCCGAAACCGCTACAAAAAGGATCGAAAACAAGTTTTGATCAAATTTTAGGATTTCATATAATTGATTACGAGCTTTTCAACAAGATTATATTGTAAAACCTCAAATTCGGTATTTTTTACTCAGTTAAAAGTCCAACGGGTCCATTTTACGGCCCATTTAGACCCGCTCGCCCGAAACCTCTTCAAAAATGACAACAAAACAAGTTTTAATCAAATTTTAGGAGTTCATATAATTGATTAGGATCTTTTCAACACGATTATATTGCAAAAACTCAATTTTGTACTTTTTACTAAGTTAAAAGTCCAACGGGTCCATTCTACGGCCCATTTAGACCCGCTCGTCCGAAACCTCTACAAAAGGACCGCAAAACAAGTTTTAATCAAAACTTAAGAGTTCATATCGTTGATTACGAGCTTTTCAACACTATTGTATTGCAAACATTCAATTTCAGTTCTTTTTACGCAGTTATAAGTTCAACGGGTCCATTTTAAGGCCCATTTAGTCCCGATCTCCCGAAACCTCTACAAAAAGGACCGAAAAACAAGTTTTGATCAAATTTTAGGTGTTCATATAATTGATTACGAGCTTTTCAACAAGATTATATTGCAAAAACTCAAATTCTGTATTTTTTACTCAGTTAAAAGTCCAACGGGTCCATTTTACGGCCCATTTAGACCCGCTCGCCCGACACCTCTTCAAAAATGACTGAAAAACAAGTTTTAGTCAAATTTTAGGAGTTCATATAATAGATTACAATCTTTTCAACAAGATTATATTGCAAAAACTCAATTTGTGTACATTTTACTCAATTAAAAGTCCAACGGGTCCATTTTACGGCCCATTTAGACCCGCTCGCCCGAAACTTCTATAAAAATGACTGAAAACAAGTTTTAATCAAACTTTAGGAGTTCATATAACTGATTACAATCTTTTCAACACGATTCTATTGCAAAAATTCAATTTCTGTTCTTTTTAAGCATTTATAAGTTCAACGGGTCCATTTTAAGGCCCATTTAGACCCGCTCGTCCGAAACCTCTACAAAAAGGATCGAAAACAAGTTTTGATCAAAGTTTAGGATTTCATATAATTGATTACGAGCTTTTCAACAAGATTATATAGCAAAACCTCAAATTCGGTATTTTTTAGTCAGTTAAAAGTCCAACGGGTCCATTTTACGGCCCATTTAGACCCGCTTGCCTGAAACCTCTTCAAAAATGACTACAAAACAAGTTTTAATCAAATTTTAGGAGTTCATATAATTGATTACGATGTTTTCAACACGATTATATTGCAAAAACTCAATTTTTGTACTTTTTACTAAGTTAAAAGTCCAACGGGTCCATTCTACGGCCCATTTAGACCCGCTCGTCCGAAACCTCTACAAAAGGACCGCAAAACAAGTTTTAATCAAAACTTAAGAGTTCATATCGTTGATTACGAGCTTTTCAACACTATTGTATTGCAAAAATTCAATTTCAGTTCTTTTTACGCAGTTATAAGTTCAACGGGTCCATTTTAAGGCCCATTTAGACCCGATCGCCCGAAACCTCTACAAAAGGACCGAAAAACAAGTTTTGATCAAATTTTAGGTGTTCATATTATTGATTACGAGCTTTTCAACCAGATTATATTGCAAAAACTCAAATTCTGTATTTTTTACTTAGTTAAAAGTCCAACGGGTCCATTTTACGGCCCATTTAGACCCGCTCGCCCGAAACCTCTTCAAAAATGATTGAAAAACAAGTTTTAGTCAAATTTTAGGAGTTCATATAATTGATTACAATCTTTTCAACACGATTTTATTGCAAAAACTCAATTTGTGTACATTTTAATTAGTTAAAAGTCCAACGGGTCCATTTTACGGCCCATTTAGACCCGCTCGCCCGAAACCTCTTTAAAAATGACTGAAAATCAAGGTTTAATCAAATTTTAGGAGTTCATATAACTGATTACGATCTTTTCAACACGATTGTATTGCAAAAATTCAATTTCTGTTCTTTTTAAGCAGTTATACGTTCAACGGGTCCATTTTAAGGCCCATTTAGACCCGCTCGTCCGAAACCTCTACAAAAATGATCGAAAACAAGTTTTGATCAGATTTTAGGATTCCATATAATTGATTACAAGCTTTTCAACAAGATTATATTGAAAAACCTCAAATTCGGTATTTTTTACTCAGTTAAAAGTCCAACGAGTCCATTTTACTGCCCATTTAGACCCGCTCGCCCGAAACCTCTTTAAAAATGACTGAAAAACAAGTTTTAATCAAATTTTAGGAGTTCATATAATTGATTACGATCTTTTCAACATGATTATATTGCAAAAACTAAATTTTGTACTTTTTACTCTGTTAAAAGTCTAACGGGTCCATTTTACGGCCCATTTAGACCCGCTCGTCCGAAACCTCTACAAAAATGACCGCAAAACAAGTTTTAATCAAAACTTAAGAGCTCAAATAGTTGCTTACGAGCTTTTCAACACTATTGTATTGCAAAAATTCAATTTCTGTTCTTTTTACGCAGTTATAAGTTCAACAGATCCATTTTAAGGCCCATTTAGACCCGCTCGTCCGAAACCACTACAAAAAGGACCGAAAAACAAGTTTTGATCCAATTTTAGGAGTTCAAATAATTGATTACGAGGTTTTCAACAAGATTATATTGCTAAAAGTCAATTTCAGTATTTTTTACTCAGTTAAAAGTCCAACGGGTCCATTTTACGACCCATTTAGACCCGCTCGCCCGAAAACTCTTCAAAAATGACTGAAAAACAAGTTTTAATCAAATTTTAGGAGCTCATATAATTGATTACGATTGTTTCAACACGATTATATTGCAAAAACTCCGTTTCTGTATTTTTTACTCAGTTAAAAGTCCAGCGGGTCCATTTTACGGCCCATTTAGACCCGCTCGTCCGAAACCTCTACAAAAAGGACCGCAAAACAAGTTTTAATCAAAACTTAAGAGTTCATATCGTTAATTACGAGCTTTTCAACACTATTTTATTGCAAAAATTCAATTTCTGTTCTTTTTACGCAGTTATAAGTTCAACGAGTCCATTTTAAGGCCCATTTAGACCCGATCGCCCGAAACCTCTACAAAAAGGACCGAAAAACAAGTTTTGATCAAATGTTAGGTGTTCATATAATTGATTACGATTTTTTCAACAAGATTATATTGAAAAAACTCAAATTCGGTATTTTTTACTCAGTTAAAAGTCCAACGAGTCCATTTTACGGCCCATTTAGACCCGCTCGCCCGACACCTCTTCAAAAATGATTGAAAAACAAGTTTTAGTCAAATTTTAGGAGTTCGTATAATAGATTACAATCTTTTCAACATGATTATATTGCAAAAACTCAATTTGTGTACATTTTACTAAATTAAAAGTCCAACGGGTCCATTTTACGGCCCATTTAGACCCGCTCGCCCGAAACTTCTATAAAAATGACTGAAAAACAAGTTTTAATCAAACTTTAGGAGTTCATATAACTGATTACAATCTTTTCAACATGATTGTATTCCAAAAATTCAATTTCTGTTCTTTTTAAACATTTATAAGTTCAACGGGTCCATTTTAAGGCCCATTTAGACCCGCTCGTCCGAAACCTCTACAAAAAGGATCGAAAACAAGTTTTGATCAAATTTTAGGATTTCATATAATTGATTACGAGCTTTTAACAAGATTATATTGCAAAACCTCAAATTCGGTATTTTTTACACAGTTAAAAGTCCAACGGGTCCATTTTACGGCCCATTTAGACCCGCTCGCCCGAAACCTCTTCAAAAATGACTACAAAATAAGTTTTAATAAAATTTTAGGAGTTCATATAATTGGTTAGGATCTTTTCAACACGATTATATTGCAAAAACTCAATTTTGTACTTTTTACTAAGTTAAAAGTCCAACGGGTCCATTCTACGGCCCATTTAGACCCGCTCGTCCGAAACCTCTACAAAAGGACCGCAAAACAAGTTTTAATCAAAACTTAAGAGTTCATATATTTGATTACGAGCTTTTGAACACTATTGAATTGCAAAAATTCAATTTCAGTTCTTTTTACGCAGTTATAAGTTCAACGGGTCCATTTTAAGGCCCATTTAGACCCGATCGCCCGAAACCTCTACAAAAAGGACCGAAAAACAAGTTTTGATCAAATTTTAGGTGTTCATATAATTGATTACGAGCTTTTCAATAAGATTATATTGCAAAAACTCAAATTCTGTATTTTTTACTCAATTAAAAGTCCAACGGGTCCATTTTACGACCCATTTAGACCCGCTCGCCCGACACCTCTTCAAAAATGACTGAAAAACAAGTTTTAGTCAAATTTTAGGAGTTCATATAACAGATTACAATCTTTTCATCACGATTATATTGTAAAAACTCAATTTGTGTACATTTTACTCAATTAAATGTCCAACGGGTCCATTTTACGGCCCATTTAGACCCGCTCGCCCGAAACTTCTATAAAAATGACTGAAAACAAGTTTTAATCAAACTTTAGGAGTTCATATAACTGATTACAATGTTTTCAACACGATTGTATTGCAAAAATTCAATTTCTGTTCTTTTTAAGCATTTATAAGTTCAACGGGTCCATTTTAAGGCCCATTTAGACCCGTCGTCCGAAACCTCTACAAAAAGGATCGAAAACAAGTTTTGATCAAATTTTAGGATTTCATATAATTGATTACGAGCTTTTCAACAAGATTATATTGCAAAACCTCAAATTCAGTATTTTTTACTTAGTTAAAAGTTCAACGGGTCCATTTTACGGCCCATTTAGACCCGCTCGCCCGAAACCTCTTCAAAAATGACTACAAAACAAGTTTTAATCAAATTTTAGGAGTTCATATAATTGATTAGGATCTTTTCAACACGATTATATTGCAAAAACTCAATTTTGTACTTTTTACTAAGTTAAAAGTCCAACGGGTCCATTCTACGGCCTATTTAGACCCGCTCGTCCGAAACCTCTACAAAAGGACCGCAAAACAAGTTTTAATCAAAACTTAAGAGTTCATATCGTTGATTACGAGCTTTTCAACCCTATTGTATTGCAAAAATTCAATTTCAGTTCTTTTTACGCAGTTATAAGTTCAACGGGTCCATTTTAAGGCCCATTTAGACCCGATCGCCCGAAACCTCTACAAAAAGGACCGAAAAACAAGTTTTGATCAAATTTTAGGTGTTCATATAATTGATTACGAGCTTTTCAACAAGATTATATTGCAAAAACTCAAATTCCGTATTTTTTACTCAGTTAAAAGTCCAACGGGTCCATTTTACGGCCCATTTAGACCCGCTCGTCCGAAACCTCTACAAAAAGGACTGCAAAACAAGTTTTAATCAAAACTTAAGAGTTCATTTCGTTGATTACGAGCTTTTCAACACTATTGTATTGCAAAAATTCAATTTATGTTCTTTTTACGCAGTTATAAGTTCAACGGGTCCATTTTAAGGCCCATTTAGACCCGATCGCCCGAAACCTTTACAAAAAGGACCGAAAAACAAGTTTTGATCAAATTTTAGGTGTTCATATAATTGATTACGAGCTTTTCAACAAGATTATATTGCAAAAACTCTAATTCTGTATTTTTTACTCAGTTAAAAGTCTAACGGGTCCATTTTACGGCCCATTTAGACCAGCTCGCCCGAAACCTCTTCAAAAATGACTGAAAAACAAGTTTTAGTCAAATTTTAGGAGTTCATATAATAGATTACAATCTTTTCAACACGATTATATTGCAAAAACTCAATTTGTGTACATTTTACTCAGTTAAAAGTCCAACGGGTCCATTTTACGGCCCATTTAGACCCGCTCGCCCGAAAACTCTTTAAAAATGACTGAAAAACAAGTTTTAATCAAACTTTAGGAGTTCATATAACTGATTACAATCTTTTCAACATGATTGTATTTCAAAAATTCAATTTCTGTTCTTTTTAAGCATTTATAAGTTCAACGGGTCCATTTTAAGGCCCATTTAGACCCGCTCGTCCGAAACCTCTACAAAAAGGATCGAAAACAAGTTTTGATCAAATTTTAGGATTTCATATAATTGATTACGAGCTTTTCAACAAGATTATATAGCAAAACCTCAAATTCGGTATTTTTTAGTCAGTTAAAAGTCCAACGGGTCCATTTTACGGCCCATTTAGACCCGCTTGCCTGAAACCTCTTCAAAAATGACTACAAAACAAGTTTTAATCAAATTTTAGGAGTTCATATAATTGATTACGATGTTTTCAACACGATTATATTGCAAAAACTCAATTTTTGTACTTTTTACTAAGTTAAAAGTCCAACGGGTCCATTCCACGGCCCATTTAGACCCGCTCGTCCGAAACCTCTACAAAAGGACCGCAAAACAAGTTTTAATCAAAACTTAAGAGTTCATATCATTGATTACGAGCTTTTCAACACTATTGTATTGCAAAAATTCAATTTCAGTTCTTTTTACGCAGTTATAAGTTCAACGGGTCCATTTTAAGGCCCATTTAGACCCGATCGCCCGAAACCTCTTCAAAAATGATTGAAAAACAAGTTTTAGTCAAATTTTAGGAGTTCATATAATTGATTACGATCTTTTCAACACGATTTTATTGCAAAAACTCAATTTGTGTACATTTTAATTAGTTAAAAGTCCAACGGGTCCATTTTACGGCCCATTTAGACCCGCTCGCCCGAAACCTCTTTAAAAATGACTGAAAATCAAGGTTTAATCAAATTTTAGGAGTTCATATAACTGATTACGATCTTTTCAACACGATTGTATTGCAAAAATTCAATTTCTGTTCTTTTTAAGCAGTTATACATTCAACGGGTCCATTTTAAGGCCCATTTAGACCCGCTCGTCCGAAACCTCTACAAAAATGATCGAAAACAAGTTTTGATCAGATTTTAGAATTCCATATAATTGATTACAAGCTTTTCAACAAGATTATATTGAAAAACCTCAAATTCGGTATTTTTTACTCAGTTAAAAGTCCAACGAGTCCATTTTACTGCCCATTTAGACCCGCTCGCCCGAAACCTCTTTAAAAATGACTGAAAAACAAGTTTTAATCAAATTTTAGGAGTTCATATAATTGATTACGATCTTTTCAACATGATTATATTGCAAAAACTCAATTTTGTACTTTTTACTCAGTTAAAAGTCCAACGGGTCCATTTTACGGCCCATTTATACCCGCTCGCACGAAACCTCTTCAAAAATGACTGAAAAACAAGTTTTAATCAAATTTTAGGAGTTCATATAATTGATTACGATCTTTTCAACATGATTATATTGCAAAAACTCAATTTTGTACTTTTTACTCTGTTAAAAGTCTAACGGGTCCATTTTAAGGCCCATTTAGACCCGCTCGTCCGAAACCTCTACAAAAAGGACCGCAAAACAAGTTTTAATCAAAACTTAAGAGCTCAAATCGTTGATTACGAGCTTTTCAACACTATTGTATTGCAAAAATTCAATTTCTGTTCTTTTTACGCAGTTATAAGTTCAACAGATCCATTTTAAGGCCCATTTAGACCCGCTCGTCCGAAACCTCTACAAAAAGGACCAAAAAACAAGTTTTGATCCAATTTTAGGAGTTCATATAATTGATTACGAGCTATTCAACAAGATTATATTGCAAAAACTCAATTTTTGTATTTTTTACTCAGTTAAAAGTCCTACGGGTCCATTTTACGGCCCATTTAGACCCGCTCGCCCGAAACCTCTTCAAAAATGACCGTAAAATAAGTTTTGATCCAATTTTAGGAGTTCATATAATTGATTACGAGCTTATCAACAAAATTTTATTGCAAAAACTTAAATTCGGTATTTTTTACTCAGTTAAAAGTCCAACGGGTCCATTTTACGGCCCATTTAGACCCGCTCGCCCGAAACCTCTTCAAAAATGACCGAAAAATAAGTTTTGATCAAATTTTAGGACTTTATATAATTGATTACGATATTTTCAACAAGATTATATTGAAAAAACACAAATTCGGTATTTTTTACTCAGTTAAAAGTCCAACGGGTCCATTTTACGGCCCATTTAGTCCCGCTAGCACGAAACCTCTTCAAAAATGACCGAAAAACATGTTTTGATCAAATTTTAGGACTGCATATCATTGATTACGATCTTTTCAACACGATTATATTGAAAAAACTTATTTTTTGTATTTTTTACTCAGTTAAAAGTCCAACGGGTCCGTTTTACGGCCCATTCAGACCCGCTCGTCCGAAACCTCTACAAAAAGGACCGCAAAACAAGTTTTAATCAAAACTTAAGAGTTCATATCGTTGATTACGAGCTTTTCAACACTATTGTAATTTCAAAAATTCAATTTTTGTTCTTTTTACGCAGTTATAAGTTCAACGGGTCCATTTTTGGCCCATTTAGACCCGCTCGTTCGAAACCTCTACAAAAAGGACCGAAAAACAAGTTTTGATCCAATTTTAGGAGTTCATATAATTGATTACGAGCTTTTCAACAAGATTATATTGTAAAAACTAAAATTCGGTATTTTTTACTCAGTTAAAAGTCCAACGGGTCCATTTTACGACCCATTTAGACCCGCTCGCCCGAAACCTCTTCAAAAATGACCGAAAATAAGTTTTGATCCAATTTTTGGAGTTCATATAATTGATTACGAGCTTATCAACAAGATTATATTGCAAAAACTTAAATTCGGTATTTTTTACTTAGTTTAAAGTCCAACGGGTCCATTTTACGGCCCATTTAGACCCGCTCGCCCGAAACCTCTTCAAAAATGACTGAAAAATAAGTTTTGATCAAATTTTAAGAGTTCATATAATTGATTACGATCTTTTCAACAAGATTATATTGCAAAAACACAAATTCAGTATTTTTTACTTAGTTAAAAGTCCAACGGTTCCATTTTACGGCCCATTTATTCCCGCTAGCCCGAAACCACTTCAAAAATGACCGAAAAAACATGTTTTAATCAAATTTTAGGACTTCATATCATTGATTAGGATCTTTTCAACATGATTATATTGCAAAAACTCAATTTTTGTACTTTTTACTCAGTTAAAAGTCCAACGGGTCCATTTTACGGCCCATTTAGACCCGCTCGTCTGAAACCTCTACAAAAAGGACCGCAAAACAAATTTTAATCAAAACTTAAGAGTTCATATCGTTGATTACGAGCTTTTCGGTCCTTTTTGTAGAGGTTTCGGACGAGCGGGTCTAAATGGGTCTTAAAATTGACCCGTTGAACTTATAACTGCGTAAAAAGAACAGAAATTGAATTTTTGCAATACAATCGTGTTGAAAAGATCGTAATCAGTTATATGAACTCCTAAAATTTGATTAAAACTTGTTTTTCAGTCATTTTTGAAGAGGTTTCGGGCGAGCGGGTCTAAATGGGCCTTAAAATGGACCCGTTGGACTTTTAACTGAGTAAAAAGTACAAAATTTGAGTTTTGCAATATAATCGTGTTGAAAAGATAGTAATCAATGATATGAAGTCCTAAAATTTGATTAAAATATTTTTTTCGGTCATTTTTGAAGAGGTTACTGGCGAGCGGGTCTAAATGGGCCGTAAAATGGACCCGTTGGACTTTTAACTGAGTAAAAAGTACAAAAATTGAGTTTTTGCAATATAATCTTGTTGAAAAGATCGTAATCAATTATATGAACTCCTAAAATTTGATTAAAACTTGTTTTCAGTCATTTTTGAAGAGGTTTCGTGCGAGCGGGTATAAATGGGCCGTAAAATGGACCCGTTGGACTTTTAACTGAGTAAAAAGTACAAAAATTGAGTTTTTGCAATATAATCGTGTTGAAAAGATCGTAATCAATTATATGAACTCCTAAAATTTGATTAAAACTTGTTTTCAGTCATTTTTGAAGAGGTTTCGTGCCAGCGGGTCTAAATGGGTCGTAAAATGGACCCGGTGGACTTTTAACTGAGTAAAAAATACCGAATTTGAGTTTTTGCAATATAATCTTGTTGAAAATCTCGTAATCAATTATACGAACTCCTAAAATTGGATCAAAACATGTTTTTCGGTCCTTTTTGTAGAGGTTTCGGACGAGCGTGTCTAAATGGGCCGTAAAATGGACCCGTTGGACTTTTAACTGAGTAAAAAGTATATAAATTGACTTTTTGCAATATAATCGTGTTGAAAAGATCGTAATAAATTATATGAAATCCTAAAATTTGATTAAAACTTGTTTTTCAGTCATTTTTGAAGAGGTTTCGGGCGAGCGGGTCTAAATGGGCCGTAAAATGGACCCGTTGGACTTTTAACTAAGTAAAAAATACCGAATTAGAGTTTTTGCAATATAATCTTGTGGAAAAGCTCGTAATATATCATATGAACTCCTAAAATTTGATCAAACTTGTTTTTCGGTCCTTTTTGTAGAGGTTTCGGACGAGCGGGTCTAAATGGGCCTTAAAATGGACCCGTTGGACTTTCAACCGAGTAAAAAGTATATAAATTGAATTTTTGCTATACAATAGTGTTGAAAAGCTCGTAATCAATGATATGAACTCTTAAGTTTTGATTAAAACTTGTTTTGCGACCCTTTTTGTAGAAATTTCGGACGAGCGGGTCTAAATGCGCCGTAAAATGGATCCGTTGGACTTTTAACTGAGTGAAAAGTACAAAAATTGAGTTTTTGCAATATAATCATGTTGAAAAGATCGTAATCAATTATATGAACTCCTAAAATTTGATTAAAACTTGTTTTTCAGTCATTTTTGAAGAGGTTTCCAGCGAGCGGGTCTAAATGGGCAGTAAAATGGACCCGTTAAAATACCGAATTTGAGTTTTTGCAATATAATCTTGTTGAAAAGCTTGTAATCAATTATATGAACTCCTAAAATTGGATCAAAACTTGTTTTGTGGTCCTTTTTGTAGAGGTTTCGGACGAGTGGGTCTAAATGGGCCGTAAAATGGACCCGTTGGACTTTTAACTAAGAAAAAAGTACAAAAATTGAGTTTTTGCAATATAATCGTGTTGAAAATATCGTAATCAATTATATGAACTTCTAAAATTTGATTAAAACTTGTTTTTCAGTCATTTTTGAAGAGGTTTCGGGCGAGCGGGTCTAAATGGGCCGTAAAATGGACCCGTTGGAATTTTAACTGAGTAAAAAATACCGAACTTGAGTTTTTGCAATATAATCTTGTTGAAAAGCTCGTAATCAATTATATGAACTCCTAAAATTTGATAGAAACATGTTTTTTTGTCATTTTTGAAGAGGTTTCGGGCGAGCGGGTCTAAATGGGCCTTAAAATGGACATGTTGAACTTATAACTACGTAAAAAGAACAGAAGTTAAATTTTTGCAATACAATAGTGTTGAAAAGATCGTAATCAGTTATATGAACTCCTAAAATTTGATTAAAACTTGGTTTTCAGTCATTTTTGAAGAGGTTTCGGGCGAACGGGTCTAAATGGGCCGTAAAATGGACCCGTTGGACTTTTAACTGAGTAAAAAGTACAAAAATTGAGTTTTTGCAATATAATCGTGATGAAAAGATCGTAATCAATTATATGAACTCCTAAAATTTGATTAAAACTTGTTTTCAGTCATTTTTGAAGAGGTTTCGGGCGAGCGGGTCTAAATGGGCCGTAAAATGGACCCGTTGGACTTTTAACTGAGTAAAAAGTACAAAAATTGAGTTTTTGCAATATAATCGTGTTGAAAAGATCGTAATCAATTATATGAACTCCTAAAATTTGATTAAAACTTGTTTTTCAGTCATTTTTGAAGAGGTTTCGGGCGAGCGGGTCTAAATGGGCCGTAAAATGGACCCGTTGGACTTTTAACTGAGTTAAAAATACAGAAATTGACTTTCAGCAATATAATCTTGTTGAAAAGCTCGTAATCAATTATAGGAACTCCTAAAATTGGATCAAAACTTGTTTTTCGGTCCTTTTTGTCGTGGTTTCGGACGAGCGGGTCTAAATGGGCCTTAAAATGGACCCGTTGAAATTATAACTGTGTAAAAAGAACATAAATTGAATTTTTGCAATACAATAGTGTTGAAAAGCTCGTAATCAACGATATGAACTCTTAAGTTTTGTTTAAAACTTGTTTTGCGGTCCTTTTTGTAGTGGTTTCGGACGAACGAGTCTAAATGGGCCTTAAAATGGTCCCGTTGAACTTATAACTGCGTAAAAAGAACATAAATTGAATTTTTGCAATACAATAGTGTTGAAAAGCTCGTAATCAACGATATGAACTCTTAAGTTTTGATTAAAACTTGTTTTGCGGTCCTTTTTGTAGAGGTTTCGGACGAGCGGGTCTAAATGGGCCGTAAAATGGACCCGTTGGACTTTTAACTGAGTAAAAAGTACAAAAATTGAATTTTTGCAATATAATCGTGTTGAAAAGATCGTAATCAATTATATGACCTCCTAAAATTTGATTAAAACTTGTTTTTCAGTCATTTTTGAAGAGGTTTCGGGCGAGCAGGTCTAAATGGGCCGTAAAATGGACCCGTTGGACTTTTAACTGAGTAAAAAACACCGAATTTGAGTTTTTGCAATATAATCTTGTTGAAAATCTCGTAATCAATTATATAAACTCCTAAAATTGGATCAAAACTTGTTTTTCGGTCCTTTTTGTAGAGGTTTCGGACGAGCGGGTCTAAATGGGCTTTAAAATGGACCCGTTGAACTTATAACTGCGTAAAAAGAACAGAAATTGAATTTTTGCAATACAATAGTGTTGAAAAGCTCGTAATCAACGATATGAACTCTTAAGTTTTGATTAAAACTTGTTTTGCGGACCTTTTTGTAGAAATTTCGGACGATCGGGTCTAAATGCGCCGTAAAATGGATCCGTTGGACTTTTAACTGAGTAAAAAATACAAAAATTGAGTTTTTGCAATATAATCGTGTTAAAAATATCGTAATCAATTATATGAACTCCTAAAATTTGATTAAAACTTGTTTTTCAGTCATTTTTGAAGAGGTTTCGGGCGAGCGTGTCTAAATGGGCCGTAAAATGGACCCGTTGGAATTTTAACTGAGTAAAAAATACCGAACTTGAGTTTTTGCAATATAATCTTGTTGAAAAGCTCGTAATCAATTATATGAACTCCTAAAATTTGATAAAAACTTGTTTTTCAGTCATTTTTGAAGAGGTTTCGGGCGAGCGGTTCTAAATGGGCCTTAAAATGGACATGTTGAACTTATAACTGCGTAAAAAGAGCAGAAGTTAAATTTTTGCAATACAATAGTGTTGAAAAGATCGTAATCAGTTATATGAACTCCTAAAATTTGATTAAAACTTGGTTTTCAGTCATTTTTGAAGAGGTTTCGGGCGAGCGGGTCTAAATGGGCCGTAAAATGGACCCGTTGAACTTTTAACTGAGTAAAAAGTACAAAAATTGAGTTTTTGCAATATAATCGTGTTGAAAAGATCGTAATCAATTATATGAACTCCTAAAATTTCATTAAAACTTGTTTTCAGTCATTTTTGAAGAGGATTCGGGCGAGCGGGTCTAACTGGACCCGTTGGACTTTTAACTGAGTTAAAAATACAGAAATTGACTTTTAGCAATATAATCTTGTTGAAAAGCTCGTAATCAATTATATGAACTCCTAAAGTTGGATCAAAACTTGTTTTTCGGTCCTTTTTGTAGTGGTTTCGGACGAGCGGGTCTAAATGGGCCTTAAAATGGACCCGTTGAACTTATAACTGCGTAAAAAGAACAGAAATTGAATTTTTGCAATACAATAGTGTTGAAAAGCTCGTAATCAACGATATGAACTCTTAAGTTTTGATTAAAACTTGTTTTGCGGTCCTTTTTGTAGAGGTTTCGGACGAGCGGGTCTAAATGGGCCGTAAAATGGACCCGTTGGACTTTTAACTGAGTAAAAAATACAGAAATTGAGTTTTTGCAATATAATCGTGTTGAAACGATCGTAATCAATTATATGAACTCCTAAAATTTGATTAAAACCTGTTTTTCAGTCATTTTTGAAGAGGTTTCGGGCGAGCGGGTCTAAATGGGCCGTAAAATGGATCCGTTGGACTTTTAACTGAGTTAAAAATACAGAAATTGACTTTTAGCAATATAATCTTGTTGAAAAGCTCGTAATCAATTATATGAACTCCTTAAATTGGATCAAAACTTGTTTTTCGGTCTTTTTTGTAGTGGTTTCGGACGAGCAAGTCTAAATGGGCCTTAAAATGGACCCGTCGAACTTATAACTGCGTAAAAAGAACAGAAATTGAATTTTTGCAATACAATAGTGTTGAAAAGCTCGTAATCAACGATATGAACTCTTAAGTTTTGATTAAAACTTGTTTTGCGGTCCTTTTTGTAGAGGTTTCGGACGAGCGGGTCTAAATGGGCCGTAAAATGGACCCGTTGGACTTTTAACTGAGTAAAAAGTGCAAAAATTGAGTTTTTGCAATATAATCGTGTTGAAAAGATTGTAATCAATTATATGAACTCCTAAAATTTGATTAAAACTTGTTTTTCAGTCATTTTTGAAGAGGTTTCGGGCGAGCGGGTCTAAATGGGCCGTAAAATGGACCCGTTGGACTTTTAACTGAGTTAAAAATATAGAAATTGACTTTTAGCAATATAATCTTGTTGAAAAGCTCGTAATCAATTATATGAACTCCTAAAATTGGATCAAAACTTGTTTTTCGGTCCTTTTTGTAGTGGTTTCGGACGAGCGGGTCTAAATGGGCCTTAAAATGGACCCGTTGAACGTATAACTGCGTAAAAAGAACAGAAGTTAAATTTTTGCAATACAATAGTGTTGAAAAGCTCGTAATCAACGATATGAACTCTTAAGTTTTGATTAAAACTTGTCTTGCGGCCCTTTTTGTAGAAATTTCGGACGAGCGGGTCTAAATGCGCCGTAAAATGGATCCGTTGGACTTTTAACTGAGTAAAAAATACAAAAATAGATTTTTTGCAATATAATCGTGTTGAAAAGATTGTAATCAATTATATGAACTCCTAAAATTTGATTAAAACTTGTTTTTCAGTCATTTTTGAAGAGGTTTCGGGCGAGCGGGTCTAAATGGGCCGTAAAATGGACTCGTTGGAATTTTAACTGAGTAAAAAATACCGAACTTGAGTTTTTGCAATATAATCTTGTTGAAAAGCTCGTAATCAATTATATGAACTCCTAAAATTTGATAAAAACTTGTTTTTCAGTCATTTTTGAAGAGGTTTCGGGCGAGCGGGTCTA
Source organism: Hibiscus trionum (assembly GCA_030270665.1). Taxonomy (NCBI): domain Eukaryota; kingdom Viridiplantae; phylum Streptophyta; class Magnoliopsida; order Malvales; family Malvaceae; genus Hibiscus; species Hibiscus trionum. The sequence continues at coordinate 40,894,944 of BSYR01000002.1, read as the reverse complement.
AATGGATCTGTTGAACTTATAACTGCGTAAAAAGAACAGAAGTAAAATTTTTGCAATACAATAGTGTTGAAAAGATCGTAATCAGTTATTTGAACTCCTAAAATTTGATTAAAACTTGGTTTTCAGTCATTTTTGAAAAGGTTTCGGGCGAGCGGGTCTAAATGGGCCGTAAAATGGACCCGTTGAACTTTTAACTGAGTAAAAAGTACAAAAATTGAGTTTTTGCAATATAATCGTGTATAAAAGATCGTAGTCAATTATATGAACTCCTAAAATTTGTTTAAAACTTGTTTTTCAGTCATTTTTGAAGAGGTTTCGGGCGAGCGGGTCTAAATGGGCCGTAAAATGGACCCGTTGGACTTTTAACTGAGAAAAAAATACAGAAATTGAGTTTTTGCAATATAATCGTGTTGAAACGATCGTAATCAATTATATGAACTCCTAAAATTTGGTTAAAACTTGTTTTTCAGTCATTTTTGAAGAGGTTTCGGGCGAGCGGGTCTAAATGGGCCGTAAAATGGACCCGTTGGACTTTTAACTGAGTTAAAAATACAGAAATTGACTTTTAGCAATATAATCTTGTTGAAAAGCTCACAATCAATTATATGAACTCCTTAAATTGGATCAAAACATGTTTTTCGGTTCTTTTTGTAGTGGTTTCGGACGAGCGGGTCTAAATGGGCCTTAAAATGGACCCGTTGAACTTATAACTGCGTAAAAAGAACAGAACTTGAATTTTTGCAATACAATAGTGTTGAAAAGCTCGTAATCAACGATAAGAACTCTTAAGTTTTGAATAAAACTTGGTTTTGCAGTCCTTTTTGTAGAGGTTTCGGACGAGCGGGTCTAAATGGGCCGTAAATTGGACCCGTTGGACTTTTAATTGAGTAAAAAGTACAAAAGTTGAGTTTTTGCAATATAATCTTGTTGAAAAGATCGTAATCAATTATATGAACTCCTAAAATTTGATTAAAACTTGTTTTTCAGTCATTTTTGAAGAGGTTTCGTGCGAGCGGGTCTAAATGGGCCGTAAAATGGACCCGTTGGAATTTTAACTATGTAAAAAATACCGAATTTGATTTTTTGCAATATAATCTTGTTGAGAATCTCGTAATCAATTATATGAACTCCTAAAATTGAATCAAGACTTGTTTTTCGGTCCTTTTTGTAGAGGTTTCGAACTAGCGGGTCTAAATGGGCCGTAAAATGGACACGTTGGACTTTTATCTGAGTAAAAAGTACAAAAATTGAGTTTTTGCAATATAATCGTGTTGAAAAGATCGTAATCAATTATATGAACTCCTAAAATTTGATCAAAACTTGTTTTTAGTTATTTTTTAAGAGGTTTCGGGCGAGCGGGTCTAAATGGGACGTAAAATGGACCCGTTGGACTTTTAACTGAGTAAAAAATACCGAATTTGAGTTTTTGCAATATAATCTTGTTGAAAAGCTCGTTATCAATGATATGAACTCCTAAAATTGGATCAAAACTTGTTTTTTCTGTCCTTTTTGTAGAGGTTTGGGACGAGCGGGTCTAAATGGGCCTTAAAATGGACCCGTTGAACTTATAACTGCGTAAAAAGAACAGAAATTGAATTTTTGCAATACAATAGTGTTGAAAAGCTCGTAATCAACGATATGAACTCTTAAGTTTTGATTAAAACTTGTTTTGCGGTCCTTTTTGTAGAGGTTTCGGACGAGCGGGTCTAAATGGGCCGTAAAATGGACCCGTTGGACTTTTAACTGAGTAAAAAGTACAAAAATTGAGTTTTTGCAATATAATCGTGTTGAAAAGATCGTAATCAATTATATGAACTCCTAAAATTTTATTAAAACTTGTTTTTCAGTCATTTTTGAAGAGTTTTCGTGCGAGCGGGTCTAAATGGGCCGTAAAATGGACCCGTTGGACTTTTAACTGAGAAAAAATACCGAATTTGAATTTTTGCAATATAATCTTGTTGAAAATCTCGTAATCAATTATATGATCTCCTAAAATTGGATCAAAACTTGTTTTTCGGTCCTTTTTGTAGAGGTTTCGAACGAGCGGGTCTAAATGGGCTGTAAAATGGACCCGTTGGACTTTTAACTTAGTAAAAAATACCGAATTTGAGTTTTTGCAATATAATATTGTTGAAAAGCTAAAAATCAATTATATGAACTCCTAAAATTTGATCAAAACTTGTTTTCGGTCCTTTTTGAAGAGATTTCGGACGAGCGGGTCTAAATGGGCCTTAAAATGGACCCGTTGAACTTATAACTGCGTAAAAAGAACAGAAATTGAATTTTTGCAATACAATCGTGTTGAAAAGATCGTAATCAATTATATGAACTCCTAAAATTTGATTAAAACTTGTTTTTCAGTCATTTTTGAAGAGGTTTCGGGCGAGCGGGTCTAAATGGGCCGTAAAATGGACCCGTTGGACTTTTTTTTTGAGGAAATGGCCTTATTAAAAACCCCACTAATCCTTACTGGGCAGGCCCAACAAGGGCCTAAGAGGGGAAAAGAGTGCCCAAAATATATTATAAATCATGGTGGTTGGTGAACAACCGGTACAAATGTTCGCAGAGCATCGGGCAAGCCCGGCCCGAAATACATAGAGCATTTAAAATGAAAGGCCCAATTGGCTACATAGTGAGCTAAAACATTAGCTGCGCGCGGTACATAAAGTAAAGTAAGACCAGGTACAGTATCAAAGAAAGATCTAGTGGTCTGAATCTGCCGCTGAAGGGTGGAGGCATCCTCGCCGGCGTGACGTAGCCGATTGATCAGTAGGGCCGCATCCGATTCAAGAAGAAACCCTTGCCATCCAGCATCAACACCGATTTTGACACCATCCGTAATAGCGTGAAGCTCCGCTGATGTAGAATCTGCGGTAGCGTCCAAGTAAATAGCCCGTCCGAGCAAGATAGCACCAGTAGCGTCACGAGCTACTATGCCAATGCCAGCGGATCCTGTAGTGGGGTTGAAAGCGCCATCAACATTGATTTTGATCGATCCAGCTGGTGGCGGTCTCCATACAGGTTGGGAAAGTGCTGTCGCCGTCTGCTGCCGCGTCGTGGTATTGTCTGAGTTGGCCGAGAGGTAGTTACAAAGTAGGTCCTGGGAGTTCATCAAAGTAAGCCAAGGGGGCTGTAATCGCTGAGAATGGACCCAATCATTCCTCCTGTTCCAAAGATTCCACAAGGTAGTCAGGAGGAGATCAAATTGTGCGCGAGATAGAAGCATAGCTCCTTGTTCTAGCCAGAGGGGAACCGAGGTGGCGGTGTTGTCACGAAATGCACTAGGGAAGCCGGCAAGGCCGAGCACCTCGGCAGCGCCCGGACAGTCCCTGAATGCGTGAATCGCAGTTTCAAGAATCGATGGACAGAACGGGCACATGCCATTGCCCAGTCCAATAGCCGCGAGTCGGTCACCAGTGGGTAATGCACCCCGTCCTACCCGCCACCCAAAGGTGCGAACCTTCGGAAGTGTATTAGATTTAGCAATGATCTTCCAGAGAGGACTAGGACGCACAAGGGGCCGAGGGGGCCTACGTAAGAATAGGTAGCCGGAGCGTACGGAATATATGTTAGTATCATGAAAACCCCATAGTAAAGTATCACGACGTACATCGAATATTGGTACGTGCAGTATGTTGGCAGCATCATCCTCGTCAAAGTATTGACGTACTTTATTTTCATCCCAAGAATTGTGATGTCGGATCATAAAGTCTCCGCAGCGCAAGAGTATCTCCTCATTATCCTGATAATTACCAAAGAAGGAGAGACCAGCTGACCCACCCCAATGATCACGATGGATGCGTATACGACTATCAACACCAGGCCTCCAGAAAAAGCCTGGCTGCAAGTGTTGCAAGGCTTGCCATATACCTCGCCAAGCAAAAGAGGCGCGTTGGTCAGCTTCTGCCTCCAGAATATTGCCGGAGGGGTAATAGCGTGAACGCAAGACCCTAGCGAGCAGGGAATCAGGCGAGTGAATCAGTCGCCAGATTTGCTTCCCAAGAAGAGCAATATTAAAGTCCCGTAAGTCACGGAAGCCCATACCCCCGGCGGCTTTGGGTGTACACATAGTATCCCAGGAAAGCATTGGCCATCCTTTTTTGTTACTCCTGCCCGACCACCAGTAACGGCGAATTGAGCGTGTTGCATCATCCACAATGTTTTCCGGAAGCAAATAGCACGACATGACGTACCGAGGCAAAGCTTGCGCCACTGATTTTATTAGAACTTCACGCCCACTATATGAAAGCAAGTTAGTATCCCATTTAGCCATGCGTGAATTGACTTTGTCTCGAATAAACCCAAGACTAGCCGTTCGGTTCCTCCCAACGAGAAGAGGGAATCCCAGATAAGTTCCAGGGTCATCAACCAAACGGATTCCAAGAGTATGCTGAAGGGCTTGGGAGAAGTCCGTCGAACAGGAAGAGCTACAAAAGGCAGTCGACTTAGAGAAGTTGACAGATTGTCCTGAGGATGATTCATACAAACGAAGAATCTCCTTCAATCGCACTATTTCTGTTGGGCAATTACGGACGAAGACAATACTGTCATCTGCAAAGAGCAGATGATTAATCCTAGGCCCATGCCGATTGGCTTGTAATCCAACGAGTCGTCCCGCTTACTGTTCAGCCTCAAGGGCCGCTGAAAGCCCTTGGGAGCATATTAAAAAGAGGAAAGGCGAGAGAGGGTCTCCTTGCCGGATTCCCCTAGTCGGAAAGAACTCGTGGGATAGAGCGCCATTAAGACGGACTGAGAATGACACAGTGGATACGCAACGGAGCAGTAATTGTACCCAATCGGGCGCAAATCCCATACGTAGCATCACGTCTTTAAGAAAAGACCATTCAACCTTATCAAATGCTTTCTCCATATCTAGCTTCAAGGCAGCCCCTTGATAGATCGAAGCGTTATTAGTATGGAGGGTATGAACAAGTTCATGCGCAATCAGAATATTGTCAGTGATGTTTCTACCTCTAACAAAAGTTGCTTGTGCATCACTGATACAAGATGGTAGGATAGGTTTGAGTCGATTCACAAGAACCTTGGCAATGGTTTTGTAAATGACAGTGCATAAACTGATCAGCCGGAATTGACGCATGTTTGAAGCGTCAGGCACCTTTGGAATGAGGACAATAATGGCTTTGTTAACCGTTGCCATGTCCTCTTCCCCACGTAACAGACGCAAACAAAGTTGGACAAATTCAGGCCCAATGACATCCCAGTATTGTCTATAGAAACTACTGGGAAAGCCATCAAAACCCGGAGCTTTCCTGGGGCCTATATCCCGGAAAGCTGTGATTACCTCGTCTTCAGTGAAGGGTCGAAGCAACGAGTCATTCATTTCAGCATTAACAACCGGACTAATGTGTTCTAAAAGAAGTGGAGAGGAAGTCGGATTAGAGGATGTAAACAAACCCTGGAAATACTCGGATGCAATCCGAAGAAGCTCAGGCTTCTCTGTATACCAGGTTTGGTCTACATCAAAGAGACCACGTATAGTGTTCTTTTTCCTTCGTTTAGACGCTCTGGAATGGAAGAAGGAAGTGTTCTTATCACCTTGCGATAGCCAGGTAACACGAGAACGCTGGGCCCAGTAGGCTTCCCTTGCATCCAAAAGGCGTCTAAGTTCCAATTTCACATCGCGTAGATTGAGCAGCATGTCGGGTGACAGCTGTCGTCTACGCATATAAGAATTAATCTTACGTTGAAGCTCAGCGATGCGGTTGTTGGAGTTGAAACGACGAGTCGTTTGCCAGTATGTAAGTGGTTCCCTACAATAGTCAATTTGTCAAGTAGGGTGCCTGACGCATTTGACCATGCTTGGTGGAAAGCGTTAATACATGACGGGTCCTTTGCCCAGCACGCCTCGAATCGAAAATGATCACCATCATGTTGGGCGCGATCCTCACGAGGTGTAGCACGTTTGGTGTCCAAGATAATGATATAGTGATCAGAATCTGGAGAGAAAACATTTCTACATTGGAATGTTAAGTGGGCATTGAGCCATGCAGCACATGCAAGGTATCTATCCAGACGTTCACAAACGGGTGTAACATTTGGCCCCGTTCGTGACCAAGTGAACCATCCCGAGCATGGTTTGCAATCAAAAATCCTATTACGTGCGAGGCAATCTCGAAAGTTGGTGATTTGTGATTGCGGTCTACGACATCCGCCTTGTTTTTCGGAGTCGGATAAAATGTCGTTTAGGTCTCCACCAATTAACCAAGGTAAAGGGGAATTGTTACGAAGAGAATCTATGAGTTCCCACGTTTTATATTTCATGCTAGTCTCTGAATACCCATAGATGCCAGTGAATCGAAAGCAATCATCAGAAGATGTTACAGTGGAATCAATGTGACGATCAGAATACGATAAAAGATCCATAGTCATATTATTATTCCAAAATAAAATCAAACCAGAGCAAGTTGGGCTGCTTTTCACATAGAAGCAGCCCGCCATTTCTAAAGAGAGTTTCAAACGTTCAAAATTAAAATTAAATAACCGAGTCTCAGATAAAAAAATAATCGAAGGTTCTAATTTTCGGACCAGTGACACAAGCCCTCGAACTGCCTCTGGTGAACCAAGCCCACGGCAGTTCCAGCACAAGAGCCTCATTTCTCTCGGCGGGGTTGAATATCAACCGCCGCCGAAGAGATTTTGCTGCTCATCCCAGCTTTATTGTGTTTAGTCTTCTCAGTAGTTGCTGCTCCGGGCTTTGCCGGTCGTGTTGGAACCTTTGGTGAGGTGCGTGGTCGCTTAGCCGTTGTGGGTGCAGCCAAGGGAGGGCTGCGCTTTGCTTTACGAGGTTCTGCGGCACCCTTCGGTGGAATTGATGAAGTAGCAAGCCAATCCTCAAAATCAGGGTTGACATAAGCATTACTGTCGTGACCAGCAGTAGTAGATTTGGCAGGCACTGCAGTGGGCACCGGGAACCCTTCGCCATCAATCAACACAAACCTTTTGTCAGGCGGGGTGGATGATGCATCATCAATCCCTGCGGCTGCTTGGGCAGTGTTAGGAGCTCCTGTGTTGGCTGATTCCGCATCAGCCTGTATAACATCAAGGGGGGCCACATTGAGAGCCTCGATCGAGATTTGTCCCGTGGGATCGCTCCCCGCATCCGCCATCGGTGCATCAGGGGCAGCAGGGGCGACTAGATCCGTCTGCTCCAGCAGCGTTTCCGCACCCATGGGTGCTGCATTATCGGTGGCCTTAGCAGCGTTAGCAGCTACGGGCCCAGCATTAGTTTCTTCCATCGGTTCAGAGGCTGCAGCATCTGATACTTTTGTGGCTGAGGTGGCATCAGCTACAACAACTGATTTCCCCTTTCGATCTGGTCCTGAGGAGCAGAAACGAAGAAGGTAACAGTGAGCATAAATAGTAGAAAACATTCCTACTAAGTAAATTGTATTATAAATATTGACAAGTGCAGAAAAATTATTTAATGATACCGGCAGTGGCTGGTTTCTTCGTGGATGGTCTTGCACCTGCGATGAGGTGAAAAGATGGTGAAAATCAAATGTGATTTTCATAAAAAAGCATGCAACATGCGATGCATAAAGAGAAGGAGAAAAGATGATCCAATCCCATAATGAGGAAATACATAGAAAGAAAAATGTACCGTTGGTAGCCATCGAGGGCTTAGTTGATGGGCCAGCTGGCTCAAAATAACTAACCCGGCCTCGGGTTGTTATTTTAGACTTTTTCTTTGGAGCAGGGGCACCTAGCCAGTCTCTATACTGTTGGGGTTCCGTTTTGTCATCCTTGAAGTCTGCACAGGTGGCTTTAAGATGGCATAAAATGTCACACCCGTGACAGAAAGTTGGTAGTTTCTATTATTGTATTGGCAACATTTGAGGGCCTTCATCCTCCTCAATCTGTACAGCCACAAAACGTCGCAGCGGCTGATGTACATCGATAATAACCAGGACACGGAGGAATTCGGTCATATTCCCCTCATCTGATTGACGGGAATCTGTCCCTATGACTGCACCAATCCCACTAACAATGGTTCGTCCGGTGACGTTAGCCACTACAACGCCAGTCATCATGGCTATTGGCACCCTATGTATTCTCACCCAGATTCTCATCTGGTCGTATCTGTATCCCTTAATGGTAAGTTTTGGCTGAACAGGTAAGAGTGCAAGCCAATCTTTCTTGAAGGTCCATGGCCCTCTTTTTAGAACATCATCCCTGCAGGCTTTAGTTTCAAACTTAAAAAGAAAATAGCCAGAGCCTAGAGTCGTTACCGATGTGAGTTTATCTTCTCTCCATACAGCGGTGAAAAGCCGCACCAAAGCATTCTCATCAAAATCTTTGGTGTTGAAAAGTTTCCCGATGAGAGACGATTTGTAGTCGTCGAGGGGAACGGCCTTCGTGGAAGTAGGTGCACATATCACATTTTTTTCCTCCGCCGTAAATTGGAGGTTGTCAAAACGAGAAAGAAAAGAGTCTGTAGAGGCCATGAGGGCTTGTTTGTACTCGAGGTTGTTTATGAGTGTCACACAGTTGTATTGGTTCGCAGAACGTGTGAAAAGATGACCAAAGGTCAATATATAGAGGCGGCAATTCTCAATAAGATGAGAATAATATTCGAAATGTGGGATGGGTGGATAATCCAAGAAAGGATAGGATAATATTGATTTAAACTTAAAATCAAATAGAATCCTGGATAGATAATTTAAAATGTATTTGAATTTAAATAATTTCCAAATAATCTTGGGATTAAAAGAGAAAATTAACTTAAATTCAAAGGTATTATCCAAAAGGAAAATTAAATTGAATTTATACAATATCTTACTAATCCTGTGATTAAAAGATAATGTTAAAAAGTATTTGAATTTAAATAAACTCTGAATAATCATGAGATTAGAAGAGGATATTAATTTAAATTCAAAGAGATTATTAATGTAATAGGAAAAGAATTTGAATTTAAATAATATCTTTATAATCCTGAGATTAAAATATAATAGTAATTTAAACTCAAATAGAATACCAGAATAAGTGGATTGATCTAGATAATTCAAAAGGAAGTTGAATTTAAACAAATTCCTTGTAATCATGTGATTAAAAGAGAATATTGATTTAAATTCAAAAGGATTATCCAGATAATTGAAAAAGTGTTTTTGATTTTAAATAATGCCTTAATAATCCTGGGATTAAAAGATATTATTAAGTTCAATTCAACTAGAATCCTATCCAGAAGGAAAAATAAATTGAATTTATACAATATCTTAATAATCCTGTGATTAAAAGATAATGTTAAAAAGAATTTGAATTTAAATAAGCTCTTAATAATCATGAGATTAGAAGAGGATATTAATTTAAATTCAAAGAGATTATTAAGGCAATAGGAAAAGAATTTGAATTTAAATAATATCTTTATAATCCTGAGATTAAAAGATAATAGTAATTTAAACTCAAATAGAATCCTAGAAAGAGTGGATTTATCCAGATAATTTAAATAGAAATTCATTCGTATTTTATTATCTAGATCATCGAAATGAAAAATCATTTGTATTTTATTATTCACAATTTTTAAATCGTGATAATTTAGTGAATCCCAAAATATTAGGAGTGGGTTAAGATTTGAGAAAGTTTGATGGGAATCATCCGATTTGCATGCATTGCATGGGGGTAGGGTACGTGCATGAGGCTTAGGTTCCCATGCAGGCACGGGATGTGGAATTTTGAAATTCCAATGAATAATTGAAAATATTTTCACTAACTGACAGTATCTGATGCTCCGAAAATTGTGGAGCATTTGAAATGCAGCTGCCGTCCGGAGGTTTGCAGCTGCAGCATCCCCCGCCGGTTGATCTGGTTTGGAGGGGAACAATAATAATGTGGAACCCTGGCGGTGCTCATGCACATGAATAATCATTAGAGCCCTTGTTCTTGAAATGTAATAAGTCTGGAACGGGATAATGAATAAGACGTAGTAAAACGGTCTGTTGTAGGAACAAAAATGAGTAACCACATGAACAAACTAGCTGCATTGCTTCGCGTATGTACGTTTGCATGCAGGCAGTTTCATTCACTGATAATAACGATTTCCCCAGCGTGACGTTGCTGTTTAAGGAGTGGATACAAGGTCGTAAAGACCAGGAAAATCCATGTACTCTAGAAAAGGAGACAGGGTAGGCGAAGGGCATCAAAATGGTGTCCCAGCACGTGTGTGATGCTAGTGAAAAACATCATTTGCCTTATCGGCAGTGTTTGGCCATTGCCAAAACCAAAATATCACCATTGATAAACACAAAAATAATAGGCAGATAAAATTCTTCCGGGCTTGGTGTGTGGTTAACACTGTCATCGTGTTTGTGCTAAGCAATCACCACCATGATAGTGTGAGGGGGGTGGAAGAGGCATGTATGGCGGCGGAGGACGTGGCGGAAGAGGGCGGAGAGGAGGAGGAGGAGGCGGAAGAGGGTGGATAGAAGGAGGAGGGGGGAGAGAGAAAGGAAATTTAGAGAGAGAATTTGAGAGAGTTTTCATCACACACCCGTTGCACCCGTTGAACTTTTAACTGAGTAAAAAGTACAAATATTGAGTTTTTGCAATATAATCGTGTTCAAAAGATCGTAATCAATGATATGAAGTCCTAAAATTTGATTAAAATATTTTTTTCGCTCATTTTTGAAGAGGTTTCGGGTGAGCGGGTCTAAATGGGCCGTAAAATGGACCCGTTGGACTTTTAAATGAGTAAAAAGTACAAAAATTGAGTTTTTGCAATATAATCATGTTGAAAAGATCGTAATCAATTATATGAACTCCTAAAATTTGAGTAAAACTTGTTTTTCAGTCATTTTTGAAGAGGTTTCGTGTGAGCGGGTCTAAATGGGCCGTAAAATGGACCCGTTGGACTTTTAACTGAGTAAAAAATACCGAATTTGAGTTTTTGCAATATAATCTTGTTGAAAAGCTCGTAATCAATTATATGAACTCCTAAAATTGGATCAAAACTTGTTTTTCGGTCCTTTTTGTAGAGGTTTCGGACGAGCGGGTCTAAATGGGCCTTAAAATGGACCTGTTAAACTTATAACTGCGTAAAAAGAACAGAAACTGAATTTTTGCAATACAATAGTGTTGAAAAGCTCGTAATCAATGATATGAACTCTTAAGTTTTGATTAAAACTTGTTTTGCGGTCCTTTTTGTAGAGGTTTCGGACGAGCGGGTCTAAATGGGCCGTAAAATGGACCTGTTGGACTTTTAACTGAGTAAAAAGTACAAAAATTGAGTTTGTGCAATATAATCGTGTTGAAAAGATCGTAATCAATGATATGAAGTCCTAAAATTTGATTAAAACATGTTTTTTCGGTCATTTTTGAAGAGGTTTCGGGCTAGCGGGACTAAATGGGCCGTAAAATGGACCTGTTGGACTTTTAACTGAGTAAAAAATACCGAATTTGTGTTTTTGCAATATAATCTTGTTGAAAAGATCGTAATAAATTATATGAACTCCTAAAATTGGATCAAAACTTGTTTTTCGGTCCTTTTTGTAGAGGTTTCGGACGAGCGGGTCTAAATGGGCCTTAAAATGGACCCGTTGAACTTATAACTGCGTAAAAAGAACAGAAATTGAATATTTGCAATACAATAGTGTTGAAAAGCTCGTAATCAACGATATGAACTCTTAAGTTTTGATTAAAACTTGTTTTTCGGCCCTTTTTGTAGAAATTTCGGACGAGCGGGTCTAAATGCGCCGTAAAATTGATCCGTTGGACTTTTAACTGAGTAAAAAGTACAAAAATTGAGTTTTTGCAATATAATCGTGTTGAAAAGATCGTAATCAATTATATGAACTCCTAAAATTTGATTAAAACTTGTTTTTCAGTCAATTTTGAAGAGGTTTCGGGCGAGCGGGTCTAAATGGGCCGTAAAATGGACCCGTTGGAATTTTAACTGAGTAAAAAATACCGAACTTGAGTTTTTGCAATATAATCTTGTTGAAAAGCTCGTAATCAATTATATGAACTCCTAAAATTGGATCAAAACTTGTTTTTCGTTCCTTTTTGTAGAGGTTTCGGACGAGCGGGTCTAAATGGGCCTTAAAATGGACCCGTTGAACTTATAACTGCGTAAAAAGAACAAAAATTGAATTTTTGCAATACAATAGTGTTGAAAAGCTCGTAATCAACGATATGAACTCTTAAGTTTTGATTAAAACTTGTTTTGCGGTCCTTTTTGTAGAGGTTTCGGACGAGCGGGTCAAAATGGGCCTTAAAATGGACCCGTTGAACTTATAACTGCGTAAAAAGAACAAAAATTGAATTTTTGCAATACAATAGTGTTGAAAAGCTCGTAATCAACGATATGAACTCTTAAGTTTGGATCAAAACTTGTTTTTCGTTCCTTTTTGTAGAGGTTTCGGACGAGCGGGTCTAAATGGGCCTTAAAATGGACCCGTTGAACTTATAACTGCGTAAAAAGAACAAAAATTGAATTTTTGCAATACAATAGTGTTGAAAAGCTCGTAATCAACGATATGAACTCTTAAGTTTTGATTAAAACTTGTTTTGCAGCCCTTTTTGTAAGAATTTCGAACGAGCGGATCTAAATGCGCCGTAAAATGGATCCGTTGGACTTTTAACTGAGTAAAAAGTACAAAAATTGAGTTTTTGCAATATAATCGTGTTGAAAAGATCGTAATCAATTATATGAACTCCTAAAATTTGATTAAAACTTGTTTTTCAGTCATTTTTGAAGAGCTTTCGGGCGAGCGGGTCTAAATGGGCCGTAAAATGGACCCGTTGGACTTTTAACTGAGAAAAAAATACCGAACTTGAGTTTTTGCAATATAATCATGTTGAAAAGCTCGTAAATAATTATATGAACTCCTAAAATTGGATCAAAACATGTTTTTCAGTCATTTCTGAAGAGGTTTCGGGCGAGCGGGTCTAAATGGGCCTTAAATTGGACCCGTTGAACTTATAACTGCCTAAAAAGAACAGAAGTTACATTTTTGCAATACAATAGTGTTGAAAAGATCGTAATCAGTTATATGAACTCCTAAAATTTGATTAAAACTTGGTTTTCAGTCATTTTTGAAGAGGTTTCGGGCGAGCGGGTCTAAATGGGCCGTAAAATGGACCCGTTGGACTTTTAACTGAGTAAAAAGTACAAAAATTGAGTTTTTGCAATATAATCGTGTTGAAAAGATCGTAATCAATTATATGAACTCCTAAAATTTGATTAAAACTTGTTTTTCAGTCATTTTTGAAGAGGTTTCGGGCGAGCGGGTCTAAATGGGTCGTAAAATGGACTCGTTGGACTTTTAACTGAGTTAAAAATACAGAAATTGAGTTTTAGCAATATAATCTTGTTGAAAAGCTCGTAATCAATTATATGAACTCCTAAAATTGGATCAAAACTTGTTTTTCGGTCCTTATTTTAGTGGTTTCGGACGAGCGGGTCTAAATGGGCCTTAAAATGGACCCGTTGAACTTATAACTGTGTAAAAAGAGCATAAATTGAATTTTTGCAATACAATAGTGTTGAAAAGCTCATAATCAACGATATGAACTCTTAAGTTTTGATTAAAACTTGTTTTGCGGTCCTTTTTGTAGAGGTTTCGGACGAGCGGGTCTAAATGGGCCGTAAAATGGACCCGTTGAACTTTTAACTGAGTAAAAAATACAGAAATTGAGTTTTTGCAATATAATCGTGTTGAAACGATCGTAATCAGTTATATGAACTCCTAAAATTTGATTAAAACTTGTTTTTCAGTCATTTTGAAGAGGTTTCGGGCGAGCGGGTCTAAATGGGCCGTAAAATGGACCCGTTGGACTTTTAACTAAGTAAAAAAATACAGAAATTGACTTTTTTGCAATATAATCTTGTTGAAAAGCTCGTAATCAATTATATGAACTCCTAAAATTGGATCAAAACTTGTTATTCGGTCCATTTTGTAGATGTTTCGGACGAGCGGGTCTAAATGGGCCTTCAAATGGACCCGTTGAACTTATAACTGCGTAAAAAGAACATAAATTGAATTTTTGCAATACAATAGTGTTGAAAAGCTCGTAATCAATGATATGGACTCTTAAGTTTTGATTAAAACTTGTTTTGCGGTCCTTTTTGTAGAGGTTTCGGACGAGCGGGTCTAAATGGGCCGTAAAATGGACCCGTTGGACTTTTAACTGAGTAAAAAGTACAAAAATTGAGTTTTTGCAATATAATCGTGTTGAAAAGATCGTAATCAATTATATGAACTCCTAAAATTTGATTAAAACTTGTTTTTCAGTCATTTTTGAAGAGGTTTCGTGCGAGCGGGTCTAAATGGGCCGTAAAATGGACCCGTTGGACTTTTAACTGAATAAAAAATACCGAATTTGAGTTTTTGCAATATAATCTTGTTGAAAATCTCGTAATCAATTATATGAACTCCTAACATTGGATCAAAACTTGTTTTTCGGTCCTTTTTGTAGAGGTTTCGGACGAGCAAGTCTAAATGGGCCTTAAAATGGATCCGTTGAACTTATAACTGCGTAAAAAGAACAGAAATTGAATTTTTGCAATACAATAGTGTTGAAAAGCTCGTCATCAACGATATGAACTCTTAAGTTTTGATTAAAACTTGTTTTGCGGCCCTTTTTGTAGAAATTTCGGACGAGCGGGTCTAAATGCGCCGTAAAATGGATCTGTTGGACTTTTAACTGAGTGAAAAGTACAAAAATTGAGTTTTTGCAATATAATCGTGTTGAAAAGATCGTAATCAATTATATGAACTCCTAAAATTTGATTAAAACTTGTTTTTAAGTCATTTTTGAAGAGGTTTCGGGCGAGCGGGACTAAATGGGCCGTAAAATGGACCCGTTGGAATTTTAACTGCGTAAAAAATACTGAACTTGAGTTTTTGCAATATGATCTTGTTGAAAAGCTCGTACTCAATTATATGAACTCTTAAAATTTGATCAAAACATGTTTTTCAGTCATTTTTGAAGAGGTTTCGGGCGAGCGGGTCTAAATGGGCCTTAAAATGGACCCGTTGAACTTATAACTGCGTAAAAAGAACAGAAATTAAATTTTTGCAATACAATAGTGTTGAAAAGATCGTAATCAGTTATATGAACTCCTAAAATTTGATTAAAACTTGGTTTTCCGGTCATTTTTGAAGAGGTTTCGGGGGAGCAGGTCTAAATGGGCCGTAAAATGGACCCGTTGGACTTTTAACTGAGTAAAAAGTACAAAAATTGAGTTTTTGCAATATAATCGTGTTGAAAAGATCGTAATCAATTATATGAACTCCTAAAATTTGATTAAAACTTGTTTTTTAGTCATTTTTGAAGAGGTTTCGGGCGAGCGGGTCTAAATGGCCCGTAAAATGGACCCGTTGGACTTTTAACTGAGTTAAAAATACATAAATTGAGTTTTAGCAATATAATCTTGTTGAAAAGCTCGTAATCAATTATATGAACTCCTAAAATTGGATCAAAACTTGTTTTTCGGTCCGTTTTGTAGTGGTTTCGGACGAGCGGGTCTAAATGGGCCTTAAAATGGACCCGTTGAACTTATAACTGCGTAAAAAGAACATTAATTGTATTTTTGCAATACAATAGTGTTGAAAAGCTCGTAATCACCGATATGAACTCCTAAAGTTTGATTAAAACTTGTTTTGCGGTCCTTTTTGTAGAGGTTTCGGACGAGCGGGTCTAAATGGGCCGTAAAATGGATCCGTTAGACTTTTAACTGAGTAAAAAATACCGAATTTAAGTTTTTGCAATATAATCTTGTTGAAAAGCTCGTAATCAATTATATGAACTTTTAAAATTGGATCAAAACTTGTTTTTCGGTCCTTTTTGTAGAGGTTTCGGACGAGCGGGTCTAAATGGGCCTTAAAATGGACCCGTTGAACTTATAACTGCGTAAAAATAACAGAAATTGAATTTTTGCAATACAATCGTGTTGAAAAGATCATAATCAGTTATATGAACTCCTAAAATTTGATTAAAACTTGTTTTTCAGTCATTTTGAAGAGGTTTCGGGCGAGCGGGTCTAAATGGGCCGTAAAATAGACCCGTTGGACTTTTAACTAAGTAAAAAATACCGAATTTGAGTTTTTGCAATATAATCTTGTTGAAAAGCTCGTAATCAATTATATGAACTTGTAAAATTGGATCAAAACTTGTTTTTCGGTCCTTTTTGTAGAGGTTTCGGACGAGCGGGTCTAAATGGGCCTTAAAATGGACCCGTTGAACTTATAACTGCGTAAAAAGAACAGAAATTGAATTTTTGCAATACAATAGTGTTGAAAAGCTCGTAATCAACGATATAAACTCTTAAGTTTTGATTAAAACTTGTTTTGCGGTCCTTTTTGTTGAGGTTTCGGACGAGCGGGTCTAAATGGGCCGCAAAATGGACCTGTTGGACTTTTAACTGAGTAAAAAATACAGAAATTGAGTTTTTGCAATATAATCGTGTTGAAACGATCGTAATCAATTATATGAATTCCTAAAATTTGATTAAAACTTGTTTTTCAGTCATTTTTTGAAGAGGTTTCGGGCGAGCGGGTCTAAATGGGACGTAAAATGGACCCGTTGGACTTTTAACTGAGTAAAAAATACAGAAATTGACTTTTTTGCAATATAATCTTGTTGAAAAGCTCGTAATCAATTATATGAACTCCTAAAATTGGATCAAAACTTGTTTTTCGGTCCATTTTGTAGATGTTTCGGACGAGCGGGTCTAAATGGGCCTTAAAATTGACGCGTTGAACTTATAACTGCGTAAAAAGAACAGAAATTGAATTTTTGCAATACAATAGTGTTGAAAAGCTCGTAATCAACGATATGAACTCTTAATTTTTGATTAAAACTTGTTTTGCGGTCCTTTTTGTAGAGGTTTCGGACGAACGGGTCTAAATAGGCCGTAAAATAGACCCGTTGGACTTTTAACTGAGTAAAAAGTACAAAAATTGAGTTTTTGCAATATAATCATGTTGAAAAGATCGTAATCAATGATATGAAGTCCTAAAATTTGATTAAAACATGTTTTTCGGTCATTTTTGAAGAGGTTTCGGGCTAGCGGGACTAAATGGGCCGTAAAATGAACATGTTGGACTTTTAACTAAGTAAAAATTACCGAATTTGTGTTTTTGCAATATAATCTTGTTGAAAAGATCGTAATAAATTATATGAACTCCTAAAATTGGATCAAAACTTGTTTTTTCGGTCCTTTTTGTAGAGGTTTCGGACGAGCGGGTCTAAATGGGCCTTAAGATGGACCCGTTGAACTTATAACTGCGTAAAAAGAACAGAAATTGAATTTTTGCAATACAATAATGTTGAAAAGCTCGTAATCAACGATATGAACTCTTAAGTTTTAATTAAAACTTGTTTTGCGGTCCTTTTTGTAGAGGTTTCATACGAGCGGGTCTAAATGGGCCGCAAAATGGACACGTTGGACGTTTAACCGAGTAAAAAGTACAAAATTTCAGTTTTTGCAATATAATCGTGTTGAAAAGATCGTAATCAATTATATGAACTCCTAAAATTTGATTAAAACTTGTTTTTCAGTCATTTTTGAAGAGGTTTCGTGCGAGCGGGACTAAATGGACCGTAAAATTGACCGTTGGACTTTTAACTGAGTAAAAAAATACCGAATTTGAGTTTTTGCAATATAATCTTGTTGAAAATCTCGTAATCAATTATATGAACTCCTAAAATTGGATCAAAACTTGTTTTTCGGTCCTTTTTGTAGAGGTTTCGGAAGAGCGGGTCTAAATGGGCCTTAAAATGGACCAATTGAACTTATAACTGCGTAAAAAGAACAGAAATTGAATTTTTGCAATACAATAGTGTTGAAAAGCTCATAATCAATGATATGAACTGTTAAGTTTTGATTAAAACTTGTTTTGCGGCCCTTTTTGTAGAAATTTCGGACGAGCGGGTCTAAATGGGCCGTAAAATGGTCCCGTTGGACTTTTAACTGAGTAAAAAGTACAAAAATTGAGTTTTTGCAATATAATCGTGTTGAAAAGATTGTAATCAATTATATGAACTCATAACATTTGATTAAAACTTGTTTTTCAGTTATTTTTGAAGAGGTTTCGGGCGAGCAGGTCTAAATGGGCCGTAAAATGGACCCGTTGGACTTTTATCTGAGTAAAAAATACTGAATTTGAGTTTTTGCAATATAATCTTGTTGAAAAGATCGTAATCAATTATATAAACTCCTAAAATTGGATCAAAACTTGTTTTTCGGTCCTTTTTGTAGAGGTTTCGGACGAGCGGGTCTAAATGGGCCTTAAAATGGACCCGTTAAACTTATAACTGCGTAAAAAGAACAGAAATTGAATTTTTGCAATACAATAGTGTTGAAAAGCTCGTAATCAACGATATAAACTCTTAAGTTTTGATTAAAACTTGTTTTGCGGTCCTTTTTGTAGAGGTTTCGGACGAGCGGGTCAAAATGGGCCGCAAAATGGACCTGTTGGACTTTTAACTGAGTAAAAAATACAGAAATTGAGTTTTTGCAATATAATCATGTTGAAACGATCGTAATCAATTATATGAACTCCTAAAATTTGATTAAAACTTGTTTTTCAGTCATTTTTGAAGAGGTTTCGGGCGAGCGGGTCTAAATGGGACGTAAAATGGACCCGTTGGACTTTTAACTGAGTAAAAAATACAGAAATTGACTTTTTTGCAATATAATCTTGTTGAAAAGCTCGTAATCAATTATATGAACTCCTAAAATTGGATCAAAACTTGTTTTTCGGTCCTTTTTGTAGAGGTTTCGGACGAGCGGGTCTAAATGGGCCTTAAAATGGACCCGTTAAACTTATAACTGCGTAAAAAGAACAGAAATTGAATTTTTGCAATACAATAGTGTTGAAAAGCTCGTAATCAACGATATGAACTCTTAAGTTTTGATTAAAACTTGTTTTGCGGTCCTTTTTGTAGAGGTTTCGGACGAGCGGGTCAAAATGGGCCGCAAAATGGACCTGTTGGACTTTTAACTGAGTAAAAAATACAGAAATTGAGTTTTTGCAATATAATCATGTTGAAAAGATCGTAGTCAATTATATGAACTCCTGAAATTTGATTAAAACTTGTTTTTCAGTCATTTTTGAAGAGGTTTCGGGCGAGCGGGTCTAAATGGGCCGTAAAATGGACCCGTTGGACTTTTAACTGAGTAAAAAATACCGAATTTGAGTTTTTGCAATATAATCTTGTTGAAAAGCTCGTAATCAATTATATGAACTTTTAAAATTGGATCAAAACTTGTTTTTCGGTCCTTTTTGTAGAGGTTTCGGACGAGCGGGTCTAAATGGGCCTTAAAATGGACCCGTTGAACTTATAACTGCGTAAAAATAACAGAAATTGAATTTTTGCAATACAATCGTGTTGAAAAGATCATAATCAGTTATATGAACTCCTAAAATTTGATTAAAACTTGTTTTTCAGTCATTTTGAAGAGGTTTCGGGCGAGCGGGTCTAAATGGGCCGTAAAATGGACCCGTTGGACTTTTAACTAAGTAAAAAATACCGAATTTGAGTTTTTGCAATATAATCTTGTTGAAAAGCTCGTAATCAATTATATGAACTTGTAAAATTGGATCAAAACTTGTTTTTCGGTCCTTTTTGTAGAGGTTTCGGACGAGCGGGTCTAAATGGGCCTTAAAATGGACCCGTTGAACTTATAACTGCGTAAAAAGAACAGAAATTGAATTTTTGCAATACAATAGTGTTGAAAAGCTTGTAATCAACGATATAAACTCTTAAGTTTTGATTAAAACTTGTTTTGCGGTCCTTTTTGTAGAGGTTTCGGACGAGGGGGTCTAAATGGGCCGCAAAATGGACCTGTTGGACTTTTAACTGAGTAAAAAATACAGAAATTGAGTTTTTGCAATATAATCGTGTTGAAACGATCGTAATCAATTATATGAACTCCTAAAATTTGATTAAAACTTGTTTTTCAGTCATTTTTGAAGAGGTTTCGGGCGAGCGGGTCTAAATGGGACGTAAAATGGACCCGTTGGACTTTTAACTGAGTAAAAAATACAGAAATTGAATTTTTTGCAATATAATCTTGTTGAAAAGCTCGTAATCAATTATATGAACTCCTAAAATTGGATCAAAACTTGTTTTTCGGTCCATTTTGTAGATGTTTCGGACGAGGGGGTCTAAATGGGCCTTAAAATGGACGCGTTGAACTTATAACTGCGTAAAAAGAACAGAAATTGAATTTTTGCAATACAATAGTGTTGAAAAGCTCGTAATCAACGATATGAACTCTTAAGTTTTGATTAAAACTTGTTTTGCGGTCCTTTTTGTAGAAGTTTCGGACGAACGGGTCTAAATGGGCCGTAAAATAGACCCGTTGGACTTTTAACTGTGTAAAAAGTACAAAAATTGAGTTTTTGCAATATAATCATGTTGAAAAGATCGTAATCAATGATATGAAGTCCTAAAATTTGATTAAAACATGTTTTTTCGGTCATTTTTGAAGAGGTTTCGGGCTAGCGGGACTAAATGGGCCGTAAAATGGACCGTTGGACTTTTAACTGAGTAAAAAATACCGAATTTGTGTTTTTGCAATATAATCTTGTTGAAAAGATCGTAATAAATTATATGAACTCCTAAAATTGGATCAAAACTTGTTTTTCGGTCCTTTTTGTAGAGGTTTCGGACGAGCGGGTCTAATTGGGCCTTAAGATGGACCCGTTGAACTTATAACTGCGTAAAAAGAACAGAAATTGAATTTTTGCAATACAATAGTGTTGAAAAGCTCGTAATCAACGATATGAACTCTTAAGTTTTAATTAAAACTTGTTTTGCGGTCCTTTTTGTAGAGGTTTCAAACGAGCGGGTCTAAATGGGCCGCAAAATGGACACGTTGGACGTTTAACTGAGTAAAAAGTACAAAATTTCAGTTTTTGCAATATAATCGTGTTGAAAAGATCGTAATCAATTATATTAACTCCTAAAATTTGATTAAAACTTGTTTTTCAGTCATTTTTGAAGATGTTTCGTGCGAGCGGGACTAAATGGACCGTAAAATGGACCGTTGGACTTTTACCTGAGTAAAAAAATACCGAATTTGAGTTTTTGCAATATAATCTTGTTGAAAATCTCGTAATCAATTATATGAACTCCTAAAATTGGATCAAAACTTGTTTTTCAGTCCTTTTTGTAGAGGTTTCGGAAGAGCGGGTCTAAATGGGCCTTAAAATGGACCAATTGAACTTATAACTGCGTAAAAAGAACAGAAATTGAATTTTTGCAATACAATAGTGTTGAAAAGCTCATAATCAACGATATGAACTCTTAAGTTTTGATTAAAACTTGTTTTGCGGCCCTTTTTGTAGAAATTTCGGACGAGCGGGTCTAAATGGGCCGTAAAATGGTCCCGTTGGACTTTTAACTGAGTAAAAAGTACAAAAATTGAGTTTTTGCAATATAATCGTGTTGAAAAGTTTGTAATCAATTATATGAACTCATACAATTTGATTAAAACTTGTTTTTCAGTTATTTTTGAAGAGGTTTCGGGCGAGCAGGTCTAAATGGGCCGTAAAATGGACCCGTTGGACTTTTATCTGAGTAAAAAATACTGAATTTGAGTTTGTGCAATATAATCTTGTTGAAAAGCTCGTAATCAATTATATAAACTCCTAAAATTGGATCAAAACTTGTTTTTCGGTCCTTTTTGTAGAGGTTTCGGACGAGCGGGTCTAAATGGGCCTTAAAATGGACTCGTTAAACTTATAACTGCGTAAAAAGAACAGAAATTGAATTTTTGCAATAAAATAGTGTTGAAAAGCTCGTAATCAACGATATGAACTCTTAAGTTTTGATTAAAACTTGTTTTGCGGTCCTTTTTGTAGAGGTTTCGGACGAGCGGGTCAAAATGGGCCGTAAAATGGACCCGTTGGACTTTTAACTGAGTAAAAAGTACAAAAATTGAGTTTTTGCAATATAATCGTGTTTAAAAGATCGTAATCAATGATATGAAGTCCTAAAATTTGATTAAAACATGTTTTTTCGGTCATTTTTGAAGAGGTTTCGGGCTAGCGGGACTAAATGGGCCGTAAAATGGACCCGTTAGACTTTTAACTGAGTAAAAATACAGAATTTGTGTTTTTGCGATATAATCTTGTTGAATAGATCGTAATCAATTATATGAACTCCTAAAATTTGATCAAAACTTATTTTTCGGTCATTTTTGAAGAGGTTTCGGGCGAGCGGGTCTTAATAGGCCGTAAAATGGACCCGTTGGACTTTTAACTTAGTAAAAAATACCGAATTTAAGTTTTTGCAATATAATCTTGTTGAAAAGCTCGTAATCAATTATATGAACTCCTAAAATTGGATCAAAACTTATTTTTCGGTCATTTTTGAAGGGGTTTCGGGCGAGCGGGTCTAAATGGGCCGTAAAATGGATTCGTTGGACTTTTAACTGAGTAAAAAATACCGAATTTGAGTTTTTGCAATATAATCTTGTTGAAAAGCTCATAATCAATTATATGAACTCCTAAAATTGGATCAAAACTTGTTTTTCGGTCCTTTTGTAGAGGTTTCGGACGAGCGGCTCTAAATGGGCCTTAAAATGGACCCGTTGAACTTATAACTGCGTGAAAAGAACAGAAATTGTATTTTTGCATTACAATAGTGTTGAAAAGCTCATAATCAACGATATGAACTCTTAAGTTTTGATTAAAACTTGTTTTGCGGTCCTTTTGTAGAGGTTTCGGACGAGCGGGTCAAAATGGGCCGTAAAATGGACCCGTTGGACTTTTAACTAAGTAAAAAGTACAAAGATTGAGTTTTTGCAATATAATCGTGTTGAAAAGATCGTAATCAATTATATGAACAACTAAAATTTGATTAAAACTTGTTTTTCAGTCATTTTTGAAGAGGTTTCGGGCGAGCGGGTCTAAATGGGCTGTAAAATGGACCCGTTGGACTTTTAACCAAGTAAAAAATACCGAATTTGAGGTTTTGCAATATAATCTTTTTGAAAAGCTCGTAATCAATTATATGAACTCCTAAAATTTGATCAAAACTTGTTTTCGATCCTTTTTGTAGAGGTTTCGGACGAGCGGGTCTAAATGGGCCTTAAAATGGACCCGTTGAACTTATAACTACGTGAAAAGAACAGAAATTGAATTTGTGCAATACAATAGTGTTGAAAAGCTCGTAATCAACGATATGAACTCTTTAGTTTTGATTAAAACTTGTTTTGCGGCCCTTTTTGTAGAAATTTCAGACGAGCGGGTCTAAATGGGCCGTAAAATGGACCCGTTGGACTTTTAACTGAGTAAAAAGTACAAAAATTGAGTTTTTGCAATATAATCGTGTTGAAAAGATCGTAATCAATTATATGAAATCCTAAAATTTGATTAAAACTTGTTTTCAGTCATTTTTGAAGAGGTTTCGTGCGAGCGGGTCTAAATGGGCCGTAAAATGGACCCGTTGGACTTTTAACTGAGCAAAAAATACCGAATTTGAGTTTTTGCAATATAATCTTGTTGAAAATCTCGTAATCAATTATATGAACTCCTAAAATTGGATCAAAACTTGTTTTTCGGTCCTTTTTGTAGAGGCTTTGAACGAGCGGGTCTAAATGGGCCTTAAAATGGACCCGTTGAACTTATAACTGCGTAAAAAGAACAGAAATGGAATATTTGCAATACAATAGTGTTGAAAAGCTCGTAATCAACGATATGAACTCTTAAGTTTTGATTAAAACTTGTTTTTCGGCCCTTTTTGTAGAAATTTCGGACGAGCGGGTCTAAATGTGCCGTAAAATTGATCCGTTGGACTTTTAACTGAGTAAAAAGTACAAAAATTGAGTTTTTGCAGTATAATCCTGTTGAAAAGATCGTAATCAAATATATGAACTCCTAAAATTTTATTAAAACTTGTTTTTCAGTCAATTTTGAAGAGGTTTCGGGCGAGCGGGTCTAAATGGGCCGTAAAATGGACCCGTTGGAATTTTAACTGAGTAAAAAATACCGAACTTGAGTTTTTGCAATATAATCTTGTTGAAAAGCTCGTAATCAATTATATGAACTCCTAAAATTGGATCAAAACTTGTTTTTCGTTCCTTTTTGTAGAGGTTTTAGACGAGCGGGTCTAAATGGGCCTTAAAATGGACCCGTTGAACTTATAACTGCGTAAAAAGAACATAAATTGAATTTTTGCAATACAATAGTGTTGAAAAGCTCGTAATCAACGATATGAACTCTTAAGTTTTGATTAAAACTTGTTTTGCAGCCCTTTTTGTAGAAATTTCAGACGAGCGGATCTAAATGCGCCGTAAAATGGATCCGTTGGACTTTTAACTGAGTAAAAAGTACAAAAATTGAGTTTTTGCAATATAATCGTGTTGAAAAGATCGTAATCAATTATATGAACTCCTAAAATTTGATTAAAACTTGTTTTTCAGTCATTTTTTAAGAGCTTTCGGGCGAGCGGGTCTAAATGGGCCGTAAAATGGACCCGTTAGAATTTTAACTGAGAAAAAAATACCGAACTTGAGTTTTTGCAATATAATCTTGTTGAAAAGCTCGTAATCAATTATATGAACTCCTAAAATTTGATCAAAACATGTTTTTCAGTCATTTCTGAAGAGGTTTCGGGCGAGCGGGTCTAAATGGGCCTTAAAATGGACTCGTTGAACTTATAACTGCCTAAAAAGAACATAAGTTAAATTTTTGCAATACAATAGTGTTGAAAAGATCGTAATCAGTTATATGAACTCCTAAAATTTGATTAAAACTTGGTTTTCAGTCATTTTTGAAGAGGTTTCGGGCGAGCAGGTCTAAATGGGCCGTAAAATGGACTCGTTGGACTTTTAACTGAGTAAAAAGTACAAAAATTGAGTTTTTGCAATATAATCGTGTTGAAAAGATCGTAATCATTTATATGAACTCCTAAAATTTTATTAAAACTTGTTTTTCAGTCATTTTTGAAGAGGTTTCGGGCGAGCGGGTCTAAATGGGCCGTAAAATGGACCCGTTGGACTTTTAACTGAGTTAAAAATACAGAAATTGAGTTTTAGCAATATAATCTTGTTGAAAAGCTCGTAATCAATTATATGAACTCCTAAAATTGGATCAAAACTTGTTTTTCGGTCCTTTTTTTAGTGGTTTCGGACGAGCGGGTCTAAATGGGCCTTAAAATGGACCCGTTGAACTTATAACTGTGTAAAAAGAGCATAAATTGAATTTTTGCAATACAATAGTGTTGAAAAGCTCGTAATCAACGATATGAACTCTTAAGTTTTGATTAAAACTTGTTTTGCGGTCCTTTTTGTAGAGGTTTCGGGCGAGCGGGTCTAAATGGGTCGTAAAATGGACCCGTTGAACTTTTAACTGAGTAAAAAATACAGAAATTGAGTTTTTGCAATATAATCGTGCTGAAACGATCGTAATCAATTATATGAACTCCTAAAATTTGATTAAAACTTGTTTTTCAGTCATTTTTGAAGAGGTTTCGGGCGAGGGGGTCTAAATGGGCCGTAAAATGGACCCGTTGGACTTTTAACTGAGTAAAAAAATACAGAAATTGACTTTTTCGCAATATAATCTTGTTGAAAAGCTCGTAATCAATTATATGAACTCCTAAAATTGGATCAAAACTTGTTATTCGGTCCATTTTGTAGATGTTTCGGATGAGCGAGTCTAAATGGGCCTTAAAATGGACCCGTTGAACTTATAACTGCGTAAAAAGAACAGAAATTGAATATTTGCAATACAATAGTGTTGAAAAGCTCGTAATCAACGATATGGACTCTTAAGTTTTGATTAAAACTTGTTTTGCGGTGCTTTTTGTAGAGGTTTCGGACGAGCGGGTCTAAATGGGCCGTAAAATGGACCCGTTGGACTTTTAACTGAGTAAAAAGTACAAAAATTGAGTTTTTGCAATATAATCGTGTTGAAAAGATCGTAATCAATTATATGAACTCCTAAAATTTGATTAAAACTTGTTTTTCAGTCATTTTTGAAGAGGTTTCGTGCGAGCGGGTCTAAATGGGCCGTAAAATGGACCCGTTGGACTTTTAACTAAATAAAAAATACCGAATTTGAGTTTTTGCAATATAATCTTGTTGAAAATCTCGTAATCAATTATATGAACTCCTAACATTGGATCAAAACTTGTTTTTCGATCCTTTTTGTAGAGGTTTCGGACGAGCGAGTCTAAATGGGCCTTAAAATTGACCCGTTGAACTTATAACTGCGTAAAAAGAACAGAAATTGAATTTTTGCAATACAATAGTGTTGAAAAGCTCGTAATCACCGATATGAACTCTTAAGTTTTGATTAAAACTTGTTTTGCGGGCCTTTTTGTAGAAATTTCGGACGGGCGGGTCTAAATGCGCCGTAAAATGGATCCGTTGGACTTTTAACTGAGTGAAAAGTACAAAAATTGAGTTTTTGCAATATAATCGTGTTGAAAAGATCGTAATCAATTATATGAACTCCTAAAATTTGATTAAAACTTGTTTTTAAGTCATTTTTGAAGAGGTTTCGGGCGAGCGGGTCTAAATGGGCCGTAAAATGGACCCGTTGGAATTTTAACTGCGTAAAAAATACTGAACTTGAGTTTTTGCAATATAATCTTGTTGAAAAGCTCGTACTCAATTATATGAACTCTTAAAATTTGATCAAAACATGTTTTTCAGTCATTTTTGAAGAGGTTTCGGGCGAGCGGGTCTAAATGGGCCTTAAAATGGACCCTTTGAACTTATAACTGCGTAAAAAGAACAGAAATTAAATTTTTGCAATACAATAGTGTTGAAAAGATCGTAATCAGTTATATGAACTCCTAAAATTTGATTAAAACTTGGTTTTCCGGTCATTTTTGAAGAGGTTTCGGGGGAGCAGGTCTAAATGGGCCGTAAAATGGACCCGTTGGACTTTTAACTGACTTAAAAGTACAAAAATTGAGTTTTTGCAATATAATCGTGTTGAAAAGATCGTAATCAATTATATGAACTCCTAAAATTTGATTAAAACTTGTTTTTAGTCATTTTTGAAGAGGTTTCGGTCGAGCGGGCCTAAATGGCCCGTAAAATGGACCCGTTGGACTTTTAACTGAGTTAAAAATACAGAAATTGACTTTTAGCAATATAATCTTGTTGAAAAGCTCGTAATCAATTATATGAACTCCTAAAATTGGATCAAAACTTGTTTTTCGGTCCTTTTTGTAGTGGTTTCGGACGAGCCGGTCTAAATGGGCCTTAAAATGGACCCGTTGAACTTATAACTGCGTAAAAAGAACAGAAATTGAATTTTTGCAATACAATAGTGTTGAAAAGCTCGTAATCACCGATATGAACTCCTAAAATTTGATTAAAACTTGTTTTGCGGTCCTTTTGTAGAGGTTTCGGACGAGCGGGTCTAAATGGGCCGTAAAATGGACCCATTGGACTTTTAACTGAGTAAAAAGTACATAAATTGAGTTTTTGCAATATAATCATGTTGAAAAGATCGTAGTCAAATATATGAACTCCTGAAATTTGATTAAAACTTGTTTTTCAGTCATTTTTGAAGAGGTTTCGGGCGAGCGGGTCTAAATGGGCCGTAAAATGGACCCGTTGGACTTTTAACTGAGTAAAAAATACCGAATTTGAGTTTTTGCAATATAATCTTGTTGAAAAGCTCGTAATCAATTATATGAACTTTTAAAATTGGATCAAAACTTGTTTTTCGGTCCTTTTTGTAGAGGTTTCGGACGAGCGGGTCTAAATGGGCCTTAAAATGGACCCGTTGAACTTATAACTGTGTAAAAATAACAGAAATTGAATTTTTGCAATACAATCGTGTTGAAAAGATAATAATCAGTTATATGAACTCCTAAAATTTGATTAAAACTTGTTTTTCAGTCATTTTGAAGAGGTTTCGGGCGAGCGGGTCTAAATGGGTCGTAAAATGGACCCGTTGGACTTTTAACTAAGTAAAAAATACCGAATTTGAGTTTTTGCAATATAATCTTGTTGAAAAGCTCATAATCAATTATATGAACTTGTAAAATTAGATCAAAACTTGTTTTTCGGTCCTTTTTGTAGAGGTTTCGGACGAGCGGGTCTAAATGGGCCGTAAAATGGACTCGTTGAACTTATAACTGCGTAAAAAGAACAGAAATTGAATTTTTGCAATACAATAGTGTTGAAAAGCTCGTAATCAACGATATGAACTCTTAAGTTTTGATTAAAACTTGTTTTGCGGTGCTTTTTGTAGAGGTTTCGGACGAGCGGGTCTAAATGGGCCGTAAAATGGACCCGTTGGACTTTTAACTGAGTAAAAAGTACAAAAATTGAGTTTTTGCAATATAATCGTGTTGAAAAGATCGTAATCAATTATATGAACTCCTAAAATTTGATTAAAACTTGTTTTTCAGTCATTTTTGAAGAGGTTTCGTGCGAGCGGGTCTAAATGGGCCGTAAAATGGACCCGTTGGACTTTTAACTAAATAAAAAATACCGAATTTGAGTTTTTGCAATATAATCTTGTTGAAAATCTCGTAATCAATTATATGAACTCCTAACATTGGATCAAAACTTGTTTTTCGATCCTTTTTGTAGAGGTTTCGGACGAGCGAGTCTAAATGGGCCTTAAAATTGACCCGTTGAACTTATAACTGCGTAAAAAGAACAGAAATTGAATTTTTGCAATACAATAGTGTTGAAAAGCTCGTAATCACCGATATGAACTCTTAAGTTTTGATTAAAACTTGTTTTGCGGGCCTTTTTGTAGAAATTTCGGACGGGCGGGTCTAAATGCGCCGTAAAATGGATCCGTTGGACTTTTAACTGAGTGAAAAGTACAAAAATTGAGTTTTTGCAATATAATCGTGTTGAAAAGATCGTAATCAATTATATGAACTCCTAAAATTTGATTAAAACTTGTTTTTAAGTCATTTTTGAAGAGGTTTCGGGCGAGCGGGTCTAAATGGGCCGTAAAATGGACCCGTTGGAATTTTAACTGCGTAAAAAATACTGAACTTGAGTTTTTGCAATATAATCTTGTTGAAAAGCTCGTACTCAATTATATGAACTCTTAAAATTTGATCAAAACATGTTTTTCAGTCATTTTTGAAGAGGTTTCGGGCGAGCGGGTCTAAATGGGCCTTAAAATGGACCCTTTGAACTTATAACTGCGTAAAAAGAACAGAAATTAAATTTTTGCAATACAATAGTGTTGAAAAGATCGTAATCAGTTATATGAACTCCTAAAATTTGATTAAAACTTGGTTTTCCGGTCATTTTTGAAGAGGTTTCGGGGGAGCAGGTCTAAATGGGCCGTAAAATGGACCCGTTGGACTTTTAACTGACTTAAAAGTACAAAAATTGAGTTTTTGCAATATAATCGTGTTGAAAAGATCGTAATCAATTATATGAACTCCTAAAATTTGATTAAAACTTGTTTTTAGTCATTTTTGAAGAGGTTTCGGTCGAGCGGGCCTAAATGGCCCGTAAAATGGACCCGTTGGACTTTTAACTGAGTTAAAAATACAGAAATTGACTTTTAGCAATATAATCTTGTTGAAAAGCTCGTAATCAATTATATGAACTCCTAAAATTGGATCAAAACTTGTTTTTCGGTCCTTTTTGTAGTGGTTTCGGACGAGCCGGTCTAAATGGGCCTTAAAATGGACCCGTTGAACTTATAACTGCGTAAAAAGAACAGAAATTGAATTTTTGCAATACAATAGTGTTGAAAAGCTCGTAATCACCGATATGAACTCCTAAAATTTGATTAAAACTTGTTTTGCGGTCCTTTTGTAGAGGTTTCGGACGAGCGGGTCTAAATGGGCCGTAAAATGGACCCATTGGACTTTTAACTGAGTAAAAAGTACATAAATTGAGTTTTTGCAATATAATCATGTTGAAAAGATCGTAGTCAAATATATGAACTCCTGAAATTTGATTAAAACTTGTTTTTCAGTCATTTTTGAAGAGGTTTCGGGCGAGCGGGTCTAAATGGGCCGTAAAATGGACCCGTTGGACTTTTAACTGAGTAAAAAATACCGAATTTGAGTTTTTGCAATATAATCTTGTTGAAAAGCTCGTAATCAATTATATGAACTTTTAAAATTGGATCAAAACTTGTTTTTCGGTCCTTTTTGTAGAGGTTTCGGACGAGCGGGTCTAAATGGGCCTTAAAATGGACCCGTTGAACTTATAACTGTGTAAAAATAACAGAAATTGAATTTTTGCAATACAATCGTGTTGAAAAGATAATAATCAGTTATATGAACTCCTAAAATTTGATTAAAACTTGTTTTTCAGTCATTTTGAAGAGGTTTCGGGCGAGCGGGTCTAAATGGGTCGTAAAATGGACCCGTTGGACTTTTAACTAAGTAAAAAATACCGAATTTGAGTTTTTGCAATATAATCTTGTTGAAAAGCTCATAATCAATTATATGAACTTGTAAAATTAGATCAAAACTTGTTTTTCGGTCCTTTTTGTAGAGGTTTCGGACGAGCGGGTCTAAATGGGCCGTAAAATGGACTCGTTGAACTTATAACTGCGTAAAAAGAACAGAAATTGAATTTTTGCAATACAATAGTGTTGAAAAGCTCGTAATCAACGATATGAACTCTTAAGTTTTGATTAAAACTTTTTTACGGTCCTTTTTGTAGAGGTTTCGGACGAGCGGGTCTAAATGGGCCGTAAAATGGACCCGTTGGACTTTTAACTGAGTAAAAAGTACAAAAATTGAGTTTTTGCAATATAATCGTGTTGAAAAGATCGTAGTCAATTATATGAACTCCTAAAATTTGATTAAAACTTGTTTTTCAGTCATTTTTGAAGAGGTTTCGGGCGAGCGGGTCTAAATGGGACGTAAAATGGACCCGTTGGACTTTTAACTGAGTAAAAAATACAGGAATTGACTTTTTTGCAATATAATCTTGTTGAAAAGCTCGTAATCAATTATATGAACTCCTAAAATTGGATCAAAACTTGTTTTTCGGTCCATTTTGTAGATGTTTCGGACGAGCGGGTCTAAATGGGCCTTAAAATGGACGCGTTGAACTTATAACTGCGTAAAAAGAACAGAAATTGAATTTTTGCAATACAATAGTGTTGAAAAGCTCGTAATCAATGATATGAACTCTTAAGTTTTGATTAAAACTTGTTTTGCGGTCCTTTTTGTAGAGGTTTCGGACGAACGGGTCTAAATGGGCCGTAAAATAGACCCGTTGGACTTTTAACTGAGTAAAAAGTACAAAAATTGAGTTTTTGCAATATAATCGTGTTGAAAAGATCGTAATCAATGATATGAAGTCCTAAAATTTGATTAAACATGTTTATTCGGTCATTTTTGAAGAGGTTTCGGGCTAGCGGGACTAAATGGGCCGTAAAATGAACCTGTTGGACTTTTAACTGAGTAAAAAAATACCGAATTTGTGTTTTTGCAATATAATCTTGTTGAAAAGATCATAATAAATTATATGAACTCCTAAAATTGGATCAAAACTTGTTTTTCGGTCCTTTTTGTAGAGGTTTCGGACGAGCAGGTCTAAATGGGCCTTAAGATGGACCCGTTGAACTTATAACTGCGTAAAAAGAACAAAAATTGAATTTTTGCAATACAATAGTGTTGAAAAGCTCGTAATCAACGATATGAACTCTTAAGTTTTAATTAAAACTTGTTTTGCGGTCCTTTTTGTAGAGGTTTCAGACGAGCGGGTCTAAATGGGCCGCAAAATGGACACGTTGGACGTTTAACTGAGTAAAAAGTACAAAATTTGAGTTTTTGCAATATAATCGTGTTGAAAAGATCGTAATCAATTATATGAACTCCTAAAATTTGATTAAAACTTGTTTTTCAGTCATTTTTGAAGAGGTTTCGTGCGAGCGGGACTAAATGGACCGTAAAATGGACCGTTGGACTTTTAACTGAGTAAAAAAATACCGAATTTGAGTTTTTGCAATATAATCTTGTTGAAAATCTCGTAATCAATTATATGAACTTGTAAAATTGGATCAAAACTTGTTTTTCGGTCCTTTTTGTAGAGGTTTCGGACGAGCGGGTCTAAATGGGCCGTAAAATGGACTCGTTGAACTTATAACTGCGTAAAAAGAACAGAAATTGAATTTTTGCAATACAATAGTGTTGAAAAGCTCGTAATCAACGATATGAACTCTTAAGTTTTGATTAAAACTTTTTTACGGTCCTTTTTGTAGAGGTTTCGGACGAGCGGGTCTAAATGGGCCGTAAAATGGACCCGTTGGACTTTTAACTGAGTAAAAAGTACAAAAATTGAGTTTTTGCAATATAATCGTGTTGAAAAGATCGTAGTCAATTATATGAACTCCTAAAATTTGATTAAAACTTGTTTTTCAGTCATTTTTGAAGAGGTTTCGGCCGAGCGGGTCTAAATGGGACGTAAAATGGACCCGTTGGACTTTTAACTGAGTAAAAAATACAGGAATTGACTTTTTTGCAATATAATCTTGTTGAAAAGCTCGTAATCAATTATATGAACTCCTAAAATTGGATCAAAACTTGTTTTTCGGTCCATTTTGTAGATGTTTCGGACGAGCGGGTCTAAATGGGCCTTAAAATGGACGCGTTGAACTTATAACTGCGTAAAAAGAACAGAAATTGAATTTTTGCAATACAATAGTGTTGAAA
Source organism: Hibiscus trionum (assembly GCA_030270665.1). Lineage (NCBI taxonomy): Eukaryota > Viridiplantae > Streptophyta > Magnoliopsida > Malvales > Malvaceae > Hibiscus > Hibiscus trionum. The sequence continues at coordinate 40,862,349 of BSYR01000002.1, read as the reverse complement.
AGCTCGTAATCAACGATATGAACTCTTAAGTTTTGATTAAAACTTGTTTTGCGGTCCTTTTTGTAGAGGTTTCGGACGAACGGGTCTAAATGGGCCGTAAAATAGACCCGTTGGACTTTTAACTGAGTAAAAAGTACAAAAATTGAGTTTTTGCAATATAATCGTGTTGAAAAGATCGTAATCAATGATATGAAGTCCTAAAATTTGATTAAAACATGTTTTTTCGGTCATTTTTGAAGAGGTTTCGGGCTAGCGGGACTAAATGGGCCGTAAAATGAACCTGTTGGACTTTTAACTGAGTAAAAAAATACCGAATTTGTGTTTTTGCAATATAATCTTGTTGAAAAGATCATAATAAATTATATGAACTCCTAAAATTGGATCAAAACTTGTTTTTCGGTCCTTTTTGTAGAGGTTTCGGACGAGCGGGTCTAATTGGGCCTTAAGATGGACCCGTTGAACTTATAACTGCGTAAAAAGAACAGAAATTGAATTTTTGCAATACAATAGTGTTGAAAAGCTCGTAATCAACGATATGAACTCTTAAGTTTTAATTAAAACTTGTTTTGCGGTCCTTTTTGTAGAGGTTTCAGACGAGCGGGTCTAAATGGGCCGCAAAATGGACACGTTGGACGTTTAACTGAGTAAAAAGTACAAAATTTGAGTTTTTGCAATATAATCGTGTTGAAAAGATCGTAATCAATTATATGAACTCCTAAAATTTGATTAAAACTTGTTTTTCAGTCATTTTTGAAGAGGTTTCGTGCGAGCGGGACTAAATGGACCGTAAAATGGACCGTTGGACTTTTAACTGAGTAAAAAAATACCGAATTTGAGTTTTTGCAATATAATCTTGTTGAAAATCTCGTAATCAATTATATGAACTCCTAAAATTGGATCAAAACTTGTTTTTCGGTCCTTTTTGTAGAGGTTTCGGACGAGCGGGTCTAAATGGGCCTTAAAATGGACCAGTTGAACTTATAACTGCGTAAAAAGAACAGAAATTGAATTTTTGCAATACAATAGTGTTGAAAAGCTCATAATCAACGATATGAACTCTTAAGTTTTGATTAAAACTTGTTTTGCGGCCCTTTTTGTAGAAATTTCGGACGAGCGGGTCTAAATGCGCCGTAAAATTGATCCGTTGGACTTTTAACTGAGTAAAAAGTACAAAAATTGAGTTTTTGCAATATAATCGTGTTGAAAAGATCGTAATCAATTATATGAACTCCTAAAATTTGATTAAAACTTGTTTTTCAGTCAATTTTGAAGAGGTTTCGGGCGAGTGGGTCTGTTGGGTTTTTAGGGTGCTCGATTCGTTCAACCGATTATGCTCACCAAGTGGTGGAGAGGTGGATTTTTAGGTGGAAGGGTTTAGGAAGCTAGAAAGAATAAGCACACAATGAATTATAGTGGTTCGGCCTTCTAACAAGCACCTACATCCACTACCTTAGCTTCCCACTAAGGATTTCTCAATCAATCCACTAATTGATTCGTCCCCTTTTCTTGGATTAGGAGGAAACCCTTACAACTGATCAAGCTTCTACCCAAAGCCTTGATCAAAACCCTCTTTACAAAGAGATTAAGAAAGCAAACTTAAACCCTCTAATAGGTGTTTGTTTGCACAATGAAGCACTCACCCAAAGCCTAAAACACTTGAGCAAATTTGACAATTTTGGCTCACTAGTGTTTGTCTATACAAGAATTGACAATTTAAGTGCTAAGACAATTTCTTGATCATTTGATGTTTGACAATATGAGCATTAGTCTTCTCTTGATGCTTGGAGGTCCCTTTTATACTCCCAATTGAGTTTATAGCCGTTTAGGACCGTTGGGGTTGAAATAGAGTCGTTGGAGCCTTTAATTCCCTCCATAAATGCAGTATGCAGCTCCCCGTTTCGAAACGCTCGAAGCCGTTTCGAAACACCCTCAATATAGAAAGAGCCGTTGCAGTCTGTCAGGGTACCCGTTTCGGAACACCCCCTTGCCGTTTCGGAACGCGTATCGGAACGCTATAAGCCCGTATCGAAACGACCTGCATTTAAAAGTTAGTTGGGAAAGAGCCGTTGAGGTTTATGACCGTTGTGGTCAGTGCCACGTGGGCTTATCGAAACGGCCTAGCCTGTTTCGAAACGCTGGCCCCGTTTCGATACGAGTATCGAAACGTTTTGGCCACTGGAGGCACCTGTTTCGAAACGCCCTAAGGTGTTTCGAAACACTTGGTCAGTTTTGTTAAAATTGGCCTTTGAAAACATGAAAAACCTTTATGAAAAATTCCTTAAATATTATTTCAAGTTGTTTGGACTTTGGAAATGTTTTAAATACTTTTTAAATCAGTCCAAAACATTTTTCAATTATTATATCAAAACATTAGTTCTACAATCTCCCCCTTTTTGATATAATAAAACCACTTGAAAAATTGTTTGGAATTCTCCCCCTTTAACTTATAAAATGTGAATAAGAGAATAAAATTTTAATTCACATAAGGCTCCCCCTTATTCATTTTGAAAATTCAATTTCTCAAACCATTTCTCCCCCTTTTTGTTATATCAAAAAGATTTAAAACGTTAAGTTCAAAAATAACAATAGAGAAAAAAAAACTTGACAAAAGTAAGAATTTGGTTTTAAAATGGCTCCCCCTTACTTAAGGCATCATTGAAATGTTAGTCCAACATATATGATCATCTAGTTGAATTAAATAAAAATAAGACTAATAAAATCAAAACAACTAGAAATTTTACCAACACTTGAACCCAAGGGAGGATGTGAAGCCTTCCTTCTTCAAGTGTTCTTTCTTGTGTGTATGGAGCTCCCTCTCAATGTTTGACTTGTTGAACATCTCCATCACACCTACAATAGACAATCAAGTAACTTTTGGTATCCAAATTGCTTTGGATCCATAAACGTTAGTTGCACAAAATTTAGTCCCCTTTGGAATCCATTTTTCAATTTCATCCCTTTTAGTTGAAGTATTAAGTCCTTTTGGGACCCAAACACTTCTAAAACATTTTCCATTTACAAATCTAGGGGCACTAGATTGTCTAACATAAAAATTTGATTTTCCAAGATTGTTTTTCTTTTCAAGCTCTTTGGAAATCAAATCCTTTTCTTCTTGAACATTTTGAAGCAATTTTTGTAAATCAAAACATTTTAATTCAAACTCTTCAAGTTTTGCTTCAAGTTCAAGTTTGGTTTTAGAAAGCAAATCATTTTGAATTGTTAACTTTGAAACCATTTTTTTGTTTTTCAAAATGTGGCTTTTAAAATCTAAAACCAAATCATCATAGGCATCTTGTAATTCATCAAAGGAATAAGAACATGAAGTAGATGAATTAGAAGTTACCCTTGAATCTTCTTCGATGGCCATAAGGCAAAGGTTGGCTTGTTCATCGTCGGTGGAGTCTTCATCACTCCAAGTAGCCAAATGTGCCTTCTTCTTATGGCTTGAAGTGCTTGCCCTCTCCTTTCTCTTAGGTTTTCGTTCAAGCTCTCTCAAGGCTTTCTTCATGAACGGGGCACACTTCTTGATGAGATGAACTATCTCTTCTTCTTCATCCTCCTCTTCACTTGAGTAGACATGATGGCAAGTGGAGGATTTGAGAGCCATGGCACTAGCATTGATGCCAAGCCCTTTGATTTTCTTCTCTCCCATAGCTCTAATTTCTTCCCTTTTCTTCTCCTCTTCCTTGTTCTTCTTCATAATTTGATGAGTGAGAAGAGACCCCATAAGTTCATCAAGCTTCAAAGTCTTCAAATTTTTTGCTTCGATGATGGCGGTCCTCTTTGAGTCCCAAGACTCGGGAAGTGAGTAGATGAGCTTTCGGACAAGCTTCTCCTCCGGGATGGCTTCTCCATAACCTTTGAGACCATTGGTGATGGTGGAGAACCTATCAAACATCTTCTCGATGTTCTCTTCCGGATCCATTTTGAAGTTCTCATACTCCAAGGTTAGGAGCCCAATCTTGGTCTCCTTGACTTCATTTGTCCCCTCGTATGTGACTTCAAGCTTGTCCCATACCTCCTTGGCACTCTCACAAGAAGACATCTTCCCATAGATGGATGGACCAAAAGCACAAAACAAGATGTGCAAGGCTTTGCAATTTAGCTCCATCTTCTTGCGATCGTCGGCACTCCACTCCGCTTTACTTCTTTGAGGCACGAACGGACCATCTTCAACTACATCCCATAGCTTGTAATCTCTTGATTTGATGAAGAATTTCATCTTTATCTTCCAATGGGCGTAGTGGTCTCCGTCAAAGAAAGGCGGTTTGTCGATTGATTGTGCCATTTGAGCCGGTTGATGAACTAGTGATCGAGCTTGCCGGATCTTCTCAATAGGATGTTAATCCTCACCGATTGAGCCAAGCTCTGATACCAATTGTTGGGTTTTTAGGGTGCTCGATTCGTTCAACCGATTATGCTCACCAAGTGGTGGAGAGGTGGATTTTTAGGTGGAAGGGTTTAGGAAGCTAGAAAGAATAAGGACACAATGAATTATAGTGGTTCGGCCTTCTAACAAGCACCTACATCCACTACCTTAGCTTCCCACTAAGGATTTCTCAATCAATCCACTAATTGATTCGTCCCCTTTTCTTGGATTAGGAGGAAACCCTTACAACCGATCAAGCTTCTACCCAAAGCCTTGATCAAAACCCTCTTTACAAAGAGATTAAGAAAGCAAACTTAAACCCTCTAATAGGTGTTTGTTTGCACAATGAAGCACTCACCCAAAGCCTAAAACACTTGAGCAAATTTGACAATTTTGGCTCACTAGTGTTTGTCTATACAAGAATTGACAATTTAAGTGCTAAGACAATTTCTTGATCATTTGATGTTTGACAATATGAGCATTAGTCTTCTCTTGATGCTTGGAGGTCCCTTTTATACTCCCAATTGAGTTTATAGCCGTTTAGGACCGTTGGGGTTGAAATAGAGTCGTTGGAGCCTTTAATTCCCTCCATAAATGCAGTATGCAGCTCCCCGTTTCGAAACGCTCGAAGCCGTTTCGAAACACCCTCAATATAGAAAGAGCCGTTGCAGTCTGTCAGGGTACCCGTTTCGGAACACCCCCTTGCCGTTTTGGAACGCGTATCGGAATGCTATAAGCCCGTATCGAAACGACCTGCATTTAAAAGTTAGTTGGGAAAGAGCCGTTGAGGTTTATGACCGTTGTGGTCAGTGCCACGTGGGCGTATCGAAACGGCCTAGCCTGTTTCAAAATGCTGGCCCCGTTTCGATACGAGTATCGAAACGTTTTGGCCACTGGAGGCACCTGTTTCGAAACGCCCTAAGGTGTTTCGAAACACTTGGTCAGTTTTGTTAAAATTGGCCTTTGAAAACATGAAAAACCTTTATGAAAAATTCCTTAAATATTATTTCAAGTTGTTTGGACTTTGGAAATGTTTTAAATACTTTTTAAATCAGTCCAAAACATTTTTCAATTATTATATCAAAACATTAGTTCTACAGGGTCTAAATGGGCCGTAAAATGGACCCGTTGGAATTTTAACTGAGTAAAAAATACCGAACTTGAGTTTTTGCAATATAATCTTGTTGAAAAGCTCGTAATCAATTATATGAACTCCTAAAATTGGATCAAAACTTGTTTTTCGTTCCTTTTTGTAGAGGTTTCGGACGAGCGGGTCTAAATGGGCCTTAAAGTGGACCCGTTGAACTTATAACTGCGTAAAAAGAACAGAAATTGAATTTTTGCAATACAATAGTGTTGAAAAGCTCGTAATCAACGATTTGAACTCTTAAGTTTTGATTAAAACTTGTTTTGCAGCCCTTTTTGTAGAAATTTCGGACGAGCGGATCTAAATGCGCCGTAAAATGGATCCGTTGGACTTTTAACTGAGTAAAAAGTACAAAAATTGAGTTTTTGCAATATAATCGTGTTGAAAAGATCGTAACCAATTATATGAACTCCTAAAATTTGATTAAAACTTGTTTTTCAGTCATTTTTGAAGAGCTTTCGGGCGAGCGGGTCTAAATGGGACGTAAAATGGATTCGTTAGAATTTTAACTGAGAAAAAAATACCGAACTTGAGTTTTTGCAATATAATCTTGTTGAAAAGCTCGTAATCAATTATATGAACTCGTAAAATTTGATCAAAACATGTTTTTCAGTCATTTCTGAAGAGGTTTCGGGCGAGCGGGTCTAAATGGGCCTTAAAATGGACCCGTTGAACTTATAACTGCCTAAAAAGAACAGAAGTTAAATTTTTGCAATACAATAGTGTTGAAAAGATCGTAATCAGTTATATGAACTCCTAAAATTTGATTAAAACTTGGTTTTCAGTCATTTTTGAAGAGGTTTCGGGCGAGCGGGTCTAAATGGGCCGTAAAATGGACCCGTTAACTGAGTAAAAAGTACAAAAATTGAGTTTTTGCAATATAATCGTGTTGAAAAGATCGTAATCAATTATATGAACTCCTAAAATTTGATTAAAACTTGTTTTTCAGTCATTTTTGAAGAGGTTTCGGGCGAGCGGGTCTAAATGGGCCGTAAAATGGACCCGTTGGACTTTTAACTGAGTTAAAAATACATAAATTGAGTTTTAGCAATATAATATTGTTGAAAAGCTCGTAATCAATTATATGAACTCCTAAAATTGGATCAAAACTTGTTTTTCGGTCCTTTTTTTAGTGGTTTCGGACGAGCGGGTCTAAATGGGCCTTAAAATGGACCCGTTGAACTTATAACTGTGTAAAAAGAGCAAAAATTGAATTTTTGCAATACAATAGTGTTGAAAAGCTCGTAATCAACGATATGAACTCTTAAGTTTTGATTAAAACTTGTTTTGCAGCCCTTTTTGTAGAAATTTCGGACGAGCGGATCTAAATGCGCCGTAAAATGGATCCGTTGGACTTTTAATTGAGTAAAAAGTACAAAAATTGAGTTTTTGCAATATAATCGTGTTGAAAAGATCGTAATCAATTATATGAACTCCTAAAATTTGATTAAAACTTGTTTTTCAGTCATTTTTGAAGAGCTTTCGGGCGAGCGGGTCTAAATGGGCCGTAAAATGGACCCGTTAGAATTTTAACTGAGAAAAAAATACCGAACTTGAGTTTTTGCAATATAATCTTGTTGAAAAGCTCGTAATCAATTATATGAACTCCTAAAATTTGATCAAAACATGTTTTTCAGTCATTTCTGAAGAGGTTTCGGGCGAGCGGGTCTAAATGGGCCTTAAAATGGATCCGTTGAACTTATAACTGCCTAAAAAGAACAGAAGTTAAATTTTTGCAATACAATAGTGTTGAAAAGATCGTAATCAGTTATATGAACTCCTAAAATTTGATTAAAACTTGAGTTTCGGGCGAGCGGGTCTAAATGGGCCGTAAAATGGACCCGTTGAACTTTTAACTGAGTAAAAAATACAGAAATTGAGTTTTTGCAATATAATCGTGCTGAAATGATCGTAATCAATTATATGAACTCCTAAAATTTGATTAAAACTTGTTTTTCAGTCATTTTTGAAGAGGTTTCGGGCGAGGGGGTCTAAATGGGCCGTAAAATGGACCCGTTGGACTTTTAACTGAGTAAAAAAATACATAAATTGACTTTTTTGCAATATAATCTTGTTGAAAAGCTCGTAATCAATTATATGAACTCCTAAAATTGGATCAAAACTTGTTATTCGGTCCATTTTGTAGATGTTTCGGACGAGCGGGTCTAAATGGGCCTTAAAATGGACCCGTTGAACTTATAACTGCGTAAAAAGAACAGAAATTGAATATTTGCAATACAATAGTGTTGAAAAGCTCGTAATCAAGGATATGGACTCTTAAGTTTTGATTAAAACTTGTTTTGCGGTGCTTTTTGTAGAGGTTTCGGGCGAGCGGGTCTAAATGGGTCGTAAAATGGACCCGTTGGACTTTTAACTAAGTAAAAAATACCGAATTTGAGTTTTTGCAATATAATCTTGTTGAAAAGCTCATAATCAATTATATGAACTTGTAAAATTGGATCAAAACTTGTTTTTCGGTCCTTTTTGTAGAGGTTTCGGATGAGCGAGTCTAAATGGGCCGTAAAATGGACTCGTTGAACTTATAACTGCGTAAAAAGAACAGAAATTGAATTTTTGCAATACAATAGTGTTGAAAAGCTCGTAATCAACGATATAAACTCTTAAGTTTTGATTAAAACTTGTTTTGCGGTCCTTTTTGTAGAGGTTTCGGACGAGCGGGTCTAAATGGGACGCAAAATGGACCCGTTGGACTTTTAACTGAGTAAAAAATAGAGAAATTTAGTTTTTGCAATATAATCGTGTTGAAACGATCGTAATCAATTATATGAACTCCTAAAATTTGATTAAAACTTGTTTTTCAGTCATTTTTGAAGAGGTTTCGGGTGAGCGGGTCTAAATGGGACGTAAAATGGACCCGTTGGACTTTTAACTGAGTAAAAATACAGAAATTGACTTTTTTACAATATAATCTTGTTGAAAAGCTCGTAATCAATTATATGAACTCCTAAAATTGGATCAAAACTTGTTTTTCGGTCCATTTTGTAGATGTTTCGGACGAGCGGGTCTAAATGGGCCTTAAAATGGACGCGTTGAACTTATAACTGCGTAAAAAGAACAGAAATTGAATTTTTGCAATACAATAGTGTTGAAAAGCTCGTAATCAACGATATGAACTCTTAAGTTTTGATTAAAACTTGTTTTGCGGTCCTTTTTGTAGAGGTTTCGGACGAACGGGTCTAAATGGGCCGTAAAATAGACCCGTTGGACTTTTAACTAAGTAAAAAGTACAAAATTGAGTTTTTGCAATATAATCGTGTTGAAAAGATCGTAATCAAAGATATGAAGTCCTAAAATTTGATTAAAAAATGTTTTTTCGGTCATTTTTGAAGAGGTTTCGGGCTAGCGGGACTAAATGGGCCGTAAAATGAACCTGTTGGACTTTTAACTGAGTAAAAAATACCGAATTTGTGTTTTTGCAATATAATCTTGTTGAAAAGATCGTAATAAATTATATGAACTCCTAAAATTGGATCAAAACTTGTTTTTCGGTCCTTTTTGTAGAGGTTTCGGACGAGCGGGTCTAAATGGGCCTTAAGATGGACCCGTTGAACTTTTAACTGCGTAAAAAGAACAGAAATTGAATTTTTGCAATACAATAGTGTTGAAAAGCTCGTAATCAACGATATGAACTCTTAAGTTTTAATTAAAACTTGTTTTGCGGTCCTTTTTGTAGAGGTTTCAGACGAGCGGGTCTAAATGGGCCGCAAAATGGACACGTTGGACGTTTAACTGAGTAAAAAGTACAAAATTTGAGTTTTTGCAATATAATCGTGTTGAAAAGATCGTAATCAATTATATGAACTCCTAAAATTTGATTAAAACTTGTTTTTCAGTCATTTTTGAAGAGGTTTCGTGCGAGCGGGACTAAATGGACCGTAAAATGGACCGTTGGACTTTTAACTGAGTAAAAAAATACCGAATTTGAGTTTTTGCAATATAATCTGGTTGAAAATCTCGTAATCAATTATATGAACTCCTAAAATTGGATCAAAACTTGTTTTTCGGTCCTTTTTGTAGAGGTTTCGGACGAGCGGGTCTAAATGGGCCTTAAAATGGACCAGTTGAACTTATAACTGCGTAAAAAGAACAGAAATTGAATTTTTGCAACACAATAGTGTTGAAAAGCTCATAATCAACGATATGAACTCTTAAGTTTTGATTAAAACTTGTTTTCCGGCCCTTTTTGTAGAAATTTCGGACGAGCGGGTCTAAATGCGCCGTAAAATTGATCCGTTGGACTTTTAACTGAGTAAAAAGTACAAAAATTGAGTTTTTGCAATATAATCATGTTGAAAAGATCGTAATCAATTATATGAACTCCTAAAATTTGATTAAAACTTGTTTTTCAGTCAATTTTGAAGAGGTTTCGGGCGAGCGGGTCTAAATGGGCCGTAAAATGGACCCGTTGGAATTTTAACTGAGTAAAAAATACCGAACTTGAGTTTTTGCAATATAATCTTGTTGAAAAGCTCGTAATCAATTATATGAACTCCTAAAATTGGATCAAAACTTGTTTTTCGTTCCTTTTTGTAGAGGTTTCGGACGAGCGGGTCTAAATGGGCCTTAAAATGGACCCGTTGAACTTATAACTGCGTAAAAAAACATAAATTGAATTTTTGCAATACAATAGTGTTGAAAAGCTCGTAATCAACGATATGAACTCTTAAGTTTTGATTAAAACTTGTTTTGCAGCCCTTTTTGTAGAAATTTCGGACGAGCGGATCTAAATGCGCCGTAAAATGGATCCGTTGGACTTTTAATTGAGTAAAAAGTACAAAAATTGAGTTTTTGCAATATAATCGTGTTGAAAAGATCGTAATCAATTATATGAACTCCTAAAATTTGATTAAACTTGTTTTTCAGTCATTTTTGAAGAGCTTTCGGGCGAGCGGGTCTAAATGGGCCGTAAAATGGACCCGTTAGAATTTTAACTGAGAAAAAAATACCGAACTTGAGTTTTTGCAATATAATCTTGTTGAAAAGCTCGTAATCAATTATATGAACTCCTAAAATTTGATCAAAACATGTTTTTCAGTCATTTCTGAAGAGGTTTCGGGCGAGCGGGTCTAAATGGGCCTTAAAATGGATCCGTTGAACTTATAACTGCCTAAAAAGAACAGAAGTTAAATTTTTGCAATACAATAGTGTTGAAAAGATCGTAATCAGTTATATGAACTCCTAAAATTTGATTAAAACTTGAGTTTCGGGCGAGCGGGTCTAAATGGGCCGTAAAATGGACCCGTTGAACTTTTAACTGAGTAAAAAATACAGAAATTGAGTTTTTGCAATATAATCGTGCTGAAATGATCGTAATCAATTATATGAACTCCTAAAATTTGATTAAAACTTGTTTTTCAGTCATTTTTGAAGAGGTTTCGGGCGAGGGGGTCTAAATGGGCCGTAAAATGGACCCGTTGGACTTTTAACTGAGTAAAAAAATACAGAAATTGACTTTTTTGCAATATAATCTTGTTGAAAAGCTCGTAATCAATTATATGAACTCCTAAAATTGGATCAAAACTTGTTATTCGGTCCATTTTGTAGATGTTTCGGACGAGCGGGTCTAAATGGGCCTTAAAATGGACCCGTTGAACTTATAACTGCGTAAAAAGAACAGAAATTGAATATTTGCAATACAATAGTGTTGAAAAGCTCGTAATCAAGGATATGGACTCTTAAGTTTTGATTAAAACTTGTTTTGCGGTGCTTTTTGTAGAGGTTTCGGGCGAGCGGGTCTAAATGGGTCGTAAAATGGACCCGTTGGACTTTTAACTAAGTAAAAAATACCGAATTTGAGTTTTTGCAATATAATCTTGTTGAAAAGCTCATAATCAATTATATGAACTTGTAAAATTGGATCAAAACTTGTTTTTCGGTCCTTTTTGTAGAGGTTTCGGATGAGCGAGTCTAAATGGGCCGTAAAATGGACTCGTTGAACTTATAACTGCGTAAAAAGAACAGAAATTGAATTTTTGCAATACAATAGTGTTGAAAAGCTCGTAATCAACGATATAAACTCTTAAGTTTTGATTAAAACTTGTTTTGCGGTCCTTTTTGTAGAGGTTTCGGACGAGCGGGTCTAAATGGGACGCAAAATGGACCCGTTGGACTTTTAACTGAGTAAAAAATAGAGAAATTTAGTTTTTGCAATATAATCGTGTTGAAACGATCGTAATCAATTATATGAACTCCTAAAATTTGATTAAAACTTGTTTTTCAGTCATTTTTGAAGAGGTTTCGGGTGAGCGGGTCTAAATGGGACGTAAAATGTACCCGTTGGACTTTTAACTGAGTAAAAATACAGAAATTGACTTTTTTGCAATATAATCTTGTTGAAAAGCTCGTAATCAATTATATGAACTCCTAAAATTGGATCAAAACTTGTTTTTCGGTCCATTTTGTAGATGTTTCGGACGAGCGGGTCTAAATGGGCCTTAAAATGGACGCGTTGAACTTATAACTGCGTAAAAAGAACAGAAATTGAATTTTTGCAATACAATAGTGTTGAAAAGCTCGTAATCAACGATATGAACTCTTAAGTTTTGATTAAAACTTGTTTTGCGGTCCTTTTTGTAGAGGTTTCGGACGAACGGGTCTAAATGGGCCGTAAAATAGACCCGTTGGACTTTTAACTAAGTAAAAAGTACAAAAATTGAGTTTTTGCAATATAATCGTGTTGAAAAGATCGTAATCAAAGATATGAAGTCCTAAAATTTGATTAAAACATGTTTTTTCGGTCATTTTTGAAGAAGTTTCGGGCTAGCGGGACTAAATGGGCCGTAAAATGAACCTGTTGGACTTTTAACTGAGTAAAAAATACCGAATTTGTGTTTTTGCAATATAATCTTGTTGAAAAGATCGTAATAAATTATATGAACTCCTAAAATTGGATCAAAACTTGTTTTTCGGTCCTTTTTGTAGAGGTTTCAGACGAGCGGGTCTAAATGGGCCTTAAGATGGACCCGTTGAACTTTTAACTGCGTAAAAAGAACAGAAATTGAATTTTTGCAATACAATAGTGTTGAAAAGCTCGTAATCAACGATATGAACTCTTAAGTTTTAATTAAAACTTGTTTTGCGGTCCTTTTTGTAGAGGTTTCAGACGAGCGGGTCTAAATGGGCCGCAAAATGGACACGTTGGACGTTTAACTGAGTAAAAAGTACAAAATTTGAGTTTTTGCAATATAATCGTGTTGAAAAGATCGTAATCAATTATATGAACTCCTAAAATTTGATTAAAACTTGTTTTTCAGTCATTTTTGAAGAGGTTTCGTGCGAGCGGGACTAAATGGACCGTAAAATGGACCGTTGGACTTTTAACTGAGTAAAAAAATACCGAATTTGAGTTTTTGCAATATAATCTGGTTGAAAATCTCGTAATCAATTATATGAACTCCTAAAATTGGATCAAAACTTGTTTTTCGGTCCTTTTTGTAGAGGTTTCGGACGAGCGGGTCTAATTGGGCCTTAAAATGGACCAGTTGAACTTATAACTGCGTAAAAAGAACAGAAATTGAATTTTTGCAACACAATAGTGTTGAAAAGCTCATAATCAACGATATGAACTCTTAAGTTTTGATTAAAACTTGTTTTCCGGCCCTTTTTGTAGAAATTTCGGACGAGCGGGTCTAAATGCGCCGTAAAATTGATCCGTTGGACTTTTAACTGAGTAAAAAGTACAAAAATTGAGTTTTTGCAATATAATCATGTTGAAAAGATCGTAATCAATTATATGAACTCCTAAAATTTGATTAAAACTTGTTTTTCAGTCAATTTTGAAGAGGTTTCGGGCGAGCGGGTCTAAATGGGCTGTAAAATGGACCCGTTGGAATTTTAACTGAGTAAAAAATACCGAACTTGAGTTTTTGCAATATAATCTTGTTGAAAAGCTCGTAATCAATTATATGAACTCCTAAAATTGGATCAAAACTTGTTTTTCGTTCCTTTTTGTAGAGGTTTCGGACGAGCGGGTCTAAATGGGCCTTAAAATGGACCCGTTGAACTTATAACTGCGTAAAAAAACATAAATTGAATTTTTGCAATACAATAGTGTTGAAAAGCTCGTAATCAACGATATGAACTCTTAAGTTTTGATTAAAACTTGTTTTGCAGCCCTTTTTGTAGAAATTTCGGACGAGCGGATCTAAATGCGCCGTAAAATGGATCTGTTGGACTTTTAACTGAGTAAAAAGTACAAAAATTGAGTTTTTGCAATATAATCGTGTTGAAAAGATCGTAATCAATTATATGAACTCCTAAAATTTGATTAAACTTGTTTTTCAGTCATTTTTGAAGAGCTTTCGGGCGAGCGGGTCTAAATGGGCCGTAAAATGGACCCGTTAGAATTTTAACTGAGAAAAAAATACCGAACTTGAGTTTTTGCAATATAATCTTGTTGAAAAGCTCGTAATCAATTATATGAACTCCTAAAATTTGATCAAAACATGTTTTTCAGTCATTTCTGAAGAGGTTTCGGGCGAGCGGGTCTAAATGGGCCTTAAAATGGATCCGTTGAACTTATAACTGCCTAAAAAGAACAGAAGTTAAATTTTTGCAATACAATAGTGTTGAAAAGATCGTAATCAGTTATATGAACTCCTAAAATTTGATTAAAACTTGGTTTTCAGTCATTTTTGAAGAGGTTTCGGGCGAGCGGGTCTAAATGGGCCGTAAAATGGACCCGTTGGACTTTTAACTGAGTAAAAAGTACAAAAATTGAGTTTTTGCAATATAATCGTGTTGAAAAGATCGTAATCAATTATATGAACTCCTAAAATTTGATTAAAACTTGTTTTTCAGTCATTTTTGAAGAGGTTTCGGGCGAGCGGGTCTAAATGGGCCGTAAAATGGACCCGTTGGACTTTTAACTGAGTTAAAAATACAGAAATTGAGTTTTAGCAATATAATCTTGTTGAAAAGCTCGTAATCAATTATATGATCTCCTAAAATTGGATCAAAACTTGTTTTTCGGTCCTTTTTTTAGTGGTTTCGGACGAGCGGGTCTAAATGGGCCTTAAAATGGACCCGTTGAACTTATAACTGTGTAAAAAGAGCATAAATTGAATTTTTGCAATACAATAGTGTTGAAAAGCTCGTAATCAACGATATGAACTCTTAAGTTTTGATTAAAACTTGTTTTGCGGTCCTTTTTGTAGAGGTTTCGGACGAGCGGGTCTAAATGGGCCGTAAAATGGACCCGTTGAACTTTTAACTGAGTAAAAAATACAGAAATTGAGTTTTTGCAATATAATCGTGCTGAAACGATCGTAATCAATTATATGAACTCCTAAAATTTGATTAAAACTTGTTTTTCAGTCATTTTTGAAGAGGTTTCTGGCGAGGGGGTCTAAATGGGCCGTAAAATGGACCCGTTGGACTTTTAACTGAGTAAAAAAATAAAGAAATTGACTTTTTTGCAATATAATCTTGTTGAAAAGCTCGTAATCAATTATATGAACTCCTAAAATTGGATCAAAACTTGTTATTCGGTCCATTTTGTAGATGTTTCGGATGAGCGGGTCTAAATGGGCCTTAAAATGGACCCGTTGAACTTATAACTGCGTAAAAAGAACAGAAATTGAATATTTGCAATACAATAGTGTTGAAAAGCTCGTAATCAACGATATGGACTCTTAAGTTTTGATTAAAACTTGTTTTGCGGTGCTTTTTGTAGAGGTTTCGGACGAGCGGGTCTAAATGGGCCGTAAAATGGACCCGTTGGACTTTTAACTGAGTAAAAAGTACAAAAAATGAGTTTTTGCAATATAATCGTGTTGGAAAGATCGTAATCAATTATATGAACTCCTAAAATTTGATTAAAACTTGTTTTTCAGTCATTTTTGAAGAGGTTTCGTGCGAGCGGGTCTAAACGGGCCGTAAAATTGACCCGTTGGACTTTTAACTAAGTAAAAAATACCGAATTTGAGTTTTTGCAATATAATCTTGTTGAAAATCTCGTAATCAATTATATGAACTCCTAATATTGGATCAAAACTTGTTTTTCGATCCTTTTTGTAGAGGTTTCGGACGAGCGAGTCTAAATGGGCCTTAAAATTGACCCGTTGAACTTATAACTGCATAAAAAGAACAGAAATTGAATTTTTGCAATACAATAGTGTTGAAAAGCTCGTAATCACCGATATGAACTCTTAAGTTTTGATTAAAACTTGTTTTGCGGCCCTTTTTGTAGAAATTTCGGACGAGCGGGTCTAAATGCGCCGTAAAATGGATCCGTTGGACTTTTAACTGAGTTAAAAGTACAAAAATTGAGTTTTTGCAATATAATCGTGTTGAAAAGATCGTAATCAATTATATGAACTCCTAAAATTTGATTAAAACTTGTTTTTAAGTCATTTTTGAAGAGGTTTCGGGCGAGCGGGTCTAAATGGGCCGTAAAATGGACCCGTTGGAATTTTAACTGCGTAAAAAATACTGAACTTGAGTTTTTGCAATATAATCTTGTTGAAAAGCTCGTACTCAATTATATGAACTCTTAAAATTTGATCAAAACATGTTTTTCAGTCATTTTTGAAGAGGTTTCGGGCGAGCGGGTCTAAATGGGCCTTAAAATGGACCCGTTGAACTTATAACTGCGTAAAAAGAACAGAAATTAAATTTTTGCAATACAATAGTGTTGAAAAGATCGTAATCAGTTATATGAACTCCTAAAATTTGATTAAAACTTGGTTTTCCGGTCATTTTTGAAGAGGTTTCGGGGGAGTAGGTCTAAATGGGCCGTAAAATGGACCCGTTGGACTTTTAACTGACTTAAAAGTACAAAAATTGAGTTTTTGCAATATAATCGTGTTGAAAAGATCGTAATCAATTATATGAACTCCTAAAATTTGATTAAAACTTGTTTTTAGTCATTTTTGAAGAGGTTTCGGTCGAGCGGGTCTAAATGTCCCGTAAAATGGACCCGTTGGACTTTTAACTGAGTTAAAAATACAGAAATTGACTTTTAGCAATATAATCTTGTTGAAAAGCTCGTAATCAATTATATGAACTCCTAAAATTGGATCAAAACTTGTTTTTCGGTCCTTTTTGTAGTGGTTTCGGACGAGCGGGTCTAAATGGGCCTTAAAATGGACCCGTTGAACTTATAACTGCGTAAAAAGAACAGAAATTGAATTTTTGCAATACAATAGTGTTGAAAAGCTCGTAATCACCGATATGAACTCCTAAAATTTGATTAAAACTTGTTTTGCGGTCCTTTTGTAGAGGTTTCGGACGAGCGGGTCTAAATGGGCCGTAAAATGGACCCGTTGGACTTTTAACTGAGTAAAAAGTACATAAATTGAGTTTTTGCAATATAATCATGTTGAAAAGATCGTAGACAATTATATGAACTCTTGAAATTTGATTAAAACTTGTTTTTCAGTCATTTTTGAAGAGGTTTCGGGCGAGCGGGTCTAAATGGGTCGTAAAATGGACCCGTTGGACTTTTAACTGAGTAAAAAATACCGAATTTGAGTTTTTGCAATATAATTTTGTTGAAAAGCTCGTAATCAATTATATGAACTTTTAAAATTGGATCAAAACTTGTTTTTCGGTCCTTTTTGTAGAGGTTTCGGACGAGCGGGTCTAAATGGGCCTTAAAATGGACCCGTTGAACTTATAACTGCGTAAAAATAACAGAAATTGAATTTTTGCAATACAATCGTGTTGAAAAGATCATAATCAGTTATATGAACTCCTAAAATTTGATTAAAACTTGTTTTTCAGTCATTTTGAAGAGATTTCGGGCGAGCGGGTCTAAATGGGTCGTAAAATGGACCCGTTGGACTTTTAACTAAGTAAAAAATACCGAATTTGAGTTTTTGCAATATAATCTTGTTGAAAAGCTCATAATCAATTATATGAACTTGTAAAATTGGATCAAAACTTGTTTTTCGGTCCTTTTTGTAGAGGTTTTGGACGAGCGGGTCTAAATGGGCCGTAAAATGGACTCGTTGAACTTATAACTGCGTAAAAAGAACAGAAATTGAGTTTTTGCAATACAATAGTGTTGAAAAGCTCGTAATCAACGATATAAACTCTTAAGTTTTGATTAAAACTTGTTTTGCGGTCCTTTTTGTAGAGGTTTCGGACGAGCGGGTCTATATGGGACGCAAAATGGACCCGTTGGACTTTTAACTGAGTAAAAAATACATAAATTTAGTTTTTGCAATATAATCGTGTTGAAACGATCGTAATCAATTATATGAACTCCTAAAATTTGATTAAAACTTGTTTTTCAGTCATTTTTGAAGAGGTTTCGGGCGAGCGGGTCTAAATGGGACGTAAAATGGACCCGTTGGACTTTTAACTGAGTAAAAAATACAGAAATTGACTTTTTTGCAATATAATCTTGTTGAAAAGATCGTAATCAATTATATGAACTCCTAAAATTGGATCAAAACTTGTTTTTCGGTCCATTTTGTAGATGTTTCGGACGAGCGGGTCTAAATGGGCCTTAAAATGGACGCGTTGAACTTATAACTGCGTAAAAAGAACAGAAATTGAATTTTTGCAATACAATAGTGTTGAAAAGCTCGTAATCAACGATATGAACTCTTAAGTTTTGGTTAAAACTTGTTTTGCAGTCCTTTTTGTAGAGGTTTCGGACGAGCGGGTCTAAATGGGCCGTAAAATGGACCCGTTGGACTTTTAACTAAGTAAAAAGTACAAAAATTGAGTTTTTGCAATATAATCGTGTTGAAAAGATCGTAATCAATGATATGAAGTCCTAAAATTTGATTAAAACATGTTTTTTCGGTCATTTTTGAAGAGGTTTCGGGCTAGCGGGACTAAATGGGCCGTAAAATGAACCTGTTGGACTTTTAACTGAGTAAAAAATACCGAATTTGTGTTTTTGCAATATAATCTTGTTGAAAAGATCGTAATAAATTATATGAACTCCTAAAACTGGATCAAAACTTGTTTTTCGGTCCTTTTTGTAGAGGTTTCGGACGAGCGGGTCTAAATGGGCCTTAAGATGGACCCGTTGAACTTATAACTGCGTAAAAAGAACAGTAATTGAATATTTGCAATACAATAGTGTTGAAAAGCTCGTAATCAAGGATATGGACTCTTAAGTTTTGATTAAAACTTGTTTTGCGGTCCTTTTTGTAGAGGTTTCAGACGAGCGGGTCTAAATGGGCCGCAAAATGGACACGTTGGACGTTTAACTGAGTAAAAAGTACAAAATTTGAGTTTTTGCAATATAATCGTGTTGAAAAGATCGTAATCAATTATATGAACTCCTAAAATTTGATTAAAACTTGTTTTTCAGTCATTTTTGAAGAGGTTTCGTGCGAGCGGGACTAAATGGACTGTAAAATGGACCGTTGGACTTTTAACTGAGTAAAAAAATACCGAATTTGAGATTTTGCAATATAATCTTGTTGAAAATCTCGTAATCAATTATATGAACTCCTAAAATTGGATCAAAACTTGTTTTTCGGTCCTTTTTGTAGAGGTTTCGGACGAGCGGGTCTAAATGGGCCTTAAAATGGACCAGTTGAACTTATAACTGCGTAAAAAGAACAGAAATTGAATTTTTGCAATACAATAGTGTTGAAAAGCTCATAATCAACGATATGAACTCTTAAGTTTTGATTAAAACTTGTTTTGCGGCCCTTTTTGTAGAAATTTCGGACGAGCGGGTCTAAATGGGCCGTAAAATGGACCCGTTGGACTTTTAACTGAGTAAAAAATACAAAATTTGAGTTTTTGCAATATAATCGTGTTTAAAAGATCGTAATCAATGATATGAAGTCCTAAAATTTGATTAAAACATGTTTTTTCGGTCATTTTTGAAGAGGTTTCGGGCTAGCGGGACTAAATGGGCCGTAAAATGGACCCGTTGGACTTTTAACTGAGTAAAAAATACTGAATTTGTGTTTTTGCAATATAATCTTGTTGAATAGATCGTAATCAATTATATGAACTCCTAAAATTTGATCAAAACTTATTTTTCGGTCATTTTTGAAGAGGTTTCGGGCGAGCGGGTCTAAATGGGCCGTAAAATGGACTCGTTGGACTTTTAACTGAGTAAAAAATACCGAATTTGAGTTTTTGCAATATAATCTTGTTGAAAAGCTCATAATCAATTATATGAACTCCTAAAATTGGATCAAAACTTGTTTTTCGGTCCTTTTGTAGAGGTTTCGGACGAGCGGGTCTAAATGGGCCTTAAAATGGACCCGTTGAACTTATAACTGCGTGAAAAGAACAGAAATTGTATTTTTGCATTACAATAGAGTTGAAAAGCTCATAATCAACGACATGAACTCTTAAGTTTTGATTAAAACTTGTTTTGCGGTCCTTTTGTAGAGGTTTCGGCCGAGCGGGTCAAAATGGGCCGTAAAATGGACCCGTTGGACTTTTAACTAAGTCCAAAGTACAAAGATTGAGTTTTTGCAATATAATCGTGTTGAAAAGATCGTAATCAATTATATGAACTCCTAAAATTTGATTAAAACTTGTTTTTCAGTCATTTTTGAAGAGGTTTCGGGCGAGCTGGTCTAAATGGGCCGTAAAATGGACCCGTTGGACTTTTAACTGAGTAAAAAAACCGAATTTGAGGTTTTGCAATATAATCTTTTTGAAAAGCTCGTAATCAATTATATGAACTCCAAAAATTTGATCAAAACTTGTTTTCGATCCTTTTTGTAGAGGTTTCGGACGAGCGGGTCTAAATGGGCCTTAAAATGGACCCGTTGAACTTATAACTACGTGAAAAGAATAGAAATTGAATTTGTGCAATACAATAGTGTTGAAAAGCTTGTAATCAACGATATGAACTCTTTAGTTTTGATTAAAACTTGTTTTGCGGCCCTTTTTGTAGAAATTTCAGACGAGCGGGTCTAAATGGGCCGTAAAATGGACCCGTTGGACTTTTAACTGAGTAAAAAGTACAAAAATTGAGTTTTTGCAATATAATCGTGTTGAAAAGATCGTAATCAATTATATGAAATCCTAAAATTTGATTAAAACTTGTTTTTCAGTCATTTTTGAAGAGGTTTCGTGCGAGCGGGTCTAAATGGGCCGTAAAATGGACCCGTTGGACTTTTAACTGAGTAAAAAATACCGAATTTGAGTTTTTGCAATATAATCTTGTTGAAAATCTCGTAATCAATTATATGAACTCCTAAAACTGGATCAAAACTTGTTTTTCGGTCCTTTTTGTAGAGGTTTCGGACGAGCGGGTCTAAATGGGCCTTAAAATGGACCCGTTGAACTTATAACTGCGTAAAAAGAACAGAAATTGAATTTTTGCAATACAATAGTGTTGAAAAGCTCGTAATCAACGATATAAACTCTTTAGTTTTCATTAAAACTTGTTTTGCGGCCCTTTTTGTAGAAATTTCAGACGAGCGGGTCTAAATGGGCTGTAAAATAGACCCGTTGGACTTTTAACTGAGTAAAAAGTACAAAAATTGAGTTTTTGCAATATAATCGTGTTGAAAAGATCGTAATCAATTATATGAAATCCTAAAATTTGATTAAAACTTGTTTTTCAGTCATTTTTGAAGAGGCTTCGTGCGAGCGGGTCTAAATGGGCCGTAAAATGGACCCGTTGTACTTTTAACTGAGTAAAAAATACCGAATTTGAGTTTTTGCAATATAATCTTGTTGAAAATCTCGTAATCAATTATATGAACTCCTAAAATTGGATCAAAACTTGTTTTTCGGTCCTTTTTGTAGAGGTTTCGGACGAGCAGGTCTAAATGGGCCTTAAAATGGACCCGTTGAACTTATAACTGCGTAAAAAGAACAGAAATTGAATTTTTGCATTACTATAGTGTTGAAAAGCTCGTAATCAACGATATGAACTCATAATTTTTTATTAAAACTTGTTTTGCGGTCCTCTTGTAGAGGTTTCGAGCGAGCGGGTCCAAACGGGCCGTAAAATTGACCCGTTGGACTTTTAACTGAGTAAAAAGTACAAAAATTGAGTTTTTGCAATATAATCGTGTTGAAACGATCGTAATCAATTATATGAACTCCTAAAATTTGATTAAAACTTGTTTTTCAGTCATTTTTGAAGAGGTTTCGGGCGAGCGGGTCTAAATGGGACGTAAAATGGACCCGTTGGACTTTTAACTGAGTAAAAAATACAGAAATTGACTTTTTTGCAATATAATCTTGTTGAAAAGATCGTAATCAATTATATGAACTCCTAAAATTGGATCAAAACTTGTTTTTCGGTCCATTTTGTAGATGTTTCGGACGAGCGGGTCTAAATGGGCCTTAAAATGGACGCGTTGAACTTATAACTGCGTAAAAAGAACAGAAATTGAATTTTTGCAATACAATAGTGTTGAAAAGCTCGTAATCAACGATATGAACTCTTAAGTTTTGGTTAAAACTTGTTTTGCAGTCCTTTTTGTAGAGGTTTCGGACGAGCGGGTCTAAATGGGCCGTAAAATGGACCCGTTGGACTTTTAACTAAGTAAAAAGTACAAAAATTGAGTTTTTGCAATATAATCGTGTTGAAAAGATCGTAATCAATGATATGAAGTCCTAAAATTTGATTAAAACATGTTTTTTCGGTCATTTTTGAAGAGGTTTCGGGCTAGCGGGACTAAATGGGCCGTAAAATGAACCTGTTGGACTTTTAACTGAGTAAAAAATACCGAATTTGTGTTTTTGCAATATAATCTTGTTGAAAAGATCGTAATAAATTATATGAACTCCTAAAACTGGATCAAAACTTGTTTTTCGGTCCTTTTTGTAGAGGTTTCGGACGAGCGGGTCTAAATGGGCCTTAAGATGGACCCGTTGAACTTATAACTGCGTAAAAAGAACAGTAATTGAATATTTGCAATACAATAGTGTTGAAAAGCTCGTAATCAAGGATATGGACTCTTAAGTTTTGATTAAAACTTGTTTTGCGGTCCTTTTTGTAGAGGTTTCAGACGAGCGGGTCTAAATGGGCCGCAAAATGGACACGTTGGACGTTTAACTGAGTAAAAAGTACAAAATTTGAGTTTTTGCAATATAATCGTGTTGAAAAGATCGTAATCAATTATATGAACTCCTAAAATTTGATTAAAACTTGTTTTTCAGTCATTTTTGAAGAGGTTTCGTGCGAGCGGGACTAAATGGACTGTAAAATGGACCGTTGGACTTTTAACTGAGTAAAAAAATACCGAATTTGAGATTTTGCAATATAATCTTGTTGAAAATCTCGTAATCAATTATATGAACTCCTAAAATTGGATCAAAACTTGTTTTTCGGTCCTTTTTGTAGAGGTTTCGGACGAGCGGGTCTAAATGGGCCTTAAAATGGACCAGTTGAACTTATAACTGCGTAAAAAGAACAGAAATTGAATTTTTGCAATACAATAGTGTTGAAAAGCTCATAATCAACGATATGAACTCTTAAGTTTTGATTAAAACTTGTTTTGCGGCCCTTTTTGTAGAAATTTCGGACGAGCGGGTCTAAATGGGCCGTAAAATGGACCCGTTGGACTTTTAACTGAGTAAAAAATACAAAATTTGAGTTTTTGCAATATAATCGTGTTTAAAAGATCGTAATCAATGATATGAAGTCCTAAAATTTGATTAAAACATGTTTTTTCGGTCATTTTTGAAGAGGTTTCGGGCTAGCGGGACTAAATGGGCCGTAAAATGGACCCGTTGGACTTTTAACTGAGTAAAAAATACTGAATTTGTGTTTTTGCAATATAATCTTGTTGAATAGATCGTAATCAATTATATGAACTCCTAAAATTTGATCAAAACTTATTTTTCGGTCATTTTTGAAGAGGTTTCGGGCGAGCGGGTCTAAATGGGCCGTAAAATGGACTCGTTGGACTTTTAACTGAGTAAAAAATACCGAATTTGAGTTTTTGCAATATAATCTTGTTGAAAAGCTCATAATCAATTATATGAACTCCTAAAATTGGATCAAAACTTGTTTTTCGGTCCTTTTGTAGAGGTTTCGGACGAGCGGGTCTAAATGGGCCTTAAAATGGACCCGTTGAACTTATAACTGCGTGAAAAGAACAGAAATTGTATTTTTGCATTACAATAGAGTTGAAAAGCTCATAATCAACGACATGAACTCTTAAGTTTTGATTAAAACTTGTTTTGCGGTCCTTTTGTAGAGGTTTCGGCCGAGCGGGTCAAAATGGGCCGTAAAATGGACCCGTTGGACTTTTAACTAAGTCCAAAGTACAAAGATTGAGTTTTTGCAATATAATCGTGTTGAAAAGATCGTAATCAATTATATGAACTCCTAAAATTTGATTAAAACTTGTTTTTCAGTCATTTTTGAAGAGGTTTCGGGCGAGCTGGTCTAAATGGGCCGTAAAATGGACCCGTTGGACTTTTAACTGAGTAAAAAAACCGAATTTGAGGTTTTGCAATATAATCTTTTTGAAAAGCTCGTAATCAATTATATGAACTCCAAAAATTTGATCAAAACTTGTTTTCGATCCTTTTTGTAGAGGTTTCGGACGAGCGGGTCTAAATGGGCCTTAAAATGGACCCGTTGAACTTATAACTACGTGAAAAGAATAGAAATTGAATTTGTGCAATACAATAGTGTTGAAAAGCTTGTAATCAACGATATGAACTCTTTAGTTTTGATTAAAACTTGTTTTGCGGCCCTTTTTGTAGAAATTTCAGACGAGCGGGTCTAAATGGGCCGTAAAATGGACCCGTTGGACTTTTAACTGAGTAAAAAGTACAAAAATTGAGTTTTTGCAATATAATCGTGTTGAAAAGATCGTAATCAATTATATGAAATCCTAAAATTTGATTAAAACTTGTTTTTCAGTCATTTTTGAAGAGGTTTCGTGCGAGCGGGTCTAAATGGGCCGTAAAATGGACCCGTTGGACTTTTAACTGAGTAAAAAATACCGAATTTGAGTTTTTGCAATATAATCTTGTTGAAAATCTCGTAATCAATTATATGAACTCCTAAAACTGGATCAAAACTTGTTTTTCGGTCCTTTTTGTAGAGGTTTCGGACGAGCGGGTCTAAATGGGCCTTAAAATGGACCCGTTGAACTTATAACTGCGTAAAAAGAACAGAAATTGAATTTTTGCAATACAATAGTGTTGAAAAGCTCGTAATCAACGATATAAACTCTTTAGTTTTCATTAAAACTTGTTTTGCGGCCCTTTTTGTAGAAATTTCAGACGAGCGGGTCTAAATGGGCTGTAAAATAGACCCGTTGGACTTTTAACTGAGTAAAAAGTACAAAAATTGAGTTTTTGCAATATAATCGTGTTGAAAAGATCGTAATCAATTATATGAAATCCTAAAATTTGATTAAAACTTGTTTTTCAGTCATTTTTGAAGAGGCTTCGTGCGAGCGGGTCTAAATGGGCCGTAAAATGGACCCGTTGTACTTTTAACTGAGTAAAAAATACCGAATTTGAGTTTTTGCAATATAATCTTGTTGAAAATCTCGTAATCAATTATATGAACTCCTAAAATTGGATCAAAACTTGTTTTTCGGTCCTTTTTGTAGAGGTTTCGGACGAGCAGGTCTAAATGGGCCTTAAAATGGACCCGTTGAACTTATAACTGCGTAAAAAGAACAGAAATTGAATTTTTGCATTACTATAGTGTTGAAAAGCTCGTAATCAACGATATGAACTCATAATTTTTTATTAAAACTTGTTTTGCGGTCCTCTTGTAGAGGTTTCGAGCGAGCGGGTCCAAACGGGCCGTAAAATTGACCCGTTGGACTTTTAACTGAGTAAAAAGTACAAAAATTGAGTTTTTGCAATATAATCGTGTTGAAACGATCGTAATCAATTATATGAACTCCTAAAATTTGATTAAAACTTGTTTTTCAGTCATTTTTGAAGAGGTTTCGGGCGAGCGGGTCTAAATGGGACGTAAAATGGACCCGTTGGACTTTTAACTGAGTAAAAAATACAGAAATTGACTTTTTTGCAATATAATCTTGTTGAAAAGATCGTAATCAATTATATGAACTCCTAAAATTGGATCAAAACTTGTTTTTCGGTCCATTTTGTAGATGTTTCGGACGAGCGGGTCTAAATGGGCCTTAAAATGGACGCGTTGAACTTATAACTGCGTAAAAAGAACAGAAATTGAATTTTTGCAATACAATAGTGTTGAAAAGCTCGTAATCAACGATATGAACTCTTAAGTTTTGGTTAAAACTTGTTTTGCAGTCCTTTTTGTAGAGGTTTCGGACGAGCGGGTCTAAATGGGCCGTAAAATGGACCCGTTGGACTTTTAACTAAGTAAAAAGTACAAAAATTGAGTTTTTGCAATATAATCGTGTTGAAAAGATCGTAATCAATGATATGAAGTCCTAAAATTTGATTAAAACATGTTTTTTCGGTCATTTTTGAAGAGGTTTCGGGCTAGCGGGACTAAATGGGCCGTAAAATGAACCTGTTGGACTTTTAACTGAGTAAAAAATACCGAATTTGTGTTTTTGCAATATAATCTTGTTGAAAAGATCGTAATAAATTATATGAACTCCTAAAACTGGATCAAAACTTGTTTTTCGGTCCTTTTTGTAGAGGTTTCGGACGAGCGGGTCTAAATGGGCCTTAAGATGGACCCGTTGAACTTATAACTGCGTAAAAAGAACAGAAATTGAATATTTGCAATACAATAGTGTTGAAAAGCTCGTAATCAAGGATATGGACTCTTAAGTTTTGATTAAAACTTGTTTTGCGGTCCTTTTTGTAGAGGTTTCAGACGAGCGGGTCTAAATGGGCCGCAAAATGGACACGTTGGACGTTTAACTGAGTAAAAAGTACAAAATTTGAGTTTTTGCAATATAATCGTGTTGAAAAGATCGTAATCAATTATATGAACTCCTAAAATTTGATTAAAACTTGTTTTTCAGTCATTTTTGAAGAGGTTTCGTGCGAGCGGGACTAAATGGACTGTAAAATGGACCGTTGGACTTTTAACTGAGTAAAAAAATACCGAATTTGAGATTTTGCAATATAATCTTGTTGAAAATCTCGTAATCAATTATATGAACTCCTAAAATTGGATCAAAACTTGTTTTTCGGTCCTTTTTGTAGAGGTTTCGGACGAGCGGGTCTAAATGGGCCTTAAAATGGACCAGTTGAACTTATAACTGCGTAAAAAGAACAGAAATTGAATTTTTGCAATACAATAGTGTTGAAAAGCTCATAATCAACGATATGAACTCTTAAGTTTTGATTAAAACTTGTTTTGCGGCCCTTTTTGTAGAAATTTCGGACGAGCGGGTCTAAATGGGCCGTAAAATGGACCCGTTGGACTTTTAACTGAGTAAAAAATACAAAATTTGAGTTTTTGCAATATAATCGTGTTTAAAAGATCGTAATCAATGATATGAAGTCCTAAAATTTGATTAAAACATGTTTTTTCGGTCATTTTTGAAGAGGTTTCGGGCTAGCGGGACTAAATGGGCCGTAAAATGGACCCGTTGGACTTTTAACTGAGTAAAAAATACTGAATTTGTGTTTTTGCAATATAATCTTGTTGAATAGATCGTAATCAATTATATGAACTCCTAAAATTTGATCAAAACTTATTTTTCGGTCATTTTTGAAGAGGTTTCGGGCGAGCGGGTCTAAATGGGCCGTAAAATGGACTCGTTGGACTTTTAACTGAGTAAAAAATACCGAATTTGAGTTTTTGCAATATAATCTTGTTGAAAAGCTCATAATCAATTATATGAACTCCTAAAATTGGATCAAAACTTGTTTTTCGGTCCTTTTGTAGAGGTTTCGGACGAGCGGGTCTAAATGGGCCTTAAAATGGACCCGTTGAACTTATAACTGCGTGAAAAGAACAGAAATTGTATTTTTGCATTACAATAGAGTTGAAAAGCTCATAATCAACGACATGAACTCTTAAGTTTTGATTAAAACTTGTTTTGCGGTCCTTTTGTAGAGGTTTCGGCCGAGCGGGTCAAAATGGGCCGTAAAATGGACCCGTTGGACTTTTAACTAAGTCCAAAGTACAAAGATTGAGTTTTTGCAATATAATCGTGTTGAAAAGATCGTAATCAATTATATGAACTCCTAAAATTTGATTAAAACTTGTTTTTCAGTCATTTTTGAAGAGGTTTCGGGCGAGCTGGTCTAAATGGGCCGTAAAATGGACCCGTTGGACTTTTAACTGAGTAAAAAAACCGAATTTGAGGTTTTGCAATATAATCTTTTTGAAAAGCTCGTAATCAATTATATGAACTCCAAAAA
Source organism: Hibiscus trionum (assembly GCA_030270665.1). Classification (NCBI taxonomy): domain Eukaryota; kingdom Viridiplantae; phylum Streptophyta; class Magnoliopsida; order Malvales; family Malvaceae; genus Hibiscus; species Hibiscus trionum. The sequence goes on along the minus strand of BSYR01000002.1, from coordinate 40,834,624 downwards.
TTTGATCAAAACTTGTTTTCGATCCTTTTTGTAGAGGTTTCGGACGAGCGGGTCTAAATGGGCCTTAAAATGGACCCGTTGAACTTATAACTACGTGAAAAGAATAGAAATTGAATTTGTGCAATACAATAGTGTTGAAAAGCTTGTAATCAACGATATGAACTCTTTAGTTTTGATTAAAACTTGTTTTGCGGCCCTTTTTGTAGAAATTTCAGACGAGCGGGTCTAAATGGGCCGTAAAATGGACCCGTTGGACTTTTAACTGAGTAAAAAGTACAAAAATTGAGTTTTTGCAATATAATCGTGTTGAAAAGATCGTAATCAATTATATGAAATCCTAAAATTTGATTAAAACTTGTTTTTCAGTCATTTTTGAAGAGGTTTCGTGCGAGCGGGTCTAAATGGGCCGTAAAATGGACCCGTTGGACTTTTAACTGAGTAAAAAATACCGAATTTGAGTTTTTGCAATATAATCTTGTTGAAAATCTCGTAATCAATTATATGAACTCCTAAAACTGGATCAAAACTTGTTTTTCGGTCCTTTTTGTAGAGGTTTCGGACGAGCGGGTCTAAATGGGCCTTAAAATGGACCCGTTGAACTTATAACTGCGTAAAAAGAACAGAAATTGAATTTTTGCAATACAATAGTGTTGAAAAGCTCGTAATCAACGATATAAACTCTTTAGTTTTCATTAAAACTTGTTTTGCGGCCCTTTTTGTAGAAATTTCAGACGAGCGGGTCTAAATGGGCTGTAAAATAGACCCGTTGGACTTTTAACTGAGTAAAAAGTACAAAAATTGAGTTTTTGCAATATAATCGTGTTGAAAAGATCGTAATCAATTATATGAAATCCTAAAATTTGATTAAAACTTGTTTTTCAGTCATTTTTGAAGAGGCTTCGTGCGAGCGGGTCTAAATGGGCCGTAAAATGGACCCGTTGTACTTTTAACTGAGTAAAAAATACCGAATTTGAGTTTTTGCAATATAATCTTGTTGAAAATCTCGTAATCAATTATATGAACTCCTAAAATTGGATCAAAACTTGTTTTTCGGTCCTTTTTGTAGAGGTTTCGGACGAGCAGGTCTAAATGGGCCTTAAAATGGACCCGTTGAACTTATAACTGCGTAAAAAGAACAGAAATTGAATTTTTGCATTACAATAGTGTTGAAAAGCTCGTAATCAACGATATGAACTCATAATTTTTTATTAAAACTTGTTTTGCGGTCCTCTTGTAGAGGTTTCGAGCGAGCGGGTCCAAACGGGCCGTAAAATTGACCCGTTGGACTTTTAACTGAGTAAAAAGTACAAAAATTGAGTTTTTGCAATATAATCGTGTTGAAACGATCGTAATCAATTATATGAACTCCTAAAATTTGATTAAAACTTGTTTTTCAGTCATTTTTGAAGAGGTTTCGGGCGAGCGGGTCTAAATGGGACGTAAAATGGACCCGTTGGACTTTTAACTGAGTAAAAAATACAGAAATTGACTTTTTTGCAATATAATCTTGTTGAAAAGATCGTAATCAATTATATGAACTCCTAAAATTGGATCAAAACTTGTTTTTCGGTCCATTTTGTAGATGTTTCGGACGAGCGGGTCTAAATGGGCCTTAAAATGGACGCGTTGAACTTATAACTGCGTAAAAAGAACAGAAATTGAATTTTTGCAATACAATAGTGTTGAAAAGCTCGTAATCAACGATATGAACTCTTAAGTTTTGGTTAAAACTTGTTTTGCAGTCCTTTTTGTAGAGGTTTCGGACGAGCGGGTCTAAATGGGCCGTAAAATGGACCCGTTGGACTTTTAACTAAGTAAAAAGTACAAAAATTGAGTTTTTGCAATATAATCGTGTTGAAAAGATCGTAATCAATGATATGAAGTCCTAAAATTTGATTAAAACATGTTTTTTCGGTCATTTTTGAAGAGGTTTCGGGCTAGCGGGACTAAATGGGCCGTAAAATGAACCTGTTGGACTTTTAACTGAGTAAAAAATACCGAATTTGTGTTTTTGCAATATAATCTTGTTGAAAAGATCGTAATAAATTATATGAACTCCTAAAACTGGATCAAAACTTGTTTTTCGGTCCTTTTTGTAGAGGTTTCGGACGAGCGGGTCTAAATGGGCCTTAAGATGGACCCGTTGAACTTATAACTGCGTAAAAAGAACAGAAATTGAATATTTGCAATACAATAGTGTTGAAAAGCTCGTAATCAAGGATATGGACTCTTAAGTTTTGATTAAAACTTGTTTTGCGGTCCTTTTTGTAGAGGTTTCAGACGAGCGGGTCTAAATGGGCCGCAAAATGGACACGTTGGACGTTTAACTGAGTAAAAAGTACAAAATTTGAGTTTTTGCAATATAATCGTGTTGAAAAGATCGTAATCAATTATATGAACTCCTAAAATTTGATTAAAACTTGTTTTTCAGTCATTTTTGAAGAGGTTTCGTGCGAGCGGGACTAAATGGACTGTAAAATGGACCGTTGGACTTTTAACTGAGTAAAAAAATACCGAATTTGAGATTTTGCAATATAATCTTGTTGAAAATCTCGTAATCAATTATATGAACTCCTAAAATTGGATCAAAACTTGTTTTTCGGTCCTTTTTGTAGAGGTTTCGGACGAGCGGGTCTAAATGGGCCTTAAAATGGACCAGTTGAACTTATAACTGCGTAAAAAGAACAGAAATTGAATTTTTGCAATACAATAGTGTTGAAAAGCTCATAATCAACGATATGAACTCTTAAGTTTTGATTAAAACTTGTTTTGCGGCCCTTTTTGTAGAAATTTCGGACGAGCGGGTCTAAATGGGCCGTAAAATGGACCCGTTGGACTTTTAACTGAGTAAAAAATACAAAATTTGAGTTTTTGCAATATAATCGTGTTTAAAAGATCGTAATCAATGATATGAAGTCCTAAAATTTGATTAAAACATGTTTTTTCGGTCATTTTTGAAGAGGTTTCGGGCTAGCGGGACTAAATGGGCCGTAAAATGGACCCGTTGGACTTTTAACTGAGTAAAAAATACTGAATTTGTGTTTTTGCAATATAATCTTGTTGAATAGATCGTAATCAATTATATGAACTCCTAAAATTTGATCAAAACTTATTTTTCGGTCATTTTTGAAGAGGTTTCGGGCGAGCGGGTCTAAATGGGCCGTAAAATGGACTCGTTGGACTTTTAACTGAGTAAAAAATACCGAATTTGAGTTTTTGCAATATAATCTTGTTGAAAAGCTCATAATCAATTATATGAACTCCTAAAATTGGATCAAAACTTGTTTTTCGGTCCTTTTGTAGAGGTTTCGGACGAGCGGGTCTAAATGGGCCTTAAAATGGACCCGTTGAACTTATAACTGCGTGAAAAGAACAGAAATTGTATTTTTGCATTACAATAGAGTTGAAAAGCTCATAATCAACGACATGAACTCTTAAGTTTTGATTAAAACTTGTTTTGCGGTCCTTTTGTAGAGGTTTCGGCCGAGCGGGTCAAAATGGGCCGTAAAATGGACCCGTTGGACTTTTAACTAAGTCCAAAGTACAAAGATTGAGTTTTTGCAATATAATCGTGTTGAAAAGATCGTAATCAATTATATGAACTCCTAAAATTTGATTAAAACTTGTTTTTCAGTCATTTTTGAAGAGGTTTCGGGCGAGCTGGTCTAAATGGGCCGTAAAATGGACCCGTTGGACTTTTAACTGAGTAAAAAAACCGAATTTGAGGTTTTGCAATATAATCTTTTTGAAAAGCTCGTAATCAATTATATGAACTCCAAAAATTTGATCAAAACTTGTTTTCGATCCTTTTTGTAGAGGTTTCGGACGAGCGGGTCTAAATGGGCCTTAAAATGGACCCGTTGAACTTATAACTACGTGAAAAGAATAGAAATTGAATTTGTGCAATACAATAGTGTTGAAAAGCTTGTAATCAACGATATGAACTCTTTAGTTTTGATTAAAACTTGTTTTGCGGCCCTTTTTGTAGAAATTTCAGACGAGCGGGTCTAAATGGGCCGTAAAATGGACCCGTTGGACTTTTAACTGAGTAAAAAGTACAAAAATTGAGTTTTTGCAATATAATCGTGTTGAAAAGATCGTAATCAATTATATGAAATCCTAAAATTTGATTAAAACTTGTTTTTCAGTCATTTTTGAAGAGGTTTCGTGCGAGCGGGTCTAAATGGGCCGTAAAATGGACCCGTTGGACTTTTAACTGAGTAAAAAATACCGAATTTGAGTTTTTGCAATATAATCTTGTTGAAAATCTCGTAATCAATTATATGAACTCCTAAAACTGGATCAAAACTTGTTTTTCGGTCCTTTTTGTAGAGGTTTCGGACGAGCGGGTCTAAATGGGCCTTAAAATGGACCCGTTGAACTTATAACTGCGTAAAAAGAACAGAAATTGAATTTTTGCAATACAATAGTGTTGAAAAGCTCGTAATCAACGATATAAACTCTTTAGTTTTCATTAAAACTTGTTTTGCGGCCCTTTTTGTAGAAATTTCAGACGAGCGGGTCTAAATGGGCTGTAAAATAGACCCGTTGGACTTTTAACTGAGTAAAAAGTACAAAAATTGAGTTTTTGCAATATAATCGTGTTGAAAAGATCGTAATCAATTATATGAAATCCTAAAATTTGATTAAAACTTGTTTTTCAGTCATTTTTGAAGAGGCTTCGTGCGAGCGGGTCTAAATGGGCCGTAAAATGGACCCGTTGTACTTTTAACTGAGTAAAAAATACCGAATTTGAGTTTTTGCAATATAATCTTGTTGAAAATCTCGTAATCAATTATATGAACTCCTAAAATTGGATCAAAACTTGTTTTTCGGTCCTTTTTGTAGAGGTTTCGGACGAGCAGGTCTAAATGGGCCTTAAAATGGACCCGTTGAACTTATAACTGCGTAAAAAGAACAGAAATTGAATTTTTGCATTACAATAGTGTTGAAAAGCTCGTAATCAACGATATGAACTCATAATTTTTTATTAAAACTTGTTTTGCGGTCCTCTTGTAGAGGTTTCGAGCGAGCGGGTCCAAACGGGCCGTAAAATTGACCCGTTGGACTTTTAACTGAGTAAAAAGTACAAAAATTGAGTTTTTGCAATATAATCGTGTTGAAAAGATCGTAATCAATTATATGAACTCATGAAATTTGAATAAAATTTGTTTTTCGGTCCTTTTGTAGAGGTTTCGGACGAGCGGGTCTAAATGGGCCTTAAAATGGACCCGTTGAACTTATAACTGCGTGAAAAGAACGGAAATTGTATTTTTGCATTACAATAGTGTTGAAAAGCTCATAATCAACGATATAAAGCTCATAATCAAAACTTGTTTTTCAGTCATTTTTTAAGAGGTTTCGGGCGAGCAGGTCTAAATGGGCCGTAAAATGGACCCATTGGACTTTTAACTAAGTAAAAAGTACAAAAATTGAGTTTTTGCAATATAATCGTGTTGAAAAGATCGTAATCAATGATATGAAGTCCTAAAATTTGATTAAAATATTTTTTTCGGTCATTTTTGAAGAGGTTTCGGGCGAGCGGGACTAAATGGGCCGTAAAATGGACCCGTTGGACTTTTAACTGAGTAAAAAATACCGAATTTGAGTTTTTGCAATATAATAATGTTCAAAAGCTCGTAATCAATTATATGAACTCCTAAAATTTGATCAAAACTTGTTTTTCAGTCATTTTTGAAGAGGTTTCGGACGAGCGAGTCTAAATGGGCCTTAAAATGGACCCGTTGAACTTATAACTGCGTAAAAAGAACATAAATTAAATTTTTGCAATACAATCGTGTTGAAAAGATCGTAATCAGTTATATGAACTCCTAAAATTTGATTAAAACTTGTTTTTCAGTCATTTTTGAAGAGGTTTCGGGCGAGCGGGTCTAAATTGGCTGTAATATGGACCCGTTGGACTTTTAACTGAGTAAAAAATACAAAAAATGAGTTTTTGCAATATAATCTTGTTGAAAAGCTCGTAATCAATTATATGACCTCCTAAAATTGGATCAAAACTTGTTTTTCGGTCCTTTTTGTATTGGTTTCGGACAAGCGGGTCTAAATGAGCCTTAAAATGGATCCGTTGAACTTATAATTGTGTAAAACGAACAGAAATTGAATTTTTGCAATACAATAGTGTTGAAAAGCTCGTAATCAATTATATGAACTCCTAAAATTTGATCAAAACTTGTTTTTCAGTCATTTTTAATAGGTTTCGGACGAGCGGGTCTAAATGGGCCTTAAAATGGACCCGTTGAACTTATAACTGCGTAAAAAGAACATAAATTAAATTTTTGCAATACAATCGTGTTGAAAAGATCGTAATCAGTTATATGAACTCCTAAAATTTGATTAAAACTTGTTTTGCGGTCCTCTTGTAGAGGTTTCGGACGAGCGGGTCTAAATGGGCCGTAAAATGGACCCGTTGGACTTTTAACTGAGTAAAAAGTACAAAAATTGAGTTTTTGCAATATAATCGTGTTGAAAAGATCGTAATCAATTATATGAACTCCTGAAATTTGAATAAAACTTGTTTTTTAGTCATTTTTTAAGAGGTTTCGAGCGAGCGGGTCCAAACGGGCCGTAAAATTGACCCGTTGGACTTTTAACTGAGTAAAAAATACCGAATTTGAGTTTTTGTAATATAATCTTGTTGAAAAGCTCATAATCAATTATATGAACTCCTAAAATTGGATCAAAACTTGTTTTTCGGTCCTTTTATAGAGGTTTCGGACGAGCAGGTCTAAATGGGCCTTAAAATGGACCCGTTGAACTTATAACTGCGTGAAAAGAACAGAAATTGTATTTTTGCATTACAATAGTGTTGAAAAGCTCATAATCAACGATATAAAGCTCATAATCAAAACTTGTTTTTCAGTCATTTTTTAAGAGGTTTCGGGCGAGCAGGTCTAAATGGGCCGTAAAATGGACCCGTTGGACTTTTAACTAAGTAAAAAGTACAAAAATTGAGTTTTTGCAATATAATCGTGTTGAAAAGATCGTAATCAATGATATGAAGTCCTAAAATTTGATTAAAATATTTTTTTCGGTCATTTTTGAAGAGGTTTCGGGCGAGCGGGACTAAATGGGCCGTAAAATGGACCCGTTGGACTTTTAACTGAGTAAAAAATTCCGAATTTGAGTTTTTGCAATATAATCTTGTTCAAAAGCTCGTAATCAATTATATGAACTCCTAAAATTTGATCAAAACTTGTTTTTCAGTCATTTTTGAAGAGGTTTCGGACGAGCGAGTCTAAATGGGCCTTAAAATGGACCCGTTGAACTTATAACTGCGTAAAAAGAACATAAATTAAATTTTTGCAATACAATCGTGTTGAAAAGATCGTAATCAGTTATATGAACTCCTAGAATTTGATTAAAACTTGTTTTTCAGTCATTTTTGAAGAGGTTTCGGGCGAGCGGGTCTAAATGGGCTGTAATATGGACCCGTTGGACTTTTAACTGAGTAAAAAATACAAAAATTGAGTTTTTGCAATATAATCTTGTTGAAAAGCTCGTAATCAATTATATGACCTCCTAAAATTGGATCAAAACTTGTTTTTCGGTCCTTTTTGTAGATGTTTCGCACGAGCGGGTCTAAATGGGCCTTGAAATGGACCCGTTGAACTTATAACTGCGTAAAAACAACAAAAATTGAATTTTTGCATTACAATAATGTTGAAAAGCTCGTAATCAATGATATGAACTCTTAAGTTTTGATTAAAACTTGTTTTGCGGTCCTTTTGTAGAGTTTTCGGACGAGTGGGTCTAAATGGGCCGTAAAATGGACCCGTTGGACTTTTAACTGAGTAAAAAGTACAAAGATTGAGTTTTTGCAATATAATCGTGTTGAAAAGATCGTAATCAATTATATGAACTCCTAAAATTTGATTAAAACCTGTTTTTCAGTCATTTTTGAAGAGGTTTCGTGCGAGCGGGTCTAAATGGGTCGTAAAATGGACCCGTTGGACTTTTAACTGAGTTAAAAATACATAAATTGACTTTTAGCAATATAATCTTGTTGAAAAGCTCGTAATCAATTATATGAACTCCTAAAATTGGATCAAAACTTGTTTTTCGGTCCTTTTTGTAGTGGTTTCGGACGAGCGGGTCTAAATGGGCCTTAAAATGGACCCGTTGAACTTATAACTGCGTAAAAAGAACATAAATTGAATTTTTGCAATACAATAGTGTTGAAAAGCTCGTAATCAACGATATGAACTCTTAAGTTTTGATTAAAACTTGTTTTGCGGCCCTTTTTGTAGAAATTTCGGACGAGCGGGTCTAAATGCGCCGTAAAATGGATCCGTTGGACTTTTAACTGAGTGAAAAGTACAAAAATTGAGTTTTTGCAACATAATCTTGTTTAAAAGATCGTAATCAATTATATGAACTCCTAAAATTTGATTAAAACTTGTTTTTCAGTCATTTTTGAAGAGGTTTCGGGCGAGTAGGTCTAAATGGGCCGTAAAATGGACCCGTTGGAATTTTAACTGAGTAAAAAATACCGAACTTGAGTTTTTGCAATATAATTTTGTTGAAAAGCTTGTAATCAATTATATGAACTCTTAAAATTTGATCAAAACATGTTTTTCAGTCATTTTTGAAGAGGTTTCGGGCGAGCCGGTCTAAATGGGCCTTAAAATGGACCCGTTGAACTTATAACTGCGTAAAAAGAACAAAAATTAAATTTTTGCAATACAATAGTGTTGAAAATATTGTAATCAGTTATATGAACTCCTAAAATTTGATTAAAACTTGGTTTTCAGTCATTTTTGAAAAGGTTTCGGGCGAGCGGGTCTAAATGGGCCGTAAAATGGACCCGTTGGACTTTTAACTGAGTACAAAGTTCAAAATTTGAGTTTTTGCAATATAATCATGTTGAAAAGATCGTAATCAATTATATGAACTCCTAAAATTTGATTAAAACTTGTTTTTCAATCATTTTTGAAGAGGTTTCGGGCGAGCGGGTGTAAATGGGCCGTAAAATGGACCCGTTGGACTTTTAACGGAGTTAAAAGTACAGAAATTGACTTTTAGCAATATAATCTAGTTGAAAAGCTCGTAATCAATTTTATGAACTCCTAAAATTGGATCAAAACTTGTTTTTCGGTCCTTTTTGTAGTGGTTTCGGACGAGCGGGTCTAAATGGGCCTTAAAATGGACCCGTTGAACTTAGAACAGCGTAAAAAGAAACAGAAATTGAATTTTTGCAATACAATAGTGTTGAAAAGCTCGTAATCAACGATATGAACTCTTAAGTGTTGATTAAAACTTGTTTTGCGGTCCTTTTTGTAGAGGTTTCGGACGAGCGGGTCTAAATGGGCCGTAAAATGGACCCGTTGGACTTTTAACTGAGTAAAAAATACAGAAATTGAGTTTTTGCGTTATAATCGTTTTGAAACGATCGTAATCAATTATTTGAACTCCTAAAATTTGATTAAAACATGTTTTTAGTCATTTTTGAAGAGGTTTCGGGCGAGCAGGTCTAAATGGGCCGTAAAATGGACCTGTTGGACTTTTAACTGTGTAAAAAAAATACAGAAATTGACTTTTTTGCAAAATAATCTTGTTGAAAAGCTCGTAATCAATTATATGAACTCCTAAAATTGGATCAAAACTTGTTTTTCGGTCCATTTTGTAGATGTTTCGGATGAGCGGGTCTAAATGGGCCTTAAAATGGACCCGTTGAACTTATAACTGCGTAAAAAGAACATAAATTGAATTTTTGCAATACAATAGTGTTGAAAATCTCGTAATCAACGATATGAACTCTTAAGTTTTGATTAAAACTTGTTTTGCGGTCCTTTTTGTAGAGGTTTCGGACGAGCGGATCTAAATGGGTCGTAAAATGGACCCGTTGGACTTTTTTTTTTGAAGAAGGCGGGCCTCATTAAAAACCCCTACTAAAATCCCCAAGCACAAGACTTGGAGAAACCTAAGAAGGGGAAAAGAGTACCCAAAATATATTAATAAGACGAGGTTAAACCACGCAAAGTACAAGATTTTTTATACAATCAGGGTAAATAGATCCAAAAGACAAAGAAGACATGGATCTAAGGGCATGAGTAGCCAACGAATGAGCTACAAAATTGGCCTCACGGTGAATAAACTGAACATGTGCTACAGAAAAACCCTCCAAAGCAGAATGAGCCTGCAGAATCAACGGCCCCAAAGGAGAAAGATCTGGCCCAAGGGAGTTGACCCGGTTTGCTAGAGATGCACAGTCTGTCTCGAAAATCAAGTGGCTCCATCCCTGAGATAGAGCAAAGGTAATACCGGCAAGAAAACCTCTCCCTTCAACTGAAATAGCATCGGAACAGATGCCAAGCGGAAAAGCCAGACCACCAACAACCGTACCAGTGTCATCCCGAGCGACAACACCAACCGCCGCTGCACGAGTGGAAGGATCAAAAGCTCCATCCACATTAACTTTAATAAACCCACAAGGGGGTTGTCTCCATCGAGAATGGGATGCCAAAGGAATAGATGATGTAGATGAAGAAATTGAGTTAGAGTAGTCCTTATGGAGACTAATAGAGTTGACAGCAATTAGCCAAGGGGGTTGAAGGTGTTTATTATGGATCCAGTCATTACGTCTATTCCAAATATTCCAAAGGGTAGTTAAGAAGAGACCAAAAAGATCAGGAGAAAGAAGGGAAGCACCTTCCTCAAGCCACTGGAGGCCCGTAGAGGCGGAGCTGTTGATAAAAGAAGAGGGAAGACCAATCAGTTTGAGGGTTTCTAAAGCACCAAAGCAGTCACGGAGAGCGTGTAAAACCGACTCTGAACTAGAGTTACATATGGGGCATGGCCCAGAATCTGGGGCAAAAGTCTGAAGGCGAACCCCAACAGGCAGGGCTTCTGCCCCCAGACGCCAACCAAAAGTTTTAACCTTAGGCAAGACCTTGAGTTTGGCAAGATATTTCCAGAATCGAGGGGGACGAAGTCTAGGCGCATGGGGTCGTTGCAAGAAAAGATAGCCAGATCTAACAGAATAGATTCCGGAATCATTAGGATTCCAGAGGATGGTATCTCGAGTGTCGTTAATGATAGGAACAGAAAGAATGGTATTGGCATCATCCACAGTAAAGTAAGCACGAACTTTGTCAGGGTCCCAGGCAGCTTGGTTCCGCAACATAAAATCTCGACAACGAATGTGTACTTCCTCCGATAGCTCGTAATCCCCATAGAGGTGAATAGGTGAGGAGCCTCCCCAGTTGTCATGATGGATGCGTATGTTACTATTAATACCCGGTCGGTAAAGGAAACCACCAAATAGGTGTTGCATAGCATTATAAAGACCTTGCCAGGCAAAAGAACCTCGCGAAGGCCGAGAGGCGTTAAGGATATTACCTGACGGGAAGTACTTGAATTTATAGATTTGTCCCAAGAGGGAATCAGGATCGCAAATAAGGCGCCAAAGTTGTTTGCCAAGAAGAGCAATGTTAAAATTATTGAGATCCCGGAAACCCAAACCGCCAACAGATTTAGGCAAGCATACTTGATCCCATGGGAGCATATGCCAACCTTTCTTATTAGATTTCCCAGACCACCAATATCGTCGAATGGCAGATGTCATATCATCAATAATGTTTTGGGGTAATAAATAACAGGACATAACATATTGGGGTAAAGATTGTAAAACAGCTTTAATAAAAATTTCCCTACCACTGAAGGAAAGAAGCTGTTTATCCCAATTGGATAATCTATCATGAACTTTATCACGTATAAACCCTAAAGCGAGAGTCTTATTTTTACCAATAAGAAGAGGTACCCCCAGGTAAACACCAGGGTTGGAGACCTCACGTACTTGAAGATAGGAATTAATAGCTAGGCGAGTAGAAGGAGGAGTGCGGGGATTGTAAAAAATAGTAGACTTATCAAAATTGACTGCTTGCCCAGAGGCAGAGGCATAAGTCTGGAGGGCCAACTTAAGGTGTGCAGCTTCATCGGGGTTTGAGTTGAGGAAAACTAAGCAATCATCAGCAAATAAGAGATGGTTAACCTTGGGACCATGCTTACAAGCCCCTAGACCTGGGAGTAGGCCTTGTTGTTTAGCATCAGCCAAGAAAGCTGAAAGCCCTTGGGTACAAAATAGGAAAAGAAAAGGAGACAAAGGGTCACCTTGGCGGAGACCCCTTTGAGGTCGAAACAAAGGGGAAAAGGAATTGTTGACCTTAACTGTAAAGGAAACTGAAGAAATACATCTCATGATAAGAGAGACCCATGATGAGGCAAACCCCATACGGTGCATAACGTTTTCGAGGAATGACCACTCGACCCTGTCAAAAGCCTTTTCCATATCAAGTTTAAGGGCAGCTCCACGAGAGGTTTTAGAGGTACCAGTATTAATTGAATGAATTATTTCGTGGGCAATAAGGATGTTATCTGTGATGTTACGTCCTTGAACAAAAGCAGCTTGATTTGAACTGATACAGAAAGGAATGGTATGTTTCATACGATTAACTAAAACTTTAGCAATGATTTTGTAGATTACCGTACAGAGACTGATGGGCCGAAGATGCCTCATGGTAGTTGGATCCTTAATCTTAGGTATGAGTACCAAGATAGTTTGGTTAACTGAAGCCATATCAGCTGACCCTTTAAGGAGATTAAGGCATAGTGTTATAATATCTGGCCCTACAGTGTCCCAATGTTGACGGAAAAAACCACTTGGTAGACCATCGATACCCGGGGCTTTCCTAGGATCAATGTCTCGGAAAGCAATGATAATTTCTTCTTGAGTGAAATCCCTAGAAAGGGAACCCGTTGGACTTTTAACTGAGTAAAAAGTAAAAAAATTGAGTTTTTGCAATATAATCGTGTTGAAAAGATCGTAATCAATTATATGAACTCCTAAAATTTGATTAAAACTTGTTTTTCAGTCATTTTTGAAGAGGTTTCGTGCGAGCGGGTCTAAATGGGCCGTAAAATGGACCCGTTGGACTTTTAACTAAGTAAAAAATACCGAATTTGAGTTTTTGCAATATAATCTTGTTGAAAAGCTCGTAATCAATTATATGAACTCCTAAAATTGGATCAAAACTTGTTTTTCGGTCCTTTTTGTAGAGGTTTCAGACGAGCGGGTCTAAATGGGCCTTAAAATGGACCCGTTAAACTTATAACTGCGTAAAAAGAACAGAAATTGAATTTTTGCAATACAATAGTGTTGAAAAGCTCGTAATCAACGATATGAACTCTTATTGTAATGCAAAAATTCAATTTCTGTTCTTTTTACGTAGTTATAAGTTGAAAGGGTCCATTTTAAGGCCCATTTAGACCCGCTCGTCCGAAACCTCTACAAAAAGGACCGAAAAACAGGTTTTGATCCAATTTTAGGAGTTCATATAAGTGATTACGAGCTTTTCAACAAGATTATATAGCAAAAACTCAAATTCAATATTTTTTACTCAGTTAAAATTCCAACGGGTCCATTTTACGGCCCATTTAGACCCGCTCTTTCGAAACCTCTACTAAAAGGACCGAAAAACAAGTCTTGATCCAATTTTAGGAGTTCATATAATTGATTACGAGCTTTTCAACAAGATTATATTGCAAAAACTCAAATTCGGTATTTTTTACTTAGTTAAAAGTCCAACGGGTCAATTTTAAGGCCCATTTGGACCCGCTCGCCCGAAACCTCTTCAAAAATGACTGAAAAACAAGTTTAATCAAATTTTAGGAGTTCATATAATTGATTACGATCTTTTCAACACGATTATATTGCAAAAACTTAATTTTTTTACTTTGTACTCAGTTAAATGTCCAAAAGGTCCATTTTACGGCCCATTTAGACCCGCTCGTCCGAAACCTCTACAAAAAGGACCACAAAACAAGTTTTGATCCAATTTTAGGAGTTCATATAATTGATTACGAGCTTTTCAAAAAGATTATATTGCAAAAACTCAAATTCGATATTTTTTACTATGTTAAAAGTCCAACGGGTCCATTTTACGGCCCATTTAGACTCGCTCGCCCGAAACCTCTTAAAAAATGACTAAAAAACAAGTTTTAATCAAATTTTAGGAGTTCATATAATTGATTACGATCTTTTCAACACGATTATATTGCAAAAACTCAATTTTTGTACTTTTTCTCAGTTAAAAGTCCAACGGGTCCATTTTACGGCCCATTAGGACCCGCTCGTCCGAAACCTCTACAAAAGGACCGCAAAACAAGTTTTAATCAAAACATAAGAGTTCATATCGTTGATTAAGAGCTTTTCAACACTATTGTAGTGCAAAAATTCAATTTATGTTCTTTTTACGCAGTTATAAGTTCAACGGGTCCATTTTAAGGCCCATTTAGACTCGCTCGTCCGAAACCTCTACAAAAAGGACCGAAATACAAGTTTTGATCAAATTTTAGGAGTTCATATAAGTGATTACGAGCTTTCCAACAAGATTATATTGCAAAAACTCAAATTCGGTATTTTTTACTCAGTTAAAAGTCCAACGGGTCCATTTTACGGCCCATTTAGACCCGCTCGTTCGAAACCTCTACAAAAAGGACCGAAAAACAATTCTTGATCCAATTTTAGGAGTTCATATAATTGATTACGAGCTTTTCAACAATATTATATTGCAAAAACTCAAATTCGGTATTTTTTACTTAGTTAAAAGTAAAACGGGTCAATTTTACGGCCCATTTGGACCCGCTCGCCCGAAACCTCTTCAAAAATGACTGAAAACAAGTTTAATCAAATTTTAGGAGTTCATATAATTGATTACGATCTTTTCAACACGATTATATTGCAAAAACTCAATTTTTGTACTTTTTACTAAGTTAAAAGTCCAACGGGTCCATTTTACGTCCCATTAAGACCCGCTCGTCCGAAACCTCTACAAAAAGGACCGCAAAACAAGTTTTAATCAAAACTTAAGAGTTCATATCGTTGATTACGAGCTTTTCAACACTATTGTATTGCAAAAATTCAATTTCTGTTCTTTTTACGGAGTTATAAGTTCAACGGGTCAATTTTAAGGGCCATTTAGACCCGCTCGTGCGAAACCTCTACGAAAAGGACCGAAAAACAAGTTTTGATCCAATTTTAGGAGTTCATATAATTGATTACGAGCTTTTCAACAAGATTATATTGCAAAAACTCAAATTCGGTATTTTTTACTCAGTTAAAAGTCCAACGGGTCCATTTTACGGCCCATTTAGACCCGCTCGCCCGAAACCTCTTAAAAAATAACTAAAAAACAAGTTTTGATCAAATTTTAGGAGTTCATATAATTGATTACGATCTTTTCAACCCGATTATATTGCAAAAACTCAATTTTTGTACTTTTTACTCAGTTAAAAGTCCAACGGGTCCATTTTACAGCCCATTTAGACTCGCTCGTCCGAAACCTCTACAAAAGGACCGCAAAACAAGTTTTAATCAAAACTTAAGAGTTCATATCGTTGATTACGAGCTTTTCAACACTATTGTAATGGAAAAATTCAATTTCTGTTCTTTTTACGCAGTTATAAGTTCAACGGGTCCATTTTAAGGCCCATTTAGACCCGCTCGTCCGAAACCTCTACAAAAAGGACCGAAAAAAAAGTTTTGATTCAATTTTAGGAGTTCATATAATTTATTACGAGCTTTTCAACAAGATTATATTGCAAAAACTCAAATTCAGTATTTTTTACTCAGTTAAAAGTCCAACGGGTCCATTTTACGGCCCATTTAGACTCGCTCGCTCGAAACCTCTTCAAAAATGACTGAAAAACAAGTTTAATCAAATTTTAGGAGTTCATATAATTGATTACGATCTTTTCAACACGATTATATTGCAAAAACCCAATTTTTGTACTTTTTACATAGTTAAAAGTCCAACGGGTCCATTTTACGGCCCATTTAGACCCGCTCGTCTGAAACCTCTACAAAAGGACCGCAAAACAAGTTTTGATCCAATTTTCGGAGTTCATATAATTGATTACGAGCTTTTCAACAAGATTATATTTGAAAAACTCAAATTCGGTATTTTTACGCAGTTAAAAGTCCAACGGGTCCATTTTACGGCCCATTTAGACCCGCTCGCCCGAAACCTCTTAAAAATGACTAAAAACAAGTTTTAATCA
The DNA here is from genome assembly GCA_030270665.1 of Hibiscus trionum. Classification (NCBI taxonomy): domain Eukaryota; kingdom Viridiplantae; phylum Streptophyta; class Magnoliopsida; order Malvales; family Malvaceae; genus Hibiscus; species Hibiscus trionum. Next base: position 40,818,544 of record BSYR01000002.1, on the reverse strand, counting down.
AATTTTAGGAGTTCATATAATTGATTACGATCTTTTCAACACGATTATATTGCAAAAACTAAATTTTTGTACTTTTTACTCAGTTAAAAGTCCAACGGGTCCATTTTACGGCCCAATTAGACCCGCTCGTCCGAAACCTCTATAAAAAGGACCGCAAAACAAGTTTTAATCAAAACTTAAGAGTTCATATCGTTGATTACGAGCTTTTCAACACTATTGTGTTGCAAAAATTCAATTTCTGTTCTTTTTACGGAGTTATAAGTTCAACGGGTCAATTTTAATGCCCATTTAGACCCGCTCGTCCGAAACCTCTACAAAAAGGACCGAAAAACAAGTTTTGATCCAATTTTAGGAGTTCATATAATTGGTTACGAGCTTTTCAACAAGATTATATTGCAAAAACTCAAATTCGGTATTTTTTACTCAGTTAAAAGTCCAACGGGTCCATTTTACGGCCCATTTAGACCCGCTCGCCCGAAACCTCTTAAAAAATAACTAAAAAACAAGTTTTGATCAAATTTTAGGAGTTCATATAATTGATTACGATCTTTTCAACACGATTATATATCAAAAACTCAATTTTTGTACTTTTTACTCAGTTAAAAGTCCAACGGGTCCATTTTACGGCCCATTTAGACCCGCTCGTCCGAAACCTCTACAAAAGGACCGCAAAACAAGTTTTAATAAAAAATTAAGAGTTCATATCGTTGATTACGAGCTTTTCAACACTATTGTAATGCAAAAATTCAATTTCTGTTCTTTTTACGCAGTTATAAGTTCAACAGGTCCATTTTACGGCCCATTTAGACCCGCTCGTCCGAAACCTCTACAAAAAGGACCGAAAAACAAGTTTTGATTCAATTTTAGGAGTTCATATAATTTATTACGAGCTTTTCAACAAGATTATATTGCAAAAACTCAAATTCATTATTTTTTACTCAGTTAAAAGTCCAACGGGTCCATTTTACGGCCCATTTAGACCCGCTCGCTCGAAACCTCTTCAAAAATGACCGAAAAATAAGTTTTGATCCAATTTTAGGAGTTCATATAATTTATTACGAGCTTTTCAACAAGATTATATTGCAAAAACTTAAATTCGGTATTTTATACTTAGTTAAAAGTCCAACGGGTCCATTTTACGGCCCATTTAGACCCGCTCGCCCGAAACCTCTTCAAAAATGACCGAAAAATAAGTTTTGATCAAACTTTAGGAGTTCATATAATTGATTACTATCTTTTCAACAAGATTATATTGCAAAAACACAAATTCGGTATTTTTTACTCAGTTAAAAGTCCAACGGGTCCATTTTACAGCCCATTTAGACCCGCTAGCCCGAAACCTCTTCAAAAATGACCGAAAAAACATGTTTTAATCAAATTTTAGGACTTCATATCATTGATTACGATCTTTTCAACACGATTATATTGCAAAAACTCAATTTTTGTACTTTTTACTCAGTTAAAAGTCCAACGGGTCCATTTTACGGCCCATTTAGACCCGCTCGTCCGAAACCTCTACAAAAAGGACCGCAAAACAAGTTTTAATCAAAACTTAAGAGTTTATATCGTTGATTACGAGCTTTTCAACACTATTGTATTGCAAAAATTCAATTTTTGTTCTTTTTTACGCAGTTATAAGTTCAACGGGTCTATTTTAAGGCCCATTTAGACCCGCTCGCCCGAAACCTCTACAAAAATGACCGAAAAAAAGTTTTGATCAAATTTTAGGAGTTCATATAATTGATTACGAGCTTTTCAACAAGATTATATTGTAAAAACTCAAATTCAGTATTTTTTACTTAGTTAAAAGTCCAATGGGTCCATTTTACGGCCCATTTAGACTCGCTCGCCCGAAACCTCTTCAAAAATGACTAAAAAACAAGTTTTAATCAAATTTTAGGAGTTCATATAATTGATTACGATCTTTTCAACACGATTATATTGCAAAAACTCAATTTTTATACTTTTTACTCAGTTAAAAGTCCAATGGGTCCATTTTACGGCCCATTTAGACCCGCTCGCCCGAAACCTCTTCAAAAATGACTGAAAACCAAGTTTTAATCAAATTTTAGGAGTTCATATATCTGATTACGATCTTTTCAACACGATTGTATTTCAAAAATTTAATTTCTGTTCTTTTTACGCAGTTATAAGTTCAACGGGTCCATTTTAAGGCCCATTTAGACCCGCTCATCCGAAACCTCTACAAAAAGGACCGAAAAAAGTTTTGATCCAATTTTAAGAGTTCATATAACTGATTACGAGCTTTTCAAGAAGACTATATTGCAAAAACTCAAATTCGGTATTATTTACTCAGTTAAAAGTCCAACGGGTCCAATATACGGCCCATTTAGACCCGTTCGCCTGAAACCTCTTCAAAAATGACCCAAAAAAAAGTTTTAATCAAATTTTAGGAGTTCATATAATTGATTACGATCTTTTCAACACGATTATATTGCAAAAACTCAATTTTTGTACTTTTTACTCAGTTAAAAGTCCAACGGGTCCATTTTACGGCCCATTTAGACCCGCTCGTCCGAAACCTCTAAAAAATGACCGAAAAACAAGTTTTGATCCAATTTTAGGAGTTCATATAATTGATTACGAGCTTTTCAACAAGATTATATTGCAAAAACTTAAATTCGGTATTTTTTTACTCAGTTAAAAGTCCAACGGGTCCATTTTACGGCCGATTTAGACCCGCTCGCCCGAAACCTCTTCAAAAATGACCGAAAAATAAGTTTTGATCAAATTTTAGGAGTTCATATAATTGATTACGATCTTTTCAACAAGATTATATTGCAAAAACACAAATTCGATATTTTTTACCCAGTTAAAAGTCCAACGGGTGCCGATCTTGCCAGCATTTCATCGAGATAACCATAAAGAATTAATTTCCTTGGAAATCGGTAAGAGAATGTCAAGGGTCATCCCACCCCGTCCCAATTTTCTAATTGCTTTATTTCTTATGTTTTTTCTCTGTTTTCTTTTTTATGGTTTTTTTCCACTAATATGTCTCTTTTTTGCGAGATCCGGCCTTTTTTATTGTCCCACAACACCCCCACCAGATTTGAATCATCTGTTGAAGGGTCGGTTCTCTTTGTTTTTCTTCCCACCATCTTCCCTTTTTTGGCGGTATCGACGAAACCCAACCGAAGATTGCTAGGTTTTGACGATAAGGTTCGTCGGATCCCTCTTTTTTTTGCTTTTCTTTTCAATATTTTCTTTCTAATCTATCCTGATCTATTTCTTGACTTATTTTTTTCTTTGTTTATGGATCTGGTTCCCCTACTAAATCGGAGGGCTTCTCCCCCTGTTGCGACTCACGGCGGATGTAAAAAATCCAACCGTTTGATGAAGGGTTTTTTATCGTTCGATGAACGGCCACTCTCATCCCTCCCCGGAGTGATTCATCCGTTATGGCTACATGCAAACCCCTTTAAGTTTGATCCAATTTATTTTCTGCACACGAATCGTCTCACCCTTCTCTTGGCTTTTCATTTCATTCTTTATTATTCGTTTTTATCTATTTTGTGTAATAAATCTCACTTATGTTTTTTCCTTTTCAGATCTTCTATTCCGAGGATATGGTCTCTAAATATTTTTTTATTTGGGATTTCAGCGGTGGCTATATCTGTTCTCCGATCAACGGTTTTAATCATGGTTTTCCTCAGACCGACGATTCGGCTAGGGTTTCATATCCACACAATTTTCTTAATCTTTTATCATCTTTTAATCTGGATTTATCCATTTACTTTTTCTCTGTTTTTCCTTCTCCAGTTTGGGTTTGTATCTTTCGCCAATTGGACCAAATGACTTGGACGACTTTCGACTCGAAGGTACAACCCCCCGAGCCTTTTAATCTTAAATTTATTCTTTCTTGCTATTTCTTTCTATCATTTGCGCTTTTCTTGCTCTGTGTTTTCTTCCACATTTAGTGTTATACAAGTGATTTTAATGTTTAAGTCTCAATATTTTGCCTGCTGGTTATCATCTATTCTTTCTATCGATTATATATTAAAAAAACCTGCTTTGGTCTTTATTTTAACTAATTCTTCCTTAGTTTATTTGATGTTTTCCAACAGTATCGAGAATCAATTTTCTATTATATATTTTTCTGTGCTAAGTATTATCCTCTGCTCTGACAATAGAATTCTCTTTAAACTCTGCCTCAATCGTATTTATTCTTCCTTTCATAGGCATTCTTTCGATCTCTTACACATACCATTACTTATATGTGAGCTTTACATATTTTGTTTATTCATATTCTCTTTGACTTTCTTTTATTCTTGTTTTACCTCCTTGCTTCATATTGCTGTCTCTGAAGCTAAGGGAAACTGTACAAATTACTCAAACAGTTATCAATCCCTTATAGGGAACCTTCTACCAGCCCACATCATGGGATATTCACACATTACCTATATTATTAATTGCTTGAACAACCACTTTTTCTTTTTATACATTCGGTCTTCATTGCTTTTTATTCTTCTGCATTTACTGCAACCGGGGCTTTTTCTGCAAACAAAATATAGTAATTCACACTTTAAGAAGAACATGAACCTTATCACCCTGATGCAAGATATTAACTTGGACCCTAAGAGAAAAGGTAACCCCTTTGACTACCCTTCCATCATACATGGTGTTTATCAGCTATTACACGGTCTTAATTTGTCACATGCTTTCAGTCTTAACCTGGTGGGAATCTCTATATATATAAAAGCCTTATGCTTTAATATAACTTTATCTAAGTTTAATTCTCACGCTCTGTTTTATTCTATTACATTAATAATTACTGAATTATCTATTAAAAATATCATATCTTCAATCAATAGTTTATCTACCCTAGGGAGAATTCTATACTTGTACTTTATCACTCAGATGCACAGAATTAATTTGGACCCTACTCGAAAAGGTAAAACATTTATCTACCCTTTCTTCCAAAATATTGCTTATCAGCTATCGTACTTCCCCAATCCGACACAACCCTTTAATTCTAGTTTCTGTCTACCTTACATTGGCACATCTCAATCCCTCTTTCGGAATTTAATAACAACCCTCTTTGTGGTTATTTCTCTCTACTTAATTGCATACTATTATACTCTAACTCCAGCTAAGCTAAATTTTCACTCTCTGCCTTATTTCATCTCAATACTCTTTCCTGAATGGTCCATTACAACTATCACTTTCCCAGTAGATACTCCTAACTCTCATAAGCATTCATTTTTGACTATATGTCCTGTAATTAAGAATTTATGTAACTTTTCACTCATTTTTTCCTTTATGTTTGTTATGAACGTTTTGCAGACAATGGAACTTTCTGCTAACATTATCATGCAGCGTTGCAGGAAACTGTGTATTTCCTACTTACCCTCTCCTCTTCGGTTCTGTATCTATTTGCTAGTAGTTAATTTTAATTGCATATTCCCCTTTATTTATTTGCTCATTTGGTTTGTAATAATTTTCTCTACCCCGCTTCCTCCTTTCCCTGGGTTTGTAATTTCTTATGGCTGTTTTCTTTTTTCTCTGCTTTTTATTTGCTTTCTTTATGCCTTTAGATCTATGCCTTCATGCCATAATATTGCATTGCATGCTACTTACAATTTCTACGATGTATGTTATTACAAATATATATGCTTCTACTCGATAAACACAAAGGAATTTTATTCCTACTACGCCTTCTTAGGTGAATCTTCACAAGCCCATTTGAGGGATCTTATCAAAACCCTGCCAAGTAGGGACCTCTATCCGCTAAATTCTAATCATACTTACAAATTTTCAAAATTCCTTTTCTTTTCTTCAGTTATTATTCGAAACGTCTGGCCGAAATTAATCTCGAAATTAATCTTTCCGTTTCCCTACAAACTTACTCCAAGCTTTTTAATGAAATTAATTATTAAAATTTTTCCAATTAATTACCCATTTACTTTTTATCTTATCTGTCATATCTTTCCTCTTTTTCTCAATCTTTCAGCCTTAAATTATATATTAAATTCCAGATTAATTTTCTCCCTGATCAAAATGCCATCAATAATTGCCAATAGTAATTCAGTCTTTCCTTATCTACCCCTTAATATCAGTAAATACATCCGCAAATACTTCCTTTATTTCCTATTACACCTTCTTTTACAATTCTTTCTGCATTCAAGGAATACTTCCTTAAATTTTGTTTTAAATTTGTCATTATTTAATCTTTTTAATGAAATTTCTCCTTTTACCTATCTAACTAGATTTAATAGGGAAAGCTTTTCTCAAATTTTCCTTTATGTCATTAAAATAACTCACCCATTCAATACCTTTTTTTATTACTATTCTATCCTTATTACTTTTCCTGATTTTATTCATAAATTCTTTAAGGAATCTTACTTATTACAATCAAACTTTTTAATTCTGTTTCTCTCTTTAATCATTCTAATTCTATACTATTCTCTTGATTTTCAAACTTTCCTTTATAATATTAAATTAACCCAAATTTTAAGGACTCTAAATCTTTACCTCTTTCCTTTTCTTACCACTTACCATAGATTAACTAACAAAAACAATTCCTTTTTATACGTCCAACATACAAACACGTTACCACAAACCTCCCACTATCCTTCTTCTCTCTTTATCCCCTACCATTCATCTATGGCATCCTCCTCTATCCCCCAACTCAGTTCCATCGACCTCACTAATGAGGAAGCAGAACTCCTTTATACCCCAGAATTCGGCTGGGATTTTGTCAAGGAGGATCCCAAGCTATTCCTTTTAGGATGCTTTATCTCATCCAAAACTATTGACATATATGCTGTCATTAACGCTTTTGAAGGCATCTGAAAGCCTAACAATGTGGTGTCTATTTCTGCCATCCAAGACAACTTTCTCAAGATCAAATTCAAGGATGTCAAGTCCTGTTATGAAGTCCTTAACCGCGGTCCTTGGCTGTATAAGGACGAATGGTTAGCCATTACTGAGTACGACCCTGCTAAATCTATTGGAGAATATTCCTTCAACGTTATGAGGATCTGGATCCGCATTTTTGCCCTTCCTTCCTCACTATTTGAGGACATTGATCTATCGCACCTTGTGGGACATTCTCTTGGGTCTATGGTAGGCAACGTCATACGAACTAATACTCGGGAATTTGAAGGAAATATGAAAGACTTCCTGCGGGTAGAAATTTTCCTGAATATCACCAAACCGGTCACCCGTTTCGTCTTCATTGGATCCGGGGCCAACAAAACCATGTGTCGTCTTCAATACGAACGCCTTCCCACTTTATGTCCTGGCTGTGGATTAATTAGCCACACAATTGAAAAATGTCCTATTCGTTCTTCTCTAGATCTAAACAAGCTGCAATACGGGGAGTGGCTCCGCTACCTCCCTCCAAGACGTCGCCCAGTTGGTACCCGTGGGCGTATCTGCTATGTTGAGCCTAATCCTAACCAAAACAACCCTCTACCGACTGGTACTCTTTCTTATTCTATTTCCAATATTTCATCTTATTTACGGTTTAGATCTAAACTTACCTTATCCTTTTTGCTATCTTTACTTCTGACTCTATATTTATTATTTTCCTTCTTCACAGCTCCTCATGATCCAGCTGCTTTTGCCAATACTAATGTTCCCACCAATGACCCGAATGTTATGGGTATATCTCCCTTTCCTTCTCTTATCATTAACCCCTTTATTAATAAGCTTTCAATATCTAAACTGGTTTTTTGCTACAAACTATCCACAGGCTCTCTAAACGAGGGCGATGCTGCGCCCTTCTCGGAACAACCCACTGAGGAAGCACCCAACACTGATACGGAAATGGGTGATGTCCCCCCTACCAAAGATCCATCTGCTTCAGAATCGAAACAGAAAGCCCCTCTCGAGCCTCAACCCCTAAATACCATCTATCCTATCCCTGAAGATGTATCATATGATGATTGGGATGCTGCGGATGATGGTGTTCCCAGCCCAACTGCTCAGCAAATTAAGAAGATTGAAGCTGAATTGCGTAAGGCCCCTGTTTCTACCGATTCAAATTTCAATGAATTTAACCAATGGCTATTAAAAACTTACCCAAATGATGCAGCTCCTGCCCCTGCTCCAGCCCCACCAAACAGTGGCACAAAACACCGTTCTCCCATCCAAGTGTCGCTCCCACCAAAGAAATCCAAACCCTCCGGATCCACTCCTAAGGCTGGGATGAGCAGCTCAAAAAACTCTCTGGCGGCGGCTGATTCCCAGCCCCGCCGAACAAAATGAGGATCCTTTGCTGGAACTGCCAGGGCCTAGGACAAGCCCCGGTAGTTCAACATTTTCGTGACTATGTCCAACAATCCAATCCGGATGTTATCTTCTTATGCGAAACTAAAATTAATAATGCGGCTTGTAGCCGTCTTTGTCTTTCTTTAGGTATGTTAGAAGTTATTGCTATTCCCCCAACGGATGGGTGTTCCGGTATTGCGCTTTTCATCTCGGACAATATTAATATTACTTTAATTTCGTATTCGTCGCGTTATATACATACTCAAATCATATCGAATGATCGCACTTTGTTTTTTACGGGAATGCATGGCTACTCCGAAACCAGTCAAAAATACAAAACATGGGAAATTATCGATTCCTTACATATAAATAATAATAATATCCCATGGCTTCTAGGAGGGGATTTTAATGAAATCTTATCCGACTCTGAAAAGCAAGGTGGTAGCCGAAGGGCTAGATCACAAATAAATAATTTCCGTCATTGTCTTTCACGCAACAATCTTTTTGACTGTAAGCCAACATCGGGGTGGTTTACTTGGACAAAAGTTGGGCCTTTAACTCCAACTATACATGAAAGATTAGACCGGTTCATTCCTAACTCGGCCTGGAAGGATCTTTTTCCTTCATATCGCATCACAACGGACTATGTGGCCAAGTCCGACCACTGCTTCCTGCTTCTTGATACATCCCCCGCGGCTGTTTCTCCCTTTCAGCGACTACCCAACACGTTTCGTTTCGAAAACTGTTGGGCGAATAATGAGAATAACATATCTACTATTAAACGCACTTGGGCCAATACCTCTAGAACAACCATTGAAAAAATAAAAGCTATTGGTACATGCCTGGAGGAATGGCAGAATCAACAAAGACTAAAGTCTACCGGTCGTATTAATTTCCTTACCAAAAAAAATAAACAAATTTTTATGCCGCCCCTTAAATGCCACAACTGAAGAAATTTATATAAAACATAGAACTGAACTTAATAAACTTCTAATGGAACAAGAAATTTATTGGGCTCAAAGATCTCAAACACTTTGGCTCTCTCAAGGGGATAAAAATACGAGGTTCTTCCATGCCCGGGCAAACAATAGAAGGAAAAAAAAACTCGATCACAGGTCTTTTTGATTCTAATTCGAATTGGTGTACGGCTGATTCAGATCTAATGTCTATTGCTTCTAGCTATTTCCAAAACCTCTTTACGTCCTCCAACCCACAAATTTCTGATAATATACTCGATAAAATTATGCCTTCTATCACTCAATCTATGAATGATACTCTCTTAAGGTCTTTCACAAAAGAAGAAATACTTCATGCTTTCCGGGACATTGATCCTAGGAAAGCGCCTGGTATTGATGGTCTACCAAGTAGTTTTTTTCGTCAACACTGGGATATTGTTGGCGAAGATGTTATTAATCTATGCCTTAACTTACTAAATGGCACTGCTGATATGTCCTTGGTCAATAAAACTATACTGGTATTAATCCCTAAAATCCAGGACCCAACTACCATGAAACAACTAGGACCTATCAGTCTATGCATTGTTCTTTATAAAATAGTTGCTAAAACCATTGTCAATAGGATGAAACAAACAATTCCCCTTTGTATTAGCCCTAATCAAGCAGCCTTCGTTCAGGGATGTAACATCTCTGATAACATCCTTGTTGCCCATGAAATTATTCACAATATCAATTCAGGTGCAACTAAATCCTCCCAAGGAGCCGCTCTTAAACTAGATATGGGAAAAGCTTTTGATAGAGTTGAATGGTCTTTTTTAGCAAATGTTATGGAACGCATGGGCTTCGCATCTGATTGGATCTCCCTCATAATGCGATGCATTACCACAGTTTCTTTTTCAGTCAAAATTAATAACTCCTTCTCCCCCTATTTTCAACCTCAACGTGGTTTACGTCAAGGTGATCCCTTATCACCTTTCCTTTTCCTATTTTGTACACAAGGGCTCTCTGCGTACCTATCTCCTGCTCAACAAACAAACATCCTACCGGGGCTTGGTGCCTGCAAATATGGCCCCAGAGTCAACCATCTACTCTTTGCTGATGATTGTATGGTCTTCATTAATAATACTCCAACTGAAGCTACTCATCTTAAAAGAGCCCTGCAAACATATGCTGCTGCTTCTGGTCAAGCGGTTAATTTTGAGAAATCGACAATTTTTTATAATCCACGTACCCCATCTTCAACAAGAACCACGATCAATAGTCTATTGCAGGTAAGTGAGGTTTCTAACCCTGGCGTATACCTAGGTGTTCCACTTCTCATTGGGAAGAACAAAACTGAGTCATTAGGGTTTGTGCGTGATAAAGTTCATGATCGTCTTTCTAGCTGGGATAAACATCTCTTGTCTTTTAGTGGTCGGGAGATTTTCATTAAAGCAGTCCTACAATCTCTACCTCAATATGTTATGTCTTGTTATCTTCTTCCACAAAACATTATTGACGATATGACCTCAGCAATCCGGCAATATTGGTGGACTGGCAAATCCAATAAAAAAGGATGGCATATGCTTCCTTGGAATCATGTTTGTTTACCTAAGGCCGCCGGAGGTATGTGGTTTAAGGATTTACATAACTTCAATGTTGCTCTCTTGGGTAAGCAATTATGGAGACTCATTTGCGAACCAGATTCTTTATTGGGCCAAATATATCGTGCTAAATACTTTCCTTCTGGGAATATTCTCGATGCCTCTAGACCCAACTGAGGCTCCTTTGCATGGCAAGGTATGTATAATGCTCTACAACGTCTCTTTCCAGGCTTCCTACATCGTCCAGGTATTAACAGTAATATCAGAGTGCACAAAGACATCTGAGGCGGTCCTTCCCCTATTACCCTTACTGGGGATTACGAAATCTCGGATGAAGTCCATATTCGATGCCGCGATTTCATGCTTCGTAATCAAACTGCTTGGGACCCAGAAAAGGTCCGAAGTTATTTTAACCCAACTGACGCCACTGCCATTCTCCGTATACCAATCATAAATGATCACCGTGATTCTATTCTTTGGTCTCCTAATCATTCGGGTATTTACTCGGTCCGCTCTGGTTATCTTTTTTTACAATGTTCTACGTACCCACATACGTCACCTACACGCTTTTGGAAATTTCTGTCCAAAGTAAAGGCCTTACCTAAGGTCAAAACTTTTGGATGTCGTATGACGTCTGATGCTCTACCAGTTGGCTCCAAAATGCAAGCTTTTTCACCAACTTCGGGGCCTTGTCCTATCTGTGGAGCCCACTCGGAGTCCATTCTCCATGCTCATTGTGATTGTGCTGGGGCCTCTGAAGCCCTTCAGCTATCTGGTATTTGGAGGAAGCTGCCCACCTCCTATCCTCTGACAAGTTTGGCCTCTTCCTCACAACTATTTGGAACGTCTGGAATAGACATAACGACTGGGTTCATAATCACCATCCACAACCACCATGGCTTATTGCCGTTAACTCCATTAGCTTACATGACGACTTCTGTAATGCCTCTTCTTCTTCCACCCCAACGCCCTCTATCCTTTCTCCTCCATGCTGGAACCCTCCTCCATTTAATCATATAAAAATAAATGTGGATGGGGCTTTTAATTCCTCAACTCGTGCAGCGGCTGTTGGCACCGTGGCACGTGATTCTACAGGTGAAGTTGTGGGTGGCCTCGCTTTTCCGCTTGGTAGCTGCTTGGATGCAGTTACTTGTAAAGGTGAAAGCCTTCTTGCAGGAATCACCTTCGTCCGATCTCAAGGATGGAATCGGATCTTGCTTGAAACTGAATGTTCTTCTCTTGCAAATAGGATCAACAATCCAGGACTGGACCTTTCTACTTTGGGACCTCTTCTTCACCAGATTCGAGAGTCTCTTCATGCTTTTGATTCATCTTCTGTTTCTTTTGTACGCCGTGAGGCAAATCATGTGGCCCATATTTTGGCTACTTATTCGCTGAGTTCTATGTCTTCCATGTCTTTTAATTCTGACATTCGTACATGTATCAATCATCTTGTATCAAATTTCTCTATGATATAATAAAACTTAGGCACTCTTTTCCCCTTTTTAGGGTCCTCTAGCTCTGCTTGAAGGACATTAGTAGGGGTTTTTAATGAGGCCTTTTCTTCAAAAAAAAAAGTCCAACGAGTCTATTTTACGGCCCATTTAGACCCGCTAGCCCGAAACCTCTTCAAAAATGACCGAAAAACATGTTTTAATCAAATTTTAGGACTTCATATCATTGATTACGATCTTTTCAACACGATTATATTGCAAAAACTCAATTTTTGTACTTTTTACTCAGTTAAAAGTCCAACGGGTCCATTTTACGGCCCATTTAGACCCGCTCGTCCGAAACCTCTACAAAAAGGACCGCAAAACAAGTTTTAATCAAAACTTAAGAGTTCATATCGTTGATTACGAGCTTTTCAACACTATTGTATTGCAAAAATTCAATTTATGTTCTTTTTACGCAGTTATAAGTTCAACGGGTCCATTTTAAGGCCCATTTAGACCCGCTCGTCCGAAACCTCTACAAAAAAGACCGAAAAACAAGTTTTGATCCAATTTTAGGAGTTCATATAATTGATTACGAGCTTTTCAACAAGATTATATTGCAAAAACTCAAATTCGGTATTTTTTACTCAGTTAAAATTCCAAAGGGTCCATTTTACGGCCCATTTAGACCCACTCCCCCGAAACCTCTTCAAAAATGACTGAAAAACAAGTTTTAATCAAATTTTAGGAGTTCATATAATTGATTACGATCTTTTCAACACGATTATATTGCAAAAACTCAATTTTGTACTTTTTACTCAGTTAAAAGTCCAACGGATCCATTTTACGGCCCATTTAGACCCGCTCGTCCAAAATTGCTACAAAAAGGGCCGCAAAACAAGTTTTAATCAAAACTTAAGAGTTCATATCGTTGACTACGAGCTTTTCAACACTATTCTATTGCAAAAATTCAATTTCTGTTGTTTTTACGCAGTTATAAGTTTAACGGGTCCATTTTAAGGCCCATTTAGACCCGCTAGTCCGAAACCTCTACAAAAAGGACCGGAAAACAAGTTTTGATCCAATTTTAGGAGTTCGTATAATTGATTACGAGCTTTTCAACAAGATTATATTGCAAATAATCAAATTCGGAATTTTTACTCAGTTAAAAGTCCAACGGGTCCATTTTACGGCCCATTTAGACCCGCTCGCACGAAAACTCTTCAAAAATGACTGAAAAACAAGTTTTAATCAAAATTTAGGAGTTCATATAATTGATTACGATCTTTTCAACACGATATATTGCAAAAACTCAATTTAGACCCGCTCGTCCGAAACCTCTACAAAAAGGACCGCAAAACAAGTTTTAATCAAAACTTAAGAGTTCATATCGTTGATTACAAGCTTTTCAACACTATTGTATTGCAAAAATTCAATTTCTGTTCTTTTTACGCAGTTAGAAGTTCAACTAGTCCATTTTAAGGCCCATTTAGACCCGCTCGTCCGAAACCTCTACAAAATGGACCGAAAAACAAATTCTGATCCAATTTTAGGAGTTCATATAATTGATTACGAGCTTTTCAACAAGATTATATTGCAAAAACTCAAATTCGGAATTTTTACTCAGTTAAAAGTCCAACGGGTCAATTTTACGGCCCATTTAGACCCGCTCGTTTGAAAACCCTACAAAAGGACCGAAAAACAAGTTTTAATCCATTTTTAGGAGTTTATATAATTGATTACGAGCTTTTCAACAAGATTATATTGCAAAAACTCAATTTCGGTATTTTTTACTTAGTTAAAACTCCAACGGGTCCGTTTTACGGCCCATTTAGACCCGCTCGCCCGAAACCTCTTCAAAACAACTGAAAAACAAGTTTTAATCAAATTTTAGGAGTTCATATAATTGATTACGAGCTTTTCAACAAGATTATATTGCAAAAAAGTCAATTTCTGTATTTTTTACCCAGTTAAAAGTCCAACTGGTCCGTTTTACGGCCCATTTAGACCCGCTCGCCCGAAACCTCTTCAAAAATGACTGAAAAACAAGTTTAAATCAAATTTTAGGAGTTCATATAATTGATTATGATCGTTTCAACATGATTATATTGCAAAAACTCAATTTCTGTATTTTTTACTTAGTTAAAAGTCCAACGGGTCCATTTTACGGCCCATTTAGACCCGCTCGTCCGAAACCTTTACAAAAAGGACCGCAAAACAAGTTTTAATCAAAACTTAAGAGTTTATATCGTTGATTACGAGCTTTTCAACACTATTGTATTGCAAAAATTCAATTTATGTTCTTTTTACGCAGTTATAAGTTCAACGGGTCCATTTTAAGGACCATTTAGACCCGCTCGCCCGAAACCTCTACAAAAAGGACCGAAAAACAAGTTTTGATCCAATTTTAGGAGTTCATATAATTGATTACGAGCTTTTCAAGAAGATTATATTGCAAAAACTCAAATTCGGTATTTTTTACTCAGTTAAAAGTCCAACGGGTCCAATTTACGGCCCATTTAGACCCGCTCGCCTGAAACCTCTTCAATAATGACCGAAAAAAAGTTTTAATCAAATTTTAGGACTTTATATCATTGATTACGATCTTTTCAACACGATTATATTGCAAAAACTCAATTTTTGTACTTTTTACTCAGTTAAAAGTCCAACGGGTCCATTTTACGGCCCATTTAGACCTGCTCGTCCGAAACCTCTACAAAAAGGATCGCAAAACAAGTTTTGATCAAAACTTAAGAGTTCATATCGTTAATTACGATCTTTTCAACACTATTGTATTGCAAAAATTCATTTTTTGTTCTTTTTACGCAGTTATAAGTTCAACGGGTCCATTTTAAGGCCCATTTAGACCCGATCGCCCGAAACCTCTACAAAAAGGACCGAAAAACAAGTTTTGATCAAATTTTAGGTGTTCATATAATTGATTACGAGCTTTTCAACAAGATTATATTGCAAAAACTCAAATTCGGTATTTTTTACTCAGTTAAAAGTCCAACGAGTCCATTTTACGGCCCGTTTAGACCCGCTCGCCCGAAACCTCTTCAAAAATGACTGAAAAACAAGTTTTAATCAAATTTTAGGAGTTCATATAATTGATTACGATCGTTTCAACACGATTATATTGCAAAAACTCAATTTCTGTATTTTTTACTTAGTTAAAAGTCCAACGGGTCCATTTTACGGCCCATTTAGACCCGCTCGTCCGAAACCTCTACAAAAGGACCGCAAAACAAGCTTTAATCAAAACTTAATAGTTCATATCGTTAATTACGAGCTTTTCAACACTATTGTATTGCAAAAATTCAATTTCTGTTCTTTTTACGCAGTTATAAGTTCAACGGGTCCATTTTAAGGCCCATTTAGACCCGATCGCCCGAAACCTCTACAAAAAGGACCGAAAAACAAGTTTTGATCAAATTTTAGGTGTTCATATAATTGATTACGAGCTTTTCAACAAGATTATATTGCAAAAACTCAAATTCGGTATTTTTTACTCATTTAAAAGTCCAACGGATCCATTTTACGGCCCATTTAGAACCGTTCGCCCGAAACCTCTTCAAAAATGACTGAAAAACAAGTTTTAATCAAATTTTAGTAGTTCATGTAATTGATTACGATCGTTTCAACACGATTATATTGCAAAAACTCAATTTCTGTATTTTTTACTCAGTTAAAAGTCCAACGGGTCCATTTTACGGCCGATTTAGACCCGCTCGTCCGAAACCTCTACAAAAGGACCGCAAAACAAGTTTTAATCAAAACTTAAGAGTTCATATCGTTAATTACGAGCTTTTCAACACTATTGTATTGCAAAAATTCAATTTCTGTTCTTTTTACGCAGTTATAAGTTCAACGGGTCCATTTTAAGGCCCATTTAGACCCTATCGCCCGAAACCTCTACAAAAAGGACCGAAAAACAAGTTTTGATCAAATTTTAGGTGTTCATATAATTGATTACGAGCTTTTCAATAAGATTATATTGCAAAAACTCAAATTCGGTATTTTTTACTCATTTAAAACTCCAACGGGTCCATTTTACGGCACATTTAGACCCGCTCGCCCGAAACATCTTCAAAAATGACTAAAAAACGAGTTTTAATCAAATTTTAGGAGTTCATATAACTGATTACGATCTTTTCAACACGATAGTATTGCAAAAATTTAATTTTTGTTCTTTTTAAGTAGTTATAAGTTCAACGGGTCCATTTTAAGGCCCACCCGCTCGTCCGAAACCTCTACAAAAAGGTTCGAAAACAAGTTTTGATCAAATTTTAGGATTTCATATAATTGATTACGAGCTTTTCAACAAGATTTTATTGCAAAATCTCAAATTCGGTATTTTTTACTCAGTTAAAAGTCCAATGGGTCCATTTTACGGCCCATTTAGACCCGCTCGCCCGAAACCTCTTCAAAAATGACTGAAAACTAGTTTTAATCAAATTTTAGGAGTTCATATAATTGATTACGATTTTTTAAACATGATTATATTGCAAAAACTCAATTTTTGTACTTTTTACTTAGTTAAAAGTCCAACGGGTCCATTTTACGGCCCATGTAGACCCGCTCGTCCGAAACCTCTACAAAAGGACCGCAAAACAAGTTTTAATCAAAACTTAAGAGTTCATATCGTTGATTACGAGCTTTTCAACACTATTGTATTGCCAAAATTCAATTTTTGTTGTTTTTACGCAGTTATAAGTTCAACGGGTCCATTTTAAGGCCCATTTAGACCCGCTCGCCCGAAACCACTACAAAAATGACCGAAAAATAAGTTTTGATCAAATTTTAGGAGTTCATATAATTGATTACGATCTTTTCAACAAGATTACGTTGCAAAAACACAAATTCGGTATTTTTTACTCAGGTAAAAGTCCAACGGGTCCATTTTACGGCCCATTTAGACCCGCTCGCCCGAAACCTCTTCAAAAATGACCGAAAAACAAGTGTTAATCAAATTTTAGGACTTCATATCGTTGATTACGATCTTTTCAACACGATTATATTGCAAAAACTAAATTTTTGTACTTTTTACTCAGTTAAAAGTCCAACGGGTCCATTTTACGGCCCATTTAGACCCGCTCGTCCAAAACCTCTACAAAAAGGACCGCAAAAAAGTTTTAATCAAAACTTTAGAGTTCATATCGTTGATTACCAGCTTTTCAACACTATTGTATTGCAAAAATTCAATTTCTGTTTTTTTTTACGCAGTTATAAGTTCAACGGGTCCATTTTAAGGCCCATTTAGACCCGCTCGTCCGAAACCTCTACAAAAGGACCGAAAAACAAGTTTTGATCCAATTTTAGGAGTTCATATAATTGATTACGAGCTTTTCAACAAGATTATATTGCAAAAACTCATATTCGGTATTTTTTACTTAGTTAAAAGTCCAACGGGTCCATTTTACGGCCCATTTAGACCCGCTCGCCCGAAACCTCTTCAAAAATGACCGAAAAACCAGTTTTAATCAAATTTTAGGACTTCATATCATTGATTACGATCTTTTCAACACGATTATATTGCAAAAACTCAATTTTTGTACTTTTTACTCAGTTAAAAGTCCAACGGGTCCATTTTACGGCCCATTTAGACCCGCTCGTCCGAAACCTCTACAAAAAGGACCGCAAAACAAGTTTTGATCAAAACTTAAGAGTTCATATCGTTAATTACGAGCTTTTCAACACTATTGTATTGCAAAAATTCAATTTTTGTTCTTTTTACGCAGTTAATAGTTCAACGGGTCCATTTTAATGCCCATTTAGACCCGATCGCCCGAAACCTATACAAAAAGGACCGAAAAAAAAGTTTTGATCAAATTTTAGGTGTTCATATAATTGATTACGAGCTTTTCAACAAGATTATATTGCAAAAACTCAAATTCGGTATTTTTTACTCAGTTAAAAGTCCAACGGGTCCATTTTACGGCCCATTTAGACCTGCTCGCCCGAAACGTCTTCAAAAATGACTGAAAAACAAGTTTTAGTCAAATTTTAGGAGTTCATATAATTGATTATGATCTTTTCAACACGATTATATTGCAAAAACTCAATTTTTGTACATTTTACTCAGTTAAACATCCAACGTGTCCATTTTACGGCCCATTTACACCCGCTCGCCCGAAACCTCTTCAAAAATGACTAAAAAACAAGTTTAATCAAATTTTAGGAGTTCATATAACTGATTACGATCTTTTTCAACACGATTGTATTGCAAAAATTCAATTTTTGTTTTTTTAAGCAGTTATAAGTTCAACGGGTCCATTTTAAGGCCCATTTAGACCCGCTCGTCCGAAACCTCTACAAAAAGGACCGCAAAACAAGTTTTGATCAAAACTTAAGAGTTCATATCGTTAATTACGAGCTTTTCAACACTATTGTATTGCAAAAATTCAATTTTTGTTCTTTTTACGCAGTTAATAGTTCAACGGGTCCATTTTAATGCCCATTTAGACCCGATCGCCCGAAACCTATACAAAAAGGACCGAAAAAAAAGTTTTGATCAAATTTTAGGTGTTCATATAATTGATTACGAGCTTTTCAACAAGATTATATTGCAAAAACTCAAATTCGGTATTTTTTACTCAGTTAAAAGTCCAACGGGTCCATTTTACGGCCCATTTAGACCTGCTCGCCCGAAACGTCTTCAAAAATGACTGAAAAACAAGTTTTAGTCAAATTTTAGGAGTTCATATAATTGATTATGATCTTTTCAACACGATTATATTGCAAAAACTCAATTTTTGTACATTTTACTCAGTTAAACATCCAACGTGTCCATTTTACGGCCCATTTACACCCGCTCGCCCGAAACCTCTTCAAAAATGACTAAAAAACAAGTTTAATCAAATTTTAGGAGTTCATATAACTGATTACGATCTTTTTCAACACGATTGTATTGCAAAAATTCAATTTTTGTTTTTTTAAGCAGTTATAAGTTCAACGGGTCCATTTTAAGGCCCATTTAGACCCGCTCGTCCGAAACCTCTACAAGAAGGATCGAAAACAAGTTTTGATCAAATTTTAGGATTTCATATAATTGATTACGAGCTTTTCAACAAGATTATTTTGCAAAACCTCAAATTCGGTATTTTTTACTCAGTTAAAAGACCAACGGGTCCATTTTACGGCCCATTTAGACTCGCTCGCCCGAAACCTTTTCAAAAATGACTGAAAAAAAAGTTTTAATCAAATTTTAGGAGTTCATAAAATTGATTACGATCTTTTCAACACGATTATATTGCAAAAACTCAATTTTTGTACTTTTTACTTAGTTAAAAGTCCAACGGGTCCATTTTACGACCTATTTAGACCCGCTCGTCCGAAACCTCTACAAAAGGACCGCAAAACAAGTTTTAATCAAAACTTAAGAGTTAATATCGTTGATTACGAGCTTTTCAACACTATTGTATTGCAAAAATTCAATTTTTGTTCTTTTTACGCAGTTATAAGTTCAACGGGTCCATTTTAAGGCCAATTTAGACCCGCTCATCCGAAACCTCTACAAAAAGGACCGTAAAACAAGTTTTGATCCAATTTTAGGAGTTCATATAATTGATTACGAGCTTTTCAACAAGATTATATTGCAAAAACTCAAATTCAGTATTTTTTACTCAGTTAAAAGTCCAACGGGTCCATTTTGCGGCCCATTTAGACCAGCTCGCCCAAAACCTCTTCAAAAAAGACCGAAAAATAAGTTTTGATCTAATTTTAGGAGTTCATATAATTGATTAAGATCTTTTCAACAAGATTATATTGCAAAAACAAAAATTCAGTATTTTTTACTCAGTTAAAAGTCCAACGGGTCCATTTTACGACCCATTTAGATCCGCTCGCCCGAAACCTCTTCAAAAATGACCGAAAAGCAAGTTTTAATCAAATTTTAGGACTTCATATCATCGATTACGATCTTTTCAACACGATTATATTGCAAAAACTCAATTTTTGTACTTTTTACTTTGTTAAAAGTCCAACGGGTCTATTTTACGGCCCACTTAGACCCGCTCGTCCGAAACCTCTACAAAAAGGACTGCAAAACAAGTTTTAATCAAAACTTAAGAGTTCATATCGTTGATTATGAGTTTTTTAACACAATTGTATTGCAAAAATTCAATTTCTGTTCTTTTTACGCAGTTATAAGTTCAACAGGTCCATTTTAAGGCCATTTAGACCCGCTCGTCCGAAACCTCTACAAAAAGGACCGAAAACAAGTTTTGATCCAATTTTAGGAGTTCATATAATTGATTACGAGCTTTTCAACAAGATTATATTGCAAAAACTCAAATTCGGAATTTTTTACTCAATTAAAACTCCAACGGGTCCATTTTACGGCCCATTTAGACCCGCTCGCCCGAAACCCCTTCAAAAATGACTGAAAAACAAGTTTAATCAAATTTTAGGAGTTCATATAATTGATTACGATCTTCTCAACACGATTATATTGCAAAAACTCAATTTTTGTACGATTTACTCAGTTAAAAAATCCAACGGGTCTATTTTACGGCCCATTTAGACCCCCTCGTCCGAAACCTCTACAAAAAGGACCGCAAAACAAGTTTTAATCAAAACTTAAGAGTTCATATCGTTGATTACGAGCTTTTCAACACTATTGTATTGCCAAAATTCAATTTCTGTTGTTTTTACGCAGTTATAAGTTCAACGGGTCCATTTTAAGGCCCATTTAGACCCGCTCACCCGAAACCACTACAAAATGACCGAAAAATAAGTTTTGATCAAATTTTAGGAGTTCATATAATTGATTACGATCTTTTCAACAAGATTACGTTTCAAAAACACAAATTCGGTATTTTTTACTCAGGTAAAAGTCCAACGGGTCCATTTTACGGCCCATTTAGACCCGCTCGCCCGAAACCTCTTCAAAAATGACCGAAAAACAAGTTTTAATCAAATTTTAGGACTTCATATCGTTGATTACGATCTTTTCGACACGATTATATTGCAAAAACTAAATTTCTGTTCTTTTTAAGCAGTTATAAGTTCAACGGGTCCATTTTAAGGCCCATTTAGACCCGCTCGTCCGAAACCTCTACAAAAAGGATCGAAAACAAGTTTTGATCAAATTTTAGGATTTCATATAATTGATTACGAGCTTTTCAACAAGATTATATTGCAAAATCTCAAATTCGGTATTTTTTACTCAGTTAAAAGTCCAATGGGTCCATTTTACGGCCCATTTAGACCCGCTCACCCGAAACCTCTTCAAAAATGACTAAAAAACGAGTTTTAATCAAATTTTAGGAGTTCATATAATTGATTACGATGTTATAAGTTCAACACGATAATATTGCAAAAACTCAATTTTTGTACTTTTTACTCAGTTAAAAGTCCAACGGGTCCATTTTACGACCCATTTAGACCAACTCGTCCGAAACCTCTACAAAAGGACCGCAAAACAAGTTTTAATCAAAACTTAAGAGTTAATATCGTTGATTACGAGCTTTTCAACACTATTGTATTGCAAAAATTCAATTTTTGTTCTTTTTACGCAGTTATAAGTTCAACGGGTCCATTTTAAGGCCCATTTTGACCCGCTCATCCGAAACCTCTACAAAAAGGACCGAAAAACAAGTTTTGATCCAATTTTAGGAGTTCATATAATTGATTACGAGCTTTTCAACAAGATTATATTGCAAAAACTCAAATTTGGTATTTTTTACTCAGTTAAAAGTCCAACGGGTCCATTTTGCGTCCCATTTAGACCCGCTCGCCCGAAACCTCTTCAAAAAGACCGAAAAATAAGTTTTCATCTAATTTTAGGAGTTCATATAATTGATTACGATCTTTTCAACAAGATTATATTGCAAAAACACAAATTCAGTATTTTTTACTCAGTTAAAAGTCCAACGGGTCCATTTTACCACCCATTTAGACCCGCTCGCCCGAAACCTCTTCAAAAATGACCGAAAAGCAAGTTTTAATCAAATTTTAGGACTTCATATCATTGATTACGATCTTTTCAACACGATTATATTGCAAAAACTCAATTTTTGTACTTTTTACTTTGTTAAAAGTCCAACGGGTCCATTTTACGACCCATTTAGACCTGCTCGTCCGAAACCTCTACAAAAGGACCGCAAAACAAGTTTTAATCAAAACTTAAGAGTTCATATCGTTGATTACGAGCTTTTCAACACAATTGTATTGCAAAAATTCAATTTATGTTCTTTTTACGCAGTTATAAGTTCAACAGGTCCATTTTAAGGCCCATTTAGACCAGCTCATCCGAAACCTCTACAAAAAGGACCGAAAAACAAGTTTTGATCCAATTTTAGGAGTTCATATAATTGATTACGAGCTTTTCAACAAGATTATATTGCAAAAACTCAAATTCGGTATTTTTTACTCAGTTAAAAGTCCAACGGGTCCATTTTACGGCCCATTTAGCCTTCTCGCCAGAAACGTCTTCAAAAATGACTGAAAAACAAGTTTCAGTCAAATTTTAGGAGTTCATATAATTGATTATGATCTTTTCAACACGATTATATTGCAAAAACTCAATTTTTGTACATTTTACTCAGTTAAAAGTCCAACGGGTCCATTTTACGGCACATTTACACCCGCACGCCCGAAACCTCTTCAAAAATGACTGAAAAACAAGTTTTAATCAAATTTTAGGAGTTCATATAACTAATTACGATCTTTTCAACACGATTGTATTGCAAAAATTCAATTTTTGTTCTTTTTAAGCAGTTATAAGTTCAACGGGTCCATTTTAAGGCCCATTTAGACCCGCTCGTCCGAAACCTCTACAAAAAGGATCGAAAACAAGTTTTGATCAAATTTTAGGATTTCATATAATTGATTACGAGCTTTTCAACAAGATTATTTTCCAAAACCTCAAATTCGGTAATTTTTACTCAGTTAAAAGTCCAACGGGTCCATTTTACGGCCCATTTAGACTCGCTCGCCCGAAACCTCTTCAAATATGACTGAAAAACAAGTTTTAATAAAATTTTAGGAGTTCATATAATTGATTACGAACTTTTCAACACGATTATATTGCAAAAACTCAATTTTTGTACTTTTTACTCAGTTAAAAGTCCAACGGGTCCATTTTACGACCCATTTAGACCAACTCGTCCGAAACCTCTACAAAAGGACCGCAAAACAAGTTTTAATCAAAACTTAAGAGTTAATATCGTTGATTACGAGCTTTGCAACACTATTGTATTGCAAAAATTCAATTTTTGTTCTTTTTACACAGTTATAAGTTCAACGGGTCCATTTTAAGGCCCATTTTGACCCGCTCATCCGAAACCTCTACAAAAAGGACCGAAAAACAAGTTTTGATCCAATTTTAGGAGTTCATATAATTGATTACGAGCTTTTCAACAAGATTATATTACAAAAACTCAAATTTGGTATTTTTTACTCAGTTAAAAGTCCAACGGGTCCATTTTGCGTCCCATTTAGACCCGCTCGCCCGAAACCTCTTCAAAAAAGACCGAAAAATAAGTTTTTATCTAATTTTAGGAGTTCATATAATTGATTACGATCTTTTCAACAAGATTATATTGCAAAAACACAAATTCAGTATTTTTTACTCAGTTAAAAGTCCAACGGGTCCATTTTACGGCCCATTTAGACCCGCTCGTCTGAAACCTCTACAAAAAGAACCGCAAAACAAGTTTTGTTCAAAACTTAAGAGTTCATATCGTTAATTACGAGCTTTTCAACACTATTGTATTGCAAAAATTCAATTTTTGTAATTTTTACGCAATTCATAGTTCAACGGGTCCATTTTAATGCCCATTTAGACCCGATCGCCCGAAACCTCTACAAAAAGGACCAAAAAAAAGTTTTGATCAAATTTTAGGTGTTCATATAATTGGCTACGAGCTTTTCAACAAGATTATATTGCAAAAACTCAAATTCGGTATTTTTTACTTAGTTAAAAGTCCAACGTGTCCATTTTACGGCCCATTTCGACCTGCTCGCCCGAAACGTCTTCAAAAATGACTGAAAAACAAGTTTTAGTCAAATTTTAGGAGTTCATATAATTGATTATGATCTTTTCAACACGATTATAATGCAAAAACTCAATTTTTGTACATTTTACTTAGTTAAAAATCCAACGTGTCCAGTTTACGGCCCATTTACACCCGCACGCCCGAAACCTCTTTAAAAATGACTGAAAAACAAGTTTTAATCAAATTTTAGGAGTTCATATAACTGATTACGATCTTTTCAACACGATTGTATTGCAAAAATTCAATTTTTGTTCTTTTTAAGCAGTTATAAGTTCAACGGGTCCATTTTAAGGCCCATTTAGACCTGCTCGTCCGAAACCTCTACAAAAAGGATCGAAAACAAGTTTTGATCAAATTTTAGGATTTCATATAATTGATTACGAGCTTTTCAACAAGATTATTTTCCAAAACCTCAAATTCGGTAATTTTTACTCAGTTAAAAGTCTAACGGGTCCATTTTACGGCCCATTTAGACTCGCTCGCCCGAAACCTCTTCAAAAATGACTGAAAAACAAGTTTTAATCAAATTTTAGGAGTTCATATAATTGATTACGATCTTTTCAACACGATTATATTGCAAAAACTCAATTTTTGTACTGTTTACTCAGTTAAAAGTCCAACGGGTACATTTTACGACCCATTTAGACCCGCTCGTCCGAAACCTTTACAAAAGGACCGCAAAACAAGTTTTAATCAATACTTAAGAGTTAATATCGTTGATTACGAGCTTTTCAACACTATTGTATTGCAAAAATTCAATTTTTGTTCTTTTTACGCAGTTATAAGTTCAACGGGTCCATTTTAAGGCCCATTTAGACCCGCTCATCTGAAACCTCTACAAAAATGACCGAAAAACAAGTTTTTATCCAATTTTAGGAGTTCATATAATTGATTAAGAGCTTTTCAACAAGATTATTTTGCAAAACCTCAAATTCAGTATTTTTTACTCAGTTAAAAGTCCAACGGGTCCATTTTACGGCCCATTTAGACTCGCTCGCCCGAAACCTCTTCAAAAATGACTGAAAAACAAGTTTTAATCAAATATTAGGAGTTCATATAATTGATTAAGATCTTTTCAACACGATAATATTGCAAAAACTCAATTTTTGTACTTTTTACTCAGTTAAAAGTCCAACGGGTCCATTTTACGACCCATTTAGACCAACTCGTCCGAAACCTCTACAAAAGGACCGCAAAACAAGTTTTAATCAAAACTTAAGAGTTAATATCGTTGATTACGAGCTTTTCAACACCATTGTATTGCAAAAATTCAATTTTTGTTCTTTTTACGCAGTTATAAGTTCAACGGGTCCATTTTAAGGCCCATTTTGACCCGCTCATCCGAAACCTCTACAAAAAGGACCGAAAAACAAGTTTTGATCCAATTTTAGGAGTTCATATAATTGATTACGAGCTTTTCAACAAGATTATATTGCAAAAACTCAAATTTGGTATTTTTTACTCAGTTAAAAGTCCAACGGGTCCATTTTGCGTCCCATTTAGACCCGCTCGCCCGAAACCTCTTCAAAAAGACCGAAAAATAAGTTTTGATCTAATTTTAGGAGTTCATATAATTGATTACGATCTTTTCAACAAGATTATATTGCAAAAACACAAATTCAGTATTTTTTACTCAGTTAAAAGTCCAACGGGTCCATTTTACGACCCATTTAGACCCGCTCGCCCGAAACCTCTTCAAAAATGACCGAAAAGCAAGTTTTAATCAAATTTTAGGACTTCATATCATTGATTACGATCTTTTCAACACGATTATATTGCAAAAACTCAATTTTTGTACTTTTTACTTTGTTAAAAGTCCAACGGGTCCATTTTACGGCCCATTTAGACCTGCTCGTCCGAAACCTCTACAAAAAGGACCGCAAAACAAGTTTTAATCAAAACTGAAGAGTTCATATCGTTGATTACGAGCTTCTCAACACAATTGTATTGCAAAAATTCAATTTATGTTCTTTTTACGCAGTTATAAGTTCAACAGGTCCATTTTAAGGCCCATTTAGACCAGCTCATCCGAAACCTCTACAAAAAGGACCGAAAAACAAGTTTTGATCCAATTTTAGGAGTTCATATAATTGATTACGAGCTTTTCAACAAGATTATATTGCCAAAACTCAAATTCGGTATTTTTTACTCAGTTAAAAGTCCAACGGGTCCATTTTACGGCCCATTTAGCCTTCTCGCCAGAAACGTCTTCAAAAATGACTGAAAAACAAGTTTCAGTCAAATTTTAGGAGTTCATATAATTGATTATGATCTTTTCAACACGATTATATTGCAAAAACTCAATTTTTGTACATTTTACTCAGTAAAAAATCCAACGTGTCCATTTTACGGCCCATTTACACCCGCTCGCCCGAAACCTCTTCAAAAATGACTGAAAAACAAGTTTTAATCAAATTTTAGGAGTTCATATAACTGATTACGATCTTTTCAACACGATTGTATTGCAAAAATTCAATTTCTGTTCTTTTTAAGCAGTTATAAGTTCAACGGGTCCATTTTAAGGCCCATTTAGACCCGCTCGTCCGAAACCTCTACAAAAAGGATCGAAAACAAGTTTTGATCAAATTTTAGGATTTCATATAATTGATTACGAGCTTTTCAACAAGATTATTTTGTAAAACCTCAAATTCACTATTTTTTTACTCAGTTAAAAGTCCAACGGGTCCATTTTACGGCCCATTTAGACTCGCTCACCCGAAACCTCTTCAAAAATGACTGAAAACAAGTTTTAATCAAATTTTAGGAGTTCATATAATTGATTACGATCTTTTCAACACGATTATATTGCAAAAACTCAATATTTGTACTTTTTACTCAGTTAAAAGTCCAACGGGTCCATTTTACGACCCATTTAGACCCGCTCGTCCGAAACCTCTACAAAAGGACAGCAAAACAAGTTTTAATCAAAACTTAAGAGTTAATATCATTGATTACGAGCTTTTCAACACTATTGTATTGCAAAAATTCAATTTTTGTTCTTTTTACGCAGTTATAAATTCAACGGGTCCATTTTAAGGCCATTTAGACCCGCTCATCCGAAACCTCTACAAAAAGGACCGAAAAACAAGTTTTGATCCAATTTTAGGAGTTCATATAATTGATTACGAGCTTTACAACAAGATTATATTGCAAAAACTCAAATTTGGTATTTTTTACTCAGTTAAAAGTCCAACGGGTCCATTTTGCGGCCCATTTAGACCCGCTCGCCTGAAACCTCTTCAAAAAAGACCGAAAAATAAGTTTTGATCTAATTTTAGGAGTTCATATAATTGATTACGATCTTTTCAACAAGATTATATTGCAAAAACACAAATTCAGTATTTTTTAATCAGTTAAAAGTCCAACGGGTCCATTTTACCACCCATTTAGACCCGCTCGCCCGAAACCTCTTCAAAAATGACCGAAAAGCAAGTTTTAATCAAATTTTAGGACTTCATATCATTGATTACGATCTTTTCAACACGATTATATTGCAAAAACTCAATTTTTGTACTTTTTACTTTGTTAAAAGTCCAACGGGTCCATTTTACGGCCCATTTAGACCCACTCGTCCGAAACCTCTATAAAAGGACCGCAAAACAAGTATTAATCAAAACTTAAGAGTTCATATCGTTGATTACGAGCTTTTCAACACAATTGTATTGCAAAAATTCAATTTCTGTTCTTTTTACGCAGTTATAAGTTCAACAGGTCCATTTTAAGGCCCATTTAGACCCGCTCGTCCGAAACCTCGACAAAAAGGACCGAAAAACAAGTTTTGATCCAATTTTAGGAGTTCATATCGTTGATTACGAGATTTTCAACACTATTGTATTGCAAAAAGTCAATTTATGTATTTTTTACTCAGGTAAAAGTCCAACGGGTCCATTTTACGACCTATTTAGACCCGCTCGCCCGAAACCTCTTCAAAAATGACTGAAAAACAAGTTTTAATCAAATTTTAGGAGTTCATATAATTGATTACGATCGTTTCAACATGATTATATTGCAAAAACTCAATTTCTGTATTTTTTACTTAGTTAAAAGTCCAACGGGTCCATTTTACGGCCCATTTAAATCCGCTCGTCCGAAACCTCTACAAAAAGGTCCGCAAAACAAGTTTTAATCAAAACCAAAGAGTTCATATCGTTAATTACGAGCTTTTCAACACTATTGTATTGCAAAAATTCAATTTATGTTCTTTTTACGCAGTTATAAGTTCAACGGGTCCATTTTAAGGCCCATTTAGACCCGCTCGCCCGAAACCTCTACAAAAACCACAGAAAAACAAGTTTTGATCAAATTTTAGAAGTTCATATAATTAGTTACGAGCTTTTCAACAAGATTATATTGCAAAAACTCAAATTCGGTATTTTTTACTCAGTTAAAAGTCCAACGGGTCCATTTTACAGCCCATTTATACCTGCTCGCCCGAAACCTCTTCAAAAATGACCGAAAAATAAGTTTTGATCAAATTTTAGGAGTTCATATAATTTATTACGATCTTTTCAACAAGATTATATTGCAAAAACACAAATTCGGTATTTTTTACTCAGTTAAAAGTCCAACGGGTCCATTTTACGGCCCATTTAGACCCTCTCGCCTGAAACCTCTTCAAAAATGACTGAAAAACAAGTTTTAATCAAATTTTAGGAGTTCATATAACTGATTACGATCTTTTCAACACGATTGTATTGCAAAAATTTAATTTCTGTTCTTTTTACGCAGTTATAAGTTCAACGGGTCCATTTTAAGGCCTATTTAGACCCGCTCGTCCGAAAACTCTTCAAAAATGACTGAAAAACAAGTTTTGATCAAATTTTAGGAGTTCATATAATTGATTACGAGCTTTTAAAAAAGATTATATTGCAAAAACTCAAATTCGGCATTTTTTACTCAGTTAAAAGTCCAACGGGTCCATTTTACGGCCCATTTAGACCCGCTCGTCCGAAACCTCTACAAAAAGGACCGCAAAACAAGTTTTAATCAAAACCTAAGAGTTCATATCGGTGATTACGAGCTTTTCAACATTATTGTATTGCAAAAATTCAATTTCTGTTCTTTTTACGCAGTTATAAGTTCAACGGGTCCATTTTAAGGCCCATTTAGACCCGCTCGTCCGAAACCACTACAAAAAGGACCGAAAAACAAGTTTTGAACCAATTTTAGGAGTTCATATAATTGATTACGAGCTTTTCAACAAGATTATATAGCAAAAAGTCAATTTCTGTATTTTTTACTCAGGTAAAAGTCCAACGGGTCCATTTTACGGCCCATTTAGATCCGCTCGCCCGAAACCTCTTCAAAAATGACTGAAAAACAAGTTTTAATCAAATTTTAGGAGTTCATATAATTGATTACGATCGTTTCAACATGATTATATTGCAAAAACTCAATTTCTGTATTTTTTACTTAGTTAATAGTCTAATGGGTCCATTTAGACCCGCTCGTCCGAAACCTCTACAAAAAGGACCGCAAAACAAGTTTTAATCAAAACTTAAGAGTTCATATCGATGATTACGAGCTTTTCAACACTATTGTATTGCAAAAATTCAATTTCTATTCTTTTTACGCAGTTATAAGTTCAACGGGTCCATTTTAAGGCCCATTTAGACCCGCTCGCCCGAAACCTCTACAAAAAAAACTGAAAAACAAGTTTTGATCAAAGTTTAGGAGTTCATATAATTGATTACGAGCTTTTCAACAAGATTATATTGCAAAAACTCAAATTCGGTATTTTTTACTCAGTTAAAAGTCCAACGGGTCCATTTTACGGCCCATTTAGACCCGCTCGCCCGAAACCTCTTCAAAAATGAATGAAAAACAAGTTTTAATCAAATTTTAGGAGTTCATATAATTGATTACGATACTTTCAACACGATTATATTGCAAAAACTCAATTTATGTACTTTTTACTCAATTAAAAGTCCAACGGGTCCATTTTACGGTCCATTTAGACCCGCTCGTCCGAAACCTCTACAAAAAGGACCGCAAAACAAGTTTTAATCAAAACTTAAGAGTTCATATCGATGATTACGAGCTTTTCAACACTATTGTATTGCAAAAATTCAATTTCTGTTCTTTTTACACAGTTATAAGTTCAACGGGTCCATTTTAAGGCCTATTTAGAGCCGCTCGTCCGAAACCACTACAAAAAGGATCGAAAAACAAGTTTTGATCCAATTTTAGGAGTTCATATAATTGATTACGAGCTTTTCAACAAGATTATATAGCAAAAAGTCAATTTATGTATTTTTCACTCAGGTAAAAGTCCAACGGGTTAATTTTACGGCCCATTTAGACCCGCTCGCCCGAAACCTCCTCAAAATGACTGAAAAACAAATTTTAATCAAATTTTAGGAGTTCATATAATTGATTACGATCGTTTCAACACTATAATATTGCAAAAACTCAATTTCTGTATTTTTTACTTAGTTAAAAGTCCAACGGGTCCATTTTACGGCCAATTTAGACCCGCTCGTCCGAAACCTATTCAAAAGGACCGCAAAACAAGTTTTAATCAAAACTTAAGAGTTCATATCGTTGATTACGAGCTTTTCAACACTATTGTATTGCAAAAATTCAATTTTTGTTCTTTTTACGCAGTTATAAGTTCAACGGGTCCATTTTAAGGCCCATTTTGACCCGCTCATCCGAAACCTCTACAAAAAGGAACGAAAAACAAGTTTTGATCCAATTTTAGGAGTTCATATAATTGATTACGAGCTTTTCAACAAGATTATATTGCAAAAACTCAAATTTGGTATTTTTTACTCATTTAAAAGTCCAACGGGTCCATTTTGCGTCCCATTTAGACCCGCTCGCCCGAAACCTCTTCAAAAAGACCGAAAAATAAGTTTTGATCTAATTTTAGGAGTTCATATAATTGATTACGATCTTTTCAACAAGATTATATTGCAAAAACACAAATTCAGTATTTTTTACTCAGTTAAAAGTCCAACGGGTCCATTTTACGACCCATTTAGACCCGCTCGCCCGAAACCTCTTCAAAAATGACCGAAAAGCAAGTTTTAATCAAATTTTAGGACTTCATATCATTGATTACGATCTTTTCAACACGATTATATTGCAAAAACTCAATTTTTGTACTTTTTACTTTGTTAAAAGTCCAACGGGTCCATTTTACGGCCCATTTAGACCTGCTCGTCCGAAACCTCTACAAAAAGGACCGCAAAACAAGTTTTAATCAAAACTTAAGAGTTCATATCGTTGATTACGAGCTTCTCAACACAATTGTATTGCAAAAATTCAATTTATGTTCTTTTTACGCAGTTATAAGTTCAACAGGTCCATTTTAAGGCCCATTTAGACCAGCTCATCCGAAACCTCTACAAAAAGGACCGAAAACAAGTTTTGATCCAATTTTAGGAGTTCATATAATTGATTACGAGCTTTTCAACAAGATTATATTGCAAAAACTCAAATTCGGTATTTTTTACTCAGTTAAAAGTCCAACGGGTCTATTTTACGGCCCATTTAGCCTTCTCGCCAGAAACGTCTTAAAAAATGACTGAAAAACAAGTTTCAGTCAAATTTTAGGAGTTCATATAATTGATTATGATCTTTTCAACACGATTATATTGCAAAAACTCAATTTTTGTACATTTTACTCAGTAAAAAATCCAACGTGTCCATTTTACGGCCCATTTACACCCGCTCGCCTGAAACCTCTTCAAAAATGACTGAAAACAAGTTTTAATCAAATTTTAGGAGTTCATATAACTGATTACGATCTTTTCAACACGATTGTATTGCAAAAATTCAATTTCTGTTCTTTTTAAGCAGTTATAAGTTCAACGGGTCCATTTTAAGGCCCATTTAGACCCGCTCGTCCGAAACCTCTACAAAAAGGATCGAAAACAAGTTTTGATCAAATTTTAGGATTTCATATAATTGATTACGAGCTTTTCAACAAGATTATTTTGTAAAACCTCAAATTCACTATTTTTTTACTCAGTTAAAAGTCCAACGGGTCCATTTTACGGCCCATTTAGACTCGCTCGCCCGAAACCTCTTCAAAAATGACTGAAAACAAGTTTTAATCAAATTTTAGGAGTTCATATAATTGATTACGATCTTTTCAACACGATTATATTGCAAAAACTCAATATTTGTACTTTTTACTCAGTTAAAAGTCCAACGGGTCCATTTTACGACCCATTTAGACCCGCTCGTCCGAAACCTCTACAAAAGGACAGCAAAACAAGTTTTAATCAAAACTTAAGAGTTAATATCGTTGATTACGAGCTTTTCAACACTATTGTATTGCAAAAATTCAATTTTTGTTCTTTTTACGCAGTTATAAATTCAACGGGTCCATTTTAATGCCATTTAGACCCGCTCATCCGAAACCTCTACAAAAAGGACCGAAAAACAAGTTTTGATCCAATTTTAGGAGTTCATATAATTGATTACGAGCTTTACAACAAGATTATATTGCAAAAACTCAAATTTGGTATTTTTTACTCAGTTAAAAGTCCAACGGGTCCATTTTGCGGCCCATTTAGACCCGCTCGCCCGAAACCTCTTCAAAAAAGACCGAAAAATAAGTTTTGATCTAATTTTAGGAGTTCATATAATTGATTACGATCTTTTCAACAAGATTATATTGCAAAAACACAAATTCAGTATTTTTTAATCAGTTAAAAGTCCAACGGGTCCATTTTACCACCCATTTAGACCCGCTCGCCCGAAACCTCTTCAAAAATGACCGAAAAGCAAGTTTTAATCAAATTTTAGGACTTCATATCATTTATTACGATCTTTTCAACACGATTATATTGCAAAAACTCAATTTTTGTACTTTTTACTTTGTTAAAAGTCCAACGGGTCCATTTTACGGCCCATTTAGACCCGCTCGTCCGAAACCTCTATAAAAGGACCGCAAAACAAGTTTTAATCAAAACTTAAGAGTTTATATCGTTGATTACGAGCTTTTCAACACAATTGTATTGCAAAAATTCAATTTCTGTTCTTTTTACGCAGTTATAAGTTCAACAGGTCCATTTTAAGGCCCATTTAGACCCGCTCGTCCGAAACCTCGACAAAAAGGACCGAAAAACAAGTTTTGATCCAATTTTAGGAGTTCATATCGTTGATTACGAGATTTTCAACACTATTGTATTGCAAAAAGTCAATTTATGTATTTTTTACTCAGGTAAAAGTCCAACGGGTCCATTTTACGACCTATTTAGACCCGCTCGCCCGAAACCTCTTCAAAAATGACTGAAAAACAAGTTTTAATCAAATTTTAGGAGTTCATATAATTGATTACGATCGTTTCAACATGATTATATTGCAAAAACTCAATTTCTGTATTTTTTACTTAGTTAAAAGTCCAACGGGTCCATTTTACGGCCCATTTAAATCCGCTCGTCCGAAACCTCTACAAAAAGGTCCGCAAAACAAGTTTTAATCAAAACCAAAGAGTTCATATCGTTAATTACGAGCTTTTCAACACTATTGTATTGCAAAAATTCAATTTATGTTCTTTTTACGCAGTTATAAGTTCAACGGGTCCATTTTAAGGCCCATTTAGACCCGCTCGCCCGAAACCTCTACAAAAACCACAGAAAAACAAGTTTTGATCAAATTTTAGAAGTTCATATAATTAGTTACGAGATTTTCAACAAGATTATATTGCAAAAACTCAAATTCGGTATTTTTTACTCAGTTAAAAGTCCAACGGGTCCATTTTACAGCCCATTTATACCTGCTCGCCCGAAACCTCTTCAAAAACGACCGAAAAATAAGTTTTGATCAAATTTTAGGAGTTCATATAATTTATTACGATCTTTTCAACAAGATTATATTGCAAAAACACAAATTTGGTATTTTTTACTCAGTTAAAAGTCCAACGGGTCCATTTTACGGCCCATTTAGACCCTCTCGCCTGAAACCTCTTCAAAAATGACTGAAAAACAAGTTTTAATCAAATTTTAGGAGTTCATATAACTGATTACGATCTTTTCAACACGATTGTATTGCAAAAATTTAATTTCTGTTCTTTTTACGCAGTTATAAGTTCAAAGGGTCCATTTTAAGGCCTATTTAGACCCGCTCGTCCGAAAACTCTTCAAAAATGACTGAAAAACAAGTTTTGATCAAATTTTAGGAGTTCATATAATTGATTACGAGCTTTTAAAAAAGATTATATTGCAAAAACTCAAATTCGGCATTTTTTACTCAGTTAAAAGTCCAACGGGTCCATTTTACGGCCCATTTAGACCCGCTCGTCCGAAACCTCTACAAAAAGGACCGCAAAACAAGTTTTAATCAAAACCTAAGAGTTCATATCGGTGATTACGAGCTTTTCAACATTATTGTATTGCAAAAATTCAATTTCTGTTCTTTTTACGCAGTTATAAGTTCAACGGGTCCATTTTAAGGCCCATTTAGACCCGCTCGTCCGAAACCACTACAAAAAGGACCGAAAAACAAGTTTTGATCCAATTTTAGGAGTTCATATAATTGATTACGAGCTTTTCAACAAGATTATATAGCAAAAAGTCAATTTCTGTATTTTTTACTCAGGTAAAAGTCCAACGGGTCCATTTTACGGCCCATTTAGATGCGCTCGCCCGAAACCTCTTCAAAAATGACTGAAAAACAAGTTTTAATCAAATTTTAGGAGTTCATATAATTGATTACGATCGTTTCAACATGATTATATTGCAAAAACTCAATTTCTGTATTTTTTACTTAGTTAATAGTCTAATGGGTCCATTTAGACCCGCTCGTCCGAAACCTCTACAAAAAGGACCGCAAAACAAGTTTTAATCAAAACTTAAGAGTTCATATCGTTGATTACGAGCTTTTCAACACTATTGTATTGCAAAAATTCAATTTCTATTCTTTTTACGCAGTTATAAGTTCAACGGGTCCATTTTAAGGCCCATTTAGACCCGCTCGCCCGAAACCTCTACAAAAAAAACTGAAAAACAAGTTTTGATCAAAGTTTAGGAGTTCATATAATTGATTACGAGCTTTTCAACAAGATTATATTGCAAAAACTCAAATTCGGTATTTTTTACTCAGTTAAAAGTCCAACGGGTCCATTTTACGGCCCATTTAGACCCGCTCGCCCGAAACCTCTTCAAAAATGAATGAAAAACAAGTTTTAATCAAATTTTAGGAGTTCATATAATTGATTACGATACTTTCAACACAATTATATTGCAAAAACTCAATTTATGTACTTTTTACTCAATTAAAAGTCCAACGGGTCCATTTTACGGTCCATTTAGACCCGCTCGTCCGAAACCTCTACAAAAAGGACCGCAAAACAAGTTTTAATCAAAACTTAAGAGTTCATATCGATGATTACGAGCTTTTCAACACTATTGTATTGCAAAAATTCAGTTTCTGTTCTTTTTACACAGTTATAAGTTCAACGGGTCCATTTTAAGGCTTATTTAGAGCCGCTCGTCCGAAACCACTACAAAAAGGATCGAAAAACAAGTTTTGATCCAATTTTAGGAGTTCATATAATTGATTACGAGCTTTTCAACAAGATTATATAGCAAAAAGTCAATTTATGTATTTTTCACTCAGGTAAAAGTCCAACGGGTCAATTTTACGGCCCATTTAGACCCGCTCGCCCGAAACCTCTTCAAAATGACTGAAAAACAAATTTTAATCAAATTTTAGGAGTTCATATAATTGATTACGATCGTTTCAACACTATAATATTGCAAAAACTCAATTTCTGTATTTTTTACTTAGTTAAAAGTCCAACGGGTCCATTTTACGGCCAATTTAGACCCGCTCGTCCGAAACCTCTACAAAAAAGGACCGCAAAACAAGTTTTAATCAAAACTTAAGAGTTCATATCGTTGATTACGAGCTTTTCAACACTATTGTATTGCAAAAATTCAATTTATGTTCTTTTTACGCAGTTATAAGTTCAACGGGTCCATTTTAAGGTCCATTTAGACCCGCTTGCCCGAAACCTCTTCAAAAACGACCGAAAAACAAGTTTTGATCAAATTTTAAGAGTTCATATAATTGATTACGAGCTTTGCAACAAGATTATATTGCAAAAACTCAAATTCGGTATTTTTTACTCAGTTAAAAGTCCAACGGGTCCATTTTACGATCCATTTATTCCTGCTCGCTCGAAACCTCTTCAAAAATGACTGAAAAATAAGTTTTGATCAAATTTTAGGAGTTCATATAATTTATTACGATCTTTTCAACACGATTATATTGCAAAAACTCAATTTTTGTACTTTTTACTCAGTTAAGAGTCCAACGGGTGCATTTTACGGCCCATTTAGACCCGCTCGTCCGAAACCTCTACAAAAAGGACCGCAAAACAAATTTTAATCAAAACTTAAGAGTTCATATCGTTGATTACGAGCTTTTCAACACTATTGTATTGCAAAATTTCAATTTTTGTTCTTTTTACGCAGTTATAAGTTCAACGGGTCCATTTTAAGGCCCATTTAGACCCGCTCGTCCGAAACCTCTACAAAAAGGACCGAAAAACAAGTTTTGATCAAATTTTAGGAGTTCATATAATTGATTACGAGCTTTTCAACAAGATTATATTGCAAAAACTCAAATTCGGTATTTTTTACTCAGTTAAAAGTCTAACGGGTCCATTTTACAGCCCATTTAGACCCGCTCGCCCGAAACCTCTTCAAAAATTACTGAAAAACAAGTTTTAATAAAGTTTTAGGAGCTCATATAATTGATTACGATCTTTTCAACACGATTATACTGCAAAAACTCAGTTTTTGTGCTTTTTACTCAGTTAAAAGTCCAACGGGTCCATTTTATAGCCCATTTAGACCCGCTCGTCCGAAACCTCTACAAAAAGGACCGCAAAACAAGTTTTAATCAAAACTTAAGAGTTCATATCGTTGATTACGAGCTTTTCAACACTATTGTATTGCACAAATTCAATTTCTGTTCTTTTTACGCAGTTATAAGTTCAATGGGTCCATTTTAAGGCCCATTTGAACCCGCTCGCCCAAAACCTCTACAAAAAGGACCGAAAAACAAGTTTTGATCAAATTTTAGGAGTTCATATAATTGATTACGAGCTTTTCAACAAGATTATATTGCAAAAACTCAAATTCGGTATTTTTTACCTAGTTAAAAGTCCAACGGGTCCATTTTACGGCCCATTTAGACCCGCTCGCCCAAAATCTCTTCAAAAATGACTGAAAACAAGTTTTAATCAAATTTTAGGAGTTCATATAACTGATTATGATCTTTTCAACACGATTATATTGCAAAAACTCAATTTTTGTACTTTTTACTTAGTTAAAAGTCCAACGGGTCCATTTTAAGGCCCATTTAGACCCGCTCGCCCGAAACCTCTTCAAAAATGACTGAAAAACAAGTTTTAATCAAATTTTAGGAGTTCATATAACTGATTACGAGCTTTTTAACAAGATTGTATTGCAAAAATTCAATTTCTGTTCTTTTTACGCAGTTATAAGTTCAACGAGTCCATTTTAAGGCCCATTTAGACCCGCTCGTCCGAAACCTCTTCAAAAATGACTGAAAAACAAGTTTTGATCAAATTTTAGGAGTTCATATAATTGATTACGAGCTTTTCAACAAGATTATATTGCAAAAACTCAAATTCGGTATTTTTTACTCAGTTAAAAGTCTAATGGGTCCATTTTACGGCCCATTTAGACCCGCTCGCCCAAAACCTCTTCAAAAATGACCGAAAAAAAGTTTTAATCAAATCTTAGGAATTCATATCATTGATTACGATCTTTTCAACACGATTATATTGCAAAAACTCAATTTTTGTACTTTTTACTCAGTTAAAAGTTCAACGGGTGTGCGATGGGGTCTCTCGGTTTTCTCTCAACTTTCTTGGTTCTCTCAAGGGTTCCTTATGGGATTTGGCTTTGCGTTTTATTTTTTCCCCCTTTTGCTTTTCATCCACCTTCTTTTTCCCCTTTCCTTTCCTCTCAAAAGCCTCCGTTTTCTTTGCCAACACCACGTCGTCCGCCTCCCCTCTCTCCGTTCCAGCCGGCGTTCCCTCTGATGCCAAGAACCACGTGCCTCACGACAGAGAATACCAGAGAGCCACCCCTTCCTCCTTGCCGCTCGGTATATTTTTTCCCTTATTTCCTTTTTTCTTTTTCTGTTTCATTTCAATTTCTATTCTACTAATTTTTTCCCTTTTTCTTGTTTCACGAGGTACATTCCCTCCATATGTTCTTCTTAGTTCGTTTCCCCATATCCATCTTTACATGCACCGGAGACGACGGCCAGATCCAGTTCTACCGTTTCTCTCGAAATCCATCGACCTAAACCCTTTTATATGCTTTTTGTTCTTTTTAATCTCTTTTTTATTTTCCTTTTACTATTTTTCTATTTTGTTCTAATCTTAGGTTCTTTCAGTTTCCCAGATTTACCGTTTGACGTATCCGACCGCCCCTTTGTTGCCTTCGGTTTGTAGGATCCAGATCGGCAATCGATGAGCTCCATCATGGAAAGATTTCTCTGCCGGCTATGGTGCGCCTTTTCATATCCATCTCCACATGCTTCGGAGACAACGGCCAGATCCAGATCTACCGCTTCTATCAAAATCCATCGACCTAACCCCTTTTATATCCTTTTTGTTCCTTTTAATCTCTTCTTTTTTATTTTCCTTTTACTATTTTTCTGTTTGGTTCTAATCTATGGTTCTTTCTGTTTCCCAGATCTTCCGTTTGATGTATCCGACCGCCCCCCCCCCTCCATTTTTCTGGATTCGATAGGGTTGTGAAACCAATATTTGCCTTCGGTTTGTGGGATCCAGTTCGACAATCATTGAGCTCCATCGTGGAAAGATTTCTCTACCGGCAATGGTGCCCCTTCCCTAATCGAAATTCTAAAGGTTTTTTTTTCTCTTTTTTTTACTTTCAATGCACGTTTTCTCCCTTCACCAGTTTCTCCCATGGTTATCGAATTTTATGTTTTTTTCTTATGGATTCAATTGTTTGATTTTCTATATTTTTTGGCCAATATCTTTCATGTTCCTTTATTTACCGAATATTTTCCTACTTGCATTGTGTGTTTGTACTTTAGTATCTTTTCCCTGTAAGCTTTGGTACCCAAACCTATATTCCTCTTTTCCTGTATATCTAATTGTAATTCTATTTCATGGTTTTTCTGCTGTTTGCCATTTAATTTTAATGAATCCTAGGACCTACCTCTGCTCATTTTTTCTTAACATGCCTATTGCTTGGTTTTTCTGCCTGAATTCCTTAGTCGTTTCTAGTTCTCCAACTTTCTCTTTTTCCATCAACATTTGTATCATGTCCTCCTATATGTTGTTCCTCTTATTTTTTTGTATCTGTTCGCATGCTTATTTCCCTACCTTGTTTGCCTGTTCTTTACTCATATTAACCATGTCATACTCCAAATGTTTTTTACTATTTCATTACTCTCTATTGTCTATCCCCTACAAGGGGAATCTTCGATCCCTTCTTAAGGAAAAACTTTTGAACCACCAAGTGGGTCCCCTCTTTGATTACTCCCTGCATGTTATTTGGATATGTATTGTTAGTAACACCTATTCTTGGGCTGCTGCTAGATGCATCTTCTTGACCATGCTCACTACCACTAATGTTACTTTACCTTGATTTGTCTCCTATATTTATGTCAGAACCATCTATATGTACATGTATACTCTGCCGTCTCTCTTTACATTTTTTGCCCTTCATATTGCTAATTATTTCTCTGATTTTAGCCACATCTTTTGTTCCATTTCTGATATCTATTTATTTCCTCTTACCTTTCTTAAGTTTTACTTCCCTTTTATTTACTTTTTGTCTTATGGTATGACACTTTCCTGGGCTCTGGGTTTCAATCTTTTTCCTTTTACGTTATTATCTTCATGCTTCTAACTTCTCTTATTTTTGTTTTGCATGTTATGATCTTCCCTTTGCTCGCCGGCCCTTACCGAGCTTCTCATCACAGGCCCTTGTGCGGGTCCTTCAGATACCAACGCATTCTTACCCAGTTCTCCCATCCTTTTACTCTCTTTTTTATCTTTTATTATTTTTTACCCCCTTTTTTGCTCCTTTGGTCTGTTCTATTTTTCTTTGCCCCCCTCTTCTATCTATCCTTGGTCTGTAATTTTTTATTTTTTTATGCTCTTTATTTTTTCTTTTAATATGACCTTGCATGCATCTCTATCTCTTATCTTAATATTTGTCTCTATCTTTATTTTCTATGCTTATTTTCTGGTCGGCTAGTTATCAATAGTTGTGCTTGTACGCCTTTGGTTTATTTTTTATCTGCTGCTTTTATGCTATGTCACCTTATTTCTTCTCTTCTTTGCTTGATTAACTCTCTTTTCCCTCTTTCTAAATATGCCTTATATTTCCATGATTATTTTTGTATTTTTACTGCTTTCCCTGCCTTTTTGACTATGTTAGCTATACTCTTCTTTATTTTTTTACACACTACAATCCATATTAAATTACAGCCATTGCTTCTTCACCATACTTTTACTCCTTTCCACACCTTTTTAGGTGCTCTCTCTCTATCCCCTATTGGGGAAATTACTACGATCACCTTCACGGTGAAATTATATAATCAAATAAAATGCTATTCAAAACAGCTGCCGATAAATTCTCTTAATCCCTTACCTATCACTACACACCAATTTGTAAGACTTCAATTTCCTAAGAACGGTCATTTTTACCTACATATAAATAACGAACCAATTATCACTTACATAAACTTTTCTCACCAATCTTCTATTTTGATCTCCAATTCGCGGAGCCTAGCATCAACCGATTTTGACCTCCCCCTAATTGATTCCCTAGTTCGATCTCACAACCATGAATCTCTTAATTCCTACCACAATAATTTACGCTATCTCTATCTAATACTACTGCTTCACTTTAACATCATTATTATTTTATTAAATTACATCAATTCACAATACTCTGCTCTACTCAATTTGACCCCTAATACAAGGGTGTTTAACCCCTTTCCTACCCCAAATTACTCTTCTTTTATCCTTAAACTTTTTTACCCAGCTTATACATATTTTACACCGCTATATTATAACAACCTAATCGTCCTAATTTGGCCAAATTGCCTTACTTCTACTACACTTCCCCCAAATTCATTACTCTTCTACACAAATCAACCCATTTTATTCCCTTATTATCATCCACATTTAACTCTCCTCTCTCTTATGATAATAAAACCTTCCATTAACTATACCCAATACTTACTATCTTTAGTAATTACCGGACATCACTTATGTATAATAAACATCAAATTTTCTTTCCTTTTCTTCCATTTACTCTTACTATTTCCATCTAACTACATGTTAACTCCTAGATTCCCTTTCCATACTATACCCAGACATATCTTTCCTTTTCTATTCCCCCATATCCTCCCTTCTCTTTCCATATTTTCCCACAAGATCATCATTCATTTTTGGAATCTGACTTCTAAATCCCTCTTTTTATGCCAAACCTTTCCTTATCTTTCTCCTCTCACTTTCCCTTTCACTAAACTTCCTTACTTACTCACCCCAATCTTGTGTGATTCCATTTCTCAATTAGTAAATTTCTTTCCCATTACACCGCTTAATTACTACCACCCCTTTCCTTTTTCAATTCTATTCCATTTACTTACACATATTCTACAAATAGAACTTCAATTCTTCATTCCTACTCTCTTACTTCTCCTTCCTTTGACTTCTACCTTTGCCAACCAATTCCTCTCTCTCCCCAATTTACCTCGTATGGCTTCTTCATCTTCTCTTCCCCATTATTCCAACCTTGATCTTACCAATGAAGAAGCAACCGCCATCTACACACCTGACTTTGATTTCTTTGATGAAAATCCAAACACTATCCTAATCGGAAAATTCATTTCATCTAAACCCATTGATGATTGGACAGTTCTTCAAGCTTTTGAAGGAATATGAAAAAAATAACCTCAAATCAATGTCTATCATTCGTAATTCATTCTTCCGGATCGAGTTTACTACCCCAAGCGAGCGCAATGATGTTTTTGAAAGGGGACCTTGGTTATACAAAGATGAGTGGTTAGCTCTAGCTGAATACAATCCTGGCAAAAGTATGGAAGAATACTCCTTCAACCCTATGCGAATCTGGTTTCGCATTCTTGCTCTGCCCAAACCACTAATGATAAGTACAGACGAAGATCCCGACAGAACGCACCTTGTGGGCCAATCCCTTGGTGCTATGGTTGGTACAGTTCTTAGGACTGATACACGGAAAAAAGAAGGGAACATGACAAACTTTTTTGCGAGTAGAAATTCTGATGGATATCACCAAACCAATTCGCCGCTTTATACTCATAGGAAAAGGTACACGCACCACCGCTTGTCGTCTCCAGTATGAACGTGTGCCTCTTTTATGCCACGGTTGTGGCCTAATTAGCCATATTTTTTAGAACTTCCCTAACAAAAATGCATATGATCCGGCCAAACTACAATATGGCGAGTGGCTCCGTTGGCTTCCCCCGCGTCGCCGAGAACAGGGACCACGGGGTCGTATCCGATCTGTTGAGGCACCTATTCCTGCTAGCCACCAACCACCGTTTGGTACTTTATCTTTGGTCATTTGGCTTCAACATTTTTTTTTTATTTTTCACCTTGTTCATTTATGGATTCTCCCTTTTACATAGATTCCACGGACAAAGGTAAATCTACTGCAGGCCCTGCTAATGCTAACCAGCTCACACCGAAAGGTATTTTGCTATCTTTAATCTGGCAGCTCTACATTCACTATTTTCCTTTATGTCTCCTTATTGAATCTCCGTCCTCCGCAGACCCAAAGGATAAGGGCAAATCCGTTGTTGAGCCCGTGGCTTCAACGCAAGATTCGGGTCTTACTCTTATTAAACATCACCATTCTCTTTTTATCCAACGCTTCCCGCTTCTGCAACTCACTTCATCTTTCTCTGAATTTTTAGGGAAACTGAATGAAGGGGATGTTGCCTCTTTTTCTGATCTCCCCACGGAGGACATTAACAACAATGATGAGATGGTAGGGGAGGAATCCTATGAGCCGCCCTCTACTAAGACAGATTCCCAGCTGCATTCACGAGCTCCACTCCCCACTCGGGTTATATCACCACAACCCCTGAACACTATCTACCCGGTCCCTGAGGACTCTGAACAAGGCAACTTGGAAGTCCAAGATGATGATGTACCAAGCCCTACAGCTCAACAAGTACGAAAATTGGATGCTCAATTAAGTAAGCCCTTCCTTCAAACCGGTATTTCCCTTATTGATGCATTTGACTCATGGCTTCTTAAGAACTATCCCAATGATGCAGCATCGGCTCCTGCTACTATCCCTATTCCTCCTAACCGTGGGACCAAGAGACGCTCCCCCATCCATGTGGTCCTCCAGCCCAAGAAGTCTAGGCCCTCTCCTTCTCCTACCTTGAAAGCTGGGATGAGCAGCGGAAAAAACTCTCGGGCGGCGGCTGACTCACAGCCCCGCCGAGGGAAATGATCATCTTATGCTGGAACTGTCAGGGTCTTGGGAAGGTCCAGGCAATTCAACACCTCCAGCAATATGTTCATCTTCATACTCCTGATTTACTTTTTTTATGCGAAACTAAACTTAAAAATACAGCTTATAGCCGTCTTAGTTATTTGCTAGGTATGGACCTAGTTTTTCGGTTGATTACTCTGATGAATGCTCTGGAATTGCTTTATTTTCTTTAAAAATTATAATATTTCTATGCTTGCTTACTCGGATCGTTTCATTCATACTTATATTAGTTGCAATTCTTCTTCGTTTTATTTCACTAGTATACATGGTTTCTCTGAAACAAGTAATAAAACTAAAACTTGGGATTTAATTGATTCGCTTAACAATAATGATGGTCTGCCTTGGCTTCTCAGTGGTGATTTCAATGAAATCCTATCTGATAATGAAAAACAAGGCGTCTGTCGTCGTGCAAGATCTCAAATCAATAATTTTCGACATTGCCTCTCCCGTAATAACCTTTTCGACTGCAAACCTACTACGGGTTGGTTCACTTGGTCTAAATCTGGGTCCAAAACCCCTACTCTATTTGAGAGATTAGACCGTTTTGTAGGAAATATGACATGGAAAGCAAATAATCCCAATTATAACATTATTTCCGATTTTGATGCTAAATCTGATCACTGTTTTCTAATCTTGAATACAGAACCGCCACCTCTAACAAACCACTGTCCCCTGTTATCTAAGTTTCGATTTGAAAGTTGCTGGGCAACCAATGACGAAGGAATCTTTGTTGTCAAACAAACTTGGTCTTCTACTAAGGGCAATACCCTGGATAAAATTAAAGCTATAGGCTCCTGCCTAGGAGACTGGCAATCCCAACAAAGACTTAAGTCCACTGGTCGTATCAACATTCTCACTAAAAAAATCAACAAACTTTTACAACGACCTCTTTCGGCTACTGCTGAAAGTAGATATATTGCCGCCAAAACTAAGCTCCACAAATTACTAGATGAGCAAGAAGTGTACTGGGCTCAGCGCTCTCGCAACCTATGGTTATCTCAAG
Organism: Hibiscus trionum; assembly: GCA_030270665.1. Taxonomy (NCBI): domain Eukaryota; kingdom Viridiplantae; phylum Streptophyta; class Magnoliopsida; order Malvales; family Malvaceae; genus Hibiscus; species Hibiscus trionum. Next base: position 40,773,794 of record BSYR01000002.1, on the reverse strand, counting down.
GAGATAAAAATACCCGTTACTTTCATGCCCGAGCTTCGAGCAGGAAAAAAAAGAACACCATCCCTGGCCTTTTTGATTCCAACAACAATTGGTGTACTGACGACTCCGATCTTATGTCAATTGCATCCTCATACTTCCACACTCTTTTTACTTCCTCTAATCCACCCCTGTCAGAGCAAATTCTATCAAAAATCCCTCCCTCTGTTACGTCTGCTATGAATGAGTCCCTCTATAAGGAATTCACCTCAGAAGAAATTATCACTGCTTTCCACGATATTGATCCTAGAAAAGCCCCTGGTATTGATGGCTTGCCTAGTGGTTTCTTTCGACAACATTGGGATACTGTTGGGTCCGATGTCATCTCACTCTGCCTTAATCTCCTCAACGGGTCAGCTGATATGGCTTCGGTTAATCAAACAATTCTGGTCCTCATACCCAAAATTAAGGATCCAACCACCATGAGTCACCTCAGGCCCATTAGTCTTTGCACAGTTATCTATAAAATTATTGCCAAGGTTTTAGTTAATCGGATGAAACATACTATTCCCTTCTGCATCAGCTCCAATCAAGCTGCTTTCGTTCAAGGACGTAATATCACTGATAACATTCTCATTGCCCACGAAATAATTCGCTCAATTAACACTGGTACTTCTAAGTCTACTCAAGGTGCGGCCCTTAAGCTTGATATGGAAAAGGCTTTCGACAGGGTTGAATGGTCTTTCCTCGAAAATGTCATGAACCGCATGGGATTTGCACCATCATGGGTATCTCTTATAATGAGATGTATTTCCTCAGTTTCATTTACGGTTAAGGTCAATAACTCATTTTCCCCCTTGTTTCGTTCTCAACGGGGTCTCCGCCAAGGGGATCCTTTATCTCCCTTTCCCTTCCTTTTTTGCACTCAAGGGCTTTCAGCTTTCTTGACCGATGCTAAACAACATGGTCTGCTCCCTGGTCTTGGTGCTAGTAAGCATGGACCTAAGGTTAACCACCTCTTATTTGCTGATGATTGTATAGTTTTCCTTAACTCGAAGTCCGAGGAAGCTGCGCATCTTAAATTAGCTCTCCAAACATACGCTTCTACTTCTGGACAAGCAGTTAATTTTGACAAGTCTACTATTTTTTACAATCCACGTACTCCCGCTTCTACTCGTCATGCTATTAATTCCTACCTTCAAGTTCGTGAGGTCTCCAACCCTGGTGTCTATCTGGGAGTACCTCTTCTTATTGGCAAAAATAAGACCCTATCTTTAGGGTTTATACGTGATAAAGATCATGATAGATTATCCAACTGGGATAAACAGCTCCTTTCCTTCAGTGGTAGGGAAATTTTCATTAAATCTGTGTTACAATATCTACCTCAATATGTTATGTCTTGTTATTTATTACCCCAAAACATTATCGATGATATGACGTCTGTCATTCGACGCTATTGGTGGTCTGGCAAAACTAATAAGAAAGGATGGCATATGCTCCCTTGGGATCAGGTGTGCTTGCCTAAATCAGTTGGCGGTATGGGATTTAGGGATCTCAATAATTTTAACATTGCGCTTCTCGGTAAACAATTATGGCGCCTTATCTGCGAACCTGACTCCCTCCTGGGTCAAATCTATAAATCCAAATACTTTCCGTCAGGAAACATTCTTAATGCATCTCGGCCTTCTCGAGATTCTTTTGCCTGGCAAGGTCTTTTTCATGCTATGCAACACCTTTTTGGAGGTTTCCTCTATCGACCTGGTATTAACAGTAACATACGTATCCATCACGATAACTGGGGAGGATCTTCGCCTATTCACCTTTACGTGGACTATGAGATATCGGATGAAGTCCACATTCGCTGTCGCGACTTTATGTTTCGGAACCAAGCTTTTTGGGACCCTGATAAAGTCTGTGCGTACTTTACATCGGCTGATGCCGATTCCATTCTATCTGTTCCTATCATCAATGATATTCGGGACTCCATCCTCTGGAGGCCTAACGATTCTGGTATCTATTTTGTCAGATCTGGCTATCTCTTTTTGCAACGCCCCCCTGAGCCTAGACTTCAGCCTCCTCGGATTTGGAAATTTCTTTCCAAACTCAAGGTTTTACCTAAAGTTAAAACTTTTGGCTGGCGACTGGGATCAGAGGCCCTACCTGTCGGGGTTTGCCTACAGGCTTTTGCACCAGACTCAGGGCCCTGCCCCGTTTGTCATTCAGGTTCGGAGACGATACTCCATGCTGTTCGAGATTGCTCTGGTGCTTCGGAGGCCCTTCGATTGATTGGTCTTCCCATTTCTTTTATTAATAGCACTGCTTCTACCGGCCTTCAATGGCTTGAGGAAGGCGATGCCCTCCTTTCTTCTGACCTTTTCGGGCTTTTCTTGACTACCCTCTGGAACATTTGGAACAAGCGTAATGACTGGATCCATAATCGACATCTTCAACCCCCGTGGCTAATTGCTGTCAATTCCATCAGTCTTCATCGTGACTACTCTGTTGCTATATCTTCATCTACCTCTTCCATCCCTTTGTCGGCTCCTCCTTCTCGCTGGAGGCATCCCCCTCGGGGTCATATTAAAGTTAATGTGGATGGGGCTTTTGATCCTTCCACACGTGCAGCGGCGGTTGGTGTTGTAGCCCGTGATGAAACAGGGATGGTTGTTGACGGCCTGGCTTTCCCTCTAGGCAGTTGCTCTGATGCTATTACATCTGAAGGGAGAGGACTTCTTGCTGGTATTACTTTCGCTCAATCCCAAGGATGGAGCCACTTGATATTTGAGACAGACTGTGCTTCTCTTGCGAATAGGATCAACTCCCTGGGCCCAGATCTCTCTCCTATGGGCCCGACAATTCTGCAGGCTCATGCTGCTCTGGATTGTTTTTCTTCTGCGCATGTTCAGTATGTTTGCCGTGAGGCTAATATTGTTGCTCATACGTTGGCTACCCATGCCCTTAGGTCTATGTCTTCTATGTCCTTTGGATCCATGTATCCTGATTGTATTCAAAACGATGTTCTTTGCGAGGTTTCACCTCATTAATTTTAATATATTCTGGGTACTCTTTTCCCCTTTTAGGTTTCTCCAGGTCTTGTGCCTGGGGATATTAGTAGGGGTTTTTAACGAGGCCAGCTTTCATCAAAAAAAAAAGTCCAACGGGTCCATTTTACGGCCCATTTAGACCCACTCGCCCGAAACCTCTTCAAAAATGACTGAAAAACAAGTTTAATCAAATTTTAGGAGTTCATATAATCGATTACGATCTTTTCAACACGATTATATTGCAAAAACTCAATTTTTGTACTTTTTACTCAGTTAAAAGTCCAACGGGTCCATTTTACGGCCCATTTAGACCCGCTCGCCCGAAACCTCTTCAAAAATGACTGAAAAACAAGTTTTAATCAAATTTTAAGAGTTCATATAACTGATTACGATCTTTTCAACACGATTGTATTGCAAAAATTCAATTTATGTTCTTTTTACGCAGTTATAAGTTCAACGGGTCCATTTTAAGGCCCATTTAGACCCGCTCGTCCGAAACCTCTACAAAAAGGATCGAAAACAAGTTTTGATCAAATTTTAGGAGTTCATATAATTGATTACGAGCTTTTCAAAAAGATTATATTGCAAAACCTCAAATTCGGTATTTTTTACTCAGTTAAAAGTCCAACGGGTCCATTTTACGGCCCATTTAGACCCGCTCGCCCGAAACCTTTTCAAAAATGACTGAAAAACAAGTTTTAATCAAATTTTAGGAGTTCATATAATTGATTACGATCTTTTCAACACGATTATATTGCAAAAACTCAATTTTTGTACTTTTTACTCAGTTAAAAGTCCAACGGCTCCATTTTACGGCCCATTTAGACCCGCTCGTCCGAAACCTCTACAAAAGGACCGCAAAACAAGTTTTAATCAAAACTTAAGAGTTCATATCGTTGATTACGAGCTTTTCAACAGTATTGTATTGCAAAAATTCAATTTATGTTCTTTTTACGCAGTTATAAGTTCAACGGTTCCATTTTAAGGCCCATTTAGACCCGCTCGTCCGAAACCTCTACAAAAAGGACCGAAAAATAAGTTTTGATCCAAATTTAGGAGTTCATATAATTGATTACGAGCTTTTCAACAAGATTATATTGCAAAAAACTCAAATTCGGTATTTTTTACTCAGTTAAAAGTCCAACGGGTCCATTTTACGGCCCATTTAGACCCGCTCGCCCGAAACCTCTTAAAAAATGACCGAAAAATAAGTTTTGATCAAATTTTAGGAGTTCATATAATTGATTACGATCTTTTCAACAAGATTATATTGCAAAAACACAAATTCGGTATTTTTTACTCAGTTAAAAGTCCAACGGGTCCATTTTACGGCCCATTTAGACCCGATCGCCCGAAACCACTTCAAAAATGACAAAAAAACAAGTTTTAATCAAAATTTAGGTCTTCATATCATTGATTACGATCTTTTCAACACGATTATATTGCAAAAACTCAATTTTTGTACTTTTTACACAGTTAAAAGTCCAACAGGTCCATTTTACGGCCCATTTAGACCCGCTCGTCCGAAACCTCTACAAAAAGGACCGCAAAACAAGTTTTAATCAAAACTTAAGAGTTCATATCGTTGATTTCGAGCTTTTCAACACTATTGTATTTCAAAAATTCAATTTCTGTTCTTTTTACGCAGTTATAAGTTCAACAGGTCCATTTTAAGGCCCATTTAGACCCGCTCGTCCGAAACCTCTACAAAAAGGACCGAAAAACAAGTTTTGATCCAATTTTAGGAGTTCATATAATTGATTACGAGCTTTACAAGAAGATTATATTGCAAAAACTCAATTTCTGTATTTTATACTCAGTTAAAAGTCCAACGGGTCCATTTTACGGCCCATTTAGACTCGCTCACCCGAAACCTCTACAAAAAGGACCGAAAACAAGTTTTAATCAAAACCTAGGAGTTCATATCATTGATTACGAGCTTTTCAACACTTTTGTATTGCAAAAACTCAATTTCTGCAAAATTTTTAGGACATCATATAATTGATTACGATCTTTTCAACACTATTGTATTGCAAATATTCAATTTCTTCTCTTTTTACTCAGTTAAAAGTCCAACGGTTCCATTTTAAGGCCCATTCAGTCCCGCTCGCCTGAAACCTTGACAAAAAGGACAGAAAACATGTTTTAATCAAAATTTAGGAGTTCATATAATTGATTACGAGCTTTTCAACAAGATTATATTGCAAAAAGTCAATTTCTGTATTTTTTACTCAGTTAAAAGTCCAACGGGTCCATTTTACGGCCCATTTAGACCCGCTCGCCCGAAACCTCTTCAAAAATGACAGAAAAACAAGTTTTAATCAAATTTTATGAGTTCATATAATTGATTACGATCTTTTAAACACGATTATATTGCAATAACTCAATTTTTGTACTTTTTACTCAGTGAAAAGTCCAACGGGTCCATTTTACGGCCTATTTAGACCCCCTCGTCCGAAACCTCTACAAAAAGGACAGCAAAACGAGTTTTAATCAAAACTTAAGAGTTCATATCGTTGATTACGAGCTTTTCAATACTATTGTAATGCAAAATTTCATTTTTTGTTCTTTTAACGCAGTTATAAGTTCAACGGGTCCATTTTAAGGCCCATTTAGACCCGCTCGTCCGAAACCTCTACAAAAAGGACTGAAAAACAAGTTTTGATCCAATTTTAGGAATTAATGTAATTGATTACGAGCTTTTCAACAAGATTATATTGCAAAAACTCAAATTCGGTCTTTTTTTACTCAGTTAAAAGTAAAACGGGTCCATTTTAAGGCCCATTTAGACCCGCTCGTTCGAAACCACTACAAAAAGGACCGAAAAACAAGTCTTGATCCAATTTTAGGAGTTCATATAATTGATTACGAGCTTTTCAACAAGATTATATTGCAAAAACTCAAATTCGGTATTTTTACTTAGATAAAAGTCCAACGGGTCCATTTTACGGCCCATTTAGACCCGCTCGTTCGAAACCTCTACAAAAAGGACTGAAAAACAAGTCTTGATCAAATTATATGAGTTCATATAATTGATTACGAGCTTTTCAACAAGATTATATTGCAAAAACTCAAATTCGGTATTTTTTACTTAGTTAAAAGTCCAACGAATCCATTTTACGGCCCATTTAGACCCACTCGCCCGAAACTTCTTCAAAAATGGCCGAATTTTTTTTTAACTAAATTTTAGGACTTCATATCATTGATTACGATCTTTTCAACACGATTATATTGCAAAAACTCAATTTATGTACTTTTTACTCAGTTAAAAGTCCAACGGCTCCATTTTACGGCTCATTTAGACCCGCTCATCCGAAACCTCTACAAAAAGGACCGCAAAACAAGTTTTAATCAAAACTTAAGAGTTCATATCGTTGATTACGAGCTTTTCAACAGTATTGTATTGCAAAAATTCAATTTATGTTCTTTTTACGCAGTTATAAGTTCAACGGTTCCATTTTAAGGCCCATTTAGACCCGCTCGTCCGAAACCTCTACAAAAAGGACCGAAAAACAAGTTTTGATCCAAATTTAGGAGTTCATATAATTGATTACGAGCTTTTCGACAAGATTATATTGCAAAAAACTCAAATTCGGTATTTTTTACTCAGTTAAAAGTCCAACGGGTCCATTTTACGGCCCATTTAGACCCGCTCGCCCGAAACCTCTTAAAAAATGACCGAAAAATAAGTTTTGATCAAATTTTAGGAGTTCATATAATTGATTACGATCTTTTCAACAAGATTATATTGCAAAAACTCAATTTTTGTATTTTTTACACAGTTAAAAGTCCAACGGGTCCATTTTACGGCCCATTTAGACCCGCTCGTCCGAAACCTCTACAAAAAGGACCGCAAAACAAGTTTTAATCAAAACTTAAGAGTTCATATCGTTGATTTCGAGCTTTTCAACACTATTGTATTTCAAAAATTCAATTTCTGTTCTTTTTACGCAGTTATAAGTTCAACGGGTCCATTTTAAGGCCCATTTAGACCCGCTCGTCCGAAACCTCTACAAAAAGGACCGAAAAACAAGTTTTGATCCAATTTTAGGAGTTCATATAATTGATTACGAGCTTTACAAGAAGATTATATTGCAAAAACTCAATTTCTGTATTTTATACTCAGTTAAAAGTCCAACGGGTCCATTTTACGGCCCATTTAGACTCGCTCACCCGAAACCTCTACAAAAAGGACCGAAAACAAGTTTTAATCAAAACCTAGGAGTTCATATCATTGATTACGAGCTTTTCAACACTTTTGTATTGCAAAAACTCAATTTCTGCAAAATTTTTAGGACATCATATAATTGATTACGATCTTTTCAACACTATTGTATTGCAAAATTTTTAGGACATCATATCATTGATTACGATCTTTACAACACGATTATATTGCAAAAACTCAATTTTTGTACTTTTTACTCAGTTAAAAGTCCAACAGGTCCATTTTACGGCCCATTTAGACCCGCTCGTCCGAAACCTCTACAAAAAGGACCGCAAAACAAGTTTTAATCAAAACTTAAGAGTTCATATCGTTGATTACGAGCTTTTCAACAATATTGTATTTCAAAAATTCAATTTCTGTTCTTTTTACGCAGTTATAAGTTCAACGGGTCCATTTTAAGGCCCATTTAGACCCGCTTGTCCTAAACCTCTACAAAAAGGACTGAAAAACAAGTTTTGATCCAATTTTACGAGTTCATATAATTGATTACGAGCTTTTCAACAAGATTATATTGCAAAAAATCAAATTCGGTATTTTTTACCCAGTTAAAAGTCCAATGGGTCCATTTTACGGCCCATTTAGACCCGTTCGCCCGAAACCTCTGCAAAAATGACAGAAAAACAAATTTTAATCAAATTTTAGGAGTTCGTATAATTGATTACTATCTTTTCAACACGATTATTTTGCAAAAACTCAATTTTTGTACTTTTTACTCAGTTAAAAGTCCAACGGGTCCATTTTACGGCCCATTTAGACCCGCTCGTCTGAAACCTCTACAAAAAGGACCGCAAAACAAGTTTTAATCAAAACTTAAGAGTTCATATCGTAGATTACGAGCTTTTCAACACTATTGTATTGCAAAAATTCAATTTATGTTCTTTTTACGCAGTTATAAGTTCAACGGATCCATTTTAAGGCCCATTTAGACCCGTTTGTCCGAAACCACTACAAAAAGGACCGAAAAACAAGTTTTGATCCAATTTTAGGAGTTCATATAATTGATTACGAGCTTTTCAACAAGATTATATTGAAAAAAGTTCATTTCTGTAGTTTTTACTCAGTTAAAAGTCCAACGAGTCCATTTTACGGCCCATTTAGACCCGCTCGCCCGAAACCTCTTCAAAAATGACTAAAAAACTGGTTTTAATCAAATTTTAGGAGTTCATATAATTGATTACGATCGTTTCAACACGATTATATTGCAAAAACTCAATTTTTGTGTTTTTTTACTCAGTTAAAAGTCCAACAGGTCTATTTTACGGCCCATGTACACCCGCTTGTCCGAAACCTCTACAAAAAGGACCGCAAAACAAGTTTTAATCAAAACTTAAGAGTTCATATCGTTGATTTCGAGCTTTTCAACACTATAGTATTGCAAAAATTCAATTTCTGTTCTTTTTACGCAGTTATAAGTTCAACGGGTCCATTTTAAGGCCCATTTACACCCGGTCGCCCGAAACCTCTACAAAAAAGACCAAAAAACAAGTTTTGATCAAATTTTAGGAGTTCATTTAATTGATTACGACTTTTCAACAAGATTATATTACAAAAACTCAAATTCGGTATTTTTTACTCAGTTAAAAGTCCAACGGGTCCATTTTACGGCCCATTTAGACCCGCTCGCCCGAAACCTCTTCAAAAATGATTGAAAAACAAGTTTTAATCAAATTTTAGGAGTTCATATAATTGATTATGATCTTTTCAACACGATTATATTGCAAAAACTTAATTTTTGTACTTTTTACTCAGTTAAAAGTCCAACGGGTCCATTTTACGGCCCATTTAGACCCCCGCTCGTCCATTTTAAGTTCAACGGTATTTTTTACTCAATTATAAGTTCAACGGGTCCATTTTAAGGTCTTTTTAGACCCGCTCGTCCGAAACCACTACAAAAAGGACCGAAAAATAAGTTTTGATCCAATTTTAGGAGTTCATATAGTTGATTACGAGCTTTTCAACAAAATTATATTGCAAAAATTCAATTTCTATATTTTTTACTCAGTTAAAATTCCAACGGGTCCATTTTACGGCCCATTTAGACCCGCTCGCCCGAAACTTCTTCAAAAAGGACCGAAAAACAAGTTTTGATCCAATTTTAGGAGTTCATATAATTGATTACGAGCTTTTCAACAAGATTATATTGCAAAAAGTCCATTTCTGTATTTTTTACTCAGTTAAAAGTCCAACAGGTCCATTTTACGACCCATTTAGACCCGCTCGCCCGAAACCTCTTCAAAAATGACTGAAAAACAAGTTTAATCAAATTTTAGGAGTTCATATAATTGATTACGATCGTTTCAACACGATTATATTGCAAAAACTCAATTTCTTTATTTTTTACTCAGTTAAAAGTCCAACGGGTCCATTTTACGGCCCATTTAGACCCGCTCGTCCGAAACCTCTACAAAAAGGACCGCAAAACAAGTTTTAATCAAATTTTAGGAGTTCATATAATTGATTACGATCGTTTCAACACGATTATACTGAAAAAACTCAATTTCTGTATTTTTTACTCAGTTAAAAGTCCAACGGGTCCATTTTACGGCCCATTTAGACCTGCTCGTCCGAAACCTCTACAAAAAGGACAGCAAAACAAGTTTTAATCAAAACTTAAGAGTTCATATCATTCATTACGAGCTTTTCCAAACTATTGTATTGCAAAAAATCAATTTATGTTCTTTTTACGCAGTTATAAGTTTAACGGGTCCATTTTAAGGCCCATTTAGACCCGCTCGTCCGAAACCACTACAAAAAGGACCGAAAAATAAGTTTTGATCCAATTTTAGGAGTTCACATAATTGATTACGAGCTTTTCAACACTATTGTATTGCAAAAATTCAATTTCTGTTCTTTTTACGCAGTTATAAGTTCAACGGGTCCATTTTACGGCCCATTTAGACTCGCTCGCCCGAAATCTCTTCAAAAATGACCGAAAAAAATTTTAACCAAATTTTAGGACTTCATATCATTGATTACGATATTTTCAACACGATTATATTGCAAAAACTCAATTTTGTACTTTGTACTGAGTTAAAAGTCCAACGGGTCCATTTTACGGCCCATTTAGACCCGCTCGTCCGAAACCTCTACAAAAAGGACCACAAAACAAGTTTTAATCAAAACTTAAGAGTTCATATCGTTGATTACGAGCTTTTCAACACTATTGTATTGCAAAAATTCAATTTCATTTGTTTTTACGCAGTTATAAGTTCAACGGGTCCATTTTAAGGTCCATTTAGACCCGCTCGTCCGAAACCTCTACAAAAAGGACAGAAAAACAAGTTTTGATCCAATTTTAGGAGTTTATATATTTGATTACGAGCTTTTCAACAAGATTATATTGCAAAAACTCAAATTCGGTATTTTTTACTCAGTTAAAAGTCCAACGGGTCGATTTTACGGCCCATTTAGACTCGCTCGCCCGAAACCTCTTCAAAAATGAATGAAAAAGAAGTTTTAATCAAATTTTAGGAGTTCATATAATTGATTATGATCTTTTCAACACGATTATATTGCAAAAACTCAATTTTAGTACTTTTTACTCAGTTAAAAGTCCAACGGGTCCATTTTACGGCCCATTTAGACCCGCTCGTCCGAAACCTCTACAAAAAGGACAACAAAACAAGTTTTAATCAAAACTTAAGAGTTCATATCGTTGATTACGAGCTTTTCAACACTATTGTATTGCAAAAATTCAATTTCTGTTCTTTTTACGCAGTTATAAGTTCAACGTGTCCATTTTAAGGCCCATTTAGACCTACTCGTCTGAAACCTCTTCAAAAATGACTGAAAACAAGTTTTGAATAAATTTTCGGAGTTCATATAATTGATTACGAGCTTTTCAACAAGATTATATTGCAAAAACTCAAATTCGGTATTTTTTACTCAGTTAAAAGTCCAACGGGTCCATTTTACCGCCCATTTAGACCCGCTCGCCCGGAACCTCTTCAAAAATGACTGAAAAACAAGTTTTAATCAAATTTTAGGACTTCATATCATTGATTACGATCTTTTCTACATGATTATATTACAAAAACTCAATTTTTGTACTTTTTACTCAGTTAAAAGTCCAACGGGTCCATTTTACGGCCCATTTAGACCCGCTCGTCCGAAACCTCTACAAAAAGGACCGCAAAACAAGTTTTAATCAAAACCTAAGAGTTCATATCGTTGATTACGAGCTTTTCAACACTATTGTATTGCAAAAATTCAATTGATATTCTTTTTACGCAGTTATAAGTTTAACGGGACCATTTTAAGGCCCATTTAGACCCGTTCGTCCGAAACCACTACAAAAAGGACCGAAAAACAAGTTTTGATCCAATTTTAGGAGTTTATATAATTGATTACGAGCTTTTCAACAAGATTATATTGCAAAAAATCAAATTCGGTATTTTTTACCTAGTTAAAAGTCCAATGGGTCCATTTTACGGCCCATTTAGACCCGTTCGCCCGAAACCTCTTCAAAAATGACTGAAAAACAAGTTTTAATCAAATTTTAGGAGTTCATATAATTGATTACGATCTTTTCAACACGATTATATTGCAAAAACTCATTTTTTGTAATTTTTACTCAGTTATAAGTCCAACGGGTCCATTTTATGGCCAATTTAGACCCGCTCGTCCGAAACCTCTACAAAAAGGACCGCAAAACAAGTTTTAATCAAAACTCAAGAGTTCATATCATTGATTACGAGCTTTTCAACAATATTTTATTGCAAAAATTCAATTTCTGTTCTTTTTACGCAGTTATAAGTTCAACGGGTCCATTTTAAGGCCCATTTAAACCCGCTCGTCCTAAACCTCTACAAAAAGGACTGAAAAACAAGTTTTGATCCAATTTTACGAGTTCATATAATTGATTACGAGCTTTTCAACAAGATTATATTGCAAAAAATCAAATTCGGTATTTTTTACCCAGTTAAAAGTCGAATGGGTCCATTTTACGACCCATTTAGACCCGTTCGCCCGAAACCTCTTCAAAAATGAAAGAAAAACAAGTTTTAATCAAATTTTAGGAGTTCATATAATTGATTACGATCTTTTCAACACGATTATATTGCAAAAACTCAATTTTTGTACTATTTACTCAGTTAAAAGTCCAACGGGTCCATTTTACGGCCCATTGAGACCCGCTCGTCTGAAACCTCTACAAAAAGGACCGCAAAACAAGTTTTAATCAAAACTTAAGAATTCATATCGTTGATTACGAGCTTTTCAACACTATTGTATTGCAAAAATTCAATTTATGTTCTTTTTACGCAGTTATAAGTTCAACGGGTCCATTTTAAGGCCCATTTAGACCCGCTCGTCCGAAACCACTACAAAAAGGACCGAAAAACAAGTTTTGATCCAATTTTAGGAGTTCATATATTATTGATTACGAGCTTTTCAACAAGATTATATTGCAAAAAGTTCTTTTCTGTATTTTTTACTCAGTTAAAAGTCCAACGGGTCCATTTTTCGGCACATTTAGACCCGCTCGCCAGAAACCTCTTCAAAAATGACTGAAAAACAAGTTTTAATCAAATTTTAAGAGTTCATATAATTGATTACGATCGTTTCAACACGATTATATTACAAAAACTCAATTTTTGTACTTTTTACTCAGTTAAAAGTCCAACGGGTCCATTTTACGGCCCATTTAGACCCGCTCGTCCGAAACCTCTACAAAAAGGGCCGCAAAACAAGTTTTAATCAAAACTTAAGAGTTCATATCGTTGATTACGAGCGTTTCAACACTATCTTTTGAACACGATTATATTGCAAAAACTCAATTTTTGTACTTTTTACTCAGTTAAAAGTCCAACGGGTCTATTTTACGGCCCATTTAGACCCGCTCGTCTGAAACCTCTACAAAAAGGACCGCAAAACAAGTTTTAATCAAAACTTAAGAGTTCATATCGTTGATTACGAGCTTTTCAACACTATTGTATTGCAAAAATTCAATTTATGTTCTTTTTACGCAGTTATAAGTTCAACGGGTCCATTTTAAGGCTCATTTAGACCCGCTCGTCCGAAGCTAGGGGTGTTCATTTCGGATACCCGATCCGATCCGATCCGAAAATTCGGATATCCGAAAATTTCGGATCACCTAAATAGCGATCCGTATCCGATCCGAAAAAACCGGATATCCAAAAATTCGGATATCCGAATTTTCGGATCGGATACTCGGATATCCGAATATCCGAAATTTATGAATTTATTTGATTATTTTTTAATTTAATGGTTTTATCCATGAAAAATTTAGGTTTTCGAATATAAAAATTAATAAATTATTGAATATAACAATATTGTATCCATAAAAATTTCAATTTTTCATATATAACAAGTAAAAATATCGAATATAATAAGTTTTATACCTATAAAAAAAATTGAATTTTCGGATACCGGATAATCGGATATCCGATCCGAATGTAAAACCACTATCCGTATCCGATCCAAAATTTTCGGATATCCGATCCGAATTATCCGAAAAATAAAAAACGGATCGGATATCCGAAATTTCGGATCGGATCAACGGATAATCGGATCGGATCAATCGGATCGGATTTTTTTGAATACCCCTATCCGAAGCCACTACAAAAAGGACCGAAAAACAAGTTTTGATCCAATTTTAGGAGTTCATATATTATTGATTACGAGCTTTTCATCAAGATTATATTGCAAAAAGTCCTTTTCTGTATTTTTTACTCAGTTAAAAGTCCAACGTGTCCATTTTACGGCCCATTTAGACCCGCTCGCCAGAAACCTCTGCAAAAATGACTGAAAAACAAGTTTTAATCAAATTTTAGGAGTTCATATAATTGATTACGACCGTTTCAACACGATTATATTACAAGAACTCAATTTTTGTACTTTTTACTCTGTTAAAAGTCCAACGGGTCCATTTTACGGTCCATTTAGACCCGCTCGACCGAAACCTCTTCAGAAATGACTGAAAAACATGTTTTAATCAAATTTTAGGAGTTCATATAACTAATTACGATCTTTTCAACACGATTGTATTGCAAAAATTCAATTTCTGTTCTTTTTACGCAGTTATAAATTAACGGGTCCATTTTAAGGCCCATTTAGACCCGCTCGTCCGAAACCTCTACAAAAAGGACCGAAAAACAAGTTTTGATCCAATTTTAGGAGTTCATATATTATTGTTTACGAGCTTTTCAACAAGATTATATTGCAAAAACTCAAATTCGGTATTTTTTACTCAGTTAAAAGTCCAACGGGTCCATTTTACGGCCCATTTAGACCCGCTCGCCCGAAACCTCTTCAAAAATGACTGAAAAACAAGTTTTAATCAAATTTTAGGAGTTCATATAATTGATTACGATCTTTACAACACGATTATAGTACAAAAACTCAATTTTTGTACTTTTTACTCAGTTAAAAGTCCAACGGGTCCATTTGACGGCCCATTTAGACAGGCTAGTCCGAAACCTCTACAAAAAGGACCGTAAAACAAGTTTTAATCAAAACTTAAGAGTTCATTTCGTTGATTACGATATTTTCAACACTATTGTATTGCAAAAATTCAATTTATGTTCTTTTTACGCAGTTATAAGTTCAACGGGTCCATTTAAGGCCCATTTAGACCCGCTCGTCCGAAACCACTACAAAAAGGACCGAAAAACAAGTTTTGATCCAATTTTAGGAGTTCATATAATTGATTACGAGCTTTTCAACAAGATTATATTGCAAAAAGTCCTTTTCTGTATTTTTTACTTAGTTAAAAGTCCAACGGGTCCATTTTACGGCCCATTTAGACCCGCTCGCCCGAAACCTCTTCAAAAATGACTGAAAAACAAGTTTTAACCAAATTTAGGAGTTCATATAATTGATTACGATCGTTTCAACACGATTATATTGCAAAAACTCAATTTCTGTATTTTTTACTCAGTTAAAAGTCCAACGAGTCAATTTTACGGCCCATTTAGACCCGCTCGTCCGAAACCTCTACAAAAAGGACCGTAAAACAAGTTTTAATCAAATTTTAGAAGTTCATATAATTGATTACGATCGTTTCAACACGATTATACTGCAAAAACTCAATTTCTGTATTTTTTACTCAGTTAAAAGTCCAACGGGTCCATTTTACGGCCCATTTAGACCCCCGCTCATCCGAAACCTCTACAAAAAGGAACGTAAAACAAGTTTTAATCAAAACTTAAGAGTTCATATCGTTGATTATGAGCTTTTCAACACTATTGTTTTGTAAAAATTCAATTTATGTTCTTTTTACGCAGTTATAAGTTCAACGGGTCCATTTTAAGGCCTTTTTAGACCCGCTCGTCCGAAACCATTACAAAAAGGACCGAAAAACAACTTTTGATCCAATTTTAGGAGTTCATATAATTGATTACGAGCTTTTCAACAAGATTATATTGCAAAAAGTCCATTTCTGTATTTTTTACTCAGTTAAAAGTCCAACGGGTCCATTTTACAGCCCATTTAGACCCGCTCGCCCGAAACTTCTTCAAAAATGACTGAAAAACAAGTTTTAATCAAATTCTAGGAGTTCATATAATTGATTACGATCGTTTCAACACGATTATATTGCAAAAAGTAAATTTCTGTATTTTTTACTCAATTAAAAGTCCAACGGGTCAATTTTACGGCCCATTTACACCCGCTCTTCCGAAACCTCTACAAAAAGGACCGTAAAACAAGTTTTAATCAAAACTTAAGATTTCATATCGTTGATTACGAGCTTTTCAACACGATTGTATTGCAAAAATTCTATTTCTGTTCTTTTTACGCAGTTATAAGTTCAACGAGTCCATTTTAAGGCCCATTTAGACCCGCTCGTCCGAAACATTTTCAAAAATGACTGAAAAACAAGTTTTGATCAAATTTTAGGAGTTCATATAATTTATTACGAGCTTTACAACAAGATTATATTGCAAAAACTCAAAATCGGTACTTTTTACTCAGTTAAAAGTCCAACGGGTCCATTTTATGGCCCATTTAGACCCGCTCGCCCAAAACCTTTTCGAAAATGACTGAAAAGCAAGTTTTAGTCAAACTTTAGGAGTTCATATAATTGATTACGATCGTTTCAACACGATTATATTGCAAAAACTCAATTTCTGTATTTTTACTCAGTTAAAAGTCCAACAGGTCTATTTTACGGCCCATTTACACCCGCTCGTCCGAAACCTCTACAAAAAGGACCGCAAAACAAGTTTTAATCAAAACTTAAGAGTTCATATCGTTGATTACGAGCTTTTCAACACTATTGTATTGCAAAAATTCAATTTCTGATCTTTTTACGCAGTTATAAGTTCAACGGGTCCATTTTAAGGCCCATTTAGACCCGGTCGCCCGAAACCTCTACAAAAAGGACCGAAAAACAAGTTTTGATCCAATTTTAGGAGTTCATATAATTGATTACGAGCTTTTCAACAAGATTATATTGCAAAAACTCAAATTCGGTATTTTTTACTTTGTTAAAAGTCCAACGGGTCCATTTTACGGCCCATTTAGACCCGCTCGCCCGAAACCTCTTCAAAAATGACCGAAAAACAAGTTTTAATCAAATTTTAGGAGTTCATATAACTAATTACGATCTTTTCAACACGATTGTATTGCAAAAATTCAATTTCTGTTCTTTTTACGCAGTTATAAGTTCAACGGGTCCATTTTAAGACCCATTTAGACCCGCTCGTCCGAAACCTTTTAAAAATGACTGAAAAACAAGTTTTTATCAAATTTTAGGAGTTCATATAATTGATTACGAGCTTTTCAACAAGATTATATTGCAAAAACTCAAATTTGGTATATGTTACTCAGTTAAAAGTCCAACGGGTCCATTTTACGGCCCATTTAGACCCGCTCGCCCGAAACCTCTTCAAAAATGACCGAAAAAAAGTTTTAATCAAATTTTAGGACTTCATATCATTGATTACGATCTTTTCAACATGATTATATTGCAAAAACTCAATTTTTGTACTTTTTACTCGGTTAAAATTCCAACGTGTCCATTTTACGGCCCATTTACACCCGCTCGTTCGAAACTTCTACAAAAAGGACTGGAAAACATGTTTTAATCAAAACTTAAGAGTTTATATCGTTGATTACGAGCTTTTCAAAACTATTGTATTGCAAAAATTCAATTTTCTGTTCTTTTTACGTAGTTATAAGTTCAACGAGTCCATTTTAAGGCCCATTTAGACCCGCTCGTCCGAAACCTCTACAAAAAGGACCGAAAAACAAGTTTTGATCCAATTTTACGAGTTCATATAATTGATTACAAGCTTTTCACTCGTGCAGCGGCGGTTGGTGTTGTCGCTCGTGATGACACTAGGACAGTTGTCGGTGGCCTGGCTTTTCCGCTGGGCAGTTGTTCTGATGTTATTTCATCCGAAGGGAGAGGTCTTCTTGCTGATAATACTTTTGCCCTTTCTCAGGGATGGAGCCATTTGATTTTTTAGACAGACTGTGCATCCCTAGCAAACAGGATCAACTCTCTTGGGCCAGATCTTTCTTCTTTGGGGCCGATGATTCTGCAGGCTCATACTGCTTTGGAGGATTTTTCTGTGGCACATGTTCAGTATATTCGCCGTGAGGCTAATTTTGTAGCTCATACGTTGGTTACCCATGCCCTTAGATCCATGTCTTCTTTATCATTTGGATCTATGTACCCTGATTGTATCAAAAATATTGTACTTTGCGAGGTATAACCTCGTTTTAATAATATATTTTAGGTACTCTTTTCCCTTTTTTAGGTTTCTCCAAGCCTTGTGATTGGGGATTTTAGTAGGGGTTTTTAATGAGGCCCGTTTTCTTCAAAAAAAAGTCCAACGGGTCCATTTTACGGCTCATTTAGACCTGCTCACCCGAAACCTACTCAAAAATGACTGAAAAACATGTTTTAATCAAATTTTAGGAGTTCATATAATTGATTACAATCTTTTCAACACGATTATATTACAAAACTCAATTTTTGTACTTTTTACTCAGTTAAAAGTCCAACGGGTCCATTTTAGGGCCCATTTAGACCCGCTCGTCCGAAACCTCTACAAAAAGGACCGCAGAACAAGTTTTAATCAAAACATAAGAGTTCATATCGTTGATTACGAGCTTTTCAACACTATTGTATTGCAAAAATTCAATTTATGTTATTTTTACGCAGTTATAAGTTCAACGGGTCCATTTTAAGGCCCATTTAGACCCGCTCGTCCGAAACCTCTACAAAAAGGACCGAAAAACAAGTTTTGATCCAATTTTAGGAGTTCATATAATTGATTACGAGCTTTTCAACAAGATTATATTGCAAAAAGTCCATTTCTGTATTTTTTACTCAGTTAAAAGTCCAACGGGTCCATTTTACGGCCCATTTAGACCCGCTCGCCCGAAACTTCTTCAAAAATGACTGAAAAACAAGTTTTAATCAAATTCTAGGAGTTCATATAATTGATTACGATCGTTTCAACACGATTATATTGCAAAAAGTAAATTTCTTTATTTTTTACTCAATTAAAAGTCCAACAGGTCAATTTTACGGCCCATTTACACCCGCTCTTCCGAAACCTCTACAAAAAGGACCG